>JAPMUZ010000010.1:2400000-3000000 GCA_029931735.1 Dactylonectria alcacerensis | reverse complement strand
GACAGACCAGGGTCCGAAAGGGAGGCGGGAAAGTGCATTTGCTATTTAAAATTACAAGACGGTGGTTGAAAGCTAGGCGGCATGACCTACGGTAATAGCGCAGGCGCCCACTAACAGCAATCTCTCACTTATCACATGACACATGTACATGTTTTCATTCAACGAGGTTTTGGCTACTTTCTCATTTTGAAGACATGGCTCAATTGACAAGGTTTAGTTGACCCTTTTGATTCATCAATAAACATAATTATTTCGGATAATTAAGGTATTATTGTTTCTTAGTCCTGATAACACCCTATCCGGTCCGAGGAGTGGGTCCCGATGCTTGTCATCCGTAATGAAGACGTGTTAAATTGCCGTGGCATGAGTAAGGTTCCCTCAAGCCCTCGCGTCCCGAGATGGTGTAACGTTTTTTTTTTTTCTTCCCTCTGAAAATCCCGTCATTGATTGTGTGCGGAATCCTGTCGTTACTGAATTGAATTGTTAAAGTGCCATTCATCCAAGATGACAATACCGACATGGACACCAGACAGACGTGTAAACTGTGCATACAACGCATGTTTTCCTGCTTCTGCAGACCCACATTCATGCACGACCCAATGCGGCTGTAGTGAACCGCTTCAGGCAGAACTTCACAACACCCTCTCAGGGCATGACCATTCTTTGATCCCACCAATCCGCGAATATGTAGGCTTGGTCCATGCGTTTATTCCACTTTGTTGATCTATTTGAGCTGACATAACCATAGGCACCTAAGAAAAAGCGTACCGTATTTCTCTGGACTTGTTGCATCTGCCTCTGCTCTGGGATGCGTGTTTCAGCCGGGGCCTGCCCAGCCTGTGGGACTCCCCGTTGCTCATACTGTCGTGTTGAGAAAACCGTTGTGAGAGAGTAGGCAATCTGTTACGGCCCTATTTCCCCGGCGATGGATCAACCGCATTGCTGCAGTGTCTTCTGCTCCTCATCCAGCTGGTATTATTGTTATCTCATGATCCTCCAGGGGGCGGACTTGTCGCTAGCCGTTAGCTCGCATAGAAAATACATGTGGCCATAACTCCGGAACCAAACGGCCAATCTAGCGGTCTGTGGCGTCATTTCTCGAAGGATGAGGTGCGGGTATCGGAGCTGGTTTAGAAGAGCGATTGCAACGAAAAATAGTAGCCTGTGGACGCATTACAATACATCTCTATTCGTCCACACTTGACTTTGGCTTGGGAGAACGAGCAGAAACAAACTCCAACGTTTGAAAGAAAATAGCACTATTTACGAAGGGTATTTTCGCCGTGGTGTCATCGCGTGCACATACGCTCGGTGTTCAGTAACCCATCATCCCCTTCCGAGTTGAGGTCCGGATCGCAGATTCATCCGAGCATCTTCCAGACGAGATATCTCAGCATCTCCTACTCTCTCACAACGGTTTTCTCAACACGACAGTATGAGCAACGGGGAGTTCCGCATGATGGGCAGGACCCGGCTGATACTCGCATCCCGGTACAAAGACAGGCACAGCAAGTCCAGAGAAATATAACACGCTTTTTTTTAGATCCCTATTATTAAGTCAGACCAAATTGACCGAGGAAGAAGGTTAAGCCTACAAATTCACACATTGGTGGGATCAAAGGTTGGTCTTCCCCTGAGACATGGATGTAAAACTCTCTATCGAGCAATGGCGACTGAGAATATAGTGGGTTAGGCGTGCGCTCAAATACTCAATTGAATTGATGACTTACCTGACTCGAGCTCAATGGAGCTGCTCGTGGGTCCGAAGAGGAAAACAACCTATCCTGTGACCAAGTTGATGCCATGTTGAGATTTTTTTCTTCCTACGTAATAGAGTAGTTCGTGTTCGAGGGTGTGGTGTGTCAAGACAGCGTTGGCGCGATATGCGGGGTGGTTACATTCAACAAATTGTGAGGATCCCCAAAAGCACAGACCATGAGTCGCGAATAGTGAAGGGAAGATAGGATAGCCCAGCCAAGGTAGAGGAAAGAGTAAGCGAGTTAAATAATAATGGAGAGCGACGGAACGCCGATAAGGGTAAGAGAAGTAGTGACGTGTTAATTAATTATAGAATAAGTTTCCGTAGTGAAACGAGCTTGGCAGCTAGAGACTGGACCCACAACTCCGTCACCTGTGACAGCTGGGCGTATTCTAGGGCTGTAGGGTAGGCACAGGACGTGATGTGTATATGATCTAGTGGATCGGGACGTTAAGTATGCCTCCTGGGTTTTACTTTTTACTGCTGGGGTTGACCGCCTGGTCCCAACCTGAGCCGTGACATAGGGGATTGAACCCCGAGTTCCGTCCCCCCTTGGACCCTTGTCCAGCTCGTCCTGCATTAGTAGTTAATTGTGTTCTCTTAGAATTCGATTAGTAACCCTAGCTTTAAGGTCCAATGATCCAAATTCGGACGTGGTCATCGACGTTATCTAACATGTAAGGCTCAAAGGCTATTTTTCCGACACATCTGTTGCGTGATCTACTGGCCTCGCTCGCCTCTTTGGTGAGGTCATTGTCCGGTCAAGATTCATGCACGCATTTTTAGGATAATGTCTCCCTTGATCTAATTCCTAGCTGCGCCATAAAGAGTCAAGTTGATAATCGCCACAAACACATCATGCTTGTCGTTCACTCACTGCTAATACCCTGCTTAATGGATACGTGTCCTTCTGTAGCAATGCGGCTGTGGACCAAGATAAGTCCAACAATACCCACGTGATGTTCTCTCATCCAGGGAACGAGTTGCTACCATATATCTAGGAACTTGTCCCACCAGTCGCTATCCACCCTCAACAAAAGGTCGGCCCCAGGCCGAGTCTGCTTAACCTAAGCCTGTATCAGTACCGTGATTTTAATCGTGAGTCCGCTTGCAGTCGTCTTCGGAGCACTTGGATTTACGAACTGCCATTGAATTTTGATTTTGCTCCGTCACCATTATGCGCAGTGGTGATCAGGTTAAAATCATGAACCCCCCTCGTGTCACCGTGTTGTTCATCGAGAAAAGTGATTTGGCATTCAATAGATCTAGGTCATCTACTCCAAGTATAGACGCTTTGAAGGAAAGGTCTCTTGTATTAAGCAGAATAAGATCTACGATCAGTTCTGGACATTTTCATGCAACAAATTGTTATAAGTGCGACAACATCGAGAAGATTCGAAAGCACGTCCACTTTCTGTTTTTACTTGAAGGAAAGACCTCACCGTAGACCTCTGTCCTCAGAAATGTAGTTGAGCCCCCGCTGGCCTCGTCTGGCTACATAAGATGGTGACGGCCTTGACGAGCATAATGGCCAAGGAAAGGACGGTTGAATTCGAGTCGACATAGAGTCACACCACTTCCCCACGAGGATCATGCCAACATGACCATTATTATATCAACTCAAATCAAGGAGATCACCGCTCAAAACATGCCGTACACGCTACAAGTCGCTAGATTAGTCGTTTGGTTTCGGAGTTGCGGCCGCATGTCGTTTCTCTGCGATCTAACCCTACTGATAGGACCATACCCGCCTCATATTAGAAACAAGAACTCTTGACCTTTTCCTTGTGAAATCGAAGAAGTCACCTTGTGTGGAAGGCGAATGCATTGATTGGGTGTTTATAACGGATCAAGCCCCTACATTTCCAATACTTGAGAAGTTGAGAAGGGTTGCTGCTAGGTTACCCTATCTCTGCGTTTCTTGCCTAATTGAGAGCCAAGAGCTGGCAAATTGCATGAAATATGATGTAAGTGAGCAAGTTGACATTGAATTGATGATCGGTCTATGGGTACATGGTATGATGAGTTACATCACTGCTGCCTTCCTTTTACCAAATGGCCTCTTGATTGAAGTACGGAACATTCTCTAGATAACGCTATTGGGAGAAAGCAGAGAAAGATTTAGGTCGAAAATGAAATGGTTCTTTTTTACTTTTTTGACGGAACTTGACTAATTCAAGGTCGGCCACTTGAATTGATCACCACCAAACTTCATTGCCCGCACATCACCGGATCGAGCGTGGCCCTCGAACTTCTCGACGCGGGCGGCACGGCCGCATAGCCGGCCTAGTTCACTCGTAGCCTCGGCCGAAGTGACCTCCTGATATGTGACTGTCTTGAGATACTTGCCAACCCATAGTCCACCAGTGAAATTGGCAGCGCCCTTGGTGGGGAGAACGTGGTTGGTACCAATACACTATGGAAAAACGCCAGTTAGTATGGTGAGTCTCTCATGATTGCAGAGGCATTTGTCTTCTTACCTTATCGCCGTATGATACGCAAGTTTTCTCGCCAAGGAATAGGGCGCCGTATGACTTCATCTTCTCCAGAGCCTCTCGGGGTTTCTCAGTAAGAATTTGAACGTGCTCGCTGGCGTACTTGTCGGCAAGCTTGTAAGCCTCATCCAGATTCTCAACGACAATAACCTCGCCGAAACGTTCCCATGAAACACCTGCAAGAGCAGCTGTGGGTAGGTTCTTGAGCTGTCGCTCGATCTCGATGATGACCTTCTCGCCCAGCTCCTTGCTCGTGGTGATGAGCACAGCGGGACTGTCAGGGCCATGCTCGGCTTGGGAGAGCAGATCCGTGGCGACGGTGAAGTAGTCGGCCTTGTCGTCGGCTACGATCAGCACTTCCGTAGGACCAGCAGGCAGATCGATGCCGATCTCGCCGAACAACTGACGCTTGGCTTCGGCAACAAAGGCGTTGCCGGGGCCGGCGATGAAGTCAGCCTTGGGGATGGTCTCAGTGCCGATGGCCATGGCGGCGATGGCCTGGACACCTCCGAGCAGGTAGATGTCGTCCGCTCCGGCATAGTGCATGGCGGCAATGGTGGCATGAGGAATCTCGCCAAGGATGGGAGGCGTGCAAGCAACGACATGAGGGACTCCAGCAGCTTTGGCAGTGACAATGGTCATGTGGGCAGATGCAAGCAATGCATAGCGGCCACCAGGGATGTAACTGAGTGGAAGAGCAAGTCAGTTTCAAGAATTATCAAGGACTGTTGCACTGAGGTACATACGCTCCGACGGCTTGGATGGGGATATTTTTTTGACCCAGGAAAACACCCGGCTGTGTCTCGATCTCAAAGTCCTTCAGAGAATCTCGCTGCGCGAGAGCAAACTGTCGAACATTGGCTTGCACCGTCTTGATGTCATCGAGAGTCTGCTTGGGAACCTGAGCAATGGCGGCCTCAATGTCCTCGGCAGACAGCCTGAAGGATGCAGGTGACCACTTGTCAAACTTTTCTGAGTACTCTCGGACGGCTTCATCACCGCGGGCTCGAATATCGCCAATGACACCCCTGACAATGCCGGGAACGTCGATAGATGGGGCTGTTGATGTGCCAGCAGCCTGGCTGGTCTGCTTGAGATGGGTTTGGGATGATACGAGGGAAGGCATGGTGGTGGATGATGTGAGGATGTGAGAGGCAATGGACAAGGGATTATATTATTATGCAGATGCAGATGCAGTATGATATGAATGCCTTGATGTGTTGTAAGATCTTGAGATGTTGAAGATGACCGGCCTTCAAGTACCAAGCCCGTGCGCGGGGCATCACAGCCGGTCTCCGCTGCCGGGAGTCATCTGTTCGATCTAGAGTCCCATCCCGGGCCCTGTTCCGGATCTCAAGACGTGAGTCTGTATTCGGTACATCGAGCAGCAGCCACTAATGGTACGCGTAGTGCTCGGAGCGGGGACCGACCGCACCCACAGGGGCCATCATGTAGCGTCGGCGTGGCTCCGAGGTTGACCGATGAGGCACCTCGGAGTATATCGGAGTGGGGCCGACCTGTCCGCCACCTCCACAAGCCGAAGGGCACATGAGCGCTCAAGGTGGTTGATTCGTGCCGGGGGTTAGATCGATGGTAAATTGCACCAAGACGTGCATGGCTATGGCCATCACAAGACTCAGGGATAGTTTCTCGCATTGAAATGAGTGGCTGCGGGTGATTCATGCTGCATTCGTCACTCTGGGAGGTCGATGAGCACATCATCTTTACTACGTACAAGTGCGATGGTGTGTTTAACCCGTCTGTCTTCTATTTGCTAGCATCTTGGGGTTATGTGAGGCAGATCCTCTAACGGAGGAGGCCAAGTCCCAGTCCATAGTGCTCAATGTGACCCTGCGGTCCAGTAAGGGGCACACCGGCATTCGCAAAGTTCTCAGCTGGATACGGAATTCCACCAAATTGGTACTCTAATGGGCTGTATGAATTGTCTCCATCCCATTGTTCAGCGAATCTCTCAGCGGGGTTGATAAATGTGGCTTGGCGGGCAGCATCCCAGATGAGATCCGGATCTCTCAGTCCGTTTGACCCCTGGAGCTGGCCTGGATCCTGAGAGCCACTTGGAGTCGTCGCCATGAGCGGCCAGTTCAGGTCGACCGGCTGATCTTCTATTGTAGTATTCACTCTGGGGACGCCTAGGCAATTGGAAAGTAAAGTTTGAAGTCCTTGTCCGATCCAGTGAACGAGATGATGTTGTCCACACTGGCTCGTTTTGCAGAGTTCGATAACTTGGAGAATGATATCTCGTGTTTGTTCCACGTCCACTTGGATGTGGCCCCGATACATGGTGATTGTCTTGATCAAGAACGCGCATGCATATGCAATCATGCTGTGGAAATAATGAGGCAAACCAACGAATGCAGCCTTGACATCTAGATCCCGAATGCTGAGGTCGACGATGGATTTAGCGCACTGCACCGCCATTTGAGCCGTGTCGTGGAACTCAGTCGGTATTGGGTCAACGGTGGCATCATGCTTCAAGCCTCGAAAAACATGGGAGCAGATGAGCAGCTTTGCAAAGTGATAGTGCAAGGATACCGCCTTGGCTGGATAGTCACCAACCA
Source organism: Dactylonectria alcacerensis (assembly GCA_029931735.1). Lineage (NCBI taxonomy): Eukaryota > Fungi > Ascomycota > Sordariomycetes > Hypocreales > Nectriaceae > Dactylonectria > Dactylonectria alcacerensis. The sequence goes on along the minus strand of JAPMUZ010000010.1, from coordinate 2,993,167 downwards.
CTGGGTGGGTTGCTAGCAAGGGTTAGCGTGGGGGACCTCAAAGCAACATGTTCACGAGCCACTTACAATAGCAACTCAACCAGGTAGTAGCCCAGTTGTCGATTTGGCTATTGAAGCTGTCCATCTGCGTTTTGAAGACGGGTGGGATTTTCTTGGTACCTCCTACACCGAAGAGGTCGGAGGCAGACCTAAGAGTGCGAAGTAAGTCCACTTGAGACATAAGGCGCTGGTCGCATCTTGAGTTCGGTATAGCAGTAAGATAGGAGCCGAAGTCGCGAGTTGACTCTTCTCCTCGGATGGTGGGCGTCCTCGCGTAGAGGATGCTGAGATGTTGATCACAAATGTATAACCAGTACCACAGCCTCATGCGCTCACTTGCGCTGTCAAGCTCATTCTGACTGACAGAGGCGCGTGGAGTCCCCGCGTCAGAAGGAGTGCCAGCAAGAACAACGCCAAAGGAGCTCTGCAGCTCGACCTCGAGGGCGCGACGAATCCCTAGCCCCAACACTGTCCACGACATGTCGCTGAGCCAGAAGCTCGTGATGACGAGGCCGCGCAAGTCTTCCAGGTCGACGGCGGGGGTGAAGATGAACTCTGATATGAGCTTGCGAAGCTCGGCGTGGCAAACGCGGTATTGGTGCGAGGCCGAGGCATCTTGCAGGGCAGATACAGTGCAGATGGCTGTTAGTAGCAGACGTGAAGCTCTGCGGATGCCTTCCGCGTCTTGATATTTGGCGGCAATGCCGTAGAGGTAATGGTCGGAACGGGTGAGGTAGGCCTGGACTAGCCGCTCCGCTTCTGAGTATTCCAGCAAGCCTTTGGAGATGATATCGTGTTCTTGTGGCCTTGAATTTCTGGGCCTGTCCTTAGCGATGCGTTGCGAGCTCAACGACTTGAGCCTGGTGATTTGGTAGAGCGAGTTGATTGGCGTGCGATCTATGTCGTCGCTAACGGTCTGCGGTATGGGGTCGTCTTCGATCAGCATGTTCTCGGCCATGTCGACATTGACGCGACTCGGGCTTTCCGGGGTTCTAATGTCTGAGTCTGACGGCTCCAAGAGGCTGCTCTGCAAAGGCGGTAATGGTGGCTTTGACTCGTGACGGCGCATCTCATTCAATGCCTGGTATATCATTTTGACATCGTTAGCCAGGGCTGACCCGAGCCTATGGTGAAGTCTTTAGCAAGCTGCATGGCTAACAGGAGGGACTGAACAAGAATGAAGCAAACAGATGGGAAAGACATACTCTTGTCTGTCTTCTTGGAAGACATGCTTCCTGAATGTGCAAGTGACGCGTCGGCGCTGACACCGTTGACAAGGCGCGGTGCCATTCTCTAGTATGCATCGTACCTATAAGAAGTCATTTTTAGCGAGTGGGCTAGGGGGGGAGGTTGGGTGGAGGTGCATATCGAGGAGGGGGGAGCAGAATTGGGAGTAACCTTTTGTTTCTGGCATGGAATGCACGCAGTCGACCGCGGAGCAGTGTACGCAGTCTGAATTGGTCGATGGGCAGGGCTCGAGGGATTCATTGCTTTTGGTCACTTTGATACAGGGGGACTACCAAAGTAATTCGATCGGCAGCAGACGAGGTGGCCAGGCAGGCGAGTCAAAGGCCAAAAACGCGTAGAAACTCATGTGAAAGGATCAATGCTTGCTGTAGCGTGCTGAAAGAAAGAGGAGAAAAATGCGGGGCGTGGGGGGGCTTGGAATGGCCAGGGGGTTTCCATCATAAAGGAGAGTTGGGGAAAAGGGAATGGAATTTGTTTCTCCCGAGGAGCAGTCCCACAGAGGCCCCTTCAGTACGTTAATTAGTTGGGGAACATCTCACCCTATGTACAGTCAATGGCACGGATGTCATCGACAAAACAATTATCGTGGTGGAGGGAGGATGTTATTTGTGAAAATAGCAATTGGGGAATGGCCAAGTGTAAATCTCAAAATTACATTATTCGACTTGCTAAGTAGATGGATGAATGACTGTGGATCACACTAGGATGTCATTGCAGGCGATATGACTTCATCATCAAAAACAATGCATGCGTAGAGTAAACTTGATCCAATTGATGAATGCTTCAATCTCTGGGCTATCCAATTCTGCACACTGCGGCAAACTACTCGCCGACCTCTCGGTCAACATCCCAGCGCACAAACTTCATGATTCTCCAGCTAATGGTCTTCTGGCGAAGCTTCTTGCCCCAGAGGAAGAGTGGGATCCAAAAGATCAGGACACCTCCGCAGATGGCTGCCATCTCGCCATAGGCGACTGCATATCCGCTCTTGTCGACCCAGGGGTTGGTGTAGAAACCGAGCAAGAAACCAAAGGCAGACTTGAAGGCCAGCTGGGTGACGACAATCTCGCCGGCGATCGGGCGGTAGCTGTCGATGGTGTAGACCAGGGACACGTTTGTGGCCTGAGTGATGGTGAAGTTAACTAGAATCATGTTAGCGTATTGGCCAATATCAAAGGAGAAAGATTGCTCGACGTACTCAGACCAATACCAATAGTAGGAACGATCCAGTGCATGCCCTTCTCGATGCCAACGCCGTACAGCGCCAGCGACAAAGGTCCAGTGATGAGACTGATCATGATGGCAGGCAGACGCATTTCAGGCTCACGAATACCACCGTTGCGACGCGTGAAATAATCTGCGACCCAATCCGACAGGTTGCCTCCGAGGAGAATACCGAGAAGAGCACCGATGACTCCAGCGAAGAAGCAGAGACCTGACTGCCAGGCCTCGAAGCCGTAGGCGGTAGAGAAAGCGGGCGAGACATTGGATGTAATGGCAGTGATGAAGCCAATGGTGACCGACATGACCATGGTGGCCCAGAAGACCGGAGGCAAGGCAAGCAACATGACGGGACGAATCGTCATGTTCCAGAGCGACTCCTCGGTGAATGTTCCGTGGTACAGCTTCAGGCCCGGCACGAGGAAATCGCTCATCTTCGCCTGAGGACGCGCACTCTCGAGGTGCTCGGTATTGCTCTCTTCGTCGGCCTTGTGGTGGTAGGCCTCAGACTCGGCGTGGAGGGTCGTCGTGATGCCATGGGAGTCGGGGCTGCGGTTGTAGGCGGTTTCGGGGAATGTGAAGTAGACGATCAATGTCAGGGCACCGATGAGGGCGATCGCGACGTAGTAGATGTAGCGCCATGGGTGGTCTCGGACGATGAAGCCGTCGATAATGGCACCGAGGACAACACCGAGATTCAGCGATGCGTTGTACAGGCTAGAAAGCCACTGTTAGTTGAAGAGGTCTCGACTGGAAGAGACCTTTGGGTATTGATATTGGAACTCACGCAGTAATTGTGCCTCGCTCGTGGAGGAAGAAAATATCGGCGATGGTGATGGGTGCAAGACACTCTGCGGCTCCCGCAGCAAAACCCATGACGATGCGAGCAACGAGGAAGTTGGCATACTCCTTGGCCACGGCGCACCAGATAGCGGTGATGAGGTACATGGTGAAGGAGATGACATAGACAGCACGGCGACCATACTTGTTGGTGAGGGGCATCCAGACGAGGTTACCAAGACCCTGGAACAGAGCGGTGCAGTTGAAGAAGTAGGCCGTCTTCGCGATGGGACCGGCCATGCCCGTCTCTTGCCAGTTGGGGAAGAAGTCTTGGGCAGTCTCGAGGATAGCGAGGGTTGGACCGGCGGCCAGGAAGTTGCACATGATCATGGCGAAGCATACTGCACCGGCGGTGTAGAGCTTGAAGCCTCTGGGCCTGTGAGATGAATTGTGTTAGATGTCCTGGTCGATAATCCGAAGAAAAAGGAATTTCAGAAAAGAACTAACCAATTGAGAGGGTCCCTGGGATCGTTGGACGGCGTCGGGATGAGGATAATCTCGTTGGTCACCTCATGGCGAAGACGAACGTGGCCGAGCGTGTTGACTGCAGTCGTCTCGGCCGTGGCGGCAGCCTCGGACTTGGAGGGTGTGGAAGACATTGCTGATGGACAGGCCAACCAAGGCGAAGAGATGGTGAGGGTGATGGTGATCTCAGTGGGAGCTGAAGAATCGATGGGAACGAAGGCGAAGGCGCTGGTTATTATAATTAGCAAGGCTCTCCGCCTCTCTCCTCGCGGTCTGGGGTTGAGAAACAGACAAGGGTCGTGTCGTGTCGCGGTCGTGCGCTCGCTTGGATCTGGTGGACCACAACCCGAGATCGATCTAAGGGACCACCTAACAGATTGCTAGATGGCAGATGCTGTACGCGGGAAGTGGAGATTGGAGGTCAAGATGGAGTCAAAATATGGCGCCCAGTCGTCTTGTTTTCCCCAGGTTTCCCCGGACATCCCAGAGATGCAGACTTCCCCACTTGCCGAGATGCAATCCTGGGGTAATGCTGATGAGATAGATTGGAATGGCTCGATGTTTCTCGGCAGTAGAGGGAGGGGGAGGCTGTTGGTATATCGTGGGCTTCCTCGTGACAGGCAGGCTGCTCCTCATTCTATTGGGCATCCAACTCAGTCGCCTAGCTCAGTGGTAAAACAGAACCGTAAGTACTGTCTACTTCTCCGCATTCAATGGCCTGGCAGCTCTGGTTCGCGACTCTTCCCCCCTGCTAGCTCGTGCTTATCACTAACGGAGAGTGCCCCGGAGTGTGTGGATCTTCCCCCGCCCCTCCATTATTACTCCTCTTCAAACCGGCCCGTCCTCATTGATGCTGAGACGCTTCCATTTCAAGGTTGGGCTGTATTTCGAGGCTGCAGAGGTCGGCATACCCTTGACAGCATGTCTAGGTGGTATTCCGGGTGGTGTACACCCTTCTTTCGTACTCCTCTCATCCTCCGCGGCTCCCTTAGGCAAGCTTGAGGCTGCTTCACTGGCTGGAATGTTGCGACACCTACGTACGCATGCTTGATGACCGCAGTAGCCTGAACGCTCACAGCGCATCGCCATGCAGGGGTTGAAGTTGAGGCGATTGCGTGTACGTAGTATTCGTAGACTCATCAATTCACATTAATGCAAATTTCCACATCTTTCTTGTGGACAACCCGACACGTAAGTGCCGTCTAGGCCGATGCTGATCCTGACCATCGGAAGCATGGGCGCCACGACGGCCAACTTAACATTGAACATTGACCAACAAAACAACGCTCGTGACTGCATCGGTCGTCGAATGCAAAAGCCAAGGGGCATCAAGACGAATGATAGGACGTAAAACATAGACCATCAGAATCCGGCTGTCCCAATAGCGTGGCCTTGCCGAATGTGGTCTTTGCCGAGAAGTGGTCCCGAAGCGTCCAGCCCTTCTTGCAGATCAGACCACCGGCTAGGGTCTGGGCTGGCCAGTGTGCTGGACTCAAAGTAACGCCTGCGGCGAATGTGTTGGATGAAATACTATGCTTCAATGCTGGTCTTTTCTTATTGCGCATATATATTTGTTGACTGTGCAATCTCACTTCCAGGCATCTTCAATATTTCTTCGCCCAATGCCTAGTTATGGACCAAGCCCCGACTGTTGTAGAGTATGATCATGACAAATAATTCTGGACAGCACATGTTCCACATCACTGCTCGCTTGATCAGTCACCAGCCAGTACCCTCGGCGCTGGTTCAACACGAACGGTCACAGTGACCCAACGATGTCAGAATTGGTCTGAGATTCACTGTCAACCTTTGACCAGGGATCGCAAATCAACGGGTATCGGGCATTAACTATCACACACGGTCCGAACAGAAGGGCGCAGTAAGTGACATGAACAATGAATTAATACTTTATTACTCTGCAAAGCTACACAACACCATTGTAGGCCGGCAAGTTGGGACTTCCTGAGCCCGCACTCTTGACGACATTTCTTGTCCCAAGGTTCTTGATCCTGGCACCTACGCCAGCCGGACTCTGCACTGCCGCAATATCCTTCAAGTAAAGAGCCCGGCCGGCGACATGAGGTGCGGCCATGCTCGTACCAGACATGACAGCCATTGCATCCTTGCCTGAAATGCCCAAGCTCGTAATGCTGACACCCGGCGCAAATATTGGAATCGCCTTTCCGTAGTTCGTCGTGGAGGGGCGAGTATTGGTCTTGTCGATCGCGCCTACAGTGAAGGCGTTGGCGGCTGAACCCGGAGAGAAGAGACCAGCATCCATGCCATTGTTTCCCGCAGCGGCGGAGACAAAGATTCCGGAGTTGTAGGCGTTGTTGACGGCCGTGTTAAAGGCGTTGGACTTTGTACCGCCAAGGGATATAGAGATGACGGAATTGGCAGCGCGATTTGATGCAGTGATGTAGTTGACAGCCTATTGGAGGCCGTTCAGGATTATATCAGCTGTGCTCTGAGCAACTGTTAGCCGCTTCCAAGTGTGCCCGCAGAGGATCGGGTCACTTACTGAGTCTCCACTGAAGACCTTCACCCCATGATGTTGGCATTTTTGCAACGCCGTAGGTCTTGCTGGGTACCGGGACTTGTCGTGGTGTAGGGTATCTTGCAGCTAACAAAGGGCAGTGGGACTACTGGTCGCTATTGCTGATCAATTCGATGATTTCGGGATTGAACCGACCCGAATACTCTAGAAAGAAATCTGACCAAGTATTCTCAATCCCAATGTTTGGGATGCTGCTGCTTGCAGCAGCCTCCACAAGTTTGCTGACCCAGTCGATGTGCTCATCGAAGTCGCTGGGTGAAATATCCTGATTGAACGTGACGACATACTTGTCTTTGAGGCTGTCGACACTGGGAGGGGCTCAAGTCGGGAATGGTCAGAGCTGTGACGAGAGGAGCAAAGACATATATCCGAAGATGTATGATGAGTCGGATAGAACTGTGATGAGGTATTGTCAACAATAAAGATATCAAGAAGTGTGATGCAATGTGTCTGTATTGGCCGTCTAAAAACAGCTGCCCGACATCAAAAGAACAAGATCAAGAAGCATGGCTGCGAACTCGTTTAATTATATAGATCCGAACTTGAACACTCACTAGCAACATCTGGTTGCTCATAGTCAAGGTCTTACGGGCTTAGATGTCATATCGGTTAGATCTCCAGCCAGTTCGTATCCAGGCTCGTGGAAGGTTTGCTGGAATAAGCATGGAGGTTCTATTCTCTATCAACTTCGCTTCCCAGGAATGTGGACAAGATTTTGCATGTGGATTAGCATGTTGGAACCTTGCCGGAATGTTGGCGCCACGTTTCTAGCTTCAGAGTAAGCCATGACAAGTTGTTCCTCAAATTTGCCTACATCTTCGGTTACATCTAGCACCAACGTAGAATTTTCGGGTCTGACAGCGAGTGGTGGACAGCATCACAATGCGTCGGACCGCCCGCGTGTGGCGTTACACCTGGACTTGGATCTATGCCCTTTGCCAAGGCCATGGCATTATTGGAAGCTTTACAATGAAATTTGAGGAGCGTTCGACCGATCTTCAACATGAGGATTCAGGTTTATCTTTAGCTAGCCTCCGCCTTACCCCGCATCTTGGTGCCGCCATCTTCGGATCTCTGGTCCCCTAGGTGGATAAGTCCAATCTGTCAGACCTGAAGCAGCCACGCTGAACGCGACATCGTCAATATCGATGATGAGTGCGATAAATACTACCCAAAGCTAAGAAAGAGATCCCGTGAGGGCTCTGAGTACTTCTGTTTTACGCCATGCCAACAAAGGAAATACTTGGATGCTCGTCCTTAGGTGGCCAGAGGATTTGGAATATCCTCACCCGCGATGAACCTTTCAGCTCGGGAACTTCGCAAGGGTAAATATGACGAATCGGGCAAATCGGGAAAATCGAGAAAATCGGGTTCATCCCTCCCAAACGCAAAACTCCGTAGATCCTCCCCCATCGTGTACGCGCCTCCACCAAGAGGAAGCATAATACGAACTCCCCGCGGGCTCTGCAGCCCTTCCCTCAGTGCATCCAGCGCGTCCCTCCAAGTGCCCTGAGACAGATAAACCTCGTGGAGCTCAAACTCGCCCCCGGCGATCATACTCTTTGCCACGACACCGAGTTTCTCGCTTGCCAGGCAGACCCGGACCAGAGTCACCGATGAGAGTTCCGAAGCCACGGGCCAGGCAAAGTCGGCGCCCAGCGAGCCCACCGTACTCATGGAATTTACGCCAGAGCCGTACCAAAACTCGCCGAGGTTGATATTGACACTATACATGCACTTTGCTGCGAGAAAGGCGCCGAGAAACTGGTTGATGCGCCGCCATTCATCCAGTTCCCTGGTCACGTACTCGGGTAGCCCCTCGTGATCAAGCTCCCAGGGGCCGCAATTGCTCCTGCAACGAGGCTGGAATGTAAATTGAAAGACTTCCATCACCTTGACTGCAGCTGTCAACTGGCCCAAACGTTCTGGGTCCACTTCCAACCGCGTGTAGTCCGGTGCGGCAGAGAGGTAGATGGAAAGGTTGGCGACAATGACGGCAGCATTTCCAATAGCGAGTGGAATATTCATGAGAAGATTGATGGGCACTCCTGGCCAGATCTTGTCATGAGGTCTGATCCATCGAGCATCTTCCCAAATCATCGGTCGGGAAAAGAGCTTGAAAAGACGGTCTTCTTGAGCTTTGACATCCTCGTCAACTTCGTCCATCCCCTTGTCCGGGTCGTGATTGTGGTTCAGGTCGCGGTCGTGTAGTGTTACAGCTCGAAGATTCGGCATCTTGGAGAGCGTTTCTGCGAGTGTAGTCTCGAACTGTCCGTTGTCGAACAAACGCTGAGCCTCGTACATCTTTTTGTACACACGATATGCCTCCCAGATGACCTTTCTAGAAGGCTCGTCGTCGTCGGTGAGACATACTTCCTCGACTGCCTCAGCATAGCGATCTTGTTGTTTGCGGGCACTCTCCATCTCCTTGATCAGATCTCCAATGAAGGAATAAATGACAGCTCTGAAGGCCACTTCGCCTCGAGTTCTGCACTCGGGGATCCACCAACTTTGCCGCTTCTGCTCCCATTCCGAGAGAAGAGATTCCATAAAATTCTCGAAAGTCTCCGCCACCCACGGATGGTAGAAGTGAAGGCGGACATTGACCTCTCCTATGCCTGCGGCGAGAATTGGATTGTTGACGACGGTTCGTAGGCGGGCGAGTGTGTCTGGCTGACTATAGTCTACGACGGTAGTGCGTCGGACTATGAGTGGGGTAGACAGCTCGCAGAAGCGCCGGCAGCTCAAGCGGATGCTGCAGATCTCCGCATTGGGCGAGACATGCTCGCTGTTGGCCTTGGCTCGCAGCGTGAATATGGCAGACAGGATCTCATTGGGTAGCCTGAGCACAGCCGGCGTGGGACTGGCTTGTGAATCCATGATGTGAGCACCTTGCAGGGAAGATGTTGCTGGAAAATATACCGAGAGTGGCCTAGCTGATCATTCCAGTTGTGGCAACAGACTTGATGGAATGAATGGTGATTTCTCAAGTCAGTACGCTGATGATGAGTGCGGGGATAATATACGGCACGGATTAACATGAAAGCCCGTTCGTTACCTGTGCACACGTCAGCAAGTTTGATCAGTCAGTTGTGCAGCTTGTTACACAAACCTTAACAATTACTCCTCATTCACTCACGAGATAGATAATTGTTAGCTCTGCACATGGCTCCGCTCTGTTTTCTCCGTCCGAAACCGTTCGTGGGGGCGTCAAAGGCGTCTAGGGCGTCTACACGGGCCAAAATCAAATCTACTAACTAGATACAGCGCTGTTATCATTGAGGGCATCTGACCCATTCGTGAAGCGGGTTTCTAATGGGGTCAGTGGATGCGACACTAATAAATAGCAGCCGATATTACCCACGCCAGCAGCAGCATGCACCTACAGACATGACGTACAATAATAAGCCGACACCCAGTCCAACATGGCATCTACGGGATCTTCACTATTCCATAAAATATAAAATATCCCACTGTTGATAAACTATCCGCATCATGGCCACCCTCAACCTAGTTGAAGCTACAATTGACGAGCTTCAAGCCGCTTTATCCTCAGGTAGTTTGACTAGTGTGGAACTCGTTGCGCACTACCTCCGTCGCATCTCTCACTACGATTGTCGCGGCATCGCATTGAACTCGATCCCTATTCTCAACCTCCAACTCTTTGACGATGCCGCCGCCTCCGACGACCGTCGTGCCTCTGGCCTACCCGTCCGCCGCTTGGAAGGCATCCCATACACCGTCAAGGACAGTTACAAAGTAAAGGGAATGACGGTTGCCAGTGGGTCGCCGGCGTTCAAGGACCTGATTGCTACAGAGGATGCCTTCACAGTCAGCGCCATTCGAGCAGAAGGAGGCGTGTTAATAGGCCGGACAAACATGCCTCCAATGGCATATGGCGGCATGCAGCGAGGTATTTACGGACGAGCAGAAAGCCCCTACAACCCGGACTATCTGGCTGCGGCATTTGTCTCCGGCTCGTCAAATGGATCGGCCGTGTCGACAGCTGCCTCTTTCGCAGCGTTTGGCATGGGTGAGGAAACAGTTTCCTCGGGGCGCTCTCCTGCTTCGAACAATGCACTCGTGGCATACACGCCTTCTAGGGGCTACATATCTATCCGCGGCAATTGGCCCCTCTACCCAACCTGTGACGTCGTTGTTCCGCACACGCGAACCATGGACGATATGCTGGTGCTGCTCGAAGTCATTGCCGTCGAAGATGCCTCTACTCAGGGCGACTTTTGGCGCGACCAACCTTTTGTCAAGCTTCCCAAGCCATGGCAACGCTCGCTATCGGACTCATCGTTTGGGAACATAGCCACCTGCACAAGCTTGAAAGGCGTCCGCTTTGCAGTCCCAGCTATGTACATTGGAGAATCCACGCCGCAAGGCGCGACACCAGTGACAACCAGCGAGGCAGTGATTAACCTGTGGAAACAAGCCAAGGACCAACTGGAATCTCTCGGAGCCGAGGTGGTCATCGTTCCTGACTTCCCCGCAATTACTGCGTATGAACACCCTGAGCTCATCCCAGAAGGATCACCACGACTGCCAGAAGACTGGAACTGGACAGAGAGAGGTCCGTTAGTGGCCTATGGGTGGGATCTCTTCCTCCGCGATAATAAAGACCCCAACATCTTCGACCTCACCTGCGTCGACGAGTTCAACATTTACCCTGACCATATGCGAACACCAGCCGAGCTCAAGCATCTGCCTGCTAGCAACGCCATCCATTGGGGCAAGCTTGCTTCGTACGTGTCGCAATCCTCTATTTACGAGACCAAGAACCTAGAAGTTGCCCTCAACGCGCTTGAGGACATGCGGAAACACCTTTTGGATCAGTATCTTGAGCTCTTCAACTGCGACTGCTTCATCTTCCCAGCAGCAGGCGATGTTGCTGCCTCAGACGCAGATGTCGACGATGTCAGCGCCGCGCATGCATGGACAAACGGAATCCACTACAGCAATGGGAACAGAGCGCTGCGCCATTTAGGCATCCCTTCAGTCACGGTGCCCTTGGGAATCATCCCGGACAAGCAGATGCCCATGGGTCTCACGTTTGCGGGCCGTGCCTATGACGACACAAATCTCCTCAAGTGGGCGAATGCGTTTGAGAAGAAGACAAAAATACGTGTTGCGCCAGCTCACACCCCGCCGTTACAGACAGACCACATCGAATTGAGTCAGACCGATCATGCTGCGAAGGCCAAACGGCCTATGCTAGCGGTAGAGGAATGTGTTGGTACGCAGTCTAATGATCCTCATCTCCTTCGAGTTGATATCAAAGGTATAATCCAAACGAACCGACCAGTAGATGCAAGGTCTGCTGACGTGCGGCCTCTCCTTCATATCACGGTGGATGGTGAAGATGTGCCGCCCGAACATATTCGCATCGATGCCACGACCACAGACCTACCTGGTCAAAATGTTTTCCGGTTTGAAGGCTGGGCACTGACACCTAAGCCTGTGGAGAAAAATGAAAGGGAAAAGACAATGGCACCCGTTGTTTATGACAAGAACATGGTTGTCATTCTAGCAAGATCCGCTCCTGACGGATATCCAGCCGGATTCCTAGGTTTAGTCTAGCATCACCACTCAGCTTGAAACTAAGGCAGAACGCACTATTTAATTATCGCTTATGGTATGTGTCACAAGCTCGATCAGAAAATGCCTTAGTGACTGTATCTCGTTTAAGTGCTGAATTGGCCATGGCTAAGTGTGACAGATCTCAGCTATATGGGCGCTTGCGTAGAGTGTACAGCGATTCATCGAAAGAATCACCCATGAACACTATCCTCATCATCAGCTAGCTTTTGTCCAAGGGCCATGGCTTCTTAGAAATAAAGACTACCGCCTTGGCTAGATCATTGTACGATGGCGCGATGCGAATAATCGACTTTTTCAGTATTGCATCAACAACGCGACCATACCATCTTCGCCTCCTCCTTCAGCTGGAATAGCGCTTCCCGCACACAGGAAATCCATAGTGTCTAAGTGGGCAAAAAAGTATGGTACTTGAGGGAGACAAAAATTTTCAATCATATGGCATATATGGCTTCCCGTTTTTTCCTCTTTTTTCTTTGCTGTTTTTTCTTTATGCTCTTTCTCTTTTTTTGATCAACGTTTTCTGGTTGTCAAATTTTTTTTGGTTCATCTTCATTTCTTTCTGTTTTTTTTTCTGGGAATCGAACGGACGGATGGGCCAGATGACCAACAGAAACAACTACCTATGACCACCACGTTATTTGCAGTCCTCCACATGTTCCTGGGGTATGCTAAGGACAAATAGGTTGATAAAGAAGTCAATTTATGGTCCAGAGAAGCCGATGGAAGGTGGTGAAAGGTTGAGAGACCTTGATAGCACTTCCAGCTGATGGTGGAGGAGGTGACGGAATCCCCATGAGGTCTCCTACTGTAACAAGCTTTTCACTCGACTACGGTGTTAGACACTAGTCATTTAGAGCTACGCGGGCAACTAGGAGGTGATCAGATGCAGGCACACTTAATTATATATGCATATGGATGCATTCCGCTAGAGTGAATGACGCCAACTGGACCGAATGCTGGAGGGTTTTCCGGGTAATTTAATTCACAAAGTGACAAACGTATCATCTAAGCAAACTAACTCCCAGAAGGTAGTCATATTTTTGTTCAACTCCCTAGAATATCAAGAGCGTAGAGAAGTAAATTACTGTTGAACCACATGCCTCCTGTTTCGATCCCAGAACGACGCTATCCAGTTTTTCGACCATTCAACATGCCAAACGCATCCTCCGCTAGGAATCAGAATTTGATATAGAGTGGTACTTACAAATTCCAGGTGGGAACGCCGAGACCGAACGCGATATCGGCGTGCTTGAAGACCTAGGTGGTTTGGACACTTGGCGTCGGATACAGCACCTACCATGGAGACATTGGACAGCGATCTGATAAGATAGATAACCAGCCACGCAACAACTCCACCGAAATGACAGGTCTAGGAGAGTACTGTCATCTGATCATCGCACAATTCATTCCCGATTCAGAGACATGCATAAATCATCACGAGGACAATCTTGAGGCGGAATAACTTCGGGGCTGGCATGCTAACCACCTGACTCCACTGAGTCCATTCCTGGCAATCCCTTCTCCGAAGAGACTCGCGATTGCGACGTCTCCGACGCGGCCTTGAGTTTGCCCATCTGCACTAACTATTTGCGACATTATCTTGGTGCGAGTTTGTTTACACAATTATGGAAAAGCGCTGGCCTTCTGGGAGCCATATCCTTCCATCTCCTCTTACTCCTGCATCGACTTCATTGCTTGGCAGAATAACCGCCCGTGCTCCCAGAATATCACTCGCCTGTATCTTGTTCTGGATAATTACCTCGTTCTCGTATCTCAGCAATATAAACACGAGCCCTCCATGGGGTTTCCAGCAGCAACCAGACGCTGAAGAAGATGACCAGTTTCGCTGGGAAGATGTTACACCACATACATCGCTTCAATACGTGCCTTGCTACGAGTCTTTTCAGTGTGCGCGTCTTTCTGTGCCACTGAATTGGAACTCCTCAGCCACCGCGCAGAAGACAGGCCCCCACGCAGCCATAGCCATTATCAAGCTTCCAGCCAAAGTCTCAGTGACGGATCCACGATATGGCGGTCCCGTTCTAGTGAATCCTGGCGGTCCTGGCGAATCTGGGGTCTACCAAGTTCTCACCGACGGAAAGAATCTGCAAAACGTCCTTGACGACCCCGTACTCCATCATGTAGATGGAACAAGTACGGCTAGTGGAAAGTACTTTGACATCCTCTCCTTTGACCCACGGGGTGTCAACAACACCACACCTCAGCTGCGGTGTTTCTCGGGAGCGTTCGACCAGCAGGCTTGGTTGCTCAGTCTACCCGATTACGGCTTGCTTTGGCACAGTGAGAGCATTACCGGCATGGAATGGGCGAGAGCAACTGCCCTGGGAGCGAGCTGCTCATACGGTGAAGACGAGACGGGCATTCTCCAGCATCTGAATACAGTCCAAACCGTTCAGGACATGCTGCAAATTGTCGAGAAGCACGGCGAGTGGCGAGAAGATGAGGCACGGTATTTACTGTCGAGCGGTCAAGCCCTGGACCTAGAGATGACACCCGACATCATTGACCGAACGGCATATCAACCCGGACAAGAGATGATTCAGTACTGGGGGATGAGCTACGGAACGCTCATCGGTTCGACATTTGCAGCAATGCACCCCGACCGAATCGGCCGAATGGTCATCGATGGCGTGGTTGATCCTGCAGATCACTACGCGGGAACCTGGCTCACCCAGCTGCAAGACTCGGACACAATCATCTCCAAATTCTGTGAGTATTGCTTTCAGGCCGGCCCTGAGAAATGTCGATTATACACTGGCTCCTCAGGAGCCGATGTCGAGGCCCGTTTGACGTCGATCCTACTTAATCTTCAGATCAGTCCCATCGCCATGCCTCCTTCTCGTCCGGGCGACGGTCCGGCCTTTATCACCTATGGCGATGCTCATCTTGCGCTTCTCTCGGGCATGTACTTTCCATTTGCCGTGGCAGAGGACTTTTTCGACTTGCTCGTCGCCATCGAGGGTAGAAACACGTCCTCTCCAGCCCTTTTGCGGGTTGTGGCAACAAAGAAGGGCACCCTGAACAAGGCCGGGTGTGAGCCTGAAGGGTCTCATCCCGAGGAGAGGGCACCTTACGTATCGGGCTTTGGATCATTTCAGGCCATTTCGTGCATGGACAGTGGTGGTGCCTCCAACTTGACGCGTGAGAGCTTCAATGAGTATCTTGCCATCTTGGAGGCGCAAGGACGATGGATCAGCCCTAGCTGGGCCAGGAACAAACTGTCTTGCCTGGGACATACGCTCCAGCCGGTATGGAATCTCGGCCTGAGTTTCGAACGACAGGAATGGGCCAACACATCCCACCCACTGCTCATCGTCAGCAACACCCACGACACGGTGACACCGCTTCGAAACGCTCGCCGAGTTTCAACGCTATTCCCCGGAAGCGTGGTACTGCAGCAGGATTCGCAGGGTCACTGCTCGCACTCGAACCCATCGTTGTGCACAGCGAAGACGATCCGAGCGTACTTTCAAACAGGAGACTTGCCAGTTGAAGGAACCATCTGCGAGCCCGCCATACGACCGTTTCTGGGCTGCACGGCGGGAAATGACGGTGGCAGGGGCGAGTGCAAATTCACGAATCATGAGGAGGCGAGGCTTTGGGAGACAATGGTTGAGTTGGCCGATCCGTTTGGACTGCGACCGAAGAAGACATGATTATTAGCGAGCATTGTCAGTTCAACTGAAGAGGAGTTGGGTACATGAACAAGAGGATAGACATCAAATACGCATACGGACCTAGTGGCCCATACTTGCTGATGACTTGTTCAAACCTTCTCGGTATCTACCTTGCCCATCTCCTTTGCAGCCTCCGGAGGCACGGGTACTGCTTCAATGACATCACTGTACGCTTCTTCCTCCGGGCGAACATAATCCCTTGGCTCTTTCCACCCATCTTCCATGATGGCAGGCGGCCAGACCTTGCACGAAACCCAAAACGTCAGTCCCGACAGCCCGAGACCAACCCAGTAGGCGAAGAAATAGAATCGAGTAATTCCCAGTGGAGCCGAGACGCCCATGTTGTTAAGAAAGCCGTAGAAGTTGGGAATGATACCAATGATGTAGGCGGCGTAGGCCCTGATGTTCCACCCGTGGGTGAAGTAGTACGCTCCCGTGTTGGCCGAGGTGTAGCAGTCGGGGATGCTGATGCGGCCGCGGCCGATGAGGTAGTAGTTGACGAGGAGGATGCCGGTGATGGCTGATAGGAAGATTTGGTAGGAGGCAAGAAACGAGATGAAGATGGAGGCAGAGCCCTGTGATTTGTTAGAGACTGTATTTGCTGGTGCGGGTAGAGAAACTGGGAGAGACTTACCAAGAGATACCACGGGTTGATGGCAAACGAAAGCACAGCGCAAACGAAGAAACCTCGTCGCACTGTCAAGTACTTTGGAAACAAGGCTGCAATATCATTCCCCGCCGGCAGGGAATTTTCGAAAATGGAACTAAAGATGCAGCAGTACGCAAAGCAGGCCGCGATGAAGAAACACCCAGCTCGGTTTGCCGAAGTATACTCAGCCGTCTGGATGCTGTCCAGCAGCGTCACGGGGTTCCAGATCAGCTCGCCAAAGATGACCTGGCTCGAGGCGCACACGAGGTTGCCAAAGATGGCGACGATGAGGTTGGACACGGGGAAGCCGAACAGGTTGCCGGCCAGCACGTCATTCTTCCGCTTGGCGTAGCGCTGGAAGTCTGCCGCGTTGCTGGCAAAGGTGGCACAGTTGGCTGCTCCGAGCATGAGGAACTGAACGATTAGCCAGGCTCTTTCAGAGCCCTTTGCTGTTCCGCCCTGTGACACAACGGGTCCTAGCCCGCCGGCTTTGGTCGCCACCCAGGCTAGCATGGCGACGGCAGAGATGATGAAGACGACCAGCTTGGCATAGATGAGGCCGCGCATCTTCGGTACTGGAATGACCAGGAACGCACAAGTGATGAGCCAGAAGATGGCGAAGCCAATCATACCGGCTGAAGTCAGTGCTGAGCCCGAGCCCATGTTGTTGGGCAAGTCGGCGATGCCCGGGATGATGGCGTGCAGCATCACATAGATGCATTGCCCGCCCTGAACAGCATTCACACCATTCCATACAATGGCCATGACGGCTCGGTTAAAGGTAGGCCACCATGCTCCGTAGATGCCAAAGGCGGTGCGGCAGAAGACAGGGAAGCCGATGTGGTATGTTGCTCCAGGGCGACCGTTGAGCGTGATGATGAAGGCGATGAGGGCCTGGCCGCCGAATGAACAGGCGAGGGATTCCCACATGCTCAGGCCTAATGCTTGAGCTGTGGCTGCGGCGTACCAGTTAGAGATGGTTGCGGTGGCTGAGAACCAAAAGGTGAAGTATGTCCAGTGCGTCCATGTTCTGGTCAATGTTAACGAACCGGCCCTCTCATCGTCGCGAGGGATCTCAATTCTTGTATATACCTGTCACTTAGTTTCAGAGGCCGGATGTCGTCGTTGTCCAAGAGAGCATCCTTTCCGTGGACCTCCTCAGCGCCAGTCGCGACGACGGACCAATCTGACCAACGAAAGATGGCCATGTTGATGATGCGCTGAACTTGAACTGTGAAGCTGGGAACAATGACCTGGGTGAATAGCTCAAAAGTGGTCAAACCGTTGCAGCTCAGACAGTCGTGCACGTCGTGATTTTCGAAAAGGAACGAGCCATTACTCGTCCCGTTATATAATGGGTCGCTATCTTTTGGTTCTTTGTCCAGTGGGCTTGATTACTATCAGGTAGCCCATGGAAGTGGAAGGATTGTTGCCCCTCTTGGACATCGACCATTGAAAATAAGTGGGGAGAGATAAGAGAGTCTTCGCGAGTTGTGTTGGTCCAATGCTTGCTGTGTGTGTTCCATGATTTCGACGAAGGTGTAGTTGAAGAACAGACTTGACGAAAATGTTCAACGGCGGGAAAACAATTATTTGACCATCATTGTCACTGTTGCTTCGTCCTAGGCAACAAGACATGAACCCAGGAGACCATTGTCAATTCCTTTCTGTCAGACCGTCAACCATCGTCACTTCAAACCTAGGGTTCCATCGCTTCTGCTTCCCCGGATCTCTACATCCATGCCCCTGATGACATACGTACGCTCGCAGATAGGTTGTGATACGGTCTCCGGGAATCCCAGTCATCCCAATGCGGATTGACAGCTGCATGGTTCGCCGGAGACCGGCGGCCATCGTTCCTTATCGGCTCGTCCCCAGGTTCCGAGTCCCAATACGGTCTAATGTACTAGTTGCCGAAGCGGCAAATGACGGCGGCCGGCGGCGACCGATCGAGCACCTCACTAACACACAGTTAGGCAGGCTATCATCACGGGAATATGCACGGAGCAGATGCCATGATTAGATATAAGACTCGCCGTGAATGACCTGGCAGTATCGCAATGTCTATTCATCACTAACGTCTTCGAGATTAGTTCAACTTACAACCACATTTTAACCATGGCTACCACTACAATGACGGCGGCTCCGGCACCTGAGACGTACAAGCTCGAGCTGATGTCGGCTTATGGCAGCGTCTTCCGCGACGTCCTCAAAACCGCACCGCGAGACTGTGACGCATCCGAAGTGCCCACCATCGACCTCTCCAACGTGCGCGGCACCGAGTCGGAGCGTCGAGCCCTAGCCAAGACGATCCAGGAGGCAGCCGAAAACACGGGCTTCTTCTACATCAAGAACCACGGCATCCCGCAGGCACACATCGATGCAGCCTTCAAGCAGGCTCAGACCTTTTTCTCCCAGCCCACTGAGAAAAAGGCCGAAGTCTCGGGTAAGCAGTCCAAGTTCTACAACGGCTGGTCCGAGAGGCGAGAAACCAAGATCGCTACAGAGTCCCGCGATCACAGGGAGGGCTTCAGCTTTCGGTACGACCCAAAGTACGATCCCGAGACCAAGGATCTAGATGCCATCCCGGAAGAAGTGAAAGCGTGGCTTCGCTGCGAAGACTTTGTCTGGGATCGCACGACCGACTTGCCGAATTTCAAGCATGACATGATTGCCTATTGGCAGTCATGCCTCACTCTTGCTAGAAGCATGATCCGCATCTTTGCCCTCGCGTTGGATGCGCCGGAGGACTACTTTGACGACGTCGTGACTTATCCCGGCAGGCATGTTATCTATCATGTAATACACTGAGAACCGTGACTGACTCTTTAACAGTGACAGCGTCGTCAACTACTACCCCAAGAACACCAAGCCCCAAGACGCAAACGTCGACGTCGGCCTCGGCTCCCACACCGATCTACAGTGCTTCACGCTGCTCTGGCAAGATCAAGTTGGCGGACTTCAGGTGCTCAACAAGGAGGGCCAGTGGATCAAGGTGCCGCCTGTGCCTGGCACCTTTGTCGTCAACATTGGCGACTTCCTGATGCGCCTGTCCAACGATCGGTTCCAGTCCACGGTGCACAGGGTTTACAACTACGCCACTGAGGATCGTTATTCGATGCCGTTCTTCTTTGGTTTCAACTTCAATGAAAAGTGCGAGGTAATTCCCAGCTGTGCAAGCGAGGAGAATCCGCCCAAGTATGAGCCGATTAGCTGTGGAGAGGTACGTTGTTCCTACTTACCCTGCACTCCATGTACTAACACAATGTGAATAGTGGTGCCGTTTGCGCTTCGAAAAGACGTACAGAAAGGCTTGAAATGACTTGAATTGGAAGGTTTTGTTTGATTACGATGGAAGAGTTGGAAGACTTTTTGATTGTTGAGTCCTGTATTGTTAGTATTTGAAGGCATTCATTTGAGTGCTGATTGGGATGCCAGGGCCGATTCGTCCCACACTTCATCAAGCATTGAGCCCTCAGCAGTTGTCAAACTAACAACCGTATGGGATGATTATTCCCTGGCAATCGGCCGAAAAAAAAATAAAAAATTGTAGCAATCTTAGTATCTTAATCGTAACACTCACCATGATTGAATTGAAGGCTTCGAAGCATCACTGAACCTTGCTTATCAAACCGCCAACTTGAAGACCCAGTTTGCTCGCTAATCGCCGGCATCTGACTCGCCAATGACGTACTCGGAGCCGAGGTTGATAAGCGTTTCCAAAACGAGACTGGCCAAGTCCGTTATCAGACCGGGGGTTTGGATGAAATGCGGAGATTACCCACGATATTCCGATGAGACGATGGAGGGGGGGGGCCGCATTTCGTCGATCGTCCTGGTCGCGCTGTTCCTCTATCTTTGGATTGCTTTAACCCTGCCCAATAGTACTCGCACAATGAGCCACGAGGTCTCGGCCGATGCGTCCTACGAAGAGGGGCCGAGGCTGCAGAAGCAGGGTCCGACCGAGGGGCCCGTCGAGGGCAACACGAGTAGTAAACGCCGACGCCGTGTCTTTTCCTGCGAGACGTGTCAGAGGCTCAAGTGCAAATGCGATTACGACTTTAACTTGCAGTCATGTCGTCGCTGTCAAACACTTAGGTTTCTACCTGGTTCTTGAGATGGCGAGTAGACGGCTGATGGATGATATAGAATCACATGCTCTCGCCGCGAAACAGTCGAAGTCGGCGAGCTTATGACGAGTGACGTTCACGCACATTCCATCCAAGATCGGTGAGTTTTTACGGGTGTAACCTCTTTTACAAACGAATTTTCTTAACTAAGCGAATGATCTAGACTTAGTAGTACCGAGAACGCGCTGAGAGAGATTGCCGCACAACTCAAAGCCCTCACCAACCAGATTGAGCAAACGAGCCGCAGGGCCGCCGACATCAGTCCCTCGTCTGTCGAGTGCCACCCCGCAAACGAGCCAGAGACGTTTGGGGACAGCCTCGAGCAGGTGCCTGACCCGGCGGACCATGCCGTTCATGCAGCGCCTATTGTTGTTCTCCGCGATCTCGATCGGAGGTACACCGGGGGGCCTAGGAGGGCTCGCGTGCTTACGAATGTCGATCTAGTCGAAGCTGGGCTGCTTGATGCAGACACTGCTCAAGATTTGATACAGGTGTGAGTCAGCCTGAGGCTGGTCTCTTTAGCAAGTCAACGGTGGCTGACTCTCACTGCAGTTTCTTCCGCCACAGAAGTGACAAATTAATACTCGCAGAATCTCAAAAAGGCATGTCGAGTGAGTTTCTACGCGAAATGTCGCCTTTCTTGCATAGCGTGTGCTGTTTACAAGCCATCATCTACCGCGGTGACATATTTGGCGCGGCGGTGCACCGAAAAATCTACGAGCACATCCGAATATCGCTTGGAAAAATACTCTTGTCGATTCCATTGAGTCTGGAAGACATTCAGGGTGTCTTTCTCATGAGTGAGAATGTCATGGTTGGTCCGGCGGTAAGTCAAGTAAAAAAAGATCTCTGAACGGCGACGTACTGAATACTTAGGATACCGGCAAAGAGTACATCGATAGTTGGATGTTGACTGGGTATTGCATAAAACAAGCTATGCTCAGCATCAGCTTTTCCGAAATCGTCAAAAACATCAGGACAGATATCGCGACAGCAGAAGATCAGAGAGCTATTCGGTTATGGGCTAAAATCTCCTTGGATCATCTCTAGTAAGCATACAAACCCTCTGATAGACGCAGCCACCTTACACTCCAATGCAGCTGGGCCGCAACCACCGGAAGGCCCTCGTCAATCCCGAGCTCATATCTCAAGCACTGCGAGCTTCTCCTAAGCTTTTACAAGGCATCCATGCAAGATGGTATGCTCCTTGCTGAGATTCTGCTCTGTACGATATTACTGCAGAAACTCGAGGGACAGACAAATTTGGATGCTGAAGGCCAATGTCCTGAGTTTCAAGCGTGGAAACAGAAATGGAATCATTTACTATGTGAGTTGGTTCGATGATGAAACGAGATGGAAAGGACGGCTAAAATTTTTCGGTCAGTAATGCCAACAGCCTCTATGCTTAAAATTGGATACTGCTCTGCTTGCCTCATCCTGATAATACGGTCACTCGAAAACTTGGGCGAGAATCTTCAGTCAACAACTCTCTTGTCTAGCATATCATCAGATAAAAACAGCACCACGCGTATAGTGTTGAACGAACAGGGCACGGCAAAAGACGAGACGAGAGCGGCGCTAAGAGCGAACGCATCAAAACACGCGCAGTCGATCATCGAAACGTTTCTAAGCATGCCGACTTCCATGAGGGATTCCATCGCATCGAACCGATGTCTCTGCCTCGGGTATAGCGCCCTCATCCTCACCCACTACGACGAGGCCCAGTCGAGCATCTCGGACCAGCACAAGCTGAATCTGATTATCCGCTTCGAAGAGTGGCTCTCCAACGCCCCCGGGACGACGTGGGCCATCATGTTTGGGAAGCTGGCCAAGCAGAAACTCATGGCGCGCGTTAATAGCAACAATATCAGCCGACGGAACGAGGAGGGCGTGTTTCACAGGCCAGACGGCCGAAAGACTCATGGTAACCGTGGCCAAGGGTCGTTTCAAACACATTCTCTCGGCCAGAAGCGCACGGAACGGGCTGAGAATGGAGAAGTTCCAGTCGTCACGAGTATGGGCGAGCCGATCAACATGACGCCCAGCGATGCAGCGTCCGTCTGGTCTACGCCGGCACCCATGAGATACGAGTTTCAACCGGAATTCGTGTTTCCGAATATGGAGGATTTCTTCAGCGGAGGGTTCCTCGACTTTAGCGGGTTAGACCAGTAGCATCCTATTTTTCACACGCGTGCTTTTATAGTCAGTGTGTCAGTATATAAACTGATCAAACTAGCTCTCACAAACACATGCCTATTTCACTTTCGATGTGTCTAGTGGTGAGGCTGTTTAGGAACACTAGTATTTCGTCATCACTCAGCTTCCTACCCCATTTCTGCCTGAAATTCCATACACTGACTATTTTATCGTGCCTTGTCTTCTATTGGCTCGAGATAGAGGCGCAAACTAGCAGCTGACCTACAGGTCTGTTAGATTTCCAAAGACAGCCTGGCGCCAAGCCACAAACAATAGATTCTTTCAGCTGGGCGTTCACAAGGCTCTACGGCTTTCTGCTATAATAAACCCCTCAACGCCTGATTGGGACTGTAGATCTTCATTCCTTGCGCATGTTTCACTCGTCGACATGCGGTTCCTCGTCGTTTCTAGCTTCATCTTCGTCCTGTTGCTCGCCTCTCCTCCTGTTTCCAGGGCAGCTGCACCCGCCACCTTCACCATAGACAGCGAGCCCGACTACGATAATCAGCGCCGCTGCGGCAAGGCGTGCATGTGGGAAGGTAATTACTGGATTGGGGGGCGGCTGGGCTGTGACAACCCCGCCGTGAACGACTGCATGTGTCGCACCAACCTGGCGAGCGCTATCTCGTCCTATGCCACCTCGTGTCTCGAGACGCTTTGCACCGTCGGCGATCCCGATTCAGACATCAGCACCTTCTTGTCACTATATAACTCGTACTGTGCCAAGAACGGTTACACGCTGCCTGGCGCAGCAGCGTTTGTGACCGAGACCGAGGCGGACACGGTGACGACGATTGGGGATTCCACAGCTCCAACCGTCACTCGCGTTACATTTGCCACCGTCACCGGGTCGAGCAGCGAGAGCAGCTCAAGCAGTAACAAAGCTACAACGCTCAGCCCCCAGAGTAAGTGGATTACACTTGCAGTGGTCGCATCGGTGGCGGCAAGCAGCCTGTGGTGCTAGGCGCTTGGTACGAACCCTCTAAGAGACGACACTTTTGATGAGTTCGCTGACATGGCTTGCTGGTGATAGCTTCCCAAAAGACCGTCGATATTACTAGGACCTTTACCGTGGCCCCGACAAACACGGCCGATACGAAAAAGGGAACATCTGAAAGTGGTCTCAGCCGGAGCGACAAAATAGCTTTAGGTGTGGGCATTGGATTCGGCCTTCCCGCCACTATTGCTGGTATTATTATGTGCTGCGTCCAGCTAGTAAGGGGTTGATGAGTTTTTACACTTTGAGGAGGGGATATATCCAGGTTGAAAGAGGAGAAAATCTGTTTCTGGGTAGCGGGTCTAAGCGGTGGAGTATATGGTGAAGTTAGAATCCCTTCAGAAGTCTGATTTATAAAACGGGCGTTGGTTTATTGTATATGAGCGTTGAAACTCTACTCTAACATGACCCTACACCTGTGCCATGGGTTCGATGCCAGGCATGTTCCGTTCAGTTCTAGCCAGATTGTCACAATGGCAATCTCATCACTACAAATATCTTGCCAATCCACTGTTTTTAGCATAAATGCACACCATAGGACGTCAGCAGGCATTTCACTCGTCAGGCTCCAGACCATTGACGTCTTCATATGAGTCAAGATGCAAAATATATTGGTCTATCGAGTAGCAACATGCTGGAGTGGGAAGAAGTGGTCAAATATTTGCTATCACTAATAGAACTGAAGGCAGTCGAATGTACACAGAGACACCCGAAGTTGCTTCAAGGTTACTAAAAGGCTTATTGAAGGTGGAACGGGCCGGTTAAAGGCCGCTCACGGTTTATGTGAGGCCGACGAGGGCGGGCACTCGTTCTCATGGCACGGCTTGAGAACTGACCCGTCAATCTGATGTAGACGGACAGACTTCTTCGCGCTGAAGAATCAATCCATAAGCCTCGTTTACCGTGTTTTGGGAGCAGGCGAAGAGTTAGAGAGGGGTTGAAGAGTTGGGGAGGTGGGGAGCACTAGACCATCACAAGTAGGGACTCTCCAACATTTCCAACCCAACGGAAAAAAAACGGGGGGGCAGGGTTGTCCTAGAACAGTCAAACTCCAATTTTCCCACTTCTATGTAAGACTATAAAAGTGTACTTCTACAGAACTTCTCTGTGTTTGAGATGCGCGAATCTGTATGTGAATACCCATAAATTGGCTACTGCTGAGGCGCCTTCAAGCTGAAGCGTGTGCTTTCTCAGGTGTATGCAGGCCTGCAAGCATTGTTGCATCTAAGTGATTGTGGGTTTTTACAGCACCAGGTGAAAGAGATGTCAAGGTCGGAGAAAAGCATAATGCATCGAAGAAGAGACAAAAGCCATTCATGACAATGTTCCGAGGAGAAGATTTTAAGCACGCCTTGCAACGGCCTTGAGCCCAAGATGCCCCAAGACAAAAGTCACAAACCCCTCCTTATCAGTTTGATTTGCAAAAGCACAGAAGTTTCATTGTGCGCCACATCTGCACGGCCTGGACGTTCCGTCTAACAACTAGTCAAGTCACATAGTTTATTGTAAATAACGCTGCTAGCTTTAGTAGCACTGATGGCGGGGGTTGAGTCCGTGCATGTCAACGGAGCTGCGGGGGATTGACAGAGTCAATTGCCCGTTCTGATCTTTAAACAACTGATCTGCAAGTTTAGTGTTTGCCAACCAGGTTCAATCCGGCAATTTCTCCTTGCCGTGGAGAACTTGTTCGGCATATTGTAGTCCGAGTGCAACATAGAGCATGTATAAAGAGGCCATTGGTCCCGTGGTCTTTCGGGAGACGCCAAAGCGCCTACGACGTAGTGCTTAGTTTCGTCCAAAGCCAAAGCCATGGGATCCACTGCACGAATCGTAACTAGCCTTTTGGCTATTCTTCCGAATGCACTGGCCGCCAAGAGGACAGACTTGACATCACACGTCAATCCTTTTCTAGGCACCGAGGGTCCAACACCCGGCTCAGCATACCAAGGCGGCAACGTATTTCCGGGAGCTACACTACCATTTGGAGCCGTCAAAGTCGGCATCGACACAACCCGATGGGATACCAACTATCAAGCCAACGCTGGCTACACGCCAGAAGGAAACGTAACTGCCATTACGATGCTGCATGTCAGCGGCACTGGTGGCGCACCCACGTACGGCCTGATCCCGCAGATGCCCCTCGCGTCCATCGAGGGCGTCAATGTGATGGACAACCTGACCTACATGCAGGAACGCGTTGGACATGACGTTGCCGAAGTCGGTTACTATAGAACAGAGCTGAAGAACGGTATCACGGCCGAGATGAGCGCGAGCCAACACGCCGGAATCATGACATATCAGTTTCCGGCCGATGGAGGCCGACATATTCTTGTCGACATCAGCCATTACCTACCAACGCGAGGCAAGGAGTCGCAATGGTATAGTAACGGAGAATTTGAGCGCAGCGACGACGGAGCTCGGTATCAGGGCTATGGCATCTACAGAGAAGGATGGGCACTCGGTAAGCTTAGGTGGCCAAAGGGAGCATCGAAGCCCAGAGTGTCAGGTTACTAACTATCTTTCCAGGTGGGGATTTCAAAGTATACTTTTGCGGAAAATTCGACTCTCCTTCGCAAGTTCAACTTTTCTCTGGGCCATACACAGACCCATACTGGCCAAACACGACAGACGCCAGGCCAACCTTTACCAACGACACGTGGGTCAGAGGCGGCATCGATGGCTATCAATACGCGCAGAGGATCGGTGCACTCTTCTCCTTTCCAACGAATGTGTCATCCCTCACCTCCAAAGTGGGCGTCTCCTGGGTTTCGGTGGAAAAGGCCTGCCAATTCATCGATGACGAAATACCTCACTGGCATCTTAATACGACTGTCACTCAAGCCAAGGATAAGTGGAACAGCGAAGTTTTCTCAAAGATGGACGTTAAAAGCGACAACCAAACTCAACTTGAGATGTTCTACACCGGATTGTATCATGCGCATCTGATGCCTTCAAATCGCACCGGCGAGAATCCGCACTGGGAGTCAAACGAGCCATATTATGATGACTATTACACTCTTTGGGACACGTTTCGATGTACCCACGCACTCGTGTCCCTCATTTTACCCCATCGCCAGGTTGATATGAGTCAGTTCCCTTTTGCTTTTAATTACGTGCCACTGGATGTTGACAGACCACAGTACGAAGCATGATTGACATCTGGCGACACGAGCGCTTTATGCCCGAAGGCCGCAGCCATAACCACAACGGTCGTGTCCAAGGGGGCTCCAACTCGGACAACATCCTTGCAGACGCATATGTTAAACACCTCGATGGCAACCACCTGATCAACTGGACCGATGGGTTTGCTGCCATGCGAACCAATGCTGAGCTACAGCCGTACAACAACTTTGACTTCAATGACCCGACAGGAAGCACGAAAGAGGGGAGAGGAGCGTTAGATGACTGGAAGAAATATGGCTACGTCAGCACCAACTACGGAAGGAGCGTTAGCAAAACTGCCGAATACTCGCTGAATGACTTTGCGGTTTCGCAAGTTGCAAAGGGTGAGGCACCCAGCGAGGCTGAGAAATACCTTAAACGATCAGCGTATGTAACTCCCCTTTACCTTCCACGAGTCATCTGACAGTTTCTAGTGGATGGCAGAAGATCTGGCATGCAGATGCCAAATCTCACAACTTCACCGGCTTTCTCGCTCCACTCCAACCCAATGGCACAGTCCTCGAGCCCTACGACCCTCTCTCTTGTGGAGACTGCAACTGGAAGTCCATCTCATACGAAGGAACGCCGTGGGAGTACAGCTTTGGCGCGCCTCACGACATGGCCACTCTCATCAAGTTCATGGGAGGCCCGGATGCCTTTGAACGACGCCTGGATGCCAGCTTCAAACCCGGCCTGGGTACGCAGGACCAAGGCAATAACGGCATCGGCGACATGATCTACAATCCCGGTAACGAGCCGAGTTTCCTGACGCCTTTTTTGTACAACTACGTACGGGGAAGGCAGTGGAAGAGTGTCATGAGGAGC
Organism: Dactylonectria alcacerensis; assembly: GCA_029931735.1. Taxonomy (NCBI): domain Eukaryota; kingdom Fungi; phylum Ascomycota; class Sordariomycetes; order Hypocreales; family Nectriaceae; genus Dactylonectria; species Dactylonectria alcacerensis. The sequence goes on along the minus strand of JAPMUZ010000010.1, from coordinate 2,965,533 downwards.
AGGGCTGTTGTCGATCAGTACTATCACGCCGGAGCAAGTGGCATCCCTGGGAATGACGACGCGGGTAGTATGAGCAGCTGGCTCGTTTGGAATATGCTCGGCTTGTACCCGGTTGTTACGCAACCTGTCTATCTGCTGCTATCGCCGCGGTTTGAGGAGATATCCATTACGCTAGGAGAGGAACGCCGTGTGCTGCGCATCGTGGCCAAGGGCGTTGAAGATGGACCTTATGTGCAGAGTCTGAAGGTCAATGGGAAGAGTTGGAATCGGAGCTGGGTTAGCCACGATGATTTGCTGGGAGACGAAGAGCAGGGAGGTCTGCTAGAATTTGTTCTTGGTAAGGACCAGGTAGAATGGGACTCGGGCGAAGTTCCCCAAAGTCCGGCTACTCTTCCATAGACGAAGCTGGTTGGTTTTGTATCCGATTGGCCTTCTGATACACCTCGACAGTCTCCGCGGGTCTCAGCGGGCAGCCATCCAGGGCAACACTCTGTCGGCACTTTGGCCACTGTATCCTGCTTTGGCCCACCGGCAACCGCAGGCGCGAACCGATATTCTAGCAGTGTATAGACAAATACGAATAGTTATAACCAGCGATAGTGTGTTATTGCAGGGCGGACCTGTTCCTCTTCGTGGACGCCCACTTATTAGAAATTGTATCTCGACCAATTTCCAAGACTTTGGTCATTGCAAAGGCAAGAAGAGCCCTTTTATCTGGCTATCTAGGCCTTGAAACAACCAGCTGATAACGTTCCTCGGATTCCTCGTCATTGTCTCCTCCCTCTGGGATCTTAGCCATCCTAGGCAACCCGAATATAGCCCATACAACCAATGCAAGGACAGAAACTTCCATAAGCATTGTCATAAGCAGGTATGTCAACGCGTCACCAACCACGGCACTGTACTTCTCGTTCCCTGTCGCAATAAACGTCACGGTGTACGCTATGCGAGTGGCCATGAACGGGATGGTTGACCCAAAACAAATCAGGGAGCGTCCTTCGTTAGAAGGGACTTGTTTCCACTTCTGGGCGATGGAGAGAAAAAGAAAGACAGCCCACACGTATAGTGCGACGAACAGCCCTACCCCTGCCCGAGTGAGCGAGCCTGGCTCCATCGCATTCTTTTTGCTGCTTGCTGAGATGTAGTCGGCGATCGAAATACCGATGCCCGCCCAGCATATCAGTTCAGGGACACGAAAATGCCACTGGGTGAGGACTTTGACGAAGGTGTTTCTGTAGTCGATGGTATTAGGATTTTGGTGACGAGAGGTGGCGAGAAATGGGTGGAAGAACTTACGCTCTTTTTAATAAGTTCAGAAGAACAAATGTCAAGAGCACTAATCCAAGAGATTCGCAAACGAAAACAGCTGCCCACACACCACGACTATCGGCGTGAATGGTGGCTAGCATGCAGCTCGCGCCGATGAGACGGATGGTCGAGAAGAAAGATATGCCAAACCAACCATCCTTGTGTTGGCGCTGAAATAGAATGCCAAAGCATAAAAATACCGAGAAGAAGGGGATTTGGGCGGCTGCTACGCCGTCACGGAACCCAAAGTCATGGGCCATGACTTCTTACTTGATGTCCATTACCTGGGCCAAGGTCCTTATTTAAAGGATGAATGCTTTTCAAACTTGGTTAGTCTGAGTTGAGATACCATTTAACATTGACCAACAAAAGATGCCATTGTTAAAAATAGGAGGACGAAGTAGCCGACCAAATAGGGTAAGCGATTCGAGGTGGAATCCATCGCTAACCCTTACGTAGATGAAACATCCCAATACGGTAAGTCATTCGAGGGGACTCTGGGCGAGCGACCCCTTGTTCATCCTGGCGGATGCGATCGGATTCCTTTCTCTCGCAACCTTAGTCAAGCTGACTGGCTTGTACCTAAATGATTGATAGCGCCAGTTCTTGACCGTTAAGTGAATATGCATTGACACTTGAGTCGTATCCTTATTCGTGACGGACCCCTGTTCCGTGACTCGGCCAGCCTCGATTAACCATCTCTTACCGCTTCCCAGGGATAGGTGGACTCCAGAAGCTCATGACACCCTTCGATTCGACCGCCCAAGGCCACTGAGCTGCAAACGCTTCAGTGACCTCTCAACCCCGAGAGTCCCTCAGATCTCCACACGTAGTCAGGCCCCCACAACTATGAGCACCGCCTGAAATCCCCACAGATCAAGGCGCAGCACCTTGATGCCATAAGCCTTCTCGTCGTGGCGCAGTATGTTGCCTTGAATTTCTAGTAACGGCAAGATGTCAATCCAAAGGAGATGGCTCACAGTAAGCCGAAAGAAGGTCGGTCTCAGGCTGCGCGGCAGTGGGTGGGGTCTATGGGACTTGCTTTATGGCCACAGGCGTCGCGACAGATAGATGAGCCAGGATGTCCTCATGCATGTTCAATGAACCGATGGCATACACCTCGTTATAATTACGAAGCATGTAGAGTACCCAGAAGTTAGGTCTTGAAGGATGACTTGTAAGATGCGGTGCACAAGTGCCGCTCATTCTAAATCGGAGGCCGGTTTATTACTTTACAGTTCAACATTAAAGATGTCGCCTGGGCCACATCCATAAGTCAAAGCGAAAGGAAAGTGTTACGCAGGCTGTCTCACCCAGCGTCACGACTGCTCTGCAGCTACAGCTAAGAACATGGCCCGTTTCGTTGCGACTCGGGTTTTCTGGGGTTAACCTGTACCCTCTAATGTTGCAACTCTGAACTTGATAACAGAGTGAGTAACTGGAAATCCGACACGCAGCAGTCGGAAGTGTTGTGCCACATTCCAGGTCAGGGGTTGGGGAGCACGACATCCGACACTATTGTCCGAGGCGACCGTAAAAGCGGGCGAGCACATGGCGTAGGCGCACTTTAAAAGTACTCCTCATGAAGAAGCTGGCAAAAGAAGGATACGAGATGCCGATGTGACTGGGAGGGGGTATCGGCTCTCAACTGCCGAGCTCAGACCTGCAAGAAACCGACAGGGGTCTTAGATCTGTTGGAAATGCCACACAAAATGTGCCTCGGCTGGCAGGCTCGGCTTTTATGCATGACCGGCAAACTCTAAGGAAACCAGCCGCCGAGATATCTTCTCGAAAGGTGAAAGACGGTGCAAATACTCTAGGGAATCCATTACGTTGGGGATTATATGTCTCAACCCTCTGCCGTCTCCTTAGAGTCGTGGACCCACATGCCGGACCTGGCATCCGTGATAGAATCACTTTTTTGACTTTCCGAGCTCTTCCGCTCGGATGCTGCCTCTTGCCGATCAGACGGAGTGGAAGATTAAAGATCCGACATTACGCCGGCACTTACGTGAGATTCAACTTGATCAATGCGGATGTAACGGCTTCCCCCCATCTCTCATTTCCACTTTGCATCTTCAGACTCCGATCTGCTAGAAGCCATGGCTTTTCGAACCATTCTTGTACGTATCTCGATTCCAAGCGCGAAACTGAGGTTCTGCTAACTTCATTCAGGGCGTCTTGACGCTCGCGGCGCTCATCCCGACCCTCTACGAGCGAGGCAGGGTTCTGCCTTTGTTCTACAAAAATGCGCCCGCGCGATTGGCAAAGATTAACGCCATCGGTAGCTACGAGATCAAATTCCAGGACCAAATTCGCAGTTGCGAGGATGTGTTTCTGATTGAGGAGCGTCATCTGGCCATCATGGCATGCGATGCTGGAAGAGAGCGGTGGAATACCGTCATGGTGTGTTGCCTCAGCATGTCCCAAAATGCATCATTCTGACTTAATTTAGGGACTCAATCTGCCTGGGGAAGTTGAGCATGCCAAACTCTGGGCGTACGACTACAAGCGCACGTCCAGCCCGGATTCGGAGTCTCTCACACGCATCAAGTTGCTCGACTTCCCATCCGAAGCGGACTTTCACACGCTCGGAATGGGGTATGATCGAGAGTCAAGCACCTTGTTTGTGACAAATCATGCCAAGGCTGGACTCCGAATTGAGACGTTCAAGTTGAATCTCGACAAATTGACGGCGACATACCTTCGCACCATTCAAGATCCGCTCATCCATGGACCAAACGCGATTGCGGTCATAAACAGCAACGAGTTCTACGTCACCAACGCCCAGCGATGGACTAAGGGGCAGTCAAAGGTCTTGAATCTTTTGGAAACATATCTATCCACGGCTACGGGAACCGTGGTTCATGTCAACATCAAGAACCCACAGCCGGAAGCCAAGATCGTCGCATACCTCCCATTCGCAAACGGCATAGAATTGCTGAACGATTCCACCGTGGCAGTCTCGGCCTCCTCCAGAGCCACTGTCCAATTCTTCAACAAGCCCAGCGCGACAATCTTTGAACCTGGGTTCCAACTCCGACTACCCTTTCTGCCCGACAATTTGTCCAAGTCAGGTGGAAAATTGTTCATAGCAGGACACCCGCATTTGCCATCCTTAGCCAAGTTTACACACACGAGATACATCTGCAACGACGCCGACGAGCTCGCGGGCGCGACTGCTGATGTCAAGGAGTTTTGTGCCACAGGGCTCGGTGCTTCCTGGGTGGCGGAGTGGAGCGAGGGCGGAGGATTGAAACACTTGTACGTTGGGACCGACTATCCTACAAGTGCGACAGCTGCGAAAGATGCCGACAAGGGCGTAGGTATAGTCTCAGGGCTGTACGCAAAGGGAATATTGGTGTGGAGGGACGACTAGATATTCTGCATACCTGGTACACATGCAAAGCCAGCTAGTGACAGGCCTGGCCTACGTGGTCAGACATGATGCAGAGAACATGGGAACAGGGATCGATATGGAAAAGGGAATGGAAAGGAATGCGAGATAAAGGATAATCATCAAATGGAAAGACAAGGCATGGGATTCAATGTTTGACAGGTCTATGACCTCCAATAAACATGCACTGAGGCCATCACACTGAGGCCATCGCACTGATTTAAGCTTAAATTTATGGTTATATAATCCATCGGTATCTCGGTAGTATTAGGTATCCTACTCATAGACCCAGTAATCGTAGTCAATGGCTAAAGGTACCGGCAGTTTCAATATCCTCCCTTGACTGACTTCTAACGAATTGCGTCTCAAGAAGATGCTCCTTCCATTATATCGCCCACATCTCACCTTCCGGTAGCACAATTATAAGGAGCTCCTCAATAGTTTTATAGTCCCTGAAAGCTTCATATGCGAGAAGTCTAGCCAGGAATAGAAGCAGAGGATTAAAGCAGAGCACTCCGGGCAGTAGTGACCCGATCCCTCTCTGTCGATGCGACGGCTTGATATAGAGATAAGTCCCAGAGGTGTACCACAGCGTCATGTGAAGCCGAGGCGATCAGTTTGCCATCGCTTGAAAACGCCACTGAAGTAACTCGGTTGACCCGGCCTTCCAGGACCTGTAGCACGGGGCTCCAGTCGTCCTGGGTGGTCTTGATATTCTCTGCGAATGACAATACCCGGTTCCGGAATGTTGACCGCACAAGGCTACTGGTAGGGCAGAACGCGAGAGCACTGGCATAAACCTGAAATGGAGCCTGTTCAATGCCGGGGACGAACAGCATCATGAATCTCTCAGTGTCTCGGAGAAAGAGTCCAAGGCGGCTGACTTTGTCGTGTCGATTCAGGTGGGTGGTTGCATCAACCCTTGCCTGAAAGATCCGAACGAGCCTCTTGATAGATCGGATGCCATCCCTGAGCTTGTTCTGCATAGACAGGTTCCTAAAGCCAATCAAGGAGATGACTCTCGAGGAAGTCAAGTACCAGAGCCCCATGCAGAGACTTTTCCCGTGGTGACCAATCGACCTCGCATAGGTGGTCAGCCCAGAAGCGAGATGCGTATTGGCCGAAGGGGGCAAGCTCGTCATCCACGCTGATGGGCTTCCTGTCGGATAGAGCACCTTGTCTTGAAAGATTGATGTCCCTTTCCTGCTGTAGGCCATTTTTCCCGTCCATCAGAAAGGTGATGGACCTAAGAAACAGTGCCTCGTGGCTGCTGCGCTCCGAGGCAGCAAAGGCTCCGTAGACACAAAGGCCAAGAAACTCTTCGAGCACCGTCAACAGGACTTGGAGTATCCATGACCTGCCGCGCATCCATAGCTTCCAGAGACCATGAGTGGAAAGCCCGACCAGGACAAGCCCGATTGCTGGGTATTGTTTGAAAAGCTCCCTTGACGAGAAGGCAAATGCAGCAAAGAGTATGTGATCCAGGTAGTAAAACCTGTGCATTGCGGTCCGCAAGATGTCGACAATGAATGAAAGGGGTGACTAGGCAAGTAACCCCAGCGGTGCAGGAATGGTAAACTTTGGAAGTTGCTGTAGGTACTGCTTCAAGGAGAGATGGACCAGCTGAAAGGTCCTCTCCTCAGATTTCGTCTCGAAACTAGCCATGAGCCTCTCCTCGAGCGCCTCCTGAAGGTCTTGGGACTCGTCAAAGTTATCCTCTTGGTCAACATCTTGACTGCTCTGGACTATCATATGCCTGCACTAGCTGAGAATCGTAGAAACGTCCGAGGAGGGACCAACTGCACCTTGCAACTCGGCCAGAGTCAATGGCCGGATCGCCACACAGATCAACTGGATAGTCTTGGCGCAGGATTTGGAGTCATACTTCCCCTGGCCGTCATACTTTTCAAGCAACATGCGGTTGTACATGGATGGCAGACCAACAGGGAGGAGGCGATCCAGTGCATGCTGGCCCCTGCCTGTCACGATGGCCTCCAGATCGCTCCTGTGAGATTTCAGGAGCTTCAGTGTCAAGGATACCCAGAGAAAGGTTTTGTTGGATCGTTCTGACAGTGTCTTTTTCAAGTTCTCGAGCTCGGTTTCTCTTGTTCCAAAAATGGGCCTCATCTCGTCGTGGATAAACAAGCGGATTTCGTCCAGGATCCGCTCGCCATACTTGGTCTCGTCATCGAGATCAATACAGATGTCCGTATCCTCGATATCGCCCAGTGGACGATTGAGGAGAACCGCCTTGAAATGAGCTTTCCCCTGTCGATTGTCGGTCGAGCACAGCTGTTGCAGCTTGCCTCTCAAATCTTGGATTGACTTGGCGTCGCATTCGTCAAGTCCGTCGGGAATCAAGTATGTCAGACGATCCGTACTCACGATTTGTTGGTTGGCGAATCCTTTGATCACCTCCCAAAGTTCTTCCCGGGGAAGATTGCTGTTGAGGCTTGTATGTGCGTCCTTCAGTATCGAAGAGGCTTCTTCGTGAAGGGCCACATCAGACCTGCGAAACTTGAGGATCTGGTACAAAAGGTTGAGATTCACGGCAAGAGACGTGCTACGTCGGATGTCGGTGTTTTCACACGAAAACTTTAGGACAAGTGGAGGGTCTGATGATGCTGTAGTTTGGCAGGACAGCTGTTCACGAAGAAAGGCCGCGAGGTAGCTTTTGCCCTTACCAGGGCGTCCGGAAACCCATAGGAGATGCTGATCAAGGCTTGTACGCCAACATTGGAACTTGTCGTCGTTCAAGATCCATTTGCAAGTATCTCTAGCGGGTCTTGGTGCAACATTTGGAGGTCCAATCTTGGCCAACAATTCACTACGAATCCTTGCCCGCTCGCTTTCTGGCGTTGAGCGCTCGTCTAGTTTACCAGACTGGTGGTCAGTCAAAGGGTCGAGCAGAAGACACAGGTGGTGGTTGAACGTACTGATTAAAGGTGCATTGACCTGAATCGAGAAGGGCCCTGACCTGTTATTGCTGATCTCAATGTTAGTAGGAGTGCCACGACGAGGTTAAAGTTTGTCAGTTGGAGGGGAATCGCCCAGATATCGCGCGTCATTTTGGCAGTAGGCAAAGACAAGACAGTCTGAGGAGGATCATGCTGAGAAAATGTCTCAGCAGAGTCTGAAGTGAAGGTTTTGGCCATCATCTGACGTAAGCTTATGCGGTGGACGGCAGGGGACTAGCAGTTCAGTAAGGGCAGTTACCGATAATGCGCTTAGGAGATGTGAGAGTTATCAGCGACACCAAGGGCAGCTCAGAATCGTGTTATTTCTCTTCTCTCCTTGAGCATCTTGCTTCTGCTGAAAAATGTGATGTGGTTCAAAGGGCCCCCGGGAGCTGTCACCCCTCTGTGTACGTACAGCATCCAAGCCGGTGCCGATGTCGATGCCGAGTTCACAACAACTCGGCCGAGTTCACAAGATGGTCCTCCACTCTGTCCCGCCGGAGCTTTACTGAATGTCCGTGTCTCCGCGGGTCCCGCCCCGTGTTGTCCAGTTCATCACCTACTGGTTCCCTCGGGTATAATCCCCGACGCCACCATCGCCCAGTGCGGCTTCGTCGTAAGAAATTAGCCTTGCCTGAGCGCATGGTTTTTCCCTTTCAGCGCCTTGTCCCCTACACCCAGCACCCACTGTAATCAAACGTCCATGGATGGTTAATAAAAGGCCTGACGTCAGCGCCATCGTGCGATTCCCCTTCTTTTCCTTCATTTCTTCTCACGTTAAAGGATACTGAGAACTGCTACGAAATAAGAGTCAATCCATTCAATCAGTGAAGTCACCATGTCGAAATCGAAACCACCATCTTCAGGCGCGAAGCCGCGCGTCCTCCGCAAGCTGGGCCATTTGTAAGTTCCCCGAGCCCATCCTCACTCAGCCTGTGCAACCTTTCTAACGGTCTCCTTCAGTGAGCGCTTCCAGGCGTCGCTGATAACAATGGGACTGTCCTGCGGCACCATCGTCACCAACCTCTACCGCATCCCCCAGCATCTTCGGGACTCTCACAACAAGCTGGTCGACGCATTGGAGGTTGCCGTCGCCGATACAATCCGCAAGCACCATCTCCTTCAAGTCGGTATCATCGGCGAAACGACCAAAAAGTCCGCCTGGGTCCAACTCGACGAGATCAATCTGAGAGACCACATTGTGTGGAAGACCGTGGACCCCAACGATGACTACTATGCCAAGCTGGATGAGATAACCGCCCGAGAGCTCGACGCCAAATTTGACCATTACGCAACACGACCGGGCTGGCGACTAATCGTCTTGGAACTCGAGGGTCAGAACCAGCTCGAAGTCATGCTTATCTGGAGCCATATGTGCATGGATGGAAACGGAGGCAAGATCTTTCACGAGACGTTGCTGCAGTCTCTGAACACGCCTAATCTCCCACCTCTTGATAACCACACATTCAAGACTACAACAACCGCGGAGAACATGACTCCACCACAGAACGTCATCGCCAAGTTCCGCACCACAGCTGGCTTCGCTGCTTCCAACGTCTGGCACGAGCTGAAGCCTCCCGTGCTCGCAAAGTCCAAGCATGTCTCGTGGGCCGACATCAGAAGGGCCCCTCGCAAGTCGCTGCTCAGGAGCTTCAGCATCGACAACGACACCACCCAGAAAGTCTTGTCAGCTTGTCGATCGCACAAGACGACCCTGACTGGTCTCTTGCATGCCGCCACCTTCATGTCTCTTGCACATCAGCTGCCTGGGGAAAAGATGGGTTCCATCGTTGCGCAGACTCCTCTCAATCTGAGACGCTTCATCAAACCTAACCCCAAAGCCTTTTCTGGACTTGAGCCCAAGCAGCTGATCTTCAATTGCGTCACCATGATGGACCATATTTTCAAAAAGAGTCTTGTGGAAAAGGTTCGTGAGCAGTCTAGAAGCGTAGGTGACGACGAGCGACTGTCTGTCCTCGAGGACGAAATGTGGTCTGCCGCCGTCTTCGTCCGAGGAGAGATTCAAGACAAGCTTGACCTAGGGCTGAAGAATGACATACTCGGCTTAATGGGAGTGGTCGGAGACTGGGACAAGTTCCACGAGGACGAGATGAAGAAGCCCAGAGTAGCATCCTGGCTAATCACCAACGTGGGTGCCATTGATGGGCATCCCGAGGGGGAGGATCCTTCACGTTGGAGCGTTGAGAGAAGCAAATTCTCCGTTTCCGCCCCTGCTGTGGGTTCCGTGTTCAACCTCTCCGTCATTAGCGTCAAGGAGGGAAGGGTATTCATCGACCTGACTTGGCAAGAGGATGTCATGGATACCGACATCGCGGACCGGCTGATGGCCGATCTCGAGAAGTGGCTACATCACGTTGCGCAAAAGGCCTAAGAGTCAATGGATTTTGTACAATTAAAACTATGTGATGTAACATCCAAGGAGATGCCCAGGATAGAAAGATATTAACACGCCTCTCAGACAGAGCATGCCGTCTAGGCCTTGCAGGTAGCAACGCTGGGGACGTTCTGGCAGCTGCTGTAGTTCTTGCCGCCAGAGACCTTGGCGTTGGACCAGGTCCAGTTGAAGCAGCCGGAGCTACCGCAGACGATGGCAATGTTGGTGCCCTTGGAGTTAACGGCACCCTGGCCGTAGATGTTCTTGAGGGTCAGGCCGGTGATGGGGAGGGTGCTGGTGGGTTCGCCGTGGAAGTCGCCGCCGTCGTAGTTTCGCTCAATCAGGATGCCGTACCTAGGGTATATAAGTAATTTGCCTCTTAGAAGGTAAAGGTTCACTCACTTGGAGATCTTGGACATGGTAATGTCGGAGTAGGTGACACGCTTGACCTGGCCAGTAGCGCCCTTGAAGGTCTTGACTCGGATGGCTATGAAAGAGTTAGTTGATGTATCATCCCAGTATCTCAGTGAAACTTACCTAGGGTGGACTTGGTGACCTGGCTGTTCAGGAACTTGACAGTGTCGACGACATTGTTGGCTCGGTTGCCAACGCTGCCGATGGACAGACCGTGGCCACCAGAGCAGAGACCACCGCTGAAGGTGATGTCCTATGCGTTGTCAACATATCCCATCAACGCCGCTATCCAATCAACCCACATTTCCAGAGTTGATGGCGACACAGTCATCCTGGTTATAAACCTTGACACCGTTAATAGTAACGCCAGTGCTGTCACCAATGTCAAAGCCATCAGTGTTGTGTCCACCCTGAGAGTCACCATCAGCATCATCAATGGTCATGCCATTGATGGTCAAGCCGTTGACACGGTTGATGCTGACGGCCTGGACGGGCGTGTTCTTGGTGTAGAGGTTGTTGATGGTCGAGTCAGTCAGGCTGTGGGCAGCAAAGAACTTGGGCTTCTTCTTGCCACCGTTTCCACCCTTGCCGTCCCACCAACGGGCACCGTCAGCGTTGAGGGTGGCACCGGAACCGTCGATATTGATCTTCTTTCCAGAGATCTTCAGCAGAGGACCAGTCCACTCCTTGTAGCCCCAGGTGGTGGTGCCCTTGAAGACGACCTATGGGATTGTTAGCCAGACACCTACAACAAGAACCCTAAGTCACTAACGCGGGTGCCGTCCTTGAGCTTGCTCAGGTCAAGAGTCTGACCAGAGGGAACAGCCACATTGTTGAGAGAAATGGTGGCGCAAGAAGCCTGAGACTTGCTAGCTTGAGCGGCACCGTTGGCGCCGGAAAAGGTGCAGCTAGAAGCACGCTCAAAGTTCTCGACGTCGGCTTGGGCGCCTCGGTGACGAGGGGAGCAGAGAGAGCGGCGATGGCGCTGCCAACCAGGGCAGCGAGGAAGAAGCTAAGCTTGGTCATGTTTTCAAAGAATGTACTTGTAACGGATAAAAACGAGAGTAAAGGGGAATGAGGTGGTGTTCCTTGCCCGGCAAGACTATGTTGTGTTGGTTCTTTCTCTCTCTCCAAAACGGCCCAACTACAGTCTTACATACGCTTCAGACTTGCACGACCACGCCTAACAATACCATCACCGCCAAATACGGACTATACCCCGTCTGTCAAACGCATTCGTTCCCATCCCGAGTCTACGGGATCTTGTTTCTCCTCCAATAATCAATGAGTGTTGATAATCGTACAACACGAATTGTTACTCGTACCAACAAGGTCACATGACCTCTGCAAATTCTCCCTGATTTCGATCTCATTTGCATTCCTTCCTTCTCACATACAAATTTGTATGCCATAGGCCAAAGCTGCAAAATCTCATTAGAAACACACAGAACGAAGCCAATTGCAAACCCAAATAATGCTCAATTCGCTCAATTACCCTCAAGCTGCTCAGTGGCAACAAAAGCCGACTCGAAACGAACATCAACATCTCAGAACTTCCTCAGAGCTACAAGGAAGCGGTTGATGTTTGCCTGCGCATGGATATCAAGTACATCTGGATCGACTCACTCTGCATCATCCAGGACTCAACTGACGACTGGCGAGCCGAGTCGGCGACTATGATGCACGTCTACGGCAACGCCTTATTCACAATAGCTGCAGCCGCTGCGGCAGAAAACTCCGAACCTAGCCTCTTGCACAGAGACCCTCTCAACATAGCACCTACCACGATCATGGTTCCTCAGAATGTATCAGGACACATGCTGGACAGTCCATACATCGTGACAGTCCATACATCGTGACGCGGCAAGAAACCTTTCACGAAATCAGGAGGTGCCCATTGCGTCGACGTGCCTGGGTCCTTCAGGAATCCTATATTTCCAACCGGATTCTGTTTCTCGCCGACACCCAGCTCTGGTGGTAATGCTGTGAGGCACTCTGCTGCGAATCTTGGCCATGTGGGGTTCCAGCCGAGGTAATACACGCAGTAGTTGAGCCTAAAGATATCCAAGAATCACATTCTCGCTGGTATAATCTAGCCTCGGATTACACGTACTGTAAACTGACCAACTTTCCCGACAAGTTGATCGCCATGGCAGGCCTGGCGAACCATTTCCAGGCCAGCATCGGAGACGATGAGTACGTTGCGCGGATTGTGGCGATCTCAACTACCCCAGGCTCTATGCTGGAGGACGTATACTGTGTTAATGTCAGCCTTCCGACCATCTCAATACAGAGCGCCTTCATGGTCCTGGACTTCTCTTGAAGGTGGCCGATTCTATCCAGCGTACGAACCCGACAATCCCACCACGGATCTCTGCCAGATCCTCAGCATCCATCTCGCAAGGGCCGGTGCGAACCCGTATGGAGATCTCAAAGGAGGCTACATATCTTGGCCGACCGTTCCCAATAAAGCCTAAGGAATTCTCCGACGACCCGTCAAGTCGCTTCGAACTTCGGAAGATGTACAAGTACCCCGAAAGCCCTCCCTCCGTCCTATACGGTCACTGGGATGAGAGAGTCTCCAAGAACGGGGTAATCTCGCATATCGATACTTCTGGCGTTGATCTTTTACGGGATGCCTCGCTGGCCACGGCGAAGAGGATCACCAAGGTTGGGGATCGCCGGGAGGGGGACTTCTTTTATTTTCCGGTATTTGAGTTCCAGGGCAGTAGAGGGCCGTAAATACAAGGCTTAATACTGGGGCGTGCCAAGGGGGAGCCTGTTAACCGGTATCAAAGAATAGGCGAGTCTCGTTGTGAGGGTGAGGCTGACTGTTCCTACATTCGAGGAGCGGAAACTCGAGAGTTTTTTCTCATCTAGGTTTTGGAGAGGAAGTGTTTGTATCGAAATAAGAGTGCCTGGTCAGGTAAACACTACCTTCTTTGTTCTCATTCTTAACTTCGTGTTTAGGTCTACAAGAAAGAGTTTCAATCCAGATATATGATTTTATAACATCAGGGTTCAATGCCATTCTGAATCAATAATAATGTCTTTTATTATGACTGATCCCATCTTACATGGACATCATATTATAAAGAGAAAGAAAGGAATAAGATCATAAATCACAGGCCCCAGGGTTAACTCGATTCAAGGTGGCGATAGGCTCTCAGCTCAACTCAGCTGCAACTTGGCACTGACTACACCAAGCCTTCTCACAAACTCACTCCGCATTCCAGGACTTTGTTGCATCGTTTTGAAGATGGGCACAATTCCTTCTTCTGTGAAACTCAACCACCTGATGTCGATTGTCCCTAGTCTCCAAGGTGTGAGAAACCGCGTCTTTCCAAGCCAAGGACGTCATACAAGAAAACAAGGCTTGGATTTGGCGCCCAAGGAGGGACAGGCAACGATCAATGATGGACCTTCACTGTCTTTGCTGTTAGTTGGAGGCGAATAAAGTGAAACCCAGCTTAAAAGGTTAAATCCCGCAACACCATCCATCATGAGGCGTGTGCAAAGTGGGATATGTTAAGGGTAGTTAGGTTATCCACAGCCTGTTAGTCAAGCAAACTCCTTAAACGTGATTAAACCTGTTGGCCTGATTATGCCAAGTCCAGTGGTATCTTGAGACGAAACTCAGGTGAGATGTTAGTCAGCGTGCATAGCCGCTTTTGGGGCATCCTCGCTCCCCGGCTCTGGCCATCCAGGCCTCATCAGCTTTTGCTCACCTTTTCCCATGGAGAAAGGCTGTGCCAAGCTAACACAGCCCCACCCTGCGTCCCACCTCGCAATGAAGGTATCTTCCGATCTTGATGCGGCGAAGCCAGGTCAACCTTGTTGGCGGCCAACCACGAGTTGTTGATGCATTGAAGGTCCTCGTTTTAAAGGGTGCCGCATTCAATGAATCTCACCTCCCTGAATTAGTGCTCTATTTAAGTTAACCGCTCTTGTAGGGGTTCTGGACGAAACTACTTACGAAGCGACATACACTTCCCATGTTTAGCGGCGTGGGCGGCATCAGCGACTAATAAGCATATTGCCATGAATCGGGAGCTGTGGATGGCTCGTTTGAGTGGGAAGGAGAAGTGCGACAGGGATGTACTGTGTAATTTGTGGAAGATGCGTTGGTGCCCGGCCCTCGACTGATTTCATCACGCAGGGTAATTTCGTCATGGTTTGGAGCTCTGTGTGAGCCCAGTTGGTTGGGAGTCATGTGAGGCGCAGCAGTCACACTGCGTCTACCATTCCTTCATCAATTTACCCGTTTTCCCCTCAGCCCAGTGGAAGGCGGGGGCGAGCTGCATAAACATGTGGGCATTTGAAACCTGTGTTAATATAGATAAACACTAACTGGTGTATTGTTCTACCTAGTCTCTGATAGCTAAAGTGATAAAGTGATAAGTTTCATTGAAAATCAAATAAGTTCATCCTCGTCCTATACATTCTCCTTGCTCATAGAAACTGCTGGCTCCAAGCTCAACTCCATATATGAGACCTATAAATTCTACATTTTCCAAGTTGTGAGACTAAGAATCAGTGCCAAAGATCCTGCTGCAAGCACAAGACTCGGCGAGGGCGTTATAACTCCAGCTCCAGAGTCTCCAGAGTCTGCAGGATCTTCCGCATATATGGAGTCTTCAGAGTTAGGGTCTCCGAGATTAGGATATCCCACGATCTCGAATTTCTCTGTCTTCACCGGATTTTCCCAAGTGCTTACTGCTGGGTCGTCTGAGAAAGCTGCTTCGAACCAATTGTTCTCACCCTTTAAGAGAATCTGCTTGACGCCATCTGCGTTCACCTCCTCTATCCATTTGGGGGAGTCCCAGGTCCAGGTGCTGACGTTCGTAATGTCGATTTGGTTGGGATGAACGGCCCACCGACTCCACTGAGACAAATCGCCTGTAGCGAATATGATCTGAAGCCAGGGTTCCGTTGGCTTCCCTGTAGCGAGCGGCCATTTAAATACAACAGGCTCGGAGAGATTGACTGGTTTGCTTGTATCGGGTGAGGTAAATTCGAAGGTATAAGCACCTGGTGTTAAGGCGGAGATGAAGGACAGGGCAGGTAGAACTCTCATTATGAATTTTGAAGGTGTAGGTACTAGTGGTTTAACCAATTTGAAGAGTGGAAGGAAATTCAGTTGAGTTGAGGTGTTTATGACGAAAAGTAGAGTTGCGTGGAGTTTTATAATTGCCCACTGGTCCTCTGTTGTAAAATCGCATTCATTCAAAGGATGCCTGATTCAGTGCTCAGCCCTACGGCACAGCAGCCCGTATGGAAGAACGGCACGATATCGATTGCTCCAGGTCTCCAGGGGCGGTGCTTGTGAGGGCTCGTAGTTGGCTGGGCGGCGACGCGGACCGGCGGCCGAAAAGGCGATTGAAAACTCTAGCTGGCTAAGCTCGTACGGGTTTGACGTGATGAATTGGCGAATCGGCCAGGCTCATGGTGGTGTCCATCTTTTGAGCCACGAGCAGCGCTTCGGAGGCTGAGTCCCTTGGCGACGGTAAGCGAGCCGAGTTCTCAGGCGACCTGGCCCTGAGGCGGCTGGAGATACAGGTACAATTTCAGACAGGCTTAGCGCAACTTAGTCAACAGATCAAGCTTGCAGGGGATTGAACAGAGGCGCAACTTGAGGGAGGCCTCCTTGGCACCTCATCGACATTCATCATGCGATCAAGCATCTCGCCATCTACGATGCAATAACAGTTGCTACCCTGTGAAGATGACCATGGGCTACCTTCTTTTGTCCTCATCCGATGCGCCAGGCTGTTCACGTCCAACGTCGAATAGACCATCTGAAGCACCCAGCCACCACAGGTAGATCAATTACGACCACAATCACACCCATGTTTTCTCCCGCTTTTCAAGGAACCTACCATCTACCCGTATCACGGATTCAGGACAAGAGTAAGCCAAAATACTCCTTTCAGTAAACATCACCTAGGAGAAGCACTTAGAGAGCTTACGAAAAGAATGTTTTGATTAACTCGGGGGGATAACGGACACAACCACACCCACTACGCATGTAAGAATCTGATCTGATCAGAAGACAAGGATAAAGAAGGAATTCAGGTAGAACAGGAATAATCAGATTACAATAAAAAGACTCAGAAAACTAGCAAAGACCCAAAAAACCTGAAAGAAGTTTATCCCCTTAAGAGTGACAGGCTTCATACTAGACCTCTAAGCGATCAAGTTCACCTGCCAGCTCCATGCCCCTTGGGCCTATCTCATTGTCATAAGCAGCTCCTCAGCTATTAATTACACCCTAGTTACTTCAAGCTACTCTGACTGCTACGCATCATTGCATATTGACCGGTTATTAGCTCCTGTAACACCCGACCGCTCAGTGAGTACACACCTAACTATCTGCTAACATAGCCCCCAGTCTGTCTCTTATTAAGAAACCGTTCTTAAGCTACCCTATACCACGCACAAGTCAGCTTGGGACACAGTCGTTACAATAAGCCTCGGCTCCTTGGGCATAGCGCAGAAAGTTTGGCTGATAGTAGCGAAGGACTGCTCTATTCGCATGCCAGAGGCATAAGACTGATATTGCCACTGGAAAGCAGCGAGCCACGGCGTTCATCTAAGCAAGGCAGCAATCTGTGAGGACAGCAGACCTGAACAAACCTTGAGGTATGCCAGTGACTCGGGGTTGCCAGTGCCATCCCCAGGCAGCGCCAGGAGAGACGAATACTCCACAATGCGAATTCGACATTAATTAGGAACCTATATAGGTTAGTAGTACAGAATGCGGCTTAAGGGTGCCAAAAGAGGTCTCGTCACAAATGGGTACTTCACACAAAGATCAGAGTTATAGATATATCTCGGCCAATCCTCCTCAAC
This sequence comes from Dactylonectria alcacerensis, assembly GCA_029931735.1. Classification (NCBI taxonomy): domain Eukaryota; kingdom Fungi; phylum Ascomycota; class Sordariomycetes; order Hypocreales; family Nectriaceae; genus Dactylonectria; species Dactylonectria alcacerensis. The sequence continues at coordinate 2,948,210 of JAPMUZ010000010.1, read as the reverse complement.
CCTCCGCATACTCTGGTCACTCAGAAACAGAGTCTCGTGAGCAGATTAGCAATGATCGTACGATATCTGCAATTGACTTGGGAATTTTTGATTATAATTACGAAGTCTCATGCCCCATGGGGCCCTATAATTAGGGGTGATACTGCTGAGGAAGAGGACTATTAGGCCCTGCCCGCATTTATCTTAGAACAAAATCGGAAGAAAAGGGAAATGCGCAATTAAAGGTGTCCAAGAGAAGGTTCCGAATACACCGCTGATCACCTTCCTTAGACTTGATCTCGGGCCCCTCGCAAGTACTAAAGCAGCTGTCGCCTCGTGCTATCTTCCGCAGCTAGGGGCAATTGGACGAAGCATCTCATTAGATACTTTTCTAGCTATCAGGAAACAATCGGCTTGTCTACTTCTGTTGCAGTCGTGCTACTAGCAGCAGCTACCTACTCTGTCGGAGTAGGGTTATAAACGCAGGTTTCTTAAACCACCCCGTTATATACTATAAGTTGGGTTCTTTAACACAGGAAAGGCTAGCTGGGGCCTAAATTTAGAGACGTTATCCCAGATCGAGGTTCCTTATAGTGGTCTGCGATCCCAAAAGAAGGCCCTCCAAGCGCGCGGCTCTTGGATCCTCAACCCAAGCTAAGCGACAGCTCAACTCTAGAAACGGACCTGGATCTTAGAGTGCTTAAGTTTCGTCTTCAAGTATACTGGTACCTTGTACGGTGCGTCTACCCACCAGAATGCAACCGTCGTTTAGGTTGCCAGCGCCAAGTAGCCAAGGAATCAAAAGTCCCTCTACCAAGCATCAGCAATTGAGGGGTTCGCGACACCGCTGACGAAAATGTCATGGATGACGATTGAGTTTGGCGATCCTCGGACACTGTGCGGAGGCCAAACCGGGATCATCGGAGAGAGCTTACCGAGCATATGGTTACAAAAGGCCTACTCAGACCACTCGCCTTCTCAACATGGTACCTGTTCCCCTCTCTGCAAGAGGGGCTTTAGACGACAAAGATGGAGCCTACTACTGATCGGGCAGGCCGTTGAAGTGTGGATTAGGCTTGGCAATGCGACGCTGATACGGACAAGTCAGCACTGGTCGCATTTCGACCTTCCCGATTCAATCATGGATCTTCGCGGGTCGTACCAATTTTTTATACGTCTTGCGGGAGATGAGCAACATTCCACCTTGACTGAATCCCGGGAGGCGATTGCATCATCAATGCAGCGTGATGGGGAAAAGGGCCGGATCGACAATGGCCAAGAACCAGGTGAAAACGTATATATATGGCAGGATTGACGTTGCTTCAATTCCGGAATCCAGTGGTCTCGCATTATAAGGATATCCTCCTTTGATATAATCATGAAGTTGGCAACAGTTACTGCGCTATGCGCGCTCTTGGTGCCCTTCGCCGAGGCCGGCAAGGACCGCAGGCCAATCGTTAAATCCCACAAGCTCCAGAAGCACATCACTGAGAAGGGGTAATGCGTGTTCATTCCCTTCGGTTGAATCCGCCGTACTAACCAAGCCCACAGCTTGATGAGAAACTTGCGAAAGCTTAACGACATCGCCTATGACAACGGCGGCAACCGCGCCTTCGGCCTCCCGGGCTATGAAGCATCAGTCGACTTCATCTACCGTGAGCTCTCCAAGCTCAAGGGCTTCAAGGCTTGGAAGCAAGACCTGCCAGCGCTCTTCACCAAGACCACAGCGGCAGAGGTCACTGTCGATGGGGAGACGTTTCGCACCGTCGCGCTGACCTACACGCCCAGTACGCCTGAGGAGGGCATCACTCGAGAACTTGTCCACGGGCCTGAGGGTGAGGCTGGCTGCTCTGTTGATAACTATGCCGGGCTGGATGTCCAGGACAAGATTGTCCTCATTGAGCGTGGCCGCTGTCCCGACGGCACGACCTTCGCCGGCAAGGTGAAGCCCGCCGCTGCTGCCGGCGCCATCGCCGTCGTCATCTACAACTCGGACTCGGCCCAGCTCACGGCCGGAACACTTTCAGCTCCCAACCCCGAAGAGCATGTCCCAACGGGTCTCATCGACCAAGGGCCCGGCCAAGCTCTCAAAGCCCGTCTCGACGCTGGAGAAACACTCGAGGCGTTTGTGAAGATCGTCCAGCTCATCGAGGAACGCATCACGCAAAACGTCATCGCCGAGACAAAGGGCGGCGACGGCAGCAACCTAATCGTGCTGGGCGCCCATCTTGACTCGGTCCAGGCTGGACCCGGCATCAACGACGACGGCTCTGGCACCAGCCTGATCTTGGAGCTAGCCAAGGCCCTGTCGAACTACTCGACCAAGCTCAAGGTGCGCTTCGCCTGGTGGGCGGCAGAGGAGAATGGGCTCTGGGGCAGTCGGCATTACGTGAATAACCTTAGCACCGAAGAGATTGACGACCTACTTGTGTATCTCAACTTCGACATGGTCTCGCGTGGCTTCTACGGCGTCTTTGACGGCACGGGAGAAAAGATTGGGCCCGGCGGACCGCCTGGATCTGATGTGGTGGAGGACTTGTTCGTCGAGCACTTTACCTCTAAGAAAATTACCACCACACCCGTTGGCCTCACCGGCGGCACCGACTACGTGCCCTTCCTCGACATCATCGGCAAGCCCGTCGGCGGTCTATTCACAGGAACGGGGCTGGAGCAAGACGCGTGCTACCACCAGGCGTGCGACAACATCACCAACCCTGTTCCCGAGACTATTACCATCAACGCCAAGGCGGCGGCCCATGTGCTGAGCGTTCTGGCCGTCGATGGTGTCGATCTGATTCCCAAGACGCTTGTCAACTCTACGACAGCGGCTGTCAAGAGGGTGCGAGATCCGTTTTCGATGCATGAGCGAGATGCAACGTCGGTTGGGTTCAACAAGCCGTGTGATCACGATCTGATTTAGGATGTGTCATGTAGCTCAAAGAAAAATCCGTATCAAGTCAAAAATTTCGTAGCATATAGCCAATCAATATCAAGAAAGCAAGCCAGACCTTGTCGACGTGCGTTGAAAATAGAATCGTCCCATATTTATCCATGTAATTACTCGTAATCTACCACATATTTGTTCAATATGACCAAGTTCTTTCAGCAGAGGTCTCAAGTAAAGACACATTACTCATTAGTCTTTCATTCATCTGATTCCGCTAGGCCTCATTGTCCCTTTCTTTCTCTTCTTCTTTGAGTCTGGTTTCAGGTGTGGTCGAGAGAGCCTTAGGACGCTCCCACCATCGGTCAACGTCAAGTGTCTACAACAAAGACACGCAATAACAAGACACAAAGGTTATCTAAAACAATAAAAACAAAGACGTGTAGTAATTCAAGCAATCTCAATTCGTCTCTGAACACTGTGAACATGGCCCAGAATCAAGACTATCCATATACTATAAAGGCTCATCGTGATTCATTTCCAAGTTAGAATGTCCATCAACTCATCGAACAGAAAGCACTCTACTGCTTACAGCCTACAGCACACCTCAACAATCTACAATAACATCATCGGTATAGTTCCAGTCTTTCATCATGCCAGTTTCCAAGAGAAGCCAGGCCCAGAGAAGACGCCGCGCACGCGAACGGGTCGAGGCCCAGGCTAGGGCCGAGCGACTAGGAAGAAACGAACCGACACCCGAACCACCTACTCCCCCGCGGCGGAACTCTGCGGACCTGAACCTTGCCCGGGATCAAGACCCCGGTGACAGGCCAGAGGGACGAAGAAACTCTCCGGAAGAGAACCAGGCCCGCGCACCCATTCCGCGAGACCGTCGACGGTACAGACAAGATTTCCTTGCTTGTATACCACAGGAACTAAACAACGTTATTATCCAAGAGGCTGTCCCGCGAGGCTCGATGATCGTGGCTACAGTCTCTCCAGACATTGACATTGAGGATATGCCGAGAACCGGCAACGGCTACCAGCCTCTTTGGATCAGGTACGCAATGCATTCCGTTCAGCGGCCCATCTGGGGCCAGGATCTTCAGGCAATTGAACCAATGACAATGCAAGGCGCCATGAATCCCCTTCTTGGCGCCACCGCCGCGCACTCCGAGTTGCGTGGGAGGCTTCACGCAGCAGTCGGTGGCAACTCTAACTTGTTTGTATTCACAAACTCATATTCCTGCTGGGCTTGGGTCAAAGAATACGGAAAGACCTACATCCCGCTGATGAAGCAGATCTACATCATCTTTATCGACTCCCAGGAGAGACCCCAGATTTGGCCACCCTATCTTCACGACGAGACGGAGGCTGTTTGGTCTGAAGGTAACCTCCCAAACTGGCAAATGGGAACTGCGACGACGGATGGTAACTATCTCGACCAAAATTTGAATGATGTGCCTAACGCGAACATCAAGCCCGCCGCCATCGCCAACGCGCTACTTCAAGCAGGCGCAAAGCCGGACCAGCTCGCATTTGCTTATATTACAGAATACGTACCAGACGCTTCGAACTTCAATGAGACTGTTTACGCGCAGTTGGCCAAGCCACTCCGAACAAGGCACCAAAGGCATGACTTCCGGCTGGCCATGTCTGCGCTTCGACGTATCCCCACGCCGAACCCGCTCAAGTTCATCTACAAGCCCTCGGTCGAGCTCACGGAAGCAGACGCGGCGGCCGGCTGGGGCAACTTCTACGACTGCCTCGTCCGGCACCACGAGGCCTACGAGGTGGCCGATCTCACTAACAAGACGGTGCAGGCGTACTTACTCGCCGACAACATGAACCACCATAACACGTTTGAGCTAATTTGCACCGCAGAACGACGTCCCCCGCGGCGGTCGCGCAGGGCTCGAGGTGTTCAGCCAGGTCACCCGTATTAGTTGCAAGACCGTTGCAGGTAGTAGACTAGTAGCTGATTCCGTTACCAGTGCCTGTCCCCAATACGCCATTACCTAGGATGCTTGACTGCTTGTAGATTGTGCGTTGGATGGGCCTATAGATTCTGTCTGAGGCGGAGGAAAAGAAGTTTGGCGAGTTTTGTTTTAAATATAGACTAAAATTCAATCAAGATTATGTTCCCTGCTCGATTTGATCTATTTTGTTCTTTTTCATGCTATTCCACCCGAGCTGCCGGGTTAGTTCAAGTGCCATGTCAATCTCGCCCTTTGAGCGGAGATGCTGACATCATCTAGACATCGGGTGACACACGCGTCTTTTGACCACGTTTAGTTTTTATATGCAGGACCAATTTCGCACTGAAACCTCTGCTGTGTACACTGAAGGAGTTGAAGTAACCCAGTAACGCAAATACACCAAATGGCCTCGTCCGTGACAACATCAATCCGGCTCGAGCAACAGCTCCCAATCAATAGCCACATCACACAGCGCGAAGCAGCCCACCCATCATTATCTTCAACCCCCTCCAACTCTGCCATTGACCCTGTCCTCGAAGCATCCCGCGTCGCCGATAACGACGTACCAGATGGCGGCAAAGGCTGGATCGTCATCGCGGCGTGCGCAATCGTCTCCTGGTGGTTCGTCGGCACGAGCTACAGCTGGGGGATCATCCAGGATGCATTAGTCGCTGAGGACATCGCGGCGCCATCGACGCTGGCCTTTGTTGGCTCGCTTTCGGCTGCCCTCATTAGTGCTCTGGCGATTGTGAATGCGCGCGTCATTCGATGGATGGGATCGCAGCGCACTGCTCTGCTGGGCGTGTCGTTTCTCGGGCTGTCGGCTATTACGAGCAGCTTTGCTGTGAGAAATGTCGCGGGTTTGTTTTTTACCAGTGGCATTCTGCTCGGTTTGGGATTGAGGTAGGCCTCTTGTCAACTTTGTCTTTTGCATGGCTTCATACTGACCATGTCCGCCCAGCTTGTGCTTCATGGTAAGAACTCAACCATTCAGACGTTGTCCTACAGGAACCCTAACAGCCCTCGACAGACGGTCTCGGTCACACCAGCTCAATACTTTAATCGCAAGCGCGGCCTCGCAAATGGCATCGTCTTTGCAGGAGGCGGTCTCGGCGGTGCTGTCACCAGTTACAGCCTCGACGCCCTCATCTTGAGATTTGGTCCAGCCTGGACATACCGAATTCTCGGAATTGCAACACTTGTGACTGGACTTCCGGCGGCTTGGTTCGTACAAGAGCGAACGCCAATTCGGACGGCTGGGTTCATCGAATGGTGAGAGTTCCTACTTTCCTCGGTCATAATTTTCTCAAGAGTCGAGACTCATGCTGACGATGATAGGCGCCTCTTCAAAGACCCGGGGTTCGCTCTCATATTCGCTGTCGGCGCCATAGGAACGTTCCCACTCTTTGTCCCGCCATTCTTCATCCCTTTGTATAGCCGTTCCATGGGACTGTCATCTAGCACCGGCGCCGGTCTTCTTGCAGCATTCAACTTCTCATCGGCCGTCGGTCGCATCATCTGCGGCCATTTCTGCGACGTCTTCGGGCCTCTCAACACGCTCATGGGCTCGCTCATGCTTACCGCGATTAGCATGCTTACTCTGTGGCCGGCGTCGACTTCGTTGGCTCCGCTGGCAGTCTTTGTCGTGGTGAATGGGGCTTCGAACGGCGGGTTTTTCGCTACCATGCCTACAGTTGTCAGCAACACGTTTGGGTCTGCTAGAGTGTCGATTGCCATGGGCATGATTGTTACCGGCTGGGTGGGAGGATACCTGATGGTGAGTGCAACATGGTGGCTCATGTTCTCCTTGCTCAACTCTGACTTTCCCGACTCAGGGCGCTCCAGTCGCAGGCTACCTGCTCGAGTCGTATGGAGGAGCCGACTCTGGTCTTCAAGCGTACCGTCCAGCCATGTTTTACGCGGGTGCACTCGCGCTTGGAGCGACAGGGTTAGTTGCTTTCATGCGTTTCCGTACTAACCAGCGACTTTTTGCAAAGGTTTAATAGACAAATTTCTTTGTTCAGGTTCAAAGACAAAGCGCACGATCTGCAGGGGAAAATGATACCAGATGAACGCAGGGACCCTGACAATTACCTTGTACGCAGATTACCGGTGGCTTCTTTTGTACCGTGCTCGTCGTGAGGCATGCTTACTTTCATCAATCCGTCTTGAATTGACTCATGGGCGTTTTCGCGTACTCTTTACGCTTGGATAGTCCTTGCGATTGAGAGTTCACGCTTGGATCCTTTGGCTCGGACTTTGTCAATTCGTCAAAGTCTCGTATTTGAGATGACGACATGCAATCGCGGCAGCGAATCTCCGCTTAGTCAGCGGCATCTTCGCGGAGCGAACTGACGGGATGCTTCAACACGCCGCCGCATGTCGGTCGTAATTAACTCCGTGGTCCGAGTGCATTGTGCAAATGATGATCTTCGTCTAGTGGGTTTTGATACAGTCTGAGCTGTCCTGCCCTCAAGGTCTAGAACATTGCGGAGTTTTGATGTGCGTCGATCAAAGGTTTAGGGTAACCAGCGACAATTGACTGGTGGCCCAGGATATGAATTGCTCCGTGAGACTTTATAACCAACAATGGACTACATTGTTACAGTAATGGAGTATTAACTAAAATTGCCGTAATAGGAATTCTTAAAGTTTTCTCACGGCTTGTTTACTTTGATCATTGTTTAGTTCGGAGATAGTATGTATTGCATGGAAAGGCCATGGATAGAAGAGTGGTCGGGTACTCACAGACCCCGACACTTTATTCTGCGTCATCATCGGTGCTGCAAAACTCCCCGCGAGTGCACCATCCAGCCTTAACGTGCATTAGCAGCAATAAATATGGCAGTGCTGACAGGATGAAGACGTGAATAATCCGACGAATCCGAAAATTATGACGTCGCCACCCCATCAAGGCGTCGAAAACGCTGCCAACAACCCGTCGGGGAGGTCGAAACTCCGAAATGCCGCCTCCCAAACTGCGACCTGTAGAAACTGCTGGCTCTGAATCTGGTGGCAAGGGTCAGCAATCTGGACAGAGCGATGGGTCAGGGCGCACCCACCTTACTTCTTCCATCATAGTCTAGCCGCAGTTCTTCAGTGGACAAAAGCCCGAGCGACGTCAGCTCCAGAGTCAAATCAGTGAGGGCTAGACCGTTTATAGCACACTAATAAGGGGTATCCTGGAAGTTCAGGGACTTTGGGGAAGCACTGAGCCGCCGTCTGGGTCGGTAGTTGTCGGACCCGTTGAGGAGCCCGTCGCCGGGGTTGTCATGACCCTGAGAGGCCCGTTCCACCGGGAAGGGGATCTAGGATACGTGTTGATGGGCTAGTAGTATGATGGCATAGGGCTGTGCTGTTGATATGGGATCTAGAGTATAAAGACAATGAGGGTTTGCATCTTGGGTCAATTTCTCAACACCACCAATTCCTACCATCCTCTGTCTGATTGACATAATCTACCGGTACCCATCTTAACATCATTCCTGGGGAATCACCCCGTGTTGCAGCAACAACATTCTATCTATTCCATGTTGCAACAACATAATTCTAATCTCATGTTGCAACAACAACACTCTTCAGCCGAAACCCACCCAGAGGCTATGATGCCTACTTCCGGTGCGGTGGACGGCTCTACAGCCGACTCGATACACTCACAGTCATCGTCATCAGACTCCCAAGACGACACAGTCGAGATGGACAACCGCACCATCTCTAACCGTAACATGAGCATCATGCTCGACGAAGACGAGCGCATGGAGCTGCGGCGCATTGCCACGGCCATGTCGCAGCGCCGCCGCGCCTCTATTGCTCATGCCATCCCCGAATCTGACAGCACCGTCGGCCTCGTCGACCTGGCCCTCGACCCGGAGAGCAAGCAGTTCGACTTGGAGAAGTGGCTGCGGAGCGTCGTCAACGAGCTGCAGAAAGAAGGCATTTCGCTTAAGCGCGCCGGCGTCGCCTATCAAAATCTCGCTGTCTCGGGCACCGGCGACGCCATGCAGGTCCAGCAGACGGTCGGCTCGTTTCTACAGGCGCCGTTGCGGCTTGGCGAGCACTTTAGCTTTGGCAAGAAGGAGCCCAAGGCTATCTTGCACAAGTCGGACGGTATTGTGAGGAGTGGTGAGCTTTTGATTGTCTTGGGTCGCCCTAGTTCAGGGTGCAGTACGTTGCTCAAGACCATGACGGGGCAGCTTGAGGGACTAGATTTGGGAGACCAATCCCGGATTCATTACAACGGAATTCCCCAAAAGGAGATGATGAAGGAATTCAAGGGCGAGACCACATACAACCAAGAGGTAAGGCGTGATCCAAACATACCCGAGATCCAAAGCTGACAGAGCACAGGTCGACAAGCACTTCCCCCATCTCACCGTCGGCCAGACGCTCGAGTTTGCCGCGGCCGCTCGAACGCCGTCGAACCGAATCCAAGACCTGTCCCGCGCCGAGTTTCAGACGCAGACGGCTAAGATTGTAATGGCAGTCTGTGGCCTTAGTCATACTTATAACACAAAGGTTGGCAATGACTTTATCCGCGGCGTCTCTGGCGGTGAGCGGAAGCGTGTGAGCATCGCGGAGATGATGCTGTCTGGATCTCCTTTGGCCGCGTGGGATAACAGGTAAACAACCCACAATCTACTCATTTTGAAAGAGAGCCCAGACTAACTGGAACAGCACCCGAGGCCTTGACTCAGCCACCGCCTTCAAATTCGTCCAATCCCTCCGCGTAGCCGCCAACCTCGGCGGCAGCACGCACGCCGTCGCCATCTACCAGGCCAGTCAGGCCATCTACGACCTCTTCGACAAGACCGTCGTCCTCTATGAAGGCCGCCAGATCTACTTCGGCCCAGCGCAAGCCGCTAGGTCCTACTTTGAGAAGATGGGCTGGATGTGCCCGCAGCGCCAGACAACGGGTGACTTCCTCACCTCCGTCACCAACCCGCAGGAACGCGTCCCGCGCGAAGGCATGGAGAATAGAGTGCCTCGGACTGCTGAAGACTTTGAGCAGTACTGGCTGCAGTCGCCTGAGCACGAAGCGCTCCAGAGGGAGGTGCAGCAGTACGAGGAAGAGTTCCCCGTTGATGCCAACGGTCTGCACGTCAACGAGATGCGGCAGGGCAAGAATCTCTCGCAGGCGAAGCATGTTCGTCCTGAGTCGCCGTATATGATTAGCATGGCGATGCAAGTCAGACTAACGACGCGACGGGCGTACCAGAGGATCTGGAACGATTTATCTGCCACGGCCACATCTGCTTTCATCAACGCTGTTTTAGCCCTTATCATTGGATCCGTCTTTTACGGCACGCCCAACACCACGGACGGCTTCTACTCTAAAGGATCAGTGCTTTTCCAGGCCGTCTTGCTCAACGCTCTCACTGCCATTTCTGAAATCAACAGCCTGTACTCGCAACGACCCATTGTGGAAAAACACGCCTCATACGCCTTCTACCATCCCGCCGCCGAAGCCATCGCAGGCATCGTGGCCGACATACCTATCAAGTTCGTCACAGCCACCGTCTTCAACATCATTCTGTACTTCCTGTCAGGCCTACGCCGGGACGCGGGCGCCTTCTTCATCTACTTCCTCGTCACCTATGTCGCGACCTTTGTCATGAGCGCCATCTTCCGAACCCTCGCAGCCGTCACAAAGACTGTGTCGAGCGCCATGACGCTCGCGGGAGTCATGGTTCTCGCACTCGTCATGTACGCGGGCTTCATGATCCGCGTGCCGCAGATGCATGACTGGTTCAGCTGGATCCGCTGGATCAACCCGATTTACTACGCCTTTGAGATCCTCATCGCCAACGAGTTCCACGGGCAGAAATACGACTGCGCGACGTTTGTGCCTTCGTACTCGCCTCTGGTCGGCGACTCGTGGATCTGTTCGACCGTCGGTGCAGTGGCTGGCCAGCGATGGGTTTCGGGTGACGACTTCATCGAGACCAACTACGAGTACTACCACTCGCACCTTTGGCGCAACTTTGGCATCCTGCTGGCTTTTCTCTTTTTCTTCATGATTGTTTACTTTGTCGCCACCGAGGTGAACTCAAAGACGAGCAGCGTCGCAGAGGTGCTGGTCTTTCGACGCGGTGCTGCCCCGAACCATCTCAAGAACGGCGTCAAGGACACGCTGCCCGATGCTTCTCGCGAGACCAACGATAACTCCACGTCCGCGCTGAACTCGACCCAGAGTGACATTTTCACCTGGAGGGACGTCAAGTACGATGTCGACATCAAGGGAACGCAGCGCACCCTGCTGAACAATGTCTCTGGATGGGTGAAGCCTGGAACACTGACTGCTCTTATGGGAGTGAGTGGCGCTGGCAAGACGACGCTTCTTGATGTTTTGGCTCAGCGGACTACGACGGGCGTCATCACGGGAGACATGTTTGTCAATGGAAAGCCATTGAATGCCAGTTTCCAGCGCAAGACTGGCTATGTTCAGCAACAAGGTATGCCTGACACACATCCTGTTCGCAACTATTCTCAACTTCACTCACTAACTCCTTGATAGATCTCCACCTCGAAACTGCCACTGTCCGCGAGAGCCTAAGATTTAGCGCTATGCTCCGTCAACCAGCGACCGTCAGCAAGGAAGACAAGTACGCATTTGTCGAAGAAGTCATCGACATGCTCAACATGCGCGACTTTGCCGACGCCGTCGTTGGAATTCCTGGTGAAGGTCTCAACATCGAGCAGCGCAAGTTGCTTACCATCGGAGTCGAGCTCGCCGCCCGCCCTAAGTTGCTAATCTTCCTTGATGAACCGACCAGCGGCCTGGATTCGCAGAGTTCCTGGGCCATCTGCGCCTTTCTCCGCAAGCTCGCCGACGCAGGTCAAGCCGTCCTCTGCACAGTTCACCAGCCCAGCGCCATCCTGTTCCAGAAATTCGACCGCCTGCTTTTCCTCGCCGCAGGTGGCAAGACGGTCTACTTTGGCGACATCGGGCCCAACTCGCGCACCCTTCTCGACTACTTTGAACTCAACGGCGCTCGCCACTGCGACGAGGAAGAGAACCCAGCCGAGTACATGCTCGACGTAGTCAACCAAGGCACGAGCTCTAGCGGCCAGGACTGGCATAGTATCTGGCTGGCTAGCCCGGAGCGACAAGGCGTCATGCAGCATATTGAGCAGATCCACATCGATAGGGCTAACGCGGAGCATGAAGAGCCCGGCGAGCAGTCTGAGTTTGCTATGCCTTTTGGTGTGCAGGTCAAAGCCGTGACGACGCGCGCTTTTCAGCAGTATTGGAGGACACCTAGCTATGTGTTTTCCAAGTTCATGCTGGGTCTTGCGGCTGGTTTGTTTATCGGGTTCTCGTTCTTCGATACCAAGGGCACGTTGGCGGGCATGCAAAATGTCATCTTTGCCGTCTTCATGGTCATCACCATCTTTTCGACTCTCGTCCAACAGGTATGCACATCCGCCGCGTATTATCTGTCGCCGTATTCTAACCTCCATCACAGATTCAACCTTACTTCATCTCGCAGCGCGCCCTCTACGAAGTCCGCGAGCGGCCTAGCAAAGCATACTCGTGGAGAGCATTCATCATCGCCACCGTCTGCGTCGAGATCCCCTACCAGATCATCACTGGTATCATCATCTACGCGTGTCTTGTCTACCCCGTCGTCGGAGTCCAGAGCTCTGATCGTCAAGGCTTGGTGCTGCTCTTCGCGATTCAACTCTTCCTCTACGCAAGCTCGTTTGCGCAAATGACCATTGCCGCACTTCCCGACGCGCAAACGGCCTCTGGAATCGTCACGCTCCTGGTTCTCATGAGCTTGACCTTTTGCGGTGTTTTGCAAGCCCCCAGCGCTCTCCCTGGTTTCTGGATCTTCATGTATCGTGTATCCCCCTTCACCTACTGGGTCGGCGGCATCGTCTCGACTCTGCTGCACGGCAGGACGGTTGAGTGCTCCGTCGACGAGACGTCCGTCTTCGACCCGCCGCAGAACCAGACGTGTGGCGAATACCTGTCTGATTTCTTAAGCGAGGCTTCTGGCTTGCTGCAGAACCCCGACGCTACCGAGCAGTGCCGATACTGCTCCCTAACGGTTGCAGACCAGTATCTTGCTGGCAGCAAAATTTTCTACAGTGAACGATTTCGCAACTTCGGAATCATGTGGGCCTTTATTTTGTTTAATATTTTTATTGCCGTCGTCACTTACTACCTCTTCCGGGTCAAGACGTGGAATTTTAAGGCTTTCGGAAAGAAGAAGAAGGCTTGAGAGCATAGATGGAAAGTTCATTTGTACATGGGGCATTTCAATGCCATGATTTAGAGGAGTTGTGCAAGCGTATAGACTGGTTGGAATTGTATCTTAGAGGTTAGCTTAATAATTGTTATCACCTACAAACACTCGGATCTCTACTGTTTCCGTTTACCCGCAGAGTCTTACTAAGTGACTTCCTACTGGTATCTGTTGAATTTGAAACTAGCGTGTGTAAGAATGTTGGGAAAATTGCTCAACGGATTTATATCCGCAGTTAACTCCGCTGTATTGACAGATACCGATGCTGAATTGCGCATCAAAGGGACAAAACCCTGTCACGCAAGCTCGGTTAGTTCCTGGCGGCCTGTCTAGATGAACGGCTTGCCCCCCTGGTTGGCCTGTAAAACGACGTTATCAGTGGCCTGCTACTGCGGTAAGATCTTAGACCGACCCACTGCCTGACGGGGTTTGAAGTCTTGTTGGGTTGGAGAGTCTGACGAATACAATCCCAAGGTATTGGAAAGCAACAAACAACTTTTCTTGTTACTGCCAAGTTCCATATCTCTCGCTTGTTAGTGTCCTGTCGTTCTCTCAACGGACAGCCTGGAACAACCCCTGTGTTGCTTCCTCGCTTCTCATCATGGCGCCGAGCAACGACTTCAAGATCATCATCGCCGGAGGGGGCATTGCCGGCCTCACTCTGGCAGTCCTCCTCGAGAAATTTGATATCGATTATGTTCTGTTGGAGGCCCATGACGAAATTGCACCGCCTGTGGGCGCCAGCATCGGCATGATGCCAAACGGGTTGCTCATTCTGGACCAGCTAGGATGCTACGACGCCGTGAGAGCAGTGTCGCGAGGTGGAGAAAGCGACAGGATTATTGTCCGCAATAGAAATGGCAAACCCATTGCTGTGAATGAGAATGTGCTAGATCACTTGGAACACCGGTGAGTTGAGCCGTGTGAAGCACGCCCGTGGCTAATCATCTTCAGACACGGGTATCCTGTTATCTTTTTCGATCGACAATGGCTGCTGCAGGTGTTGTATGACAAGATACAGCAAAAAGACCAGATTTTTCTCCGAAACAAGGTCATGACGATTGAAACCGGTGCCGGCGGCGTCCAAGTCTCAACCCAAGAGGGCCAAATCTACCACGGTACGATGGTCATCGGGACCGATGGCATATACAGCGCCGTCAGAAGCGAGATGCTGCGGATCGCGGTAGAAACTAACCCAGGATACTTCCCCGCTGGCGAAGAAGACCGAGTCCCGTGCTACTACCAGTGTAGCTTCGGCATTGCTCACAAAGTCGCAGGCTGGCCGCAACACGAGCAAAACTTTACGACGGGGGACAAACGAACGTTTCTTGTCTGCTCCGGGCCCGATGACCGCGTGTTTTGGTTTCTGTTTGTCAAGTTGCCAGAAACGAAATACGGACAAGATATTCCCAGATACACAAAGGAAGGCGAGGCCGTGTTTGTCAAGCAACACCAGTCGTTGCTCATCACGGAGACGCTCACTTTCGGGGACGTCTTTGCGAAGCGCATTACGTCGACTCTGACTCCGCTGCATCAAGTAGTTTTTGAGAAGTGGTATTTCGATCGTTTGCTGCTAATTGGAGATTCAGCACACAAGGTGAGTGCCGCCCTAACAATCGAGGACTCGCCGCTGACGAAAGGAAGCCACACCCAGCCAGCGGCATGGGCGCTAACGCTGCCATCGAATCCGTTGCTGAGTTTGCCAACGCCTTGTTAGCGAAGCGAGACGCGCGACCAAACGGCCTCAACGGTCTCACGACAGAAGACGTCAACGCCATCTGCCACAAGATGCAGAGTGTCCGCTACAAACGAGCCAAGATGACCATTTCAGCGTCGGAAAAGATGCAGGCCGTGCTGGCGTATGAGAATCCGATTGTGTCTACGATCGTGTGGCGCATATATGACCCGCTGGCTGGGAAGGACAGCTTGTTGCGGATCTTGGGCGGGCGGACTCTTGGTGGTTCGCGTGTCGACAAGCTTCCCATTCCGTCGCGACCTCGTGCGGTGCCATATCATCATGAACTTCCTGCAAGGCCGTTCAAGAGTAGCCAGGCGGCATTTGTTCGGCTACTGTACACCGTGATTATGGCTTTTCTTTTTATCATAGCACTTGGTTCACGCTCAGGATCATCTTGCTGGGGAGGTATTTGTCAAGACATGGACCGTTCAGAGAGCTCTGGGTCGCCTTTCTCCCAATATTCAACTCAGAGTCCTTACGTTCTTCCGCGTCTGGAGTTGATATACCTCTTGTCACAATCAATCTCGCCCTTGCTAACCTACACAATCGAAGGATCTAGAGCTGGAAACCAAGGCACACCATCTGCATTATCATTCCCTTACACAGTTGGTCTGCAAGTTATGGGAATTTGCCGAGCAACACCTTTGCTTTCCATCTTCACTTCCTCACTACCGTTTGACGCACCAGCCGGGCGCTATGTCGACCTCGAAGTCGCCAAATCTTTGGTTCCTGCACTGACATTCGGCTACATCTTTCCAACATTCGCCATGCTAGCGCCGCTTGCAAACAAGGGATTGGACGAGTGGCCAAATGGTTCATGGATGGTGCTTCTGCTGCTTCCAGTTTTGATGACGTCGTTCTCTCATGCATTCAAATTGGCTCAAACAAAGAGCAAGAAGCCGCATCTCAATCGATACACTCTCGCCGATATTCCCATATTGCAGTTCGCCTACGGATTTGCCTTTGCCACCCAAGCAACGGCACATCTGGCAACGCTGGCTTACACTTACTCCTATTTCAACATGAGTCCCGCGAAAGTCTTAGAGTTTGGGAGCGGTGGAATTTTATCGGTGCCTACGTCCATCATGAGAAGCGACGTTGCATTAACTGTGTTCGCCATCACCATTTGCAACTTGTATGCCGTGTGGGACTTGCGACGAGCGGGATACATCACAAGCCGTGATTCGTTTGTGGCGTCGTTGTATGTCATTCTCGGCCAGATCATTGCTGGTCCCGGAGCAACGTGGGCTGGGCTATGGAGCTGGCGAGAAGGTGTCATCTCCGGGCTTTCCACTATTAGGTGACATACGCCTATCCCATTGCATGCTCACTCGTCTGGGTGGATTACCAGGAGATGGGAAGAATTGGAGCCTTCTGCGGTATGCAGTACACCAGGAAAATCTTCAAACTGTTGATCACATTGCAGCGCGATTTAGACAGGACCTCACTACGAACTAGATACTAGGTTAGTTAGTAGACTTCCATTGACGAGCCACGATGCCCGCAATGAAAAATGAAAGGAAAAAAAAAAAAAGAGCCGTGACAATTCGACACACTCCTAAGCACCACATGAGGTGATGACTCTTCTATTTCTCGATAAATATAAAGGAAGCGCCGGTCTAGTCAACTTTCGCGGAGCTACACCCGGGACATGGCCCGAAATCGAGTCACGCGTGGGATATTCCAACTAGTAAAATGAACCCGCAATCTATTGACGGGGGTATTCGCCGACACATATGCCGAAACGTCTCCAAAGGGAAACACATGCGCGTAAAGAAAAGAGACCAAACCGAAATGAGCGATTTGCTCATTCGACTGAATCCCTCTTCCCCGTCTAATGCCACGAGGCTATCCGAAACGAGACATGGGCCGTCCCCGGAAACTCTCTTACCCCACACACTAGCTAGATGAACCATCCAGGGTGCTATACGACGGTACAACGTGGGAGACGTGACATCGCCCGAGATGCTTGCTGAGATTTTTAAGATGGGATGAAAGTATATAAAGGGGTCTGTGGGATCGTCGTCTTTCGATTTAAGCCCTGTACGAGCACAACGGAGCTTCGAAATACCTGGGAAAGAAAAGATTAACGCCCACCTCGACGATTCGTCCAAGATGCAGTTTCTCAAGGTACGCACCAGACCGGACGATCGCGAGGTCTCATTCTAAACCTCACCATTAGTTTTGCGCCTTGGTCGTGCTTCCCTTGGCCTCAGCTCTCGTAGCAGATGTGCCTTCTCTCAACGGTAGGTTTCCGCCAGACCAAGAACGCAGTTGTCATTAGTTTTGACTAACTCGTCGCAAAGCTGCTGTACCTTATGTTCCGTGGACGGACGGTCAGAAAAAGACGCCTTCTGACTTTGTGCATCCCGGTCTGTGGCACTCGCATGAAGATCTCGAGACGATTCGCAACGGCGTACTCAACAAAAAGGAGCCGTGGTACTCAGCTTATGCTCTCTTCGCCAAAGATTCGTACTCTCAATCTACGTACACAATGCGTGGGCCGTATCCCGTCATTTCTCGTGGTGGAGTTAGCAACTACACCTCGTTCGCGTACGATGCTCGTGCGGCCTACCAGAACGCCATCATGTGTATGTATGCCTATACGTCAATTCCGAGACGCTGTGATTAATCGATTTCTTAGGGTATATCACTAAGGATGACGCTCATTGGAATAGGTCTACAACCATCCTCGATGGCTGGGGCAGTACCTTGTCAAACATCATCGGCACTGACCGCTCGCTCATGATTGGGTTAGATGGCGACTTGTTTGTCAACGCTGCCGAAATCATGCGGTGGGAAGGAGGCTGGAAAGAAGTTGGCGCCAAGTGGCAGGGCGGCTCTGGCTTCAGCATCCAGCTCTACTGGCTCTTTGCACGCCAGAGCATCATCATCGGCCAGGCCAACTACGGTATTGCGTCTATCAAAGGACTCATGGATTTTGCCGTCTACCTCGAGGACGTTGCCATGTACAACTACGCGCTCTGGTCCTGGAAGAACGACCCATGCGCTGGTATTGGATCTACCATCAAGAGCAAGACCGGCCAGAATTCTGAGTCCGGACGAGATCAGAACCACGCCATCATTGGCTTGGGATGGTTGGCTCTCTCAGCGCGGACGTCCAAGAACCAAGGCTATGATCTCTTTACTCATTCCAACAACCTCCTCCTCAAAGGATCCGAGTACACCGCCAAGTACAACCTCAACGAAACGGTACCATATGACCCTAACTGGCGTCGCTGCGAAGCGGTTCTGGTTAATGGTCCTTGGGATGTCATCTCTGCGGACAAGCGAGGCGTGGCTGTCGAAACCGCTACCGGCTATACAAAGTCTGCGCCCGTCTGGAGCCTGCTTCACTATGCAGCAAAGTCGCGAGGCCTCAAATCGCCTTGGACCACTAAGGCTAAGGCTGCGTACGATGATGCGGGAGGTGAGGTTGCCATCTCTGGAAACGATATGCCCAGCTGGGGAGACTTGCTGTTTGCTGCTTAATGATAGGGTGGTTAGGTGCACACTACAAATAGAACATTCTATGACCTACAAAATGATCGTAACAAAGAAGAATAAGTAGAAGTTTTACGAAGACCAGATGTTTTTTGTGGCGCATTACGTGCGTTCTAGAGGACTGCAATTAGTTAATAGCATGAAGGCAACTTATGTGGCTTGACATGTTAGATCGCCCTTATTTGACACTTCGTTCACACATATGACGATGAGTGTTCGGAGCCAGTATCTCATGAACACCATTACCTTCGAGTGATTGCAGCCTGAAATGATTACTGTCACTTCACCTAGAATATTCACGAGGTCTTCCGTTGGGCAACACTGGACTCAATGTATTTCAAGCCGCTATGGGCAAAGATCATGTCGTCATTGACAAATATCTTACACGTATTATACACATCATGGAGCAACCGTGTCATATCCATCGACCTCGCCATTATCTGTCTCATACCATCTAACATTGTCAAATTTGAGCGTTCTGGTTCCATCATTGTAGGCCTCGGTGTCTGTACCAGTGTTAGCACCTGCAAGTTATTCATCCGGATATGAAGTCGCTTACCAAAGCAATACTGTCCATTCTTGAAGTACCAGCCCTCGGATATTTCGCCCGAACTCCAGGTACCGAAACCAACATTGATGCCGGTCGCACTATATACCTTGGTGCCGTCCCACCACACTTCGTACACCCCAGTCTTTGTGTTTGACACCTTCATATGTACAACGACTGAGTGCCAGGTATCCCGTGCAATGTTGCTGACGACTGTAGCCTCCGTTGGGTCGACACAGGCCGGTCTATGGCTGATGAGCAGCATGTTGTCTGCGATTTCCAGCGTGCCACACCAAGAGCTGCAGCCACCGGGGCAGAACTGCTGCGCAATGATGGTGTTCTTCGTAGTTGGAAAAGTAGTGGATGGGACATAGAGACGGAACCCTTGCCATCCTTCCTTGTGCATTTGTGGGACATTGGTGGTTCCATCGAGGACGCAAATCTCCACTCCTTTGTCGTTGCGTGTGCCGTCAAAGTTGGCTTCGTCGAAATAGAACACAGCATTACCGTTGCTCACGGTGACACTCGAGGGTGATTTGACGTTGCATGCTGAAAAGGGAGAAAGGGAAGACGAAAAGTCTGAAGAGTAAAGGGTTCCAGCTAAGGCTCCTTGGAGACCAGCTGTAACGAGTAGTGTGCTTAGAATCATGATGGTTATCCGTGATTTGTCTTAAGGTGGCTTGGGAGTTCAGTTGGTGATGGCTTGCTGGTTGGATCGATGAAAATGCCGTCTTTGAGCCGTCATAAATACTTCAATTTCTGAACCTGAACAGTCTCACAACCTCATCGAGATGGGTTTCCCGAGACTTCGTCCGGATTTTTTAAATTCAGTCGTCGTGGAGGTCACGCAGGCAGTTTGGTAAAGGTGGAGGACTGACGAGTGTTCCGTTAGGACGGATCTGCTTCCTCCGAGACACGCAAGGTCAGCAAGAGAGCCGGCGTCTTTGACAACTGTCGAGGCAGACTAACAACAACCATCGTTCGAGTGGGTGTACTGGGTAAGGGCCAGTAGTTAAAGAATTAATCTAGTTGGCCAGAGAAGGCTTATTTGCGGGGAAGACAAGTACGGGGTAAGAAAAAGCTGGGGTCGGGTCCAAATCTCAATTGTAACCATCACCGAAATGAGTGTTGATACGTGGATCTGAAGGTGTGAACAGCTCCGTTGATCCCTGCTGCGGTTTGGCCTAGCTCCACAGCTCTAAGGTCAAGTGACTGCATTCTCTGTGGAGCTACTATGACAGAGGCAAGGATCGACAGGGTTATATACACGATACATGCAGAGGGAATTCTGGCAGTAATAGCTGACCCAGTTGGTTGGATACTTGGCACATGGTATGGGATTCGGTTGCCATTAAGCTGTTAAGGAATGCCCGAAGGAAAGACTGCCCCTGTGGAGATTTTGTGTGCCATCGAATTTTGAGCGTCAACATACTACTTTCCTGACATTTCCAGCTACGAGGCAATGCCCTTTCACGAAGTTTAAGTAATTACGGAGTAATTCTTAATGTTTGTCTTAACATCAGGGATTATCGGACACCCCGCTCTATCAAGCCTTCTTCCCCGCAATCGAACCATGCCCCAGACGCTTTGACACGGGCTGAGAAATCTTTACAGTTGATACTAGGCAGTTTGTGGGGTGTGAACCTCGGTCCTTTAGCGCTTCGCATTTGGATTGCGGCGATCGGAGTATTGTCCGGACCGCCTTTACGTGTTAAGTAGAACATAGGATAAGTTATTCCGCGCCATGAGTTCTGCTAGAATTACGTGGATGAAAGTAGGGCATTTGAGATCTGTGTAGGTGAGTAAAAGTGAGTGACATCACGTTGCAGCTGCCATGACATGCATGCAGTCGATCAAACAAAAACCCGGTCCCGACCCGGGGCATGATGTTTTGCCTACAGGAGTGATCGAGGTTTTAGGCTATTGCGTATCATGGAGGCTAAAGCGAAACTCGGAAATGGTGTAGTCCTTGATCGGAGATTTCGGAGAGTTCACGGCCCGGGTGCGGAAGTATTTTGGAATTGGCAATGACGTTCCTCTCCAACATACTAGAGGGACTACATTCCCCTGACTGATTGGCGTTATATCTTTTAGGTGACTTCTAGCAAGCGGCCGAGGATTGCGAAAAATGGAGCTGGTAGCGGAATATGGAAAACGCACCCTCGAGACTAACTCAGTAGCCACAGTGGTAGTGTCGTCAAGAGAGCATTGCTGGACGGTAGTCTAGGTGGAGATTCTCTGACTGTAGATGCGGCTGCTGAATTGCTACGGTTGTTTCAGTGATGTTTGTCTATGTTGTCTTGCGTGATCTCTCTTCCGCTGTGACGATGGCCGAGTTCAAATTCTCGATGAGTTGGAGCTCTAGTACGTCATGGACCGTACCTCCGTAGCTCCGTGCTGAACATGCTGAATACAACGTCGACTTCAAATGCTGTTTGTAGAAGCCCGCAAGCATAGTTCGGTGAATTTGTGCAAGGTGAAACATCAACGCGAGAACAATCGTTCTAGTCTCGCGCTGCCTCTGAACCACGACCCTCGCCAAGGGTGAGACGACCACGCCATCTCAAAGCTGGTAGAGAACATCGGCTTTTAGATATTTCGCAAATCATCCTGCTAGATCTTAAAAAATTTTGTAGGAAGGGTTCCTAACCATCGTTTAAGTCTAGGCTTCGGAGAGAAGCTGAATATTCTGGACACCACCCAACAGGCTTAGACGCCACCTCTCAGTCGGCACACGCCTCGGCCAGCGAGAACGGATACTGAATCACAGCAATGTCTTAGGCACTCCTTACATACACCGCCGTCGTGATGCCTATAACAAAGCTAGTGATGGTCGCGATGGCGAGAGTGGTGGCTATCCAGAATGTCGCAAATTGGAGGGCGTTCTTGCCGCTCTGCCACAAAACGAACTGTCATGCCCCGACCGGTTGTTCAGTTTCAAGCACCACCCTCAGCTACAGTAGCCAAGCTTCGTAAAAGCCTTTTTCTGCTTGCTCAGCAACGATTTTGTTGGATTCTCGCCGAATACGGCACTCGTACAGCGTAAAGTCGTGACGGGTCTGGGAGCTGGAACAACTGCCGATGACAAAGCAGTTGCTCACTGGCGGTCTGCCGCTATGGATATCTACCATAGTATGTGACCGGTGGTTGCCACAAAACGAATTTGATGCTTTCTCCAGGCCATTCCGCATCCCATAGACATCGCAAAAGAGGGATGCTTCTGTATCAGACTGTGGTCGGATAGTTGGGGTACCGAGGCGGCAGAGGTGGCAGAGCACTCTTGACTTGGTTGATCACAGCCTAATCCAGCAGCATCCCTTTTTTTTGCTAGCGTGGCTGTGCTCAGTGATTCTGTGTCGCTCAGTTGTACTCAGCCACGCAAGCATCTTGAAGGTTGGTTCGGCAAAATGGTGCATTAGACGGCATAAGAATATAGCAGTCTCAGTACCTTCTATGCTATATAATGCCCCATATAAATGAGATACCTAATACGTAGTCTCTACATATAGTAAACGACTCAGCCTACTATTATCATAAGCCTCTACAAACTAACGGGATGAGGGAGACTTCTAACTCACTACTAATCCTAGTGGGAGCGGAAGTATTTAGTAAGCTAAAGCATATGAATGCACCATTTTGCCAAATTGACCTCTAAAATGCTTGCAGCCTATACCTTAGGTACTACAACTTGCATGGAGCCAATGGATTTTCATTGCAGGCTTAAGGCATACGTGAGGCACACTGCAAGGCGACCAACAAACGCCACGGCCTGGGCCGTCAATTGTGCACAATCAAGCCACTGTGCATGCAGTGGCGGCGAACGTAACCAGGCACCTGAATGGTCGCCTCATTTTGGAAATAAGAAAGTCACGAGCGAATTTTCTCAACATCACTTGCTTACTTCTTCTCATTCAACTTCACCGCCTTCCTTTGGCCGTTGACTTTGGCGCAACTTCAAACGATCAGCCCCGCTGCTAGTTTTGTCGATTCCAGAAAGCCTGTTCTCATTCTTCTCACCTATGAACACTACCTGAGAGCCATAGAGCTCCAAAGTCCTTCCCAAAGGCGTATTCCTTCAACTGTTGCCATGGCAGGCAACAACGCAGTGTCCGCCCAGGCAGACATTACGGGGATTCCAGGAGCAGCACTGAACACTGTCAGCCTTGCCTAAGGGCTTTTGCGAGCAGTTTCAGCGGACAATGTCAACCCCAATGCTGTCATACAAGTCCAAGCAATTGGCTCCTGCTTTCATTCCAACGGTCCCTGGGCAGCAAAGCTCCCGGATCTCATGTCCAGAGCGTCATGTGTCAGGCTGGAGAGGCTTTCCACCTGGATTGGATGGGCAAAGGATGATACCTCGTCCTTTATGAGCCAGACTGCAGGTGGGCGAACCGCAGCCCTGCTCTGCTGTGCCCTTGGCAGTCTCTACTCGAAAGACCGATGCGGAATGATATTATTCGACGTCTCCAGAGATATCCTACCTCTGGAGCAGCAAACCTCCTCACCAGCTCAATTAGGGGATGCTTGCATGGTCCTGGAAGGTAAATTGGGATGTCTCGGATTCGGAAATCACCTAGCTCTCCAACTTACTCGACTGAGACAATGCTTCTTTGAAGCCGATTTGGAGGTACCGCGAGATCTGGCCGACACTCCAACTGAGGAGGATATGCATGCCTTTTTGAATTGGGTTAAGGATGCCCTTCAGGACGAAAGCCTGGTTCTTCAAGTCTCAGGGACGAAATGTTCAGGAATATTTTTGTCCTTGGTCCTTGCAATGTGCCCTGAAGATGTCTCTGTGCAAGTCAATGGGGAGATCATCATGCGTGGACGCCAAGACAACATTGTGTTTTCAATTACCAGTACACAGCGTCTTACGACAGAAATCCACCTCGAGACCAAGTTGAAATCCAACACAGCCGATTTTCGCAAAAGTTACATCATTGTCGAAGGCGAACATGAACTCAATCCACAAATTAACTTCTCACTGGACGGTATCTTGTCGAGTCAACTAGACATTGTTCTTGCGATGGTCTGCGCAGATCCGAAAGAATCCTTAAAACCTGCCGTGGCGAACCTGATAGCATCCATGGCAATTTCATTCACCCGAAAAGACTTTTGTAGCCACCAAGAGAACCCCTACGGCTATTTTGCCTCGACAAGATTCCCGGCCCAGGGGTTATCGGTTGTGGTAGGGCCAACGTATCGACAAACTATTCGAGAGCGCCTGCAGAAAGTGCTTTGTTGTCCTTCTGATACATTGCAGGTCCCGGAATTAGAGTATAAGACACTTTGCAACATCATCTCGACGGCGCTGCCTCTCTCTCATTGTACATGTGAGATTTGCCATAATGGAGATCCATGGAATCCCTTAAAGCATCCAAAGAGCAACATACACGCAAGAGAAGCGTGGAAATTGTGTGCAGTCGCTCGACTCTGGGGGGCTATAGGCCAGATTGCACACGCCGCGCTGCTAATTCTCTTCGTTCAAGCATCCCCAAACAGTTCGATGAGGCTCTGGACTGAGGGAAGATATTCCTCTCCTTTTGCAGATTATCTCTGGAAAGTATTCGACAAAAATCCTTGGGTCTACGATTTTCGACCCTTGTCTGTACACACCTCCATTTTGGAAATGACTAGGCGCTGGAGAAACCTTTCTGAAGATCAGCCGCCTATAATATGCAGCAGCTCTAGTGCTTCCACAATCTACCCCAGCACTCTTGAATCCCCCAGAATAACGAGCCCATGAACTGTGCAGTATGAACTAGTCGATGGAAGGCTACATTACCGCTCTGACTGCTATGACTTTATTATCTCAGCCATGCCGGAGAGAAGGGCAATGAGGAAATTGGCCAGGATGAAAGCAAAAACATCCATTAAAAAGGGCACGGTAACTGCTCCATCAGGACTTGGTGAACACAGCAGCCTTCTGATGACTCTGCGTCCAGCTTTGATGGAAGGTTGCCAGGCTCTCTTGCTCCGATGCCACATCAAGCAAGCCAACAGCACGATGGATATAGATTTTCTGGATATCCACATAGGGTTGATGAGTCTCACTCCGGGTGACGGTTGTGAACACGATATTTCAACACCACTCACCCTCTCAGACTATGCGCAGCCTGTCAAAGCTACTTCTGTTATCGCACCAGTCGCTTCGGGTGCTAAAGCGATCGGAATTACGCTAACGCATCGGAATGAAGAATCCCAGTTCCTCTGCTGTTCCCAAGCTGTTTCCCAACTATACCAAGGCGATTGCTGCATGCCATGCGCCATCGCCCAGGCTCAGTGGGAGGCGTATTCAGTAGTGATTGGCGGCTCACCAGGTACTTATTATATAATGGAGAGTGAGATGACTAGTTAGAATCATCACAGCCCGGCGTTATTACTGCAGATATTTTAGATTTAAATCAAATCTTATTTATATTTAATTGCAAGAGTTTGACGCAGCATGCCGAACTTATGTAAAGACCAATTGGCAGTTATAGCAAAAGATCAAGTAATTCTAACTAGCTAGAGTTTTTAATTAAGTTATATGCCTATTTATAAAGACAGGCAGGACTTGTAATCCCAGAAGCGAGCCCACTACACCTCAACCTCTTGCTCGGCTCCTAAGCTCAGGAATCCTCAGCCCTCGTTTAGCGACAGCTCAGCCTAAAGCGGCAGCAACTTAGCTCTAGAAACGGAAATGGATTTTGTGTACTTGAGTTTTGTCTCCGAGTTATGTGGTAACACCTGAAGATAGCCCAGCCTACTTCGACAGCCAGTGTGTTTTGCATCCCGGCTCCCGTTGATCACGACATTCTCACCACTAAACTGCTGCTATGTGCCAGCCGGTTAGGCCAGTGACATCCATGAGCGTAAGACAGCGTCCAGACATATCATCGACTCGTGAATCAGCTCTACCAGCTGGTTGATTCTTTACCCTGATAATTCCCACCACACCTCGCTTCGAATGACTATATCGGTATCATCCCGACCTGTCAGCCTCTCGGTGCTTTTAGTCAGCCCGACAAAACTCGGCTCATCGACCCGCGCCGCTGCAACTCACCAATGGAAGCCACAGAGCGGCTTTTAGTAGTGAGAAACTGAAGGCGAGAGTGGCGGTTAGCATGGAGGGTGTAAATGTCGTCATAAGTAAGCGCACCCATCTTCGGAGTCCGGCAATGACTTAGCGGCGGACTTTGTCGAGTGTCAACCCTGCATCTTGACTCCGCTAGCAACACTGGATTCGGGCCTGGTAGGATAGAGCGTTGGCCCATCGTGCTGCTGCGAGTCTCAGTAATTCACTCGGGAGACGTCAAAGTTAGAGCTTTGATCCGCTATAAGATCCGCTGGCTTCATTGCACGTCTGGCGGAGTTTCGGTGGGGCCCCGCGCGTTCCGCGGTCGTGAGTATGGCCATCCCTTTCGTTTTCCTTGGACTTACTGTTTCGGGTACAACCTGGCCTATACTACCTGTACCATTGGTAATCATAGACCGTTACTTCGTGTAGGGTTGTATCGCCTTGATTATTTAAAGGGAAAAGGGTCCGCATCTTTTCTGTCATGACAATACAAGCAATAAACCTCAACAACATCAACATCAACCTTAACACGAACACCACCATCAACATGGGCCTGACCATCCTTGTTGTCGGCGGCACCGGCATGATTGGCGGCCACGCCGCTCTCTACTTGCAATCCAAAGGCCACCAAATCACAATTGCAGGTCGTCATCGCCCTGATTCTGTCCCCTTGCTCGCAGCTCTCCCTTTCCTCCAAGGCGACTATGTCAACGAAGACTTCACCAAGGACCAGCTCTCGGCCTTTGATGCCGTCATCTTCACTGCTGGGGCTGACGTTCGTCATGTCCCGGCCGATACAGACGCGGATACATATCTCCTCCGAGCCAACGCCACCGCTGTCCCGAGTTTCGCAGCTCTCGCTCGCTCTGCCGGCGTCAAGCAGTTTGTCCATGTCGGCAGCGCATACCCTCACATCTTGCCGGATCTAATTGAGAAAGACGCTTACATCCGTTCACGCAAGTTGGCGGCTGAAGGCGTTGCCAGTCTTTCCACTCCATCCTTCAGCGCCACAAGCCTTGACCCGCCCTTCGTCGTCGGAACTGTCCCCGGCTTGGACGTCCCCATGTTTCAGGCCTACGTGCAGTACGCAGAGGGAAAGCTCCCCATCCCTCCGTCTGCACCTCAAGGTGGACTCAATTTCATCTCGGCCCAGTCCCTGTCTGAAGCCATTGCCGGCGCACTGGAGCACCCCTCAGAGGTGGCAAGCCGCACCATCCTCGTCGGCGACGAGAACTTCACCTATGTAGAGTACTTCGACAAGTTTTTCAAGGCAGTTGGTAGAGAGAATGTGAACGTCGAAGCAACAGCCGGCGAACACCCATTGCTGCCTCGTTCGGCTCTCTTTGCAGGGGAGGAGGTGGTGACTTTTGAGACAAACCCGGAGGATGTGAAAATCTTGGGAAACTTCCGACGGAATGATATCAATAGGACTATTGAAGAAATTGTACAGCAGTATCGCTCTAAGTAGACCTAGATGGAATTGTTATCACTACGTACTAATATCTCATCGCTCCATTCAGAAATTTCGCCGATCCGAAGCGGAACACATGCTCCATTTACATTTCTCTTTACAAGACACAGCCAATACACAATCATCTTTAAGCCTCGTTGAAGGAGATCATGGAACTCAGGCGCTCAACTGGTTAGCCCCAAGGATTTTGTTAACCGAGTGATTTACTCGCTGTGTCATTCTGTTTACGACCCGCATTGCGCAAGATGCAGCTACTTTGGGTAGCCAGCCCGAATGGGCGGATATTCGTTTGTCGATCGCGATGAAGCTCCATTTTCACACCTACTAGCTCTGGAAGAAAGTATGCTTACCCAATGACGTAATGCAGCCTGATCTTGCTGACAATGGCTCCGAATGCGAAAAGTCTCCGACGGAGACAGAAGTTCCCATGACATGAACTACGACGGTACTGGACGTTTATACCAAACAGATCAGCAACCCGGCGTCTTGAGATCATACGATGGACACGCAAGCTTCCTCTTTAAGATGTGCATCCCACACTAAGCCACGTATCGATAGGTACGTAATGAATTTGTTCCTTCAAACTTGGGGTGACGTGTTGTTAAACCACAAGATATGTAACTTAGACTACACCTCCACAAGGGCTCCAATTCCTTTCTTGCTCATCAATTCAAGCGCAAACTTCGCAACCATGTCTTCCTTGCATATCTTTTCATTCACATTACGAAATTCTCATACACTATCCTTTGACTCCAACGGTCCGTTCCCCACGTTCTACCGCCTAATAACTCTTCGTTTGCCGTCCATCGACACATTCGGCCTATCCTAATATGCTGGCCGCGTTATCCTCATCACCGGCGCGACAAGTGGTTGCGGTTTAGAGTGTGCGCGGGCTTTTTCTCGCGTTAATTGCCATCTCGTTCTAACTACGCGAAGCCGAGAACGTGGTGACGAAGTTGTCCGGCAGCTTCAAGACGAGTCAGATGGCGTGGGCTCGAACGCCGTCTTTGACTTACTGGAGTTGGACATGACCTCATTCCAATCTGTCCAGCTTCTGCCCTCGCGTTTGAAGACTCTGGCATCACCCAACTCGACATTGCCATTCTCAACGCTGGCACGTATCAAACCGACTTCCGTGTCTGTCCTGAAACTGGTTGGGAGCAAGTGATGCAGGTCAACTTTCTGGCAACAGCAGCTTTGACTATTCTTCTGCGCCCGTACCTGACCTACAAGAGACGTGGATACCTGTTGGTTGTCGCATCGGAGGCCCATGCATGGGCTGATCCCCAAAACCATTCGATTCAGGATCTTCTCGATCAATTCAAAAAGCCCGAATTCGAACCATATCCCTGTTATCAGCGATATCACATCAGCAAACTCTTGCTTATTCTGTGGATTCGACACATTTCGACTCGAGAGGAGTGGGCCCAAGCATCCATCGCAGCCGTCTCGCCGGGATTTGCAAGCACCGGTCTGTGGCGAGACTTCAATGGATTTTTGATCGCGAAACTCATAGAGTACGTGTTTTGCCGCAGCTGCAAAGAGGGCGCAGGTCAATACGTGTGTGCTCTCGACGACCTCGTTCGTGGGCATGGACATGGCGGCTTCTGGTCAGACGCAGGATGGAGAGAGTGAGTATGGACTCACAGTTGTGGCATGTTTCGCACTAACGCTTCACGCAGGCTATCGGTTGGTAAATACGGACAAGAATCGCAGGACGGTATGTACATGCATGTCGCCGGTATCTTGAAAACGCTCGGGATCGTCGACAATGCCTGAATGCCGCGCATAATGCTACTCGGTCTGTGAGCAAGCAATAGTGGTGCGCTAAGTCGTTCAAGTCCATATCAGTATCATGAAGCTTTATACACATTCTGTAGGGCAGTGCGTGAAAAGCTCGATGTATCACCAGTGAAGGATAGCGGGCCGTAGTCGTATGTAGAAACTGTGCTTCCTCAGCAGTGACTCGAATGCAATCACCACCATATCTGTGGCCACCATCTACGACCCCATTCTTTACAACAATGTTTTATCGTCTCATGCATCAATGAAGAGGCTTTACTAATATGATCAAACTCTTGAAGCCTCATCCTCATCAAATCACCCTAAGCCTTGCGGTGTAGCCGGCTCATGTTGACAACGGCTAATCGGCACTGAGGAGACTGACACATCATGAAGAATTGACGCAATTGGGCCGTCGGGACGAACCTTACCAAGTCGGGAGACAGAATTCCCGCAATGATTACAAACTCAGACCGCGTTCATCAACCTTAACAGAGATGTCTCAATCAGGCATCGCATTGACCCGTAGAACCAATACGCCAAGTGATTGCGTTGAGCTTTGGAATGTGGCGCATTTCAACCAGACCATTTCTGGACGGATAACCGGCGCATCGGCAATTTGTGTGGGTTGATCCCAATCACTAGCCCTGAAGAAGGCAAAATTGTCTTGTCATTATCGTGATGGAACTCTAACCCGGTAGCAGGTTGATTTCTCTGGTGTGACCAAGTGAACCCTCCCAGATTCTAGAATCACGCGTGTGACGTTCTGGATGCAAATCTTGTTGTTTCTATGATGCTTGTAATTAAAGACCCAAAAAACGCTTCAGGTTTCTAGCTATGCCTCATAAGTGAATGAGCAGGACTCCTAGAGGAGTTGATGAGCCACGCCGCCACCAGTTCTCGAGACTACGCTAACCTAGCGAAAGGCTTCAATTGAGGTGAACCTTGTCGAGACTATTACAGTGCCAAGATGACCTGCTAGTACCATTCCGAGACTTCGGTGGGGTTAAATCCTTCTCCTGACGCACATGGATGGGCGAATATCCGCATTGTCCGCCCATGATCCCGGCTTCGGAAACATTCCCACTGCTGGCCCACTGATGAATCATCCCTGACAGCGTGGCTGCAGCCTTCCAATCACGGAACCTTTAAAGAAGAAGCATAACTTCTTCCTAAGTAGAACTCACCCTCTTTCGTGGATTTTGTGTAATGCGCGTCACGACGTCACAGAGAAGGCAGATCAAGACGTGATCGAACTCGACTCCATGAGCCAACACCAAAGATGCATGGCCCATCAGGAGAGGCACTCCTCGTAAGCATACACATTTCGTCCCGACGTGTGTTCTCTTGACTCATTTCCAACAGGCCATTGAGTGGTTATTAATCACCATCGCGCTTTGCCTCATACTCGCGCGACTCAACCTACGATTCAATCATCTTGGACGGCGGTTGGTGCTCAGCGATGGCTTCATTCTCGCCGCGTTCGCTGCTGGCGTGGCACTCAATGCTATGGATATTGTCTTGTATCAAAAAGGAGTGTACACGTCGTACATGGACTTTACAATGACGCGGCTCAAAGCTCCCCCGGGCGAAAAGGTCGTCATTTACAAGGTATGTGTCCTCTTGAGGCGTTTCCGTGGGCAGATGTACTAAACCCAACTTCGCAGATGAGCCATTTTCTAAATGTCCCATTTTACCTAGAAGTGTACCTCTATAAGGCGGCGCTTCTTGCCTTGTATTATGAGATCTTTGCTCGGGATTCTCAAAAGCTTAGAGCCGCACTCACCTGCCTTTCGGGGTACTGCGCTGTAGGCTACATAACCACCATGTGCGTCGTGCTATTCTTGTGTGACTGGGGTTGTTATTGGTAAGAAATTCCCTATTACTGTATCTAACAGTTC
Organism: Dactylonectria alcacerensis; assembly: GCA_029931735.1. Lineage (NCBI taxonomy): Eukaryota > Fungi > Ascomycota > Sordariomycetes > Hypocreales > Nectriaceae > Dactylonectria > Dactylonectria alcacerensis. The sequence goes on along the minus strand of JAPMUZ010000010.1, from coordinate 2,917,113 downwards.
TGATTATGGTTCATAGGTCACTCGATGCCCCTTGCTCTCCACGTTGTACCACTGTGACCGACAATCTCGGTTGGGCCTTTCACCTCACTGCAGAAATATGCAGTAAGTAGGCGTCAAATCTTCAGTGATACGTTGCTAACTGGCTTTAGTTTTTCTTCTCCCTGTTATCTACATCAGCCAAACCAACATGACACGACCGCAAAAACTCAGTGCCAGCTTCACTTTCTTCATCGGCTTCATTAGCATCTCCATCACGATTGCAAGATGGTTTGTCGTGCAAGCTGTGTTTACACCAGAACCAAGCCTCACTACGGCTGGTAAGTTTAATTTCAAACTATTTCGTCTATACTAAAGCTCATGACGCGTCTCAGAAATATTTTCCATCGCAGACGGACACAGTGGCTTAATTGTTGCCACCTTACCCTCACTCCGTCCCTATCTGCGCATTTGGCAAGGCGCGGATCTAAGCTCGCGTCCTGCTGAGATCGTCACGAAATCACAAACCGCCCCCGGCGAAAACACCGCGGATCGAAATAGATGTTCCTCAAGGAGATCGTCCTCCAGGAGACCTTTAAGCCCGAACCCCGCTTAGCTTGATGGCTCCTGGGACTATTCACCTCTGATAGAGACGACAGCTCGCACCGAGTTACAGGTCATATATCGAGTTGAGTTAGATAGACTGTATATAGAAGTCAAGATCTATATATTGTAAAAAGGCCCATTTAACGCAATTTCCGTCGGTATTCGTGATCAGGTAAGACAAGTTGAGAAAACCGAGCTTTCAAAAGCAGGATTCGACTTGGAGGGGAAACAAAAGCACAATATAAATCCGCCAAGTACTTAGATGACATCTTGGCATCCGACCAGATAACTTAAATCACCCCAAGGCATACCTACCTGACCTTAGACCAAGGTGAAAGTGTCCAGCTTATCTGATTCTCCTTCGTCTGGTAGCAACCCACCGTGCATTATTCCCGCCACAAACGCATTGCTAACTGATAGGAACGTGTCAGGTTCATCCTTTGGGCTCCCAAGATCCTTCGGAGCCCTTCTGAGGATAATCGGCGTCTTAGCACCAACCACGACATGCACCGTGTCTCCGAGGTCTATGTCCGGCGAGGCCAGCCCGATGTATCCTTTGCGTGTGATGAACAACCGCTGCCAGTACAGAAGTTGTAAATCTGCATGCTTTGGCCTCGATTGCTTCATTTGTGACCATCCCTCTTCCACTAGTAGCCTATCCTCTGCACTGTCCATCATCGCTACCCGATATTGATTCTGATTCCCGCTCAGCCATATCATTCCGCGACACACAAGCATCCACGCGATGTCCTCGTATGTTCCCTCACCTACTGGATACGGGTTACTCCAGTAGCCCAGTTTTCTCAGCATGTCCACCCATTTGTCAATGACTTTCGACATCTCGCCTCTTGAGGATGGCGTTGCAATGGCGCCGACTGCAACGATGTCATCGAGCACAATGCCAGATATCTTGAGTTGCAACGGGTTATCACAAGGCGGCAAGATCATTTTTCGGTCTAACGGGGGCCAGGATCTTTGTGACCTCATCAGAGGTATTGAGAAGTACTCCCAGTCACCAACCAAGGAGTAATCTGGAACCCAGGATGGTAGTCCAGCCATGGGAGTTCCGTGGTGGTACCGTGTGATGGGGGATAGGTCTCCATGGAGCTGAATTAGCTTTCGAGTCGCTTGTACGTACACCTCCAGCGTCCCGATGGTATAATCAGCCTCGATTCCGGCCATCTTAGCTTCCTCCTCTGCGAGCCCGAGGACTCCGTACACCATGTCTTTGGGGTCACTTGCCGTGCGATCGCAAAATCCATTAAACAATGTCGTCAGCGATGCTGGGCGAGACCGACGCAACTGGATAGCCCTGACTTTGTTGTAAAATGTGACGAATGGCGGCTCGGATGCGACTACTTTAGACTTCATGTGACAGCATTGCCGGTCAAAATGGCGCCGCATGTTTTTCGTCGCTTGGTTGAAGACTTCCCAGGGTGCCGTGACAGCGCCGTATTGCACAGTAGCGTAAGCCGGGAGAACAGCTTCCTGCACCGTCCACATACGAGACCACCAAGGTTGGGAGATGAGAGAATGAATGGAATACGTATTGCGGTACCAGACTGTGAGCGAGTTCGGTGGAACGAGGGCTTCGTCGCAACGGTCGAGGTACCAGAGGTGTTTATCGCCCAGCTCTCGAATGAGTGAAAAGGCAGCCTCGACCCCGGCATGGCTGCTCGGTCGAATATCCTCCATCACGTTCTCAAGAGGCGTGTCGTCGTCCTCATAGTCTCCGATGAAGAGCGTGGTACTAATGGCGGTTGTGAATATGTACTTCATCAAGTTGACTTGGTGTGCCTTTTCGTTGTCATCTTTCTGGTTGATGCAAATAGCGTCAACCCAGATCCTCCGCGGCTTGTCGTTGTATCGGAGGCGTTGAAGGGCCCCATAGAGGTTTGTTGTTACTGGATGATTGCGGCCATTAACCAGGACCGTTTCCAAACTGAGTTTGTCCCCCCAACAGTAGGAGAGGGCCTCAAAGTCGGGGTCCTGGTCCAAGTCTACCGTTTCAAGTTCACAAATGACTTTGTCTCCGTAAGTTCCGGGCTCGATAATGAGAAGGCGTATTTGTCGCCCGTTGAGACCATGTTCGTTCTTCTTCGCATCTTGTGAAGGGCGAGTGGAGGGCGGGGCTTCCCGCGTCATCGCTATAGTGAGTTGTCGAAGAACCCTGACTTTTTGTCGTCTACAGCTCTCTCGCAACAACAAAGAAGAAACAATAGAGCCTTACTACGCAATTCTATGGCCACAATTGCGGGACCTTGCCAGGAGCAGAGTATATCGTCTTAGGCGGCCTCCTCGTAGGCAGCAAGGCACACTCAATTCTACATGTCAGCAAGAGTGGAACTTGTGGTCTAGCGCGACGTGGGGCAAACGACAAGGATTGACAGAACTGTAGAAAACGTGGGGGCCGAAAAAAACTTGGCCAGGTAGACTACAGGGTAGCCGCTGAGGTCTTGTCGCGAGTCCTGAACACAGTCGTGTAATAATAAGAGCCGTTGCATATCTATTCCTTCACTCATATTGGCCTATATAATGGGTTCAAGACTAGAGGACGAAGAAATATATACTGTTGACACTGCGCTTAAGCGCCATTGAAAGTGCATGAATTCGTCACCCTCACTTGGCGCACAAGGTTTAAGCTTTGTGTTCCACGGATCACCCCCACGTCTCTCTCTTAAGCAAGCGCGTTTGATGATTGAGAAAGCTTGCAATCGTTTCAATAGCCATTCATCTAAGTTGCGTTTAGCTGTAAGTCTATGGAGAGTTTGGCCGGCATTCCTCGGTTATTCGATATCGTATCTTACGCCCTGTGGCGCGCCCTGCGTTCAGCCTCGGCTCAGGTGATGCCGAGACATCTCCGTTGTTGATCAAAAGACTCGAGGGAAGCCATCCGATCGGCTATGCCTCTAGTCTTCAAGAAAAGCCATCAATTAAATTATCTATCATTAGGCTTGTGATGTTTCTTCGGCCTCTTCGACGACTCCAGCCACCGTGCAGCACATTTGGGGTCCCAGCTGTTTTTCCAATTGCCTTCTCCAGTTCGTTCCTCATCCCAACATCTAGGAAAATGTCCTCATTCTTCCGCGAGGTTGAACATACTATTACTGGCCATCACAGTAGAGAATACGTAACAGCCACAAAACACGGTGATGAGGACGTTCCTAAACTCGCTGTGAAGCAATACATCCCCTTGGACAATCCCAATCCACAGCCGGGTGACGTCACAATTGTCGCGGCACATGCAAATGGATTTCCAAAGGTTCGGAACTGTTTTAGCTGCGACAAGTGTAAAAGCTAAAACCTCTCAAGGAACTGTATGAGCCTCTGTGGGATGAGTTCTACCAACGAATGACAAAACATGGCGTTGCTATTCGCTCCATCTGGATCGCAGACATGTGGAATCAGGGCCAATCTGGTGTGATGAACGAAGAAATACTAGCGAACGATCGTATGATAAATTATCTTCAAAATTGGGCGACGCTGACCATTTTTCAGCAAGCTGGTCAGACCATGCGAGGGATTTGATGAGTGTGATCAACCAGAAGCAAGGGGAAATTCCTCACCCGCTGATAGGAATTGGGCATAGCATGGGTGGAACTCAGCTGTGGGTTACTAATGGTACTTTTAAGTATAAATGCAGAATGCTAACTGAACCAATAGAGCCCTTTTGTCGATTTGGCACCCTCGTTTGCTTCGATCACTGGTTCTCCTTGACCCAGTCATTCAGATTCCGAATGGAAGCATTTCGCCCGCCATACTTTCGACGCCGCGCCGCGACGTGTGGCCATCAAGAGAAGCAGCAGCAGAAAGATTCAAGAAAAGCAAATTTTATCAAGCTTGGGATCCACGGGTTCTGGATCAATGGATCAAGCACGGCCTTCGACAGACACCAACTGAGCTTCACCCCGCCGACACAGACTCGAACGACCATTCCGTTACACTAACTACATCAAAACACCAAGAATTGTTCACCTTTCTCAGGCCAATGTATCGTAACTACCCCGCCGACACGTTGAGGGACAAGGATCCAGCAACCGAATCGGAGCATCCTGGGTACAAATTCTACCGGCCCGAGCCAGCTTACGTCTTCAACCGACTCCAAGAGCTCCGGCCCAGTGTCCTTTATGTCTTCGGCGCCAAGTCAGAGCTGTCTACTCCTGAAAGGAGAAATGAGAAGATGAAGACAACAGGTGTTGGAGTCGGCGGTAGTGGCGGGGTTTCGGCTGGTCGAGTCAAGGAAGTCCTTCTCGACTGTGGTCATCTTGTGGCGATGGAGAAAGTAGCTGAGACTGCAGATGCAATCACGGAATTTGTGACAACGGAAATGCAACAATGGAAGAGAGAAAAACAGGAACTTGCCCAGTACTGGGGTAATCGGTCAAGACAAGAACAGATCACCATCGATGAAAAGTGGAGCAAGGAGGTGACTCCGGAGGCCTTGCGAGGGAAGAAATCGCTTCTATGAGATATGCATGGCAAAGCCTAGCCTATAAATGTCAATGCAGCCATCCTGAAGCTGATTCAAATATCGAATGCCAATCTTTACGGTCTTAAAATGCTGAAAATGGGCAAAAAATAGGGTTTTTTTTTGGACTTCGTGGCAGCAGCAACCCGCCCCTTGATGGAGCGGACAGCGTCCTATACTAGCTAATCGTCACGATAGGCCTCAATGGACCTTACGCTGTCTTCACCGGCGATTTGTTGAATTGAGCCCTTCTGAACCGTCGTCTCAAGTCTCCTCCCGTTGACCTCTGTCTCGTCGGGATTGATCAGGCCTGCCTTAGCTAATCTCGCAACCAAATCTTCTCCGAGCTCTGAATGTTGATCATGAAGCGAAATGATGACCTTGTCGTGTTCGTCTCCGTCTGGCACAGTGTTGACAGACTCGCCTCCAAGATTTGCTGATACAGCAAGAGGCACCTCCTCAATTCGGCTTTCCGCCCGAAGTCCGTGATGAATCCTCACATGAGATTGGTAGGCCACGGCGGCATCGACGTATGGTAGTTGGCGGATGGGACCCAGGTCGGGCTGTCCATACTTGCACAGGTAAGTTTGCGCATCAATGAGCGACAGGAGTTTGACGCCCTTTGAGTTGAGATCTCCTTGTTCTGCGTGGCCTAAATGCTGCCTCATTCGAATGATGATATATGCGTTTGGACTCTCGTCAACCGGGGCCTCCGCACCATCGGGCCCAGATCCCCGAATCCTAATGGGGGACATGCTGAAAAGGACTGAAAGCAGGACAAGGTGTTTGTGGCGGTGGTTTCAAGGTTTGGCAACGCGCTTCGCACTTTGGATTGATGGAAACAGAAGGAATAGGATCAGAGAGGTGAGGTGAGGGGGTAATGGCAGTCAATGCCCATACGCTATGATGCTTTTACAATAATGGATCACCTACCACTCTCTGGCACATCAGAGCGGCCAATTGTGGAACCGCATCAACAAAATGGCGTCAAACTAGCGTGTGGTAACATGGAACTATTGCCTACGCAGTTGCATTTAGTGGCCTGAATCTGGCTCATCCTACATCACATACGGAGCTGAAAATAGATGGTATGTTGAATTTCAATGTTCCAGACCAGGCTCTAGTTCATTGCCGCGCCCACACTATTGAATAAGCCTCTCAATAGTTTGGCGCCTTGGATCCTCCACTTTTGCCACAGCCAGATGTGACGAGTCTTCAAACAGCCTAGGTGTCTCTGCCGAGCCCGAAACTTGATTTATTAGGGATAACCAGGCTTCCTGGCTCTTCTATAGGGCGTCCTTGAGAGACGGTTGGGTTTGTACTCACACCAACACTTCGCCTTAAGAGCATGGCTAGAGAAAAGTTTCTCTCGCAGCCGTCGCTCACTCGTCAGAGAACTTGCGACGCGCAACAACATCTATCGTGTACCACTACCTATCTTTCATGTCATGGCTGGACACCTCTTGATTCCACTGGATAACGTAAGTCCCCCTTGACGCTAGGCTCCTAATACATTCGCAATCTCACTCGCCAGAGCATCATGCATTGGCGAAGTAGGATGCAAACTATTAAGCCATAGGTATTCGTTCGCAGCATAAGTGCAGTTATCCCATTTCGTATCAGGAAGAGGCGTGCCGCTATTTTCATTAGTTATTTCGGTTGATGAGTAACAGGAAGACTTCATACTTTGTATAAGCCTCGCAATAAGCGGTTGTGTCCTTGTACACCTTTGTTTGTTCGAGACTCTCCCAGTCGTCAATCACCTGATTGAAAAGAGCGTGTGCGTCGATTTCGAAGACCGTGGTATCTCCATGACGGGACCTGACTCTATCCGCGACTCGCGCGACGTATTTGTTGAAGCTCAATGTTGCACTGTTAGCCAGTGGCACTCGAGTAGCCGCGGCGCTTGATCCGGTGATTCGAGGAGACCGCTCTAAGGGAGGTACGTTGATGAATAAAAAGTTTCTGGCACCCAACGCGTATAACTTGCCAACTAGGAAGCTATATCGCCCATACACTGCTGATTGGATGTCTGTAAAGTTGTCCGCTTGGTAGGAATTCACGACATCGTTGATGCCGAACCACACAGCAAAGAGCGAAGTTTCAGATGACCAAGTCTCACCATCACCATAGTTTGGAATAAAATCCTCATAGAGTTGGTCGACAAAGTCGTAGCCGTTGTTGATTATAGAATTGTCCACTGTAGAGCCACCAACAGCAAAGTCGTATGAAAAGATACTAGAATCGTTATATCGCACTGTCAGGTAATCCACCCAGTTTGGGCCGTTGGAACTGGTTCTCCCAGGGTAAGCAGGGTTCCCCAAAGGATTCGACGAAGAGGGTTGGTCGCCCTCAGCGTCAAATCCCGTCTTGGTGTAGGAGTCTCCACTGTTGAGCAGTCAGTACAATTTATGACAAGAAGGAAAAGGCCCGCTTGCAAGTAGAAGATCTTTTGAACGTCTGAAAATGAGGTCCAATATTGGTTCGAGGACCTTCGAACTGGAGGTCTTTGGAAGGCTGACGCATTGGCACATAGAATCAACAGCAGCAGGGGCGCACTGTAAAAAAACATGGTAAAGAAGATATTGAAGCAATCTGATGATAACTATACCGGAATTATTGTTGATGGATGCTGCACGAGTTGGAGAAGAGATGAAATTGCTTATAAGTCCTTTTATGTGAGTATCTATGAAGCAAAGTATATCCCGATTCCTTTGGCCCGAATAACTACTCAAGGTTTTTATCCGAGGTAATTATGCCCGGATGAGCGTTATGCCGAGTCATTTGTTTTGGTTGTAAATACATATGCAGGTCAAGGAAACCGGGGTCTGTCTTTTATTCTCCTCCGGCATGCATGATGGTACAAGATGGCAAGATTCGCGAAGATCTCGATAGAATGAGAGTGTTGCGGAGTATCTCGTGCGGCTTATGGATGAAGACAAACGATTGAGGAATAGCTCGTTATGTTCGATTGGGAATATAGCCAGTATGTAATACCCGGTCTGTGAGCCTATCAAGACCACCCCTGCCTCATGCTGACCCTGCTGCGCGAAGTACCTCGCGGAATTGCTGTGACTATGGGAATCCGTCTTGTGCACACAACTCCATGATAAATCTCATACTTGTTTCCTGAAAGCTTTGTTGGCTGTTGGCCGTGTTTGTTGTGCGTGGCTGCGCCAGTAGACCATTGGGTGACCGTTGTATCACCATGTGCCACAAATATCCCCTGGTTTACAGGTCAGGTGGATAAATCCATAAAATACTTCTGGTGTGGCGGACGATCAGAAATATACCCTCAATGAGTGTGCGTACGGGGATGACTTAGGCATCTGCATGAATTCGCTCATTATTCGCCATGATTTTAGTGCTCGTTACTTTCAACAGGCCTCAATTGAGACTTGGAATTATTTCCGTGCCAGCCGCCCAAATGATTTCTCACAATGTTGTATTTCGGGGGATTAACCTCCCCGGGAGCCAGCTCGGGGCTCGGGCTAATCCTATCGGTTAAAGGGTAATTTTCCCCGGGCTATTTTCGACGCATACATAGAATAGGGTTGCCGAGTTGAGAAGAAGAGAAGGATCCAGAGAGAGCTAGTCCGAGTTGTCTTCGACAAGGAGGTCATATGGAGCCATAATTTTCAGAACCATGTCGTCAAGAGAACACGTCATAGTCACAATTCACGGTGATAACGACGTCCCAAACTTTCTATGAAGCAGTATATACCCTTAGATGAATCCCAACTTATAACCAGGTGACGACATAATTGCTGCGGCTCGTGCAAACGGGTTTCCAAAGGTTCAATATATGGCCGTGGCCTAGATGGGTTGATATGCTCAATCACATCTAGGAACCTAATACTAACATATTCGGAGACGAAACTCAAGCATACCAAAAGCCATTTCCACTTCTAGAGCTAAGCTCCTGCTGCTCTAAGCTAAGCTGTCACTAAGCTTGAGCCGAGGATCCTAGAGCCTGGCTGAACCGGGCTGAGCTTGGGCTGAGGATTCTGGAGCTTGGGCTGAGCCTGACTGAGCTTTGGGCTAAGGTGCCTAAAGGCCTCAATTTTATGATCACAGACCCCTATAAGGGCCACAGATCTGGGACAATGTCCCCAAATTCACGCCCCAGCCGGCTTTTCCTATGTTAAAGAACCTGACCTGTACGGTACTTGATTACATCCGTTTTCGAAATATCAGATGCATTACTTCTCAGGCTCATTCCGAAAGGCATTGACGAACTCCGTAGGGGATTAGTTTCCTGTTGCTACTAGCTACTGAGACAAGTGATCGGCCCAGCTAGCAAGGCTGTAAGAAGAAGCCTTGACGAAATAATGTACATGATAAGCACAGCCATCATGCATTACCGACTTAAACCCAGATGGCAAGCCACTTATCATGGCACCAGCCCTATGCGATCGGATCACGCTCATGGTTACGTGTGGCGTTGTTATTACTGTCATGGCCTAGCTTCCTCCTGAGAGAACAACACACCTTTGACCTGCCACCTAGGGTCCGCACCGTGATACCTCTAACAACGATCGCATGGACGTTGATAGGGATGGGTATGATTCAATTTCAGAAGCAGGCCCCATTGTTACCAGCACCCCACTAAATTTCTCCAATCACGAACTGATCACTTGCAGCAGCAGCATCATCACCAGAGTATATATGCACACTCATTTAACATTAGATAGACAGACAGCCCACCAGTTATCAACACATTTGATTACATTGAATCTACTATTGAAACGAGCTTGCGGACGAGGAAGAAACCACACCAATAGGTAACCAATCCCTCAGCGGCTTGGGTGACTAAATGCGACTGAGGCTGTCTTGCCGCCTCGAACAGAGGTCGGCCGCGGCTGCTTATAGCACCATCACGAATGATGCAGACAGGTCGGTATTTTCAGGATAGCTATGAAAGCGTTTAATTAGACGCTTCATCGAGTTGGATCTTTGCTGCGTATTGTGGCAAGGCTCAAATGATCAAGGTTGCAGCGGCAGATGCGGGTTTGGCGGAGGATCGGGGACTTCGCTAGGCGGGAGCGTAGGAAGAGGGCGTTTTCAGCCGAATTAGAAGAGAACAGACAAAAGGCAGGAAATCTGTGATAAAATTGATAATCATACAAACTAGAAAGTAAAAGCCCGGCCACTCCCGGCTGCTGGAAGGTCTCGTTCCTTCACAGTTGTTGAAGTTGATGATATTGTTGAACCTATTGACCTTCCAAAAATCTGAAAAATCCCCTGTTGCTAATGAGTTGAATCCCTAGTCTCCACATCATCTTTGGACCCCTGTCCAACCCGTCCTGTATCACTATTCTACTATTACCAGACCGTGACCTCCACTGCTCAGCTCGACGTTCTGATCCACTCGAGAATACACCTCCCACGTCGTTAGACCCAGCCTTCACAAATAGGTCGTATTATCTACTCAATCAGACTGCCTTAGGCCTTCATATCGTTTTGGTTCAAAAACATGTGTCTCATACACATCGGGATGTGTGGCCTGAGCGTCGATTTGGTCTGCACTCTTTGTTGGCTCTATATTTGTCGTTCTCGCCAGACCATTCAATTCATAGCTCAATACAGCCCGAGTGAATATAGCCGCGAATACGAAACTGTAGATGACCGGAAGAGAGTCGGCTAAGGGTATAAGAACAATGCTGCCAATAAGAACAGTACCAAGGATGATGTGAAGTCCGGCAATAAGTCGGGTGAAGGTTCCGAGAAGGCGCTGCAAAGTTTGCCAATTCTGTCGACGCTGAATCCTAAAGTCACGGCCTTGACCACAGGGAGTCAGCTCAGCAGTGATCAACTCGGCCAAGCGGTTTCCCCTTTGGCTGTAACCTGAAGGTGTAGCCCGACGAAAGGCCAAGGCGAAGACAACAAAACTGAGTAGGTAAAGTGGCAAGTTTAGAAAGGCCCATCCAAATAGTGTGGCCGTTTCCGGTAAGCCAGGGAGGTAAACACACATCGGGGCTAGGGATACGGCCCAATATGTTAACCGGTAGACTTGGTAGAAGTAGTTTCCCGTCGCTGCCATCGCGATGCCATACTCGATAACAGACACGAGAACCTTAGCAATAAAGTATCTCCCGTCTAGGGCCCTTATCGGTATGAGCGGTGCACCACTTTTGCTTGCTTTCTGCAGAATTTCTTCGAAATCAAACTCGGTTGGGTTTGGTGACATTAATCCAAAGCCTAGGAACGTGGCGAGAAACGGTCTTCGGGCGCTCAGGAGGCTTATCTCGGCCATGCTGGGTCCGAACTGAACGAGACCCGCAGGTAGCAGCGCCAACAGGATAGCCGTCACGGCCATGTTTGCCTTGTTGAGCTCTCCATAGGACTCCAGAATACAAGTCATCAACTCGCTCGACCACTGATGCCCCCGGCCTGGATCAGGAAGGCTCTCGTTGAAGTAATTTGCAAACTGCTTAGGGCACTTCTCGTGGAAGCCCAGTTTACTGTATTGCTCCACAGTCGGAAAGAATCGTTTGAACTGATTACGGGACCGGTCGAGGCCTGCAACGACGATAGATATGCATAGGCCATGAGCTGCTAGAAAGTACAGTATCTTGGAGCGACGCATTTCTAATGATTCGGCGATGGTGGTCCGGTATTCGCAAATTGCAAAGAGATTGGCCTAAGAACATGAGAAAAAGGCCGCAAATAAGGCAGGAAGGGGCATTCTCAGAATACACGTGCCAGCCCACGGAAAACTCTGGTATGCCGAGGAGGGTGTGATCAGGTAGCCGCCTAGACGTCGGTTAAGAACGAGCTGAAAACTAGCAATGCACCTCAGACTTCATCTTCGTCCAATAGAGAAGCCTTAGTCCCTGCAAGTTCCATCTCTGGTGGAGAACTCCGTTTTGGAAGACAGGGGATAACTTGGGGGCCAAGCGATGCGAAAATTAAATGGCATACCAAAAGGCCGTAAGGATGCTTCGCTAATAATATTACTAATTACCTTAGCGGTCACGTGACCTTCCAATACGGTAGGCTCCCCTGCCCTTAGGCGCGTGGCCACAACACCAACAAGCGAGTCACGTTCGAGAAAAGTACCAAGTTGCTGAGAGGGATCTCGATTTGGATCACAGCCCTGCTCCATCTGATGCCGATGTGGAAGACGAAGCCTCAATGTCAGATGCCTCTATCTTCTCCGAAAGATCCCAGCGCGCCTACATCGTCGTCATGACCGGCTCCGTTGTAGACCTTGCTATGAACCCCTCTATCGCTTGCGACACTTGCCAACGTACCTGTCCTTCTAAGTCCGTCTTGGAAGAACACAAACTTGCCAACACTTGCATTTCTCCCTAATAGAAGGCTGGACGGGGACCTCACCGCCTGGCGAAGCCAGCGATGTGCAAGCAATGCAAGAAAATGTTCCCAAGCCGCACCAAACTCTTCCGACACCTTCAGCAGTGTGCCAAAAGCCTCTCCGTGAGAAACGCGGCACTGAACGCGGCCGTGGTACCCGAACAAGTCCTAGAAGCCCTCTTAGAACCCCAGTCATTGGGATAAAAAGATGGCTACACCCATCTACGGCTTAAGGCCGAAGCCCGAGGTGACGATCCTCATTCTGGGGAAATCTGCGATGATTCCAGATGCGGAAGACCTGCTGTTGACCGCACCTGGCTTCAAACCCTAGAGCATTCGATCGTGAAGAAAGATCCCACTATCATCAAAAGCGTATTGACGAATGGGCCACCTTTACCATCTACCTTGAAGGAACTTACGGTGACGGATCGAAAGCTGGAATGGCTAAGTTCACAACCTCGGCATGAGTACAGGATAAGTTGAAAACTGTAGCTCTCCTCGGCCGCCTTGATGGTCTTGTTGGAATCGGAATCCCAAAACTGGGCGCCTTGGCATACGTCCCAGAATTGGGCTGTGATAGAATCCTTCCTTCCATAGAAACAGTATGCTACAGTAGCTTGCAATGCTCTTTACCCCTGAGGCATGGGCACATATAGTGACATGATGGAGGACCAGCCTGCTAGAACGGGCGACGCGAGGTAGAGTTCTCCGCTGGCGTTTTCCTCGGTCGCAAATTGCTTGACGAATCCCAGATTGGTAATGATGCTGCCGTTCATGCTGGTCGGTGTCATCAGCCGGCGTTCACGTTCTTTATTTTGCCCAGGAAAGCAGAGCAGCCAGCATACCCAATATGGTACCCATCGGTCGCAGCGCTAAAGGCCGCTGCGAAGCAGATGAGAGTGGCGACTTTGAAGGCTTTGGCCGTCTCCCAGATCGACAGGGTTTCATAGCCGGTCGTAGCTTGACCTCTGGCGGCGGCGTTGAGAGCAGCATCGTCGAGCTTGAGGCCATCCTTTTGACTCTCAATAGGCGAGGTGGCCTTCTCGACTGAAGCCTGAGTTCTCCCGGCCATACTGAGACGAGAATAAGAGGTCTGGCTCGCTGAACTGGGTACGAGTAGATAAGTGCACGATCGGGGCAACCGTGGCTGGGCTCGGTACGAGTTGGGGGACAAACTCAAGGCCTGTAGGAGGGATGAAGAGTGAGTAGTCAAGCCACTCCTGCGTCAAAGAAATCCATGGCTTTTATTTAGACCTCGCTTGCTATTGGCACGAAGAGCCCGTGTTTCCGAGAGCGCCTTGCTTGCACAACTCTTCGGTTCCTCGTCCGAAGCAGACCACATACAGACTCGAGACCGTGCGGAAACCCGGGGGTTGCAAGCTGCATGCCACTTCCCCGGACCCGAGACTCCAATCTTGTCTGGCGCTGTTGAGACATCGGCTGGAATACGCGTATTCCGTGCATGCAGCCGCATACCTAGTCATGTCATCTGGTCGACCATGACCCGGCCGTTGACGGAATCGAGACCGGGATCATGCCATATACCGGGTGGTTGATGCCCCGAACCAGAGAGTCAGCTCGGTGCAGTTAATAGCGAGGTTTTCCAGCACCGGGATTATGTCATCTACCGTATGCTTGATACCCCGAGCTGGGACCTCAGCTCGCCTTCGCCTGCTCTAGGTATTATGGAGCGAGGGTTGGGTGGCCGTTGCGATACCCCCGTACAAATTGCAACCCCGGCATGCAAACGCCCCCAATCCATCTAACCAACAAGAATCCTGTTGCCCCTCTATGCGGTCACTCGCTGCTTGAAACTCTTGAAGTCATTTGCTAGTAGCTCATCTCTCCCTCCCCCCGTCTCCCCTCCTTTATCAGGCAAAACCATGGCGGCCGTCTTTGATGTCCAGTTCGAACATTATCTTGCCGCCAACTCCCTCGGCGTTCACGAGACCCGGCCGAGGCTTTCCTGGAAGATTCAGAGCCCTCTAAGTGACTTCCGGCAGCAAGGCTACGAGGCCGAGTTGTCCGAGGAGAAACTAGGCTCCTGCCAGTGCGTCCCAGAAACCGTGAAGGTCACCGCCACCTCCTCAACCCTGGTGCCTTGGCCCTTCGAGACTTTTCTCAAATCTCGTCAGAGGATCTCAGTCCGTGTACGCTTGTCAGATGAAAGGGGCCAGGAGACTCCTTGGAGGGAGCCCGCTCGGCTCGAAACCGGCCTGCTCTCCCGCAGCGACTGGCGTGCTGAACGCATAACCTTGCCGGGGCCTCCAAGCATCCGAGCCGATCTAGAGCGTCTGTTCCGGAAGCCCTTCTCGGTTACCGCGGACATGAATCACGCGCGACTCTATGTCAACGCTCAGGGGGTCTACAAAGCCGAGATCAATGGACTCCGAATTGGTGATTACCTTCTCGCCCCGGGCTGGACAGCATATGACGGACGACTGCAGTATCAGACCTACGATGTCACTCAATGGCTGGTTCCGAACCACAATGTTTTGGGCATTCGTGCTGCCGAGGGTTGGTTTTCCGGCGGCATCGGGTTCGAGGGTGGCCATCGAAACATATGGGTGACCGCGTTGCTGTGCTGGCCCAGCTTGAGATCACCTACCGCGATGGCCGCGTGGATGTGCTGCCTTCAGATGGCTCTTGGAAATCAACTCTAGGGCCTATTCGGCGGGCCGAAATCTACGACGGAGAGAAGTACGATGCCACGCTGGAAGTCTCAGGCTGGTCGAGCCCAGCCGGCGAGGATTCTCGATGGGGACCAGTCCTCGTTCTCCCGCGGCTCTCGGATTCCGTTCGGCTCACATCCGGGTACAGCGAGCCCGTACGGTGTGTGCAGATGATAAATCCCCTGGAAAAGATCCAGACACCCTCTGGGAAGACCATCTTCGACTTTGGGCAGAACTTGGTTGGCTATACGAGACTGAAGCATGTCAGTGGCGCCCGGGGACGCAAGGTCATTCTGCTTCACGCCGAGGTGCTGGAGAACGAGGAGCTGGGCACGCGCCCTCTGCGCGAGTGCGACGCCAAGGAAGAGTACACCCTCATGGGGGCAGCTAATGGGGAGGCGTATGAACCCCGGTTTACATTCCATGGGTTTCGCTATGTCCAGGTCGACAACTGACCGGGAGGCCAAATCGACTCGTCGGCCATCGAGGTGGTCGTCTGCCGCACTGACATGAAGCCGGCTGGATCATTTTCGTGCTCCGTCGCCTTGCTGGACAGGTTGTACCAAAACATTGTATGGGGCATGAGGGGAAACTTCTTATCGGTGCCGACAGACTGCCCGCAACGAGATGAGAGGCTCGGGTGGACCGGCGATCTTGCCATATTCGCTCCCACTTCTTTCCTCCTGTTCAACTGCTTCAATATGCTACGGAACTGGCTCATAGATGTGCAGCATGACCAAACGGTTCTCGGGGGCATCCCGCCAATGGTCAGCCCGAACAACACCATCGTTGACCCTGTTTGGTGTTGAAGGACTCCCTGCGCTATCTGGCATGACGTTACTATCATTGCCCCTTGGGAAGTCATCAAGAGACCGGCGACGTTAGTATTCTGGCTCAGCAGTATGGCAGCATGATCACGTGGATGAAAGCAATTCCTCAGAACAAGAATGGCGCCTGTCATCTCTGGGAGCCTACCATCGTTCAGCTCGGCGTATGTGCCCACACACCTCTACATCATCTCTGTTTAGCGTCCGTGGTGAGGCGAACGCTGACCTCTTTCATTTGCAGGACTGGCTTGACCCTGCAGCGCCTTCGAACAAGCCCTGGATGTCGCCGACTGACAGCAAGATGGTCGCCAACATGTATCTGATTCAGAGCCTCAACCTCATGGTTGAAATTTCGGGCATTCTGGGCAAGACGGGCGATAGGGCGGCCTTCGAGACCGAGGCAGCAGCAGCACGGGCCGAAGTTCAGCGAGAATATATCACTCCCAGCGGCCGACTCGTCTCCGACACGCAGGCCGCCTATGCACTCGCCATCTGCTTCAGTCTCCTCGACTCCAGTCAAGAGACACGAGCTGGGGACCGACTCGCTGAGCTAATGCGTAAGAATGAGCTCAAGATAGCGACCGGATTTGCGAGTACGCCATTTATCTGTCCAGCACTGGCACGTACAGGTCACCTTCAGGTTGCTTATTCAATGCTCCTGGAGACAAGGACTCCATTGTGGCTGTATCCTGTGACAATAGGTGCTACTACGGTCTGGGAACGCTGGGATAGTATGTTGCCAGATGGCTCTATTAAACCGGGGAAAATGACGTCTTTCAACCACTATGCCTTCGATGCTGTGGCAAAGTTCATGATCGAGCGCATCGCCGGTCTGCGGCGGCTCGAGCCCGGCTGGAAGAGGGTGCTTGTCGCGCCGGCCATAGGCGCATCACGTCACCCCGACTGGCGCTGTCTCGACGTCGTGGAAGACAAAGCCTGGTCAAGACATTTCAGAGGACTTGGTACTTGAAATTTCCGTGCTGTATGGCATGACTGTTGACGTTGCTATGCCGGAGGGCGACGGGGGCTTAAGGACTGAGAGTGTGGTTGGGCCTTGGAACTGGTTGTTCAAGTCAAGGTTTCGAAGGGTATACAATGGCCAGTACTCCCATTAAACCCGAGGGAGTAAGGGACTGTATAATACGTAAAGCTTCTGGCTATCCAAGGACCTACAGCCACTGGGTTGTATATACTTGTACGGATAACAAGTTCAGCAGACAACCTTTGCCGTTATGAAGGGAGTTATTATCACATCCCCAATCAACCCCTTATCCGAGTCTGGATGTATGTAAGGAGCCTTCTGTGCAATCAAGATCCCCCGAGGCTCCTCCCCAGATTCCCGGATCTCGCTCGCAATGCTGCTCACATAACCCCACATGGTCGTGGGAACCACGACGAGAATTCTGTTCTGGCCATTGACAAGGTGAGTGCTGATGTCTCTCATGCCGCCGTTGTGGTCAAACGGCTCTACAGCTTCGCCGTTGATAAAGACCTGAAGGGTATGCGCGATCGCTGACAAATGCAAGTATGCCCCGAGTTCCAGGCCAGGCTTGGGCGAGGCAGACCAGTCGAATGTGGCTGTGTAATACCCAACTCCGCTTGCGTTCTGCAGCTCGGGTATCTTCAGCCAGGAAGTGGGAGTCTCGATCCTGTGGGTCGTGTTTCGCTTGGATGCAACCGTCACCGCGTCGTCGATATCTGACGACTTCTCCCAGCGCTCAGCAATGAGATTCCACGCGGAGAGCTTAAATGGCTTTCGAAAGGGCGTCTTGGATTTGAGCCTGATCTTTTTGCCCTTGTAGAGAGTTGCTTCTGCCGCAGAATCGAGGACAGGCATATGGACCAACAGGGAGGAAGATTCCGCCTGTCTCACGCCCAATACTCGGGACGATAGGGAAGTGAAGTGACAGGCGGGTATTTTCAGCTTCGAATCAAACGCTAGGACGATTGTCTGGCCGGCCTCAAGCTTGAGAGGGATGGCAGTGACTGCCTTGTTTTGAGCGTATGTGAGTATTCTCCGTCTCTTCCCGGTCCAGGCGTCGAGGGCATATGGGGTTCCCGTGCTGGTAAAGGTCGCTTTTCCGCTAATCGAGTTCGCCTGGCATTTGATGTCCAAGAAAAACGCCAGAGCGATCAATCTCCTAGTAGCCAATCTATCATCCGTCTGCGATAAAGAATGGAGAAATTTATAATTTGATTTCTTTGCCTTTTGATCTACGGCTGTGCGAGATAAAACCGAGCTATCTAGGTATCTAGAAGATGGCCACGCCATTTGGCGGACTGGCGACACCACCGGGAACCTGTCTTGTCATCAGCAACGTCCCAGGAAGAGGCTTGCATTACACACCTTGAGTGGGATACTCGAGAAGAAGAACGACCACCTTTTCCTCTTCTGACACTCTTGGCTCAGCTTCTCCAAGTCAAATAGCTCCCCGATCGGCATACCCCAGCCTGCGAGCAGCCATTCATGAAGCCAGAAGTTTGTGTCTTGACAAGGCCAAGTCTCAAAGCTGGGCTGGTCGCCAGCTACCGCTGCGAAATCCTGCTCCCAGATCCATCGCAGTGTCTCCTCGGAAGACTCTACGCCCGCTGCAGATAGGTTGGCCTGCTGCGCCAGGGCGAGCTTCTCCCCATCCGTAAGACGTTCATAGGCCCGTATCCAGCCAGTCCGGATAAACAAGATATCCCCTTTGCGGAAATCAACGCCTTGGGAAGATGCGACCTCCTTCAGGGTGGAAACGGGGATAGACGCAGCCTCGAAAGGGGTCAGCTTGATCCCTCTACCTTCTGCCCAGGTGGCATAGTCTAGAAGAACGCCGCGGCCAACGATGCCGCCCCGTTCGACCCATGCTGAATCTGTTAGGCCACTGCGTGCAAGATAACGAAGATGTCGTGACTTGCCGTGTATTCCGTTCACGTTTGACTTTTCAATCTCATCCCGAGTCCTGCCATTGTAGAAGAGCTTCTCTTTCTGATACCCATAATGGCGTAGACCATCCCATTGCGAGCTGCTCTGTGTGTTGAATACAAGGACATCGTCATACACAGGCCGAGGGGCCTTGCTTTTGATCTCGTGCTGGAACGCCAGGCGGCCAAAGCAGGGGGTCGGCATTGCGTTCAACGACCAGTCTGTCGAGACGCGAACACCGTCTCGGATCTCTCGTGATGCCGCCTCGGCGACAGTATCTGGCGTGAGTAGGTTGAGCGTTCCGCATTCGTCATCTGCACCGTAGAGACCCCAGGCGTTTCCATCAGGCCGGCCTTTTTGAAGGGGTAATGAGTCGAAGGGCGGCTTTGTCGTCATGGTTCCACTGTTCGTGCAGGATTGTGCGTTCAAATTCGATGCTCCCAAGATTGAGAAACTGCGAATCCCCCATGCGACTACTCGTGTGAGATAAAAGAAGAGGAGGGTTACGTCTTAGTTTATTAGGTTGGATGGGAGTTTCAGCGCCGATCGTCCGGGTACTTGACTCGACGCGTTTGTCAAGCCCTTGATAATGGCACATCTCTAGGTACCTACCGAGCTCCGTCCGGCAGCCACCCGGTGTGGGCCTGTAAGGCGCTGATGGAACCGGACATTAGTAGGCGCTAGAGATGGTGCTGGAGAACGGGCTGGCTCCCCGTGTTTGCTCAAGCTCGGAGCGGTAGTATTATTAATATTTCTTCCCAAATTCATCGACTCGTTCCTGTGATTCCCTAGCTCCAGACAATAATGAAATAGGAAGGTTTGAAGATGCCCTCCCCCCACCCCGGGCCGGGGTCTGCTTCCCGAACTCTACTCCGAAGTCATCGTCTTGTCCGAATGTCTCCGCATTCTCCGCATTCTCCGTAGAGCTCGGCCTAATTAACAGTATTGAGTCGGGTGTATTACCGATAGAGGAAATCAAGTGAAACATGCGCCCAGAAATCTTCCAGGGCATGGCTTGGAAATCTCGTCGCGATGAGCTCTCGCCAAATGCCTAATGGCATGTACTTTCAGCCTGAGCTCTTGCTTCTCACGGTGAAGACGTTGTTTCGTGCTGGGCGCCTGTCTAACGGCAACGATCGGAAGAGTGTGTGTAGACATTACTCTCGATTGCGGCGAAAACAAACACGACAGTCTCACGTGCGATGTGCTCTTGGCTCATATGCGTGCCAGTCAGAATCAATTCACGCCTCTGCTGAAAGCACCCAGGCAACATCAGGCCCATGATCGAGAGCTCAGTGGCGCGGAAGATGTTTGCGCCTGCGAGCATTTGCCAGCGCCCCTAATCGAGGGTTGACGCTCACTGGCGCTCCCACAAGTCATGCGGGGCCGAGAAAGCCGGCCCATCGACCGGATCGAACCGGGCCCATTCGTTCATTTCAACTAATGAGAGGAGCCTTGGCTCGAAAACAACAGACTCGGCCCAACCCTGCTGGTGGGCACAACTAGGGCGTAGGGCGCCAAGTAAGGCGCTCCGTCTGGTGGTGGGTGGACTGCTTCCGTGTCAGGTACAACCGTGAGCGGAAGGGGCGGTATGTAGGCCTGTTCGAGTTGCCGCGGATTTGATATTGGTATTATTTCTCAGGATTCAGTTTCGACAATGCCTTCATGGCAAGTGATCCCAGCCGTTGTGCCGCCAAAGTCATTATTGCGACCAAGCCACTTTGGGAAGAGACGCCTGTCGATTATCCATTGAAAGTGTTACCAGAACGAACTCAGCTGTTACGCTCACAGTCTGATGAGCCCAGGCTTTACATCTGCCCGAGAGGAAAAGAAAACGAGACAGCAGACAGCCCAAAGCCGTCTCGCGTAGAGAAGTTCTACATCCCCGGGTCAAACACAACTTGTCACTCTGCTGGCCGATTTGTCCCGTACGTAACATGCTGTGTGCTTGATAGTAAGGAACCTGGCTTGGTAGAGGGAGATATGGTGCTGCAACATGAGCTGATGGTTGAGTCCGCCGAGGCTTCAGGCTGAGACAATGCAACGCATGATACGGGCGCGCAAGGGGTGACTTTTCTAGAACAAACCAGTATCACGGCAGCATAAAGATGGAGTAGAGAGACGAATACAATAAATTACTACGAAGAAACCCCCGGTTTGGTAGACAATAGGGTTTCATGAATGGACAGAGCCACGTATTTAACGTTGCCACTCGTCAAGCCACAGACGGACAAGCGGCCCGTATCTAGCATGTAGATGTGGTACTGGGATTGCAAGATATCCGTGTGCTTCTTGCTGAGGCCTGTGTAGCAGAACATGCCCGTCTGTTTCACGAGGTGAGTCCAGTCACCGGGTGTGCCAAGCTGGTTCAGCTCAGTGTACAGGGCCAGCCGCATGCCTTTTAGCCGGTCGGTCATTTGCCTGAGGTCGTCGAGCCACATGGAATAGAGGTCGCTGCTCGACAGCACCAAGCCCGACACGTCGGATCCAAATCGAGGCGTGGTTGATATGTCCGGTCTCTGCAGGGCGATGAGCCGACTGCGAACAGCCGGAGCTGCGGTTGAAGTCTCGCCCTCCCGCGAGGTCACGACATGGAGTACGCCAAGGCGCTCGCCGTAGAGGCCGAAGTTCTTGGAGAATGACTGGCATGCGGCGAATTCGAGATCTCGGATCGTGAGAAAGTGCCTAACAGACCACGCGTCCTTGTCGAGGTCGCCGGATGCGAACCCCTGATAGGCAACGTCGAAGATGACAAATAGCTGCTTCTCCTGGCAGAGAGCGGCAATCTCCCGCCACTGTTCCCGAGTAGGGTCTAGTCCAGTTGGGTTGTGGGCGCAGGCATGAAGAAGCACAGCATCTCCGGCCACGGCTTCACGCCTCAACGTGGCGGCCATGCCTTCGAAGTCGAAGGCCAGGGTGGCGGGATTGTAGTATGGGTATTGGCGCTGGCGGACCACGGGGGCGTTCTCGGACCAGATCTTGAAGTGGTTGATCCATGTCGGGTTCGGCAGCCATATCGACCCTGGCTTGATGTATCTGCCCGCGAAGCGGGCAACCAGGCTGTTGGCTCCGGTGCCCGAGACGGTCTGCACCGTCGCCATGGCGCTCTCGTCCGAGCATGTCAGCGAGCGCCCGAAGAGCACCGCCTTGGCCGACCGCAGGAAATTATCGTCTCCTTGAGGTGGCAGATACTCGTGTGACCAAGGTTTCGAGGCCAGTCTATTCTTGGCCTGTCAATATTGTATGTGTCAGTTTGCTGGCACGCAAGGTACGGGGGACGACGCTTACTTCTCTCACAGCAGATAATACCCAAGGTTTCCCCTGGTCATCTCGATATGCCCCAATCCCTAAATTGACCTTTTCCTTGTGCATATCTTTCCGATAGGCAGCGTCAAGTGCGAAAGGCCCATCGAGAGGAGTCGGCTCAAAGCCTGAGAACAGTGAAGAGGGCGTTGTTGGAGTGTCGACGGATGGCATTTTCACGATGACACAAACAGGGCGAACTGTGAGCGGACCAAGGTGAAGGGGGAGGGGGGGGAATCCTTTTGCCCATTTATGACATTGAGTATTTTGCACCATTCAGTTATTCCTTCAGGGCGTCTATCCGGGCACTCTACGCCGACACCAGCCCTGTCGTGGCTGGCCATCCGGCATTATGGCGCTGCTGACGAGCATCCACAACTTAGTTACAAGCCCCCGAAGACGACTTGCTTGCTGCAAACTGGGTGGTCGTCTATCGCTCGGCTATCAACGAGACCCAGCAGAGCCGTAGCGGCCGCTGATCCTTGCCCGATCCAGGGGTCGTTCAGTACTCCGCCCCGTACTCCACCAGTACTCCGAAGCTCATCCAGTTGCATTCACACGGCGAACAAGGTGGATGAAGAAAAACC
The DNA here is from genome assembly GCA_029931735.1 of Dactylonectria alcacerensis. Taxonomy (NCBI): domain Eukaryota; kingdom Fungi; phylum Ascomycota; class Sordariomycetes; order Hypocreales; family Nectriaceae; genus Dactylonectria; species Dactylonectria alcacerensis. The sequence continues at coordinate 2,894,449 of JAPMUZ010000010.1, read as the reverse complement.
CAAGATCCTTGCCACTCGCCCAATGCTAGTGTCTGCGCCCTTTCCACCAGCGAGGGATGTCCTTTTGACGGGTTTTTTTTGCGCGACGCCGTGCCAAGTTTCATCTCGCGGCTGTTAGTGTGATCTGCTCTCCGATGCCCGCTGAGCTGCAGGAAGATCCCAGGAGCCCCCATTCGCGGTCGATAGCATGATGAATGGTGGTATTCCCAACCCCTCCACCAGCCGTCCTAGACTATTGCTAATGCTCTGCTCAACTCGAGGGGGGACCGCTCGGAGATGGCTGCCGAAAGGATACGAGCTCATGCGATTTCTCTACGGAAATAGCACTTTGGCATCGAGTAGTGTTACCTTGCGATTCAATTGCACGGTTTGACAGCAGAGGCAATGATTCAAGTTGAGTTTGATGACTGATATTGGCGCAGCTGGGGGGGGGGACGTTTTGCAAGCTGGCCACGACGACATCATCAGGGAAGCTATATACATGACACGGCTTAGAACAGCCAGGAAAGGAACTTCTTGTAGACCCAGCTGAGCCACTTGGATCTCGGGTTAGCCAGCTCCTCAGCTTCCTTGGATGCCAGAAAGACTTCCTCCTCGCGGTCGATAATATCCTTTCCGGTGTAAAAGTCGGCGCTGCTCGAACGCACACGAACGGATTTGGTGAAATATTTATGTCCCAGGATGATACCGATGTAGACAGGAATGCCAAGATAGCCCGTGATAAAGGTCTTATACTTGCTGATACCAAATGGCTCCTGACTCCACCGCGTGAATACGTCGAAGTGCTTCGTTAGGCCGACAAGAATACAGACAGCCAATGCAATATATGATCCCCAGATGCCGCAAGGCGCCACGTACGGCATCTTCTCATCTGGCAAACCCTGAGCCTTGCGGGCACGGACGAAGCAGATATGGGTGACCAAAATCGATACCCATGTGAGAAGGCCGAGGATACTGGAAACATTAACGAAGTAGCCAAAAACCACTGTGGAGGATTCGCTAATATTCATATATGCCAATAGACAGAATACAGCGGAAGCTCCAAGGGCATAGTAAGGTACTCCTTTTTTGTTTGTCCTCTTGAAAATCCGGGGTGCCTTGCCATCAGATGCCAGCGCATAGAGCGTGCGGCTCGCGATATAGAGATCCGTATTGCAAGCAGAGAAGATGAAAACCAAGATACAGGCATTGATAATATGTGGAAGGATATCAACCCCGGCGAGAGTTGCTGCAACCACAAAGGGGGATGCCGAGGCACTGGTCTTGGCCTTGCTTGCGAAGATGAGCTCCGGGGAGTCATATGGGACAAGCATGCCGACCAATAGAGAACTTAAACAATAAAAAACCAGGATCCGGAAGAAGGTTAATCGAATGGCCTTGGGGATCGTCTTACGGGGATTCTGCGCCTCGGCGACAGTAATACCAACGAGCTCTGTACCTAGATAGGCAAAAACAGCGTTGACCATACTGGACCAGAAGCCCAGGAAGCGGCCCCAATCGCCATGATCGATATACTCCTTGAATGCACTGAAAAGATCCATCGCATTAGCAGGATGTCATTGAAACCCTGGTTTAAGTCACTGCTCACCCAGGGTTCTGCCAGTACCGGAATCCCTTGAGGTCTTTATCAGGTCCGCCGCCGAGGACCAAGACTAGAGAGAAGATGATCAACCCCAGCAGAGTGAGAACTTTGAAGCTTGATAGCCAGAATTCAACCTCTCCAAAGTATTTGATGCCGAGGAAGTTGATGATAAGAATGAGGACGATGAAGATGGTGATAAAAACTCCTGGGTTCAGAGTCTCCCGAGGGATCCAAAACTGGACAACGAGAGACCCCACTGTCAACTGGTTTGGTGTTATGATGATGTACTTGAGCCAGAGCCTAGGCAACGCACGCAGTCGGATTAGAAAGATTGGAGAACTTGGCGTTTTCTCAACAAGCACAGCACTCACAGCCAACCAAGGGCGAAGCCAAGTGACGGGTCACAGAAGCGCGAAGCGTAACCAGTAAAGCCAGATGACATGGGGAGCCAGGAGGACATCTCGCCGAGGGCTCCCATGACGAAGTACACAACAGTTCCAATGGTGACATAGGATATAAAGACGGATCCAGGGCCGGCCTGGGCTAGCGCCCGGCCGGTGCCGATGATGAGACCAGTGCCGATGGCGCCGCCGATGGCTATCATGCTGATGTGACGGGCCTTTAGCCCGCGGTGAAGCGATGTGTCGGGACTGGACTCGATGCCCTGGACAGCACCGTCCTCAACATCTGTCTTTTCAAATACATCAGACTTGGTGTTGCCGGCGTCGACTGAGGCCGGCCACGGCGCGCCTTCGAGAGCCATTTGGACCGAGAGAGGATTCTTGGCGTTATGATGGATGATTATGTCAAATAAAGGACAAGAGAATGGGTCTGTTGAGAGTGGCTCTCGATAAGGACTCTGTTGGAGCGTTGCCTGTCTTTTATAGAGTCCAGTCAACGCACGCATCAACTCTCTCAGAGTCTTGCCCCCGGACTCCCCAGGCTAATCCCCCGCTCGACCTATGACCGCTAATTCTTGGGATACCACACAGATCATGGGGATGAGCCGGGGCATTGAGTTTCTACGGATACGGTAGCAAGACTGCAGCTGATTGGAGTCAAGTTCTCAACCCGGAAGAATACAATTAAGCTTACCTGTGCAGTAGCGTAGTTGACGAACGTAGGTGTTGCCGGGCAAGTAAGGTAGGTAGTCAGGCTTTCTCCGAAGTGGGTACCAAGACTGACTCAAACACAGGGATGCTAGGCCCCTTGGCTTGCTCCTTTTGGTGTAGTGCTTCAGCAGAGCGATTCTGCCGCATTGCCCCCCGTCCATACTCTTAAGCACAAGGTCAGCCGGTCGGCTATCAGTGCTCGGCTTTCACCTCTTCCCCACGTCAAACCTCCCCTCCTCCCGGACTGTGCGCGATGGACGAACACGCCGGCCCGTTTGGCAACCGCAGTGGGCCTCGATCCAGAACCGGATGCCTAACATGTCGTGGGAAGAAGGTCAAGTGCGACGAAACACGACCTGTCTGCCTCCGATGCGCTCGGCTATCAAGGACGTGCGACTGGACCCAACCTCCAAGGAAGACACCATCAAGAAGACCCTCCAGACCCAGAGTACGGGGAAGTTATCCCTCTCCCACCCCTGCCACGTCCCCCGCGGGTGGTGAGACTCTGCGGCCAGACTTGAGCCCCGACAAGCTCACCGGGATACCCAACGACGATCAGTCTCTGTTACTTCGTCGGCTATTGGCCTCGCCAAGTCCATGCCCTTGTCCTTGCCCGCCACAAGCATCTGAATCATCCGCCTGCGGTCTAGAGCTCGATTCACATTGCCACGAGGCCATCGCCCTGTACCAGACATTATTCGCCGTCTCAGTAGATACCAAGAACCCGGCCTACTCCCTGCCAGCCATCATCTTGACCAAGGCGGCTTCGGCCCCTTCGGTCATGAACATGGTCCTTGCCATTGGCCACCAGCTCTCAACCACACACTCCGCCGGGAAGCATCCTCAGGAGCGCACGACAGGCACACGGTCCCTGGTCGCAGTGGATCACTACTGCCAGGCCCTCCAGTTACTGGGCGAGGCAACAGTCTCAACGCCAGGGGCTCTCCTGGACCTGGACGTGATCCTGGCGACGGTTTGGCTCATGGCTGTCTATGAACAGAGGTTTGGAGAGCAGCCCATCCCGGCCATCACGGCCCACTTCCGTGGCGTGGCTGCGGCTCTCAAGATGGTGAACCTAGGCGAACTGGCCAGGACGGCACAGGATGGAGCTGGAGATTACTGCAGAACCTCGTCCTCGTCCTCCACCGCCACCGTTACCGCCACCACGCCAGAACTTTCCTGCCTCGGGGCCCGGATTCTCCTTTTCCTCGTGAACATGGACGCCAGGGTGGCGTGCCGTGGCTTCAGGGGTATCCTCAACACAGCCCTGGCAGAGTCTGTTGGAGACGTGCCATGGTCACGCGTGCTCGTAGCCGTGCATGAGAAATCCTACCCTCTCCATCAGGTAGCCTGGGGTGACGACTATCCTACCGCGGAGATACTCTACGACATCGAGCACAAGAGCGCGTTCGACCTGCTACGAGACACGTCCCAGCTCCGACTGCTCATCGCCGAGTTATCTTGGACGCGCGATTCGGAGCAGAAATCGGCAAAGCTGGCCGCCATTCATGTGAAGATCCAGGCACTGCGTCGGCAGCACGCGGAGCTTTTCACCATTTCGGAGAGGATGCTCGACTCAGATCAGAACCTGAGCCCGGGCCTTGCAACGACGCTGTGCTGGGTGATACCGCACTACCACTTGGCCGCCTTGCATCTCCTGCGCATTGCAACAGCCACAGACCACCATGTCACGGACAACCAGAACCGCCGAGCGACTTGTTCTCAGTCTATCCTGCAGCTCGCCATGCGCGGATACCAGAGGGAAGGGGCCCCGGCCATTGTCCGCATTGCCTTGCCACTGTTCCTAGCCGGGCTGGAAACCTGTGATGCATTCAGGCAACAGTGGGCCGTGGACCGTCTGCGCGAGCTATCGCGTTTTGGGCCACGGTATGAGGCTTCGGCCCTGCTTCTGAAGGAGCTACAGGCTAGGCGCTTGAGCGGCGCGCGGACCGAACAGGACAGCGATCTGCTGCAGAGCATCCTATCCGAGCAGGTTCTGATGTAACTAGATGCCTATCAAATTACCTGATCATGAATGTGTCATGTCGGTTTTCTTGTTGAAGGCTTCGAGTATTTCTTTGCACGGCGATTGGGCACCGGCCGGGCTTCATGGCCATGACTGTGGCCCGTCGCATCTACCCCCCTATGATAGCCGCCTTGAGATCCCCTTCACCTCGCTCGGCTATCAGTGACTAGGTATCTAGATCAGGGACATGTGGGGCAGGAGAGGGAGGGTGGCCACAGTCTTGGGACCACGATGCGGGTCATGGCCAACCCTTTTTCGCGATGGGCTCGGTTTCGTCGGATGAAGCCAATCTCGTCATTCAAGTCTTCTATTGATGGCCCAGTCCCGGTGACGCCTTGCTAGTGGTCTCTTGGCTCCGTATTGGCCAACGAGAAGCAGCAAGTAATTACACAGGGACCTCAGCCCCGGCAGTCTTTTTGCAGCGCATGGTTGTTGACCCAATAGTCCCACACATGGATTCGTCTTCATCGGCTTACTTTGCTTCTCATTACATTCTCCCTAGGCGAACCATTCCTCTGGTGAGTCCGCAGCAATAATGCATTGTCTATCATCAGCTACCGCACTGGGCGGCACAGGTATATCGCCTCCCCCCTCATGCCCTTTCCACCCCAGTTTTGGTTGACCTGCCACCATGACAAACGCAGTGTCTCGATCGAACCCCGAGGATCTTCAACCTGATTCGAACATTTCAACACAGACCAGGCCGCTTCAGAAGCCTCAATCATCGAGACACGGCCTTTCTGACCGAACCCCAATATCATATGCCCAGTTTCAGAAGTGGGTCGTTTCAAGCGAGTCCAGCAGCGAGATCTCGTTCGGGTTGACCGATCCCGACGGCTTGCCCCCCTGGGTGGGCAAGGACTCTGGTGGTGATGCCGGTATTCGTCTGCTAGATTGGACGACTCGTTGCCCGGCCGAATACCTTGACAACCAGCAAAGTAATGGGCTGGCTGCCTACCCATTAACCGCTGCGTGGGCAGAGACTACGATGCAAGATGTACATACGCTACCCTTCCAGGGTCCTACGGATTCAAGTGTTGCGAGCTATGGGGGTGAACTTAGAGAGCCTACGCATAGGCTTCCCAGACGCAAGAGTCAATGCTTTCTCCATGAAGAGGCCATTACCAACCCTTGGCCGTCACATCTGCCCAGCCCTGGACTTTGGGTCTCTAACCAACAACTCCACGACTTCCAGATGGAATCCGCACAGCCATCGCTGATGGTGGACGCCGGTGCTTCGCTGCAGCTTCCTGAGTCCTATACCTGCCCATCCCCAGCCTCCAGCCAGGGACGGTCCATGACAAGCAGATCTTGGACTCCGGCAGAGAAGTCGACAAGTTCCAGTGGAGGAAGCGTTGGTGGCGTCAACAAGGCGTCCCGTAACAGATCGAAAGCCGGAGGCCGTCGACGTCCGTTTCAGTGCACCTTCTGCTACGACTTATTCAAGAGCAAGTATGAATGGTCTCGGCACGAGAAGTCATTGCATCTCAACGTTGACGGCTGGGTGTGTGCGCCGCATGGGGGGTCGGTCTTGTCGCCGCTGACGGGTAGGAATCATTGCGCATACTGCAACATGCTTGACCCCCTCCCAGAGCATCTCGAGACACATAGACACGGAAGCTGCCAAGCACGTGGGGTATTCACTCGGAAAGATCACCTGCTGCAACATCTCCGGGTAGTTCATCGACTCTACACGATGCCCATTGTGGACAATTGGAAGATCGACTACGCTCCGGTTATCTCGCGGTGCGGCTTCTGCAGCGCTACCATGAGCACATGGGACGATCGGGTGAATCATCTGGCCAGGCACTTCCTCAACGGCTCGACGATGGCCCAGTGGGAGGGTGAACACTGCTTTGTGCCGGCCGTCGCTTGCCACGTCCGTAACGCGGCCCCCCCAACGTCTCCGCTAGCGGCGCAGGAGAAGGTGTCCCACGTCGCTCTCTGTCACCAGCCCAGCAGCGCACGATCAGTTGTCACAGATTTTGAGACTTGGACCATGTCCTGGCCGAACGGCTGAAGGGGAGACGTTTGGGGGTGTGCTCAGCTTGGCAGACGAGCTACAAGGGCTGGGTCAATCTTTTTATCATGAAGATAACAAGCATATTGGGGGGGCGGGAGGGGTTGTCAATATCCAACTGGGTCTATCTGCGTGATAGCAAATGGCACTGGGCATCGTTCCCACTAATGACATGCTCAGAATTGAGTCTCGGGGACCAACTTTTGTTCTATCAATTGCGTAGGATAAACCCATTGCAGACAATGCCCCGGGCTGCCTAGCTGTCGTGTGTCATGTTTGGAACTTGCCCAGCCAAATATACCAATCCGCTGACGACATGGCCAGTCCAAAAGGAGGCGCCTAGTGAGCGAAAGGACAAGTAGATGGTTATATATTTCTCGAGCAGAATAATGAATTACCGATTCATGTCTGTATGAAAGGCCATGATCATGATGCTGATAAAACATCAGCTCGTTCTTCATGAGCCTGCCCTGCGAATATCATAGTATAGCCATGGCGGCCAGATACATCAAGCTGCAAAGCCTTGTCAAATGTCTCTACACATGGATCGGCTAGCTTCAAGGGCGGCGGTATTAACGAGCCTCCACAAGTTTGGCCACCTCAGCTAGCATCAAGTCGCAAGAGACTATATTCAATCTTCTACACTAGTCTCCAACAGTCGAATCATCCGTCCCCCCATTCACGGCAGACTTGCTTCTATCTTGTCCAGATCGGCCAGCAGTGGTTTAGAGAGCAAATCCCACTCCCTGTCTGCCATGCGACCCTTCATTGGCAGGCGACCTCCGCCCAATGATCCCAATCCGTACTTCCTGATGATGGCCTCCCGGATGCCCATGAGCCCAGTCTTGGCGAAAAACGCCTTTCCTCGGCTGATGGCGAGCTGGATGGCCTGCATCTCGCTCAAAGCGGCTTCCTCCACCGGACGGGTATCTGCAAGTTTCATCAACCGCACCGCCGTCTTCGGGTAGCAGCCTGCCAGGCCATCCACAACCCCCGCAGCCCCGAAGAGGACGACGGGAGCAAGCTGCTGGCTGGCACCGCTGTAGACTCGAAACCGAGAGTGATCTATTTCCGGGTCGGTCGTGATCTGTATGTGGGCGGAAACATCATTGTGAGTCCTAGTGTCCAGAGGTCATTAGCAACAATAGGTACTCCGGGGTAATCGACAGTGGACTCGGGAGACACAAAGTATTGGTCCCTACATTTTGCAGCCGACAATCTTGGGGTGCCGTGCGAGGGCTTTGTATGTAGAGGCCTCAACGAGAAGCTGGTTCGTGAATCCGGGGCAGTTGTAACTATGATCTGGGGTCAGTATGGACAACACGACCCAGGCATGCATGGAGGAAGCGGGCGACACCCTCGGATACGACGTGTAGAAGGACAAGACACAAACATCAGGATTGGCAGCGGGCTCTGGTCCGCGATGAGACTGAAGTAGTTCAGCAGATTCGTCTGGGTGACGCCTTTGCCGAAATAACCAGGTGCCAAGACAAGCCCCCATTGAGCGCCAGCGCGGGCGCAGTCTCGCAAGGCGGCAAGAGTATCATGGACACCGTTCGTCAGCACGCCAGCCACCACGGGGAACCCGGAGTAGCCCGCAGCCTCGAGCCCCTTGATGACTCCGGCAATGAGCTCGACTCTCTCCTCCCCGCTCAGGTGGATTGCCTCGCCGATGGATCCGAGCAGTACCACGCCGCGAACACCAGCCCTAGCTAGGAGAATGCTGTGTTGCAACTGTGCCTCAACGTCGACGTTGTCCTCGAGAAATCCCGAACCCTCGGGTGCAGGACGAAAGAAGGTTGGCGACGAGACATAAACACCGGGTGGAGGTGACGCCATTGTCAGCAGTCGTAGGCACTGTGGTTGTGCAAGGGGTGGTTGAGTTGGTGATTGCAAGAGCAGCGACTGCTGGGTTTTATCTTTCAGCAAACCCTCTACCGGTTGAGTTGGCTTGAGGGGAGGGGAGAGCTGAGGGTGTGTTGTCTTCCCGTAGAGTCTGGATAGCTGGTGGACGGAGTGTTCCTCGGAGAACGGGAGAAGCATCGGCGGCGAGCTAATGCAAGATGGCGCCCTGAATGATGCAGGATACCCCACGCTAGCACGTCGTCCCCGGTGCCGGGTCCGGCTACCTCGACTCTGTGCTAATGCAGGGATGCTCCGAGGAAGCTCCGCCTCAAGAAGTGAGGCCGTCGTTCAAAGCCCACCTTCTGCCTTGTCCTAGCCGAAGGATGTAAGGTTCCACCGGTGAGAGACTCCGCTGGAGACACTCCTGGCTTCCCAACCTAATGAATGTCATTCTGGGTTGTGCGAAGGACTCTCCCTATACGCGAAAAGGATTGCCTCGCTGTCTCCCGTGCAAGGGACGGCGATGCACTGTTTCGACTGCCATTTGCGCCCATCTTCTTCCCCCATTCAACCTTGACAGTGTTGCCCTTTCCACACTGGCATGCCGCGCTCTTCATGCACTCCTGCTCCGCCCTCTCTGAAATACAAGAACCATCGTGTGAGGAAGCGCTCTTGGTCCTTGGAAAACCCAGGCGGGCGACAGCAATATTTCTTCGGGCCCTGCTCTGACGTGGCACAGGTACCCTCGGGCAAAGGACTGAACGTCTGGTTCTCCCGGGAGGGGTTCGAGCCTGTGTGTCTTCCGCCTGAAACAGCCGAGAGGACGTTCTCGGTAAGGTTGTTAGCTTTGACCCCTGCCAGCGTGATGGTGGCTCTGGAGTATATCTCGTATATTTGAGAAATCTCGGTCGCCTTGTCGTTCTCGTTGTCTTGGGTGATCCATGCGCTGTATATTATTGGAAGCTCTGAGCGAGAATAGGATATCGAAAGATAAAGTTATTACCTCGTATATGGCGTACTAGGCTCAAAATCGAAAACCAGCAGGCTCTGAAGGTGGACGGTCATAATGGTTCTTCCGCTTTCCTGATGTGGCATGGTGGAAATGATTCATAATGATGGGTGGTGAGACACGGTGAGATAAAATAGACCGTGGGGATAACGTTGGCTGTAATAGGTTCTTGTGGGGAAGCCATAGAATGTACCTTCACCTATCCACAATACTTCGAGTCACCAAGTCAAGGAGAGGACGACAATTTAGCATATATATAAGCCCAAGTGCATCTAGATCCAACAACAGAAATAGCATCAAAGAAGAAAAAACAAGCAAATCATTCATTCACAATGCATCTCAAACCAGAACCCGAGGACGTCGACATCAACGCTCCCTCCAAGCCCCTTCCAAAATACGGCCACCTCTCTCAAAAGATCCCCGAATTTGTAGCAGCCGAGTCTGCCATCATAGCCGGCTACTCTAAGCTCCGGGCCTGTCCTGATTTCCCCGCCGTTCGCGAAGCCGCTGGTGACCCCGATGCTCCTCTGCCTCCGGGTGGCCCGGTTCGCGGCCGCGATGTAGTCTCTGAACTTGTTGAGTTTCCTGCCCGCGATGGCACTTTGATCGAGCTCAAGGTGTACAAGTCTCCGAGTGTTGTGCAAGACGCTACTCTCATGTATCGCATGCACGGCGGTGGTGAGAACTCACTCTGAGATGATCTCCAAACCTGGGAGGTTGCTGACTTGTCTTGTTCCAGGCTGGTCAGTTGGACGTCGCGAAGTAGACGGCGCCGAAAACGTCTTTGCTGCTGCGAACCCCAACATTGTGGTCGTCAGCGTAGATTACCGGTTGTGCGTTTATACCATTAGTGAACATTGAACTAGCGACTAACATCGCCGGGGCACCGGAACATCCGTTCCCGCAGCCACTACATGACAGCTACGATGGGCTTTTGTGGGTAAGTATTTTCTGGTACGCCCCAGCTAGCAACAATACACATGGCTCACTTCTTCCAGTGCAAGAAGAACGCGAGAGCCCTTGGCGTAAACCCAGAGAAGATCATCCTCAGCGGAAGCAGTGCGGGAGCCAATCTCGTAAGTACCATGTGCAATCCACTGATTTATACATCTACGGCATATACTTAAGTCATCCCATTAGGCTGCCGCCCTCGCCCTCGAGGCCAGAAAGGACGGCATCACCGGCATCCTCGCCCAAGTCCTTCACTTCCCTCCAGTCTGCCACCCGATATTCTTCCCTCGGGAAAAGTACGAGTTTGGCAGCTATATCCAAAACTCCGACAACTACGTTCTGAGCACTCTAATGATGGAGGCTGCTCTCGACGCATACATGCCTCACCCCGAGCCCGACTCCCGACACTCGCCTCTCCTCGCCGACTCGCTTGAGGGCCTTTCTCCAGCACGTATGTTTCCACCATTATTAGTCCAGGTCTATTTTCCAAGCTTACAATCAAGTTTTAGTCATTCAATGCGCTGGGGTTGATAACCTCCGCGATGACGCCTTTGCTTACCCTGAAGCCCTTCAGACCGCCGGGGTGGAGGTCGAGGTATATGGATGGTTATGCTGGCGTACCGCATTGTTTTCCTGCGATTCTCCTCAATATCTCTGAAACAGCTATATTCTATGAGAGATATAATAGATTTTTAGAGAAGCACGCGGAATAAGGAGGCTAGGCTCTAATTAGCATCGTGAAGTTATAGAGGCAACCAGATTTAATAATAACTAGGGGATAGCAGGGAAGCTTTTATAAGTAGAAATTAGCTTTCTAGTTAAATATATCTAAACTAGGAGTATAAGGCTATGGTGTGTTGGGCAGGGGGACAAGAGGAACACCACCACCCGAAGTGTTGGTTGCCGCAGGGTAAGCGGGATGTGTAGCAGAGCGAGGGAGGACAAAGCAGATCAAGGTCCGGGAAAGATCAGGTACGAGGGCTGGGTGGGTGAACAGTGCCCATGGCTCATCATTTGAACTACTTCAGAATTCTCAAGACCCGTTTAATTATCGAAACTTCAGAGTGATTGAGGTAAAATTTCGTGTAATCACGGCTCCGGATTTCGTCAGAAATAATGACATCCGAGCGCTTGCACTAGAACTGACAACAGACTGCCCGCTATGTCCTCCAGTACTGATCCATCAACTTCGTAGCCGTCAAAGTTTCGATTTCTGGAAACAATTCGTTCAAGGGTCCCTCCTTAGGGACGAGTCCGTGACCTTCAGCCATCCATCTCTGAAAGATGGATAGAAATGGTAGTAGGGCATGCTTTGGGAATTTTTTATAGTCATCCGAATGCCCCGGCAGTTCCGTGATTTCGAATCGCCTCAACTTCTGTAGGTCATCATACTTGACATCGAACTTGACGCCCCGAGCAGCCTCCGCTAGCTTGACGAATTCATTGTACGTCAGGGTGTCACCCACAATACGCAGTTGCCGCGGCCATGATGGCAAATCGAGGGCGGCAATGGTGAAACGAGCGACGTCAAAAGTGTACGTAAAGGTCTGCAGCTCATCTCCCGTACCAGGGATACCAGCTGCAGCATTTGGAATATCAAGAACCACAGTGCCATGTTGGTAATGCGACTCAAGAGTGGGTGGGGCGTAATAATCGAGAAACGTGCCATTGTTCACAACGGCCCACTCTAGGTTCGTCTTTTCTAGAGCATCCAAGGAGTCAAAATATGACTGGAGCGGAGGAAGTATCGCTGGACCACTGAACGATATCGGGTCAGATGTTGAGGAAAACATGATTTAGGAGCTGGTTATAACACTCACTCTCTTGGGTAGTCGATGGCAAAGGAGCTAGGAATGAAACGCTTTGTGACAGAAGAGGCCTCCGATGCCATGATCAGATTCATTTGAGATACTGCGAGTGATGTGCCATTAATGCCAAAAGCACTAATTACAGTGTGCACTTCATGCTGCTCGAGAAAGGACGTGAGGGAGGCAACATCGCTGTAGTCTACCACGAATTGAGGAAGTGGTAACTTTGTAGTCCCCGGTTCCTGGGCAGTTTTAGTACTTTCGCTTTTTTTGAAGGTCTTATGGCTATCGCACCTTTCGAGTGAGAATTAAGCCTTGATGCGCAGTTTGCCTAGCCAGTACATCGGCTAGCGTCTTGCCCATCACACCTGTTCCTCCGGCGATCGCGACGTTTACCATGATGAGACGAGGGTGCTAAAGACTAGCGTGAATGAGGGAGGATATGCTTCTGAGGATTTGAGTATTCAACGAAGGCTCATCCTGTCTATTAATATTTCCTATACCAAGCGGGCTTAGGATAAAACGAGATAACGGTAGGTTAGTCGTCGTCATGTCCACCACGCTCGCATGTACGACCCCGCTTAACAGACCACGGTTGAATCTCTCTTGACCAATACAGAGAGGCATTGATTCATTGAGTGGAGCGATGGGTTCCATCGCTAATGCAAGTGGATGACACACTAACCAAATTGGCATGCTCGTGGTGGATTCCTCTCTCGTGTTAAAATGCAACAGCCATCGAAACTCTTCCGATGACCAGGACCTCTCTCCACGATTGCTTCCATTGGCCCTGCCAATTTCTGGCCGCTCCCTGTGATTCGTGGTTCCGTAACTTAGACGGCAATTTAGATTGAGGAATGCCGTCATGGGCAAGCTAAAATGAAGAATCTGGAACGGCAATGTATGTCATGTTAATTACTCATAATGGGGCTCGAAGCTCTCGACGTCTATTATCATCAAGTCGCCTATTTAATGGCAGCTTTATACTAGCCAAAACCTAGGATGGGCCATGCCCACTAGCCAAGAAGACGGGTAGACTGTTAAGGCACATTATGACGGGTGATCACAGTCTCATTAGTTCCGCCAGTGGCTGGTCGCCCCTCGTCGGATGACGAATAGCTCTAAAAAAAGGTAGCTCAAGCTTTAAGTAGAAATCTATCCATGGCCTGCCGATTGGTCGTATGTCGACTTTTGTTATTCTGGCACAACCAACATCGGCATGCTACATCACTAGCCCAGGGGTCATCGAGGCAAAACCGTCATTCTCCGAGGAAATCTAGGTAACGAAACCGGTTGACTAATAGTTTAAATTCCTGGAATATCGTTCTCTATTAGTCTTGAGGAAGCTGTCTCACTACTTTTGCGTCGCGATTTATGCTCAGTCCATGAATTATGTCTACCTAGGTATGCTATATATTTACGTAGATCAGTTACTTCGATCGGTAATCTTCAAACCCATAGCCGCATCTCCAAAGTTGGTGTCTTGCGCGAGTAATCGTTCTTGTTGAACCTAAAAACTCCGATGTTGTCCATGTAAAAGTAGCGATACATGCTGCTGTACGTCTCTCATCTGCACTCGGTTGCCTGTCTTGGCTTGCACCCAAATGGGTAAGCCAATGTCCTCGCTCTCAACGACACCGGTACTTCTAGACTTTAGTTGTTTATTTTTCACCCTGTATCCTGTTGGCGTTGAAATGGGCAAACATGGCAGCTAGTGTTGGGTTTTCTGGGCGGGTCTTGTTGACGGAGCCTTGCCATCCATGCTTGAAAACCCGCGATTCGATGTACTGAACCTGAATGCCACCAGTAGCGAGTGATTGCAGGTCATCAAAGACCGTGGTTGCTTTGTTTTCCTCTAGAAACCAGTTCATAGCGTCCATGCTGATATAGCGAAAGGCGGCGATGTATGAGTCGCGATTTAAACCCCAAGCGAGGCAACATCCACTGGCGACAACACCGCCCGGGCTCCTCATGACAGATGAAGAAAACTGTGCCATAACTTCGTCCCATTGCGTCGTGTTTTCAACTTGGCCTGTAAAGTTGAAAATAAAGTGAACAAATACAATATCGGGACTGCTCAGCTCACTGCCAAATGCCAGCTCCCGAGTACCCACCTGAGGTGGGAAAACATACAGAGCTGTATGAACCGGAGATGATGTCACAGACTTCCAGGCGTTGTGTAGATGCTCTGCTTCTAGGCTGGCCTCATACGCTTGTCGGCCTTCAGTTGTCTTCCAGTCTATAGAATTCATGTTAGTATGCTTGATGATCGCGGGCTAATTCTAACGCACCGATAAAGAGCTTTGACTCGTTCGGAGCCCCGTGGACCAACGTCCACCAGACGATCCCGGTCTGTTCCAGTTCAAGATACGTCCGCAGCGTAGATGCCCAAGTTTTGCCCAAGTCGGTGGTCTCGTCAGAGAGGGATGCCGGAGCAGAAGGATCGAAAAATTGAAATGCGATCACTTCAGTGTATTCGTAAACACCGGGGGTAGGAGGGCGTGGAGGACCAAATAAAAAAGTCATTGTGATACACTTCGCAAATCTCAAGGTGCTACTTGATTGATTAGAATACCACGAGCCCAAGTTGAGTGAGCAAGCCAAGCGTGTGCATCATGGATGAACATCAGCGCTTGGATCATGTTTATCATAACAGATGTCATTTCAGAACCCCGCTTTTAGGTCCAGCAATCACCTGAGGCTGCCTGCACATTGGAACATGGCGCTCTATTCTCTCGAATCTACCACAGCAACATCAACTACAAAACCATGAAACACAATCATGCAGGCACTTTCATTCCCCAGCCGTGTTTTGAAATAAATATAATTAGGCAGTTTCTTCCCGTAGCTCCTGTTAATATCACTGATGCAAGGCAAACTACAACGGTCTTCATGAGACTAACCTCCAATGCAGCATCAATCAGTATACTGTTCGCACGTCTATTTCTCGAACCTGCTAACTCTGATTTGCAAATGGTCTCACGTTGTATCTGCCAATTGACATAACTGACTATTCTAGACGTCACTAATTAGCGGACAGGTATCTGGCTCTCCGCTCCACCGAGGGCGAGTTGCTGCTATCACATGCTCACGAGACCTGACCTGACATATGTGAATAGCAAGCATTTATGCAGATGTATGCGCAGAAATAGGTGTCCTGAAAAGGATCTGTGTTTTTCCGACCGGATCAGATTCCTTGACGATTCAGTATGGGTCTGGAGATACGATGAACTGCTTTGGGACAACCACCTTCTTGCATAGTGGCGGGGCCTCTTTATATATCTTTTATCACCAGGCCCTCGGGGTTCCTCCAAAATCAGCTCAGGCGATAGCGGAATAAGTATAGAAGTGTTGCAAAGGGCTTCATCTGAACGATCAGACAGCCGACCTCTTCATACTAAGGATTCCTCTTTACTTTTATTCTCACTTCGACTACCTTCCTGTAGGCAAAAAAGAGTTCGCTGCAATCCGTCCGTGGAAGAAGGAGGAATTTTGAACATGTCCTCCTAGAACACTTCGAATGCGATAGTGACTGGAGGTTAAACCGTTGCAATCATACCTTGTATCCTTGTCGAGTTCTTGACCTGATTGATGATCGGAGGCATGTTTTGGGTCTAGGATACCCGGGCGACTTGGTAGATTCATGAGCAAGTCGCCTCAAAGGTATCTCGTTTACGTCTTCCATTAGGCAGCTTAGAGTCCTAGACTAAAAGCGACAGAGGTTGGGGAGGGTGCCAGGCGCATTCAAAGCTGAAAGCGGTAAGGCTGACTTAGCCAGACACGAATAGCCAAATTCAGGCCCTCATTGGTTTGAAGACTCTAGCTTCAGCCCAGGTCTTCAATAATGTCGTTTGTTGGCCAATTATCTTCTGGTTCATGCACAATTGGTGGCGCAGCGCCTGTGGCGATGAGGTGGCAGCGCATTCTTATCGCAGTGGTGTCTCATCTATATTAAACACCGTCATGGCCAGTCTTGCGAAGCATAGCACTTGTCGCGCGTATCGCATTACAACGCAACTCCCCATCTTTCGTTAATACAGAGAGTTCAGCGTCTTTCATAATGGCCGAAGACGAAGCACAACACGACATGAAGGAGGATGTCAAACGGAAACCGTGGTCGTTCTTCAGTAGAGCGCCCCGCGGTCCTTCACCACAGCCCTCGTCTAGTCAAACCAGCCGTCCTCCGCCTGTTGCCCGCCCGTCAGATCCTTCGCAGTCTATTCGGCGACTGTCAGCACCAGGTCCTTCTCCTTCAGTGGAGCCGCCTCAGGTCTCTATCTACAAATTTACGCACTCGCCTTCCCCGGCATACTGGATCGATGAGGCTCCTACAATCCAGCAACAGCCTCGTCAAGCAGAAAGGGCTTACCCGCCAATAAGCAATCCTGACAGGGTTGATTCCCTGCCACTAGAGGACATACCCGAAACACAAAAGTTGAGCAAACAGGGGACGTCCTCCCAAGCACCAAGTGCCGCCCCATCACGTCAATATGAGCCGTCCCCTTCGCTCCCAAAATTAGGCTTCTCAAACCTTTCCATGGTTGACCCATCCAGTGGCGCGACTATAGTACCTAAAACGGTGGTCATGAACCCTGCCGCATCCCGCATCAAGCCATCCCAAGGGCCTAAGCCCCCAGACGAAGCCGTATTCCATGCCTTGGTAACTCGACATGGAGGCACGTTCGTACCCCCCCAAGCCACTAAGCAGACAGCCGAATCAGCCTACCAGGTGGACATTACGCCTCCTATTTCCGAAAGAGAGCCACCTCCTAGAATTACCTTGGACCCTGCCATCTTCCAGCCAATTCAACCAATCCAGCAGACCACGCAAACTAGGAAGCCAGAAACAAGCGAGAGTTCTAACAATACTACTTGGGCTCTTCCGTCTGAAAATGCCGGTAGCCTAGTGCCACCAGTGTCAAACATCCCTATGAGTTCGCCTAACGCGCCGAGGGGAACTCATTACCCGGATAGCCAATGGACCGAGCTTCCTACATTAGAGTCCAAAGACGACCAGGAAGGTATTAAACCACCGACTATTATTACTAGCGATGCCGACTTCTACGACATAAGCAAGCCGACCTGTTCGTTGAACCTCGTATGCTATAGATCTGGGGCGAACGGCTGCGACTTACAGCAGGTTCAGTGTATCCTCCGGTCAAAGTTTCCCAACGATGACAACTTCCAAAGCACGATAGCGGCCAATCCACACCTAGTCCATACTGATGCTCAGTTCTTCGACGAGATTCAAAGGCTCTTTGCAACGAAGATGAGCGGCTTCTTTCGTCGCTATTTCTCACTCAAGTCCTTGCAAGCGTTTCGCGTTCTTGCTGTGGGTTACCATCCGTGAAGAGGTTTTTCAAAGTCACCAGCTAAATGTGAATACCTGTAGTACACGCCTACGACGAGGCCCGTAGTGGTGCCATTTGATGACTTCGTCCTCCAAGAGATGATGTATGCATATCGAAACCCGAGCAAGCTTGAAAGCAAAGATGACTGGGTGAAATGGGTTTTCAGACTGCGCCGTAAGGACAAGCGGCACGCCATCGAATTTGTCGAGGGCTGGAATACAACCCGAATTGCCATTGCGGGGACAATTCCCTGGCTCAGCTCATGTCTAGTCGGTGTCTTATGGGCAGCCATTGGGGGAGACATTCAGACGGCGTTTACTGTTGCGAGTTTCATACTAACTTCTTCATCCAGTGAGTCATCTCTTCACTCATTTCTTTTTAGTTTGACCTCAAAAACTAATTTTTTGATAGTCATTTTGGCGCTGTTGGCTATTATCAGTAGTATTGAGTCATCAGGGAGATCGATCACGTAGGTTGTCAGGACCGTGATACACCTGTATAATCTTATGTATGGAAATATTTTTGGCTTCTCTGTATATACACGGGACCTACACCCTCCCATGTTTAGTAGGCCACTATAATACGAAATCCAGTATAGAGGAGCATTTGAAATGTTTTACCCCAATCTGAAGTCATACTTTAAAGCAGTTAATCAGAGCTAGCTGAGTATATGCAATACTATATCTCTTACCTGAAACAAGTCGCGGTTGCCGTGGCTGCCATGGCTCCCATTCCTCTATGCCCTCTGTCTGCACTGGGTCATGGTCCTGAATATTCGAACGGCAGAAGTAAGGCCGAACCCTGAGTCGAAATGCAATCAAGATTTCCGGAGCAATACATTCCAGGATTGTTCGCTTCAACCCTTTTTGGAAGACCATTGTGTTTGTGTAGAAGGGCCTAGTAGAAGTTCGAGGGAAGCTACTACATAGAGAGTTTGTCCAATTGTGATCCATGTCGTTTTGATGTTTCCCTTAACCAGTTCGAGTAGAGCAAGAACTAGCAACGACCAGACGTTGCCTAGTTCTTGCTCACCGTCTCCATATGCTTCGAAGTCCTTTGCCAATGCGAGAAGAGACTGTGCCAAGCCATTGTTCTGAGACCCTCGTCCCGGAGTGACATCCAAGGCATCACTTTGGTGTGACGAGTATGCCATCACAGCCCAAAGAAAAAAAAGAATTAAAAATAGTACAACCGCCTTTTTCTGTGGCATTTGCGGGATAAGACATACTGTTCTTGTTCACGAGTGTGTATGCTGTCCACAACAAGTCGTGCTTGTAGGAATGGGAATCCAGGAGTGCGTACTGGCAAAATACAAATCAAGTAGATCTGGCCAATGTGTCGGGAGGTTCGTTTACTTTCCTTCTGGTGGTTCGTCTCGTATTGATTGCGAGGTGAAGCCCTGGTTCTCTTGGGGTGCTGTTGGACACGATGACGTGGATATATCTGCAGGATGCATTGACTTGATACAGCCTCATGGTGCGATGAGAGAGATTGGAAGCCCGCTGGGGATTTTGACTCTGCGTTTATGAGACTGGGAAGAACCTCTACCGAGATCTGGAAATTGGACCCCTTGTCGTCATCGTTCAGTTGAGCTATCAAGCTCATGGCCTTGGCCAACCTGCCCTCAAAGGTACCAGTCTGTCCACCATCGTCTTCCACGGCCTCGCTCAGAATAGGCAGGTTCTCAAGGCGTTTAAGCACCGTGCTCGTTCTCCACGTCTGCATTGCAAACTTAGCAACGTCTTGGATGTTTTCTGTCGATCCCCGAACGTTGCATGTTGGGCCTCAAGCCTCGCCCTCGAGCAGCCCCGACACCCAAGCCTTACTCCCATTTATAGTACCGAAAAAAGAAGCCAAGAGAGAATTTCCAGGGATCTCACGTAGCCTGTTTGAAGGCCTCGTTTCTTGGACAGGTTGTAGGCACAGACGCGGTTCGCGATTGAGCATGGCTGACAAGAGGGCTGTTGACTATCGCAGCGATCCTTGCGTCTCCGACACTCATCACCGGCTCGACTCACTTGGACTCTCATGCTGTGGTGGGCACCATCTCCGACTCATTCCGGTTCCATTTGAGTGCGTTTGGCATGCGAGGTGTCAAGGTCATCCGTGGTCAGTTGGTGGCCTTTAGCGGTATTGCCCTTAGGGACACTGCTGTTCTTCAAACTTCAAGCCCCATGAGGTACGGGGTCTATACAAAACAATGATAGTTGCGGAAGGCTTTGAAGCATTGATAGGACGGCAGAGGGGTGGTGCGGAAGCGCAATTCCGATGGACGATTATTAGTCGTAGCAGATGTGAAGCACTCTACAAAAGTAACGACTTTGAGCAAATGAGACCAGGTCAAGTTGGGAGGTAGATATAAGATATACCTCCAGCGCAAGGTTAAGGCTTGGACTATAGTATTCTCGCGGCTTTAGTCTATCCCTTCGCGTTATAGCTTACGCTATATATAAACACTAGAGGTAGGGGGCGCGAAGAGCGAAATAAAGAAGATATAATGAATAATCTCTTTACAGGTTACAAGGTGTTACTTAGCTAATTGAACCAGAGAAAGAGTTGAGCGGCTCCATCGGGTTCGTACATCATGCTAGAACAGTTACGCTTGGATCAGTTTATTATAGCAGTCATTCAGAACCACGCTTAGGTAGTCTAATACATTCACTTTAGGCTACACCTTGCATTACACCACCCCAGTTACCTAAGCTTCCGAACTCTTCAAGGGGAGGCATAGGAGGTACGTACCATTCAAGTCTGTACCTATACTAACTCCTCACCTGAAGGGTTATTATTATTAGAGATATCTTCTGCTATAAATATCGCCCACTCATCAGAGAACTTGCCACATTTAGCAAAGTTTATCGTTTATCACTACCTGGCCTTATGTTATAATTGTTTACGCTTCCCTTAGCCCGGATTGACCATTCCATCATTCACTCTGCTGAATAAATTTATTCCGCAACTTAAACCACGTACCCTTCTTCTGCACAATCTGTACGCCATTGAACACTTGCGGTCGACCACTCACGACGGGAGCCACTTGAAAAGGGTCAGTCCCCATAGTGTCGTGAGTGATTGGCGTGTACGGCGGTGGAGAAGAGAAGAAGCTGCCAGTAGACTGCGGCATGACGGAGGCGCTGCGTTGACTCTGCCCAGAACTCGGCCCCGCGTTGGGCCTGCCTGCGCGTCGGACCTTGGTCTTCTCGTCCTTGATCAGGTGCTCGAGGTACTCGACCGTGGCGTCGTTGTAGTGCGTGATGCTGTTACTCTCCAGGTATATGCTGAAGCGAGCTGCTGCTTTCTGAATCACCTCGTGCTCGTGTTTGAGCTCGTCGATCTGCTTGCGCAGGTTCTGGGTCGTCTTCTTCTTGGCAGTGGCAACATCGCCCGTCTCCTCGAGCTCGCGCTGCACTGCCGCATCGACCGTGGTCGTGTTGGTGCTGCTGTACTCGACCATGATGTGTTCGTGATCCTTCCAGTTGTGGCCGCACACGCGGAATTTCTCGCCGTCAAAAGCGGCACAGCCCTTGAACTTAGGCGTGCCTACACGGCCGACAGGGACGTTTGTGAGGCTGTAGGGATTGTGACCTATGGAGGGCGGTCGTGTATGAGCAAGATGCAACCAAAACTGGCCGCTCTAGACGAGAATCAAGCCGCGATATTCAGGGCCATTAAGGATTTGGGGGCTCAGCACGTACAAAGATTATTCCGCAGCTTCACCTCCTCTCCCTTTGCGTCGTCGAAGACGACTTCCACACACTTCTCGTGCGCACACACCGTCTTGGGCTTGGTGAGCTGGCGATCCGTCACCGACGTCTTCTTTATCTGCAGCCTCTTCTTGAGCTCCTCCCCGTGGATCTCCGTGTTGCGGAGTCCGAGAATCTGCTTCTCGCTCTGGGTTATAGTGTCAACGATGGCGGCCGAGATTTGCTGCATCGGCGCCGTGAGCTTGATAATCAAGTGCCGCGTCTCGTTCGGGCTGAGCGCGCGCTGTGTGTTGTGTGGGTTGAGCCGGCGGAAGTGCTTGATCAGCCGGCCGGCTTCGCTTGAAGAATGGTCCCAGCTGCGTCGGTAATCGTAGATGTTGCCCATGTCGATGTTCCTTTTGCAGGCCGTGAGGTAGCGGAAGCTCTCTGAATCGAAACAGTACACGTTAGACCTATATATTCCCGGGATCACGTCGCTGTACTATGACAGGAGAGTTTCGAGCGGCTTGAAGGTGTCCCCAGGCGTGAAATTGGAACCCCGAGCGTTGGCGAAACCAAAGACCATGTTCTCGGCTGCACTGTGATGGAGATAAGTTGAGAGCTCTTTCACGCAAAAGCGAAACATGACGCCGAGGCGGGCGTTGTTGGGCTTAAGGAGGATGATGATGCCGTGTAGATCGACATGGTTGCGGAGCACCGAGAGGATGTTGGCCATATTGTCTCTATCCTGGTCGAGACCACGTGTGTCACCGATGCCGGGCGTATCGATCAACCTAGTGAGTGTATCCTTGAAGTAGAGAGCATATACAATAGCCTGTTGCGTGGCACTTTTGCCCCCCCGAGCCGTCGTGCTCATCGTCGTCATCCCCGACGGTGATGGTTTGCGAGACGAGCCGCTCGCGGGCATCATGTTGCTGGTGGGTGAAGTAGCAAGGGATGATCCAGTGGAGCGTATCCGCGCTCAATGCTTCGTCCAGCGACGAAAAGGTAAGGTAGTTGATGAAGGCATTAACAAAACTCGACTTGCTAACGCCCGTCTCTCCCAAGATGAGGATGTTGACCTCGCGCGGCTTAGGCAGGCTGAGAAGCAGTTGATGCAGGCGCCGACGCTCGAAGTGGGGATATTTCCCTGGTGGAGGTGTCGTCTTCTGGCAGTTGAAGCCTACACGATTGAACTGAGCCCGGCCGCAGCTGCAATAGAAGAAGCCGTCACAATCGCCAAACTCGACTTCTTCCAGACACCTGTGAAAAGACCAGGTGCAGACATCCTGAGAGTTGCATCCAGGACTGGGTCACTTGGGCATTTGATCGCAGCAATGAAGATGAAAACAAAACCTCCAAGGACTTTACCTAGCTAACAGTCAGTCTTTTAATATAATTATAACCAAATAGACCCCGAAATAGGCATAGATTATCTCATATCCGGGCCAGTATAGTAAACGCGTCTTTTAAAGGATTGCCTCTACCTCAATGTTCTGCTAACCAATGGGTTACGAATAACAATCGCGGCTAGAAGTGAGCCAACAAGGTCCCAGACAACATTTCAAACAACTCTTTGCGAGTCTTGATACTTCCCGAAAAGTTCTCTTCCGACCCAATTGCTCCAATGACGACGTGCTCTACACCAACCGCAAGTTGAGGCCACGCCTTTTCAACGAACTCCGTAACAGGCATACCAAATGACCGGCCCCGGCCTTGTCCCATGTAGTCGTGAAGCTCGGCTACGAATGGTCAGTTTCATCTCATGCGGTGAAAGAGGGGTCCTATGAAGGGCAACTTACTCTGCACAACTGGAGGCCAAACTTCAATGACCTTTGTAGGAGATCCCACATTCTGTCGGCGCAGACAGTCGACGTAAGCGGTCAATGCCGCTTTCGAGGCAGAATATGCGGGCATAGTGACGGCGGGAATGTGTGCTAGTAGGCTTCCGGTGATAATTAGGGCGTTTGGAGAGGGCTTCTTTTGCAGATGGGGGAGAAACTTTATGGATAGGTCCACAAGCCTGTTGAAGTTGGTGCTCACTTCTTGATGAAAGGCATCTAGATCTACATCGGTAGGGTTGGACAGCCGCACTTGGCTTTGTGTTCCGGAATTGAGGAAGACGCAGTCAAGATCGGGATACTGCTCGACAATTCTGCGATCGAACATCAGTATTGCGGCAAAAAAAGAAGATGCATTAACGAGTTGCCGTACCCATTGACGAAAGCGCTCAGCCCAGCTGTATCTGTGACGTCGTATCGTACGCCACTGGCCTTTTCTGGGCCATGCTTTTCGACAAAAGCATCGAGTCTGTCCTGGCGCCGCCCAACGGCAATGACTTTGCTACCTTCGAGGATGAATCTGTCCGCCAATGCAGCTCCTATCCCAGACGTGGCGCCAACAAGAAGAACACGCTTGTATGGAGAGGACATGGTCAATAGTGGCGGGAGCTTTCAGTAATAGGGGGAGTAAACTAAAGAATTCTCACTGATCACCCAATGTGCGTGCAGGTGGAATGGATGGTGTCTGTCTTTTATACAAGAGCAGAGTGTGGCTTGAGAATTACTCAGCGATAATTTATCTGACGATTGTGCTATCCCAAAGTTGCTTAACAGGCTAGCCTTCCAAAACCTTAGTGGGCTGCCCGTGGGCCGTTTGAACTTGTTGCGGGCGTTCTGGCCACGTCTTGGGTGATGGTGACGAGACTTCCCGTACATGCCGGATGCGGTGACAATAACCATGCAGACGCGAGTGTCCTAGCAGCCATACGGCATTCGGCGCGGCACTTGAAATACCACCGAAGGCCGAGGCTACTCATGCAATAACTCGTCTGCTCTCATGCAGCCATTGCATAGCACCCTGTCATCGCCCAAACAGTCCAAGAATCGGCGTCTGACCTTGTCCTAAGCAGATCCGCGACGTCTTTGGCTACCCGCATATTCCCCTTCTCGGCCATGTAGTCCATTGAACTGCAGATCCACTCACGCATGTGCCTGTCTGTTGAGAGCTGGGCAGAGAGGTAGAGTGGTGCTAGCAGAACCCTGCACTGTAGCTTCTGCATCGGTGAAAAGGGCTCTGTATTCTCTGGCCTGGCCCCTGGAAGGATGAACTGAGGCACCGCGTGGCAAATTTGCCGCGAAATCCGCTTGATGGTTTCGAAAGCACCAGTTTCGGACCCCCGAGGATCGTTTGTGATGATATCGTTCATCTCTAGACGCATTGTCCTCAAAGTGTTCCAAACCTGCGTTGCATAGTGGTTCGGATAGACGTCGTACTGTCCGTCGAGAAGCCCTGGCCAAGTGCTGATGGTCGCAACGACAGGTACGGGCTTCGAGAACTCCTCCAGCTTTTGCTCCAAACTTGCTAGACTTTGATCAATCCCCTTTGCCTTCTCAATAGCCCAAATCCCACCGCCGCCTCGGTTGTGATGGACATCGGCTCTCAAGTTCACAATGTCAGATAGTATGCCCATAAAGTCCCATTTAATATCCGTATTAAAGACATCAAGCTCTCTGCGTAGCCACAGTATGGACTCGGGAACGGAGACCTTGGCGGCTCCGCAAGTGATGGTTAGTGTTTTCACCACGGTTCTGACAAGTTGGCGGGCGATTGGGTTGGAGAAATTGACGGTTCCACGCGCTTCTATCAGCGACATTGCTCCTTGGATGTGGCTCATCCATGAAGGCGGTCTGTGAGCTTCGCGGCTGGATAACTTCTCGTATGCGTCAAGCAGCAAGACCGATTGCAGAGTCTCGTCGCTCTTCATCGCCTGACAGTCTCGCAAAGCTTTGCCCAGTCCCTGAATGGCTGTCACGTACCTCTTGTTTGCCAATCGCATAACTTCTTGGCTCTCGGTTTGAACTGCTGTAAAGGCCAGACTCACTGCGTCAACACTACACGCGAGATGTCCGTTGGCCGAGGCTTGGGCATACAGGGGTACGAGAGACGTACAGCTGCGCGAAAGCCCAGTGACGTACAATAAGAAGAAGGTCTCTCGACAGCGTGTACCCATGTTCAATTCTAGGTGGCTTATTGGCAGGGACACAGCAGATGCTGCGGGGGGATTACGCCCCAAGCGGGTCAAGACCTTGTGCTTGGCTACATGCGTCTCGTCGCGGAAGGCTAGGTCCTGGAGATTCCGATATCCGTGGCATGAGATGTTGGCTCTCTGACACTGACCGCAACTTTCAAGCTTCAGGTCGCACTGTAATATCTCCGTCAGCGAACTTCTGGTATGAAGGTGGCCACAGGGATCGTGGGGCTAGAGGGTCAGCCACGTTATACCTGGAGCTTCCGCTTCCTACATGGGAGACAGTCCTTTGAAGGGCGACCTTTGTTGACCATGGTACTCGGCTGGAGCCCTTTCTCGTCGATGTAGCGAGCACCTGGTAGCGAATGGTATCCAACAAATGATGCAGGAAGGTAGCCAAAGTGGGTTGATAGAGGACGATGATAAACGGCCGAGATGGAAGGGAAACCACCCTAGGTATATCGGAAAGGGAAGGCCATCCGGAGCTTGGACCACCTCATTCCTGGGGAGAAATAAAGGGTTCGTCCCCTGGAATCTTGAGCAGAAGAGACTCAACCAATTCATTAGTCTGCGTGGCGTGGGTCCTTTCCTGAATGTAGCATGGTTTCTCAGAACAACGTCACAGCTCCGGAACGCTAGCCCGATTAGCTTGGTGGGAAAATGCACTGTAAATAAATATAAGGTTCAATGACATGCATGGGACTCAATGCACACATACGTGTTCAGTAGCTCATTTTTTGACTAAACAACACAAGGCTAGGCAGTTTAAGTCCGAAACAATGAAACGGACCTCTCCTTCCATCGCTTAAGATTGACGCTTCTGAATCACCTCCACCAAAGTTTTGCCGATGGCTCCAGCACTGGGAGGATTCTGTCCAGTCACAAGGTTCCCAGTCTTGCCACTGACGACCACCTTGACGCCAAACGGCTGGTCCGCCTTCACATACTCTCCACCATGATTGCGCAGCTCATCCTCGAGTAAGAAAGGCATCGCATCGGTGAACTGATACGCATCTTCCTCCGCGTTGGAAAATCCCGTCACTGTCTGGCCCTTCACCATGTACGTCCCATCGGAGAGCTTGACATTGACCAGGGCTGCAGGCCCGTGGCAGACCGCCGAGACAATCTTCCCAGACTCGTAGAACTCCCGAATCAATGCGTGAGACGTGCTGTCCACTGCGAGGTCGAACATGGCTATCGTGGATGCGTTAGAGTCTTAACAAGGCAAAAGGGCAGAAGTTGACTCACGGCCATGACCTCCGACGAAAAAGATGCCCACATATTCGGAGGACCGGCCCAGAAAACTCTCGAGGTTTGTGGTGTTTTTCCACAAGCCTTCCTTCTCTCTCAAGAACTTTTGGCATGCCTCGTCATTCTTGGAGTCCTCGATAGAGTAGGGATCAATTGGGGCTTCGCCTCCCTTGGGGGAAGCCAGGGTGAGGTCGACATGAGAGATGAGATCGTTGTAGGGGTGGACTAGCTCTGGAAGATACCAGCCAGTCTTCATGTTATCCCGCGTGGGGAGAACATCCTGAGATGTGAGGACAACGAGCAACTGCGGCTTGGTAGGCATGGTAGGTCGAGTGCGCTTAACGCTAGTGGCTAGAGATTCAAATTGTATGGTAATCAAGGTGTCTCTTTGCAGAGTGCTATGATTCCCTCGAATTCAAGACCAGAATGGCGATCGTTCTTATACATTAAGGTTTTGAGAGTCAGGCAGCTGCGGAGGGCCGCCGTGCTTCAGATGCATCGCTGCACGATTCAGACATTGACTTTGACTAGTCAAACTATCTCATAACGCCGAAATAGATCGTTTGTGGGTCAATTATCACCGTCGGACTTAAAGCAGGAACCATGTAGCCAAGTGGCCCAGGGCCAACCAACTTGATCGGCGTCTCCGAGAAGTAAGTTGATATAAACCTCTACCAATCTTGTCGACCATTCACAACAACTTCTTGCCTACAGCGCACATTGCACAACTCGCTATCCAGCCTCATTCACCTCACAAAACTCCTCCTCTCATCGGAAAAAAAAATCTCGTCATTACATTACATCCAAAATGGCCTTCACCGTCACCGTCGTCTTCCCCAATGAGCCTGACGCCAAATACGACATCGACTACTACCTCACAAAGCACATGCCCATGATCCAGGAGCGCTGGGGCAAATACGGTGTCATCAGTTGGTCAGCCACAAAGTTCATCGACGGATTGGATGGTTCGCCTTCCCCTTACGCCTTTGGATCAGTTGTCAACTGGGACAACGCGGACCAAGTCAAGACGGCCTTCGCTGGACCAGAGGTGGCGGACATTATGAGAGATGTGTCGAATTTCAGCAACAAGCAGGCAATTTTCCTGCTGGGTGAGGTTCTGTCCTGAGCAGCGTCAGTCAGCGGCTCGTAGAACTTGGGGTGGTATCTTGTTTCGTCAAGCTGGCAGATAAATGAGGGCATTGAAGCGTTGTCGGCTTTATGGCGGCAGAAACTTTTTTCAAAATCAGGTCATATCATACTCATAACTAGAATGTTTCAATGAACAAGGTTTACTCCTTCATTCACCATTACCATGGAAGTTCCTGTTCATCCCAAGACAAAAACCTTCCCGATGTCTCTTCTCTCGTTGATTTGTCAATGACGTTCACTATGCCATTTACGCCATCTTCCACCGCAACCGGAGCCTCTGACATTCCCGAGCTCTGAGCTGCATGATTGCCCAGCTATCAATAGTCAGCGCGGGTTCCTATGGCATTGTAGGAAACATACCTCTGTCTGCAGCCAGCCAGGATTGATAGAAAATGCGATCAAATGCGAGTTCTCGAAGTGAATCCTTCTAGTGATGAAGTTCAACGCTGTTTTGGATGAACCATAGGCCGTATTCTCAACCGGCAGCTTATCCATGCCCCCAATGCTCCCAGCGCCAGACGAGATGGTGACAAACTTTGGAGCGGGTGATGCCGACAGCAGAGAGGATGTCGCCTGGAATAGGAGGAGGGGACCAACGGCGTTGATTGTGAAATGATCCATCATTTCCTGAACCGGGGTCACGCTCGCCTTTCCAAAGTACTTCGAGATGCCGGCGTTGGCAATGACTAGGTCTAGCTTCTCAACGCTGTACTGCGATCTGAGAGTTTCCACAGCCTTAGGGAAATCTGCCTCGGAGGCACTATCGATCTTGACCAGTATGGCTCTGCTGCCCCGTCCAAAAGTCAGGGACTGGAGCACTTTCGAACTTTCGCTGCCAGGGTCCCGTACGCCGGCAACTACAGTGTGATTGGGCCTACTGGCGAAAACCTTGAACAGGGCCTTTCCAATCCCTTAGGCGACAATCAGCCCTATAAACTGCGCAAGAATGGGGGAGAATACCTCTGTTAGCCCCCGTGATGAGAACGTCCATGGTGTCCTTGTTCTCGGATGGCACCATTTTCGTAAGCCAAACGTAACGCTGCTTCTAAAATACGGCCTGCAGCCTGAGATCTGTCAAGGATTCGGTCGTCGGTGAAGGAGAAAAGTCCGAGCATGAGGGGATACTCGAGTGGCTTGGCCTTATAATCGTATCGCCCATGCATACCAGCTAAGTTTAATCGGGCTAGCCTTCCGGAGTGATCCATTAGGCCAAGCATTAACCTCACATCTCTAGCCAAGGAGGACTCAAGCCCATGCCCATCAATAAAGAACCATCGGCTTTTAGAGAAAGCCAGAGGCATCGGTCTTTAGATTAAGACTGAGCCATCGGCCTTTAGATTGAGACTAAAGCGTCGGTCTTTGGGCCAAGATTGAAGCCGAAGCCGAAGCCGTAGGACCCTTGATCGTGCCGCGACTTCGGTGTCGCGACTTCGGCCCTCGCGACCTCAATCTCGATCCTCACGGGCTTGAGGCAATATCTCCCGTTCATGGTTTAGGCGTAGCAAGGCTTGGTTACCGGGTCCGTCGTGGCAAAGGGTCTACTAATGAGCTGTGCTCTACATCATGACTCCGCCGTTAAAGTGCTCATTCAAACTTAAAATACCCAATTAGAAAATGGCGAAATTGTATGGCTCTGGTATCTATTACTTTTCTTGTGCGTCAAGTCTCGGTTTTTGGCCTGGTTTATTCCAACAAGCCCATTTCCCAAGCCTTTGGTGTAATCCATTATAAACCTAGGCGTTGAGAAAGTTGTAGATGGATCAAGTTGTCTGTTTTGGATATGGGCCGTACTGGGAAATGTCAAGACTACTGACTAATACTGTACCTAAATATGTTCCTTGGGCCGAACGAGGGTCGCTACTAAATCTTGGATTGATTATCAAGTCTTCCTACGCGGAGCCTGCCCCGAAAGTTGGGTATTTATTAGACTACCGATGCGGCTGAGAGCTTTGTTTCTGCCAGTCTGTCACGTCCGGGTTCTCACATGACGATCCTCGCAACTACATCTCTTCACGTCAGACCTCGCGTTCTTGTCTCCCGTGTACAGACGATTGAATCTATCACACCATGTCAATAGCAGCGGCAGGGACAGCCTTAGACGTGGAGGTACAGCATGTCAAGCCTCGCGCCGCAGTGACCGCCACACCTAGAGCGACTGCTGCGCCGAACCTCTCCGACTCGGCGAGCGTCACAAACGTCCGCGTGTCGGGGGCTGCAGCCGCGGTTGCTGGTTCGGACGCCCAAGTCAAGAGAGCCGTCGAGGATTTTCAGATATTCATCTCATTCATCTTGACGATTTCTATCTTTGGTGCTTCCACGTTCGCCGTCATTATCGGCCAGATGACGGATCCAATCGACATCTGGAAGCCGGACCCGCCACCATACAGGCTCACAACCGTGCGAGCCTTTCTTAGGATTGCATGGATGTGCTTCACTCTCGCTATCGCCGTGGCTGGATATAGCTCTAGCATACACACTGTTTATCGCGAGAGGGCCGGTGGCAAGCTCGACATCGAGTGGCAGAGAAGATGGGATAGGATCGGGATTATCTCGTCCGTGGCCCTACACTTGTTGTTGGTGGCTGCCTTCTTGTTCTTGTCCTTAGCTATGGTTGCTTACGTTGGGATTGTTGGCTGGGTGGCGGTTGGCTTCTCAAGTCTTGCGGGTGTGATTGCGCTGGTGTTATCAGCCTACCAATGCTTGTAAGTCGTGCAATCCATCCATGTCATCTATACCGCGACTCATAGTGATCCCTAGAGACCGGTGGATCTGGGAAAGGGAGGAGGATAGCGTACCGTCGGACGAGGCTGCGGATGCATGATCGTCGAAATGGCTGTCATATTCAATCGCATCAAGAGTGTAAGGAGCTGCGGGAGGGCCTGTATGCATTTAATCTTCGTCCGAGTACTTCGAAGCCACGGTTGTCTCAGCGAGCCTCGCTGCTGCCTCGGAGGATTATCTACCCCTAATCCAGCCCTCAAGTTATAGAAATCAAGCCATGTCACAGCAAGTTGGCCATATTACGCCAACTGAACGAGTCGTCC
Organism: Dactylonectria alcacerensis; assembly: GCA_029931735.1. NCBI lineage: Eukaryota > Fungi > Ascomycota > Sordariomycetes > Hypocreales > Nectriaceae > Dactylonectria > Dactylonectria alcacerensis. Next base: position 2,863,588 of record JAPMUZ010000010.1, on the reverse strand, counting down.
ATGGGCCATGTCAAATGGTGTTGAATAATCAAGGTCGAAAGAAGGACGTTTGCTGGGTCATGGAAACAGCACGTCACCGACGACTTCATCCGTGAATCGCACCACTGCATTGCGCAGGATGTTGGAGTTGGAGGACAGGCAGGCGGTCAATTATCTTTCATAAAAGGTGTATCTATTTCTCGGAAGAAGCGGCCCCTTGCCTAAAAACGCCGACACATTGGGCGGCGAATTGGGCGAGCCGCGTCACAAGAGACAATCGGGGAGGGTCCGGTCGAGATCACTTTGGCTGCTTGTATCCGGGGGCGCTTCTGCCAGTGCCAGTTCTTTCTACTACTTCAAGCTCCAGGTTTCAGCTGTGGGAATTTGTGGTTTATTCAATGCCTCAAGTCTTTCCGATCGTCACCTTTAACATTGCTCCAAAGCTGGCTAGGGTTCGTATTGTTGACGAGAATGACCTTTCCCCTACGAAAATGAGCAGCCTTGGCAAACTCCTTCACAATGACCTTGAATCCATGAACCTTGAGACTGGTCCGAAGGATGAGAAGGTCAGGCCCTTTAGATATGGCATACTCTGTGATAGTGTAGATTAGCTCGGACTGGGAATGCTTCTTCCCGTAAAGAACTAAGCAGGCCGGAAATAGCCAGGTTGGGTCTCCACCAAAGTTTTGCTAATATGTTATGGTTCTCGTTGGATTTGACTTAGCAGATGTCGTTATTAACAGTGGAAATGTCGAATATGTCGTAGGGTTGGTATTTACACTTCTTCAGTTCCTTCACCTTAGTATTCTGTACTTAGTGATTGGTTCCGTAAGTTATGTGTAAAGTCTTAATTAACCCTCCCTACCTTCTAGTAGGAAGTTCTGACTATAGGCTTGCTACTTCTGCTAGTAATGAGCAGGGTCCTAACTATCCACAACATAATAGCTATCGCACTTAGAGGATTCTGCCTAATTATAAGGTTCCCACTCTTACTACTGATGGCTACTTTAACATTAGATAGTTTGTCTGCTTTTATATATTCTTTATTATAATTTTATTGCTTATCTTGAAATATGAAAGGTATTATATTAATAAATTAATACTTAACTTATGTATTTAGAAAATTTATTTGGAAAAATTTTGATATTTATATTTTCTTTTAATAAATTTTCTTTCTTTTTTAAAAGTTTTTAACAAAACAAAGACCAACTGAGGCTGTACTTCCCCCAGAAAGAGCTATAATAAGGTTAATATTTAGAAATAAGGTTACTATAAAGGTAAACTTCAGGAGATATTAGTTAATTTTTATATTGTTTTTTATAAGGAAAACGTCTTAAAATATAAAAATAATAAATTATAGCTTAGTAAACATATAAGTTAAGTATACTTAATGTTAGTAGCTAGAGGTTTAATTATAAGATCATTTAAGGTATTGCTTTATACGGAGCTTATAAACTTATTATCTCTCGTGTCATACCGGTTTGGGTATGGTAAGGTTAAATATAAATGTGATGACTTATTATGCGCCATGATGAATGTGGTGATATGCTACACCTAAGTGCGGAGATGATCTCTTGGAAAATTGCGAACCAATTTTGCGATGTCTGAATTTCAATCTGTTCATTCATTCAGTTCGGGTGCTAGGCTACAATGCGATGCCACCAAAAATGCACGCCTCTTTGGGCCGACATTCCAGTTGAGGAGATGAGCGCCGCCGGCGGACCAATGCCCGGCCCGGATGCCTGGTCATCGAGCTTGAACTGGTGGAGCTGAACTGATATGTGCAGCTGTTAGTTTATGCCACTATAACCGAAGGTAGGAGGGCCCTCATTTGAGTGGACAGATATTACGGAATATCAGCCATATTCCCACCACGAGTCTTCGTGGCTGAACATGCCGCTTTCTTGGCGCAGTAAAAACGAAGGTAGTTATGGTGTCCGCATAGACGACTACTAACAATGCCGGTAACATTAATGTTATAGTTTCTCCATCGCGATGCATCCCGAATACCCCGCACGTATGATCTGCACGGCTTAGTCTCCCATGGCTGATCCCCCTGGAGAAATCGGAGGAGGGGCAAGTCCCGGGGCGACTTCCGGTCGGGCGATACCCCCATCGTGCGGACAAATTCTGACTACCAAAGGCTTCTGAGGTCATGTTAATTGACGCCTTCTCGCCGCAATCTATAAGGAGGCAGGCGGATCGTCCGTTCTCCGGGAAACGCCGTCAGGAACTATCTCTACGGATACTACTCTCTCTTGTGTCTATTACGGGGCTTATAAGAAGCAGGCATGAGGGGTCACTTGTTGCCTTTCAGGCTGCTCGCCGTTTGTAGCGGGCTACCTTTCTTTACTCAACAGCCCGCTGTTCATGCCTTGAAGACTGGCCTCTGTGATCAGGCGCGCTACGAGAATAAGCCCCGCGTCTTCATTGCGACCGACATCTCCAATGAGCCTGATGATCAAATGAGCCTCGTCCGGCTTTTGAGCCACTCGAACGAATTAGATATTGTTAACGTCGCAGGAACCACCTCTGTTTGGAAAAACACGTCAATCGATTTGCCGTCAATCTTTGGTGTAATCAATGGCTACGGCGAGGTCACTAGCAACTTAAACAAGAACGTTGCGCCAGCAGGTCAATATCCTTCTGCTCACAAACTACTTTCCAGTGTTGTCTCGGGGCACCCGGTCTATGGACGCGCTGTTTTTGACGAGCCCAAACTCAGCAATGCGTCTGTTGCCCTGATCAAGGCTGTCGACGCATCCCTTGAGCCGCTTTGGTTCCTTGCTTGGGGCGGAACAAATATCTTGGCTGAAGCTCTCAATGAGATCAGAGGGAAACGTCGCCGTAGGGATGTTGATGAATTCGTCAGCAAGCTGCGGGTGTATGCCATCTCGGACCAAGATAACTCTGGCCCTTGGATTCGCGTGCACTTTCCTCGTCTCTTCTACATTGTCTCGATCCATGGTTTCAGCGAGTATGCAATGCCTACGTGGCTTGTGAGTTCTGAATAGATCGCGTCGAAACTCGGGATGCTGATCTGGCTTCATAGGGGATATCAGGCGAGCTCTATCGCCCATTTGACCTCGGTGGTCCGAATAGCTCACTTATAACCAACGAGTGGCTGCAAGACCATATACGTATTGGCCCTCTTGGTGCACACTACCTCAACTGGAGCGTTATTATGGAGGGCGATACTCCGTCATTTCTCGGCCTTTTGCCAAATGGCCTGAACGACCCTGAGCATCCGGAGTGGGGTGGCTGGGGCGGCCGTTATATGCCGATCGACACTTCGGGCTTAATATCGACCTACAGTGATGCTACGGATATGGCTATCGGCCTAAACAACGGTACTTTCGCCAGTAGGTGGGCTTCCATTTGGCGATGGCGTCCAGCATTCCAGTACGACTTTGCGACGCGAATTCAGTGGTCAATCAGAAGCGACCCATCAAAGGCTAATCACCATCCGGTTGCCGTGATCAACGGAACCTGTGGCTTCAAGGCATGGGAGGCCCCATACAAGAACAATACGCCTATTGTACTCGATGCCTCGCAATCATGGGACCCCGATGATGATACCCTCTCATTCAGTTGGTTCCATTACCGCGAGCCAAACATCCGCATTGGGAAAAATTTTCCACGTGTCTCACAATTCGCAACATTTACACCGCTTAACTCCCAGGGGAGTAAAGTCAGTGTGACTGTAAACAATAACCTCGTGAGTTCGACGTCCATTCTCTAATATCGCTGTCCCACATGTTCTAACAAGTTAGACGGCGCATATTATACTCACAATTGATGACGGCGGCTCGCAGCCGCTATCTGCGTATCGACGCATAATTCTTCAGCCGACAGCATGAAAAGGAACTAGTGCCGAATTATTGCATGGTCATATGTAACAATCCCATTAGACTAAAATGAATGAATTAAATATAAAGTCTTGACGCCAAGTTCAATGAGCTGGCCCACGACGCCGATAGCACCCACGATTCCAAAATGATCTGCCAGGCAATGTGCAGGCGGAAACGGTCAGAGTGTCTGGGAAGTTGTGTTGAGATTATTCAATATTGATAGAATGATGAAAGGTGTAGAATCTAGGGTCGTTGGGATCAGGCCGAGGGTGCCTGGAATACCTCTCAATTATTAGACTCGAAGTTGGGCGCAGTGATAATCCTCGTCACATAACCTGAAACGCACATCCACTAAGGCGTTGGAAAATGCAATGGGAAGGTTAAATTTCACCAATCAAAATGAAGAGCATCCATCATTCCAAAACGACATGTCAAGCGCAAAATCCCAGCTAGGCGAGTTAGGGCGATTGCTACTGTCTCAGTATTTATTCAGTCACAACCAAGCCAGTGCATCTTGTTTGGAGTACAGCGCCTCAAAATTATAGATTTTCTACCAAAAATCAGTCGCCTTGGTAGAACAGCTGTCTAGAAGCGTTCTCACGCAAGTAAACAGAGTCCTCTAAGTTGTCACAAAACGCTCGTGGTAATCACCAGGCTCACGTTAGACTTCATATAAGATGGCAGATACGGTCTGAAAATTATTAGACGGTTATAGACATTAGCTCTGCAGATGGACTTTCTTTCCCTGCCCTCCTTTCCAAGAGCTTTCGAAAATTCGTTTCAAAATTTGATACGGAAGATCAGCCGTCACATCTCCCAGTCTTACTTTTCATCGAACTTCGTAGGAGAGTTAAGACTTATCGACAGTCCTACTACTAAGTCCTAGGGTCATCGAACATCCTACTTGCCATAATCAACTCATAGCCTGGTGTTGAAAAGTCAAATAGCCCCTGATCCAAAACAGTCGTGGGGTCAAAGAGTAGGAAACTGGAGTCGAAGCCAGTCAATGATCCATCGAGGCCATCGAGGCTCTCTGGTTCTTTCGGAGTTTCCTCCAGGCTAACATCAGCTGTAGCGTCTAAGGGAAAGCTGTATTGTATGGGAAGGGCGGCGACAATGTTCCACCGTTGAGCCAATTCCTGCAGTAGAATCATAGCTCTCTTTGCCCGAGAAAACCTTGTCTGCATTGATTCCAGCGCCTTGAAACATGTTCTAAATCGACCAATTGACTGGTTTTTGGCCGTACTTTCGGTAGACGTTGCGCCTAGGAGGAGCGCTATTGCTGCTGTGAGTATGCTGTGCGCAATGAACGGCGGCGCGTTCTCAAAGGAAGCCACCTTCTGGTGGTCCCGAATCAGCCGCGACATGGCCGCCGCCGCGGTCGACATTGACTGGAGAGCGAGCTGATATGGGCTTGTTTGGCGGTCTTCGTTAAGGTACGGACGATGGAACAACAGTTGAGAAGTGTTGTATGCCATGTGGAGGTAAATTAGGTTAGGTAAGTGAACCTCTCCGGCCAGATGAAGACTGGGATCCAGTTTCCGATGAAAAGACAAAAGCTGTTCGCGAGCTTCTAGGAGAATTCTTTGTCGCTGAGTGAATTTGAATTCCTTGAACTCAAACGAATAACTTTAGTCACTCCAGTAAGTAGTTGTAATATTTTTTGGAACAAACTCGGAAAAGGCAACTTACATGCTGTCCATAAATTGGTCATGAATGAACCATAATCTACATTGCGCGGCAAATATGAGCTCATCCATAGAAGGTGGAGAACTGGCTGCGCTCAGAAACGGAGCCGCCTGCACCCGCCTCCATGGTATCATGCAGTTTCTCCCCAGTAGCGAAGTTGCTATTCTACTGCATGATCAGACACAATTGTGAGCTCAGGTTGGCGTATAAGGGCTGTACCTGTCGAGTAGAAATGATGACCAGAAAGCCCGCACTCGGAGGTCGTTGGAGTCCTTAGTAGGCGACCCAACCGATCTTGAGGTCTCGTTGAGGCCATCCAGAGAGCTGACGTGGAGGCCAAGGTGAAGGCATAGACTTGCAGCCATGGCTTGATGAATCATAAATCAGCAGGAATTTACTTGATGTTTCGCCATCGTTGGCCACTCACAATTATACAGCCAGGCCATGTTCTCTTCATCCAACGCAAGCTCCCTCCATGACAAGATTCCCAAAGCCTGGACGGTGTAGACGTCCGGATTTCTGCAGCACTGATGCAAGGCTATCGTCCTCGCGTAGGAAGCCAGGCCGTCCCCCAGTATGCGAGTTTCAGAATCGCCTGAGAGTACCGTCCCCGCAGCGAGGATAGCACATTCAAGCAGCTCCATGTTAGACGGGGTATGGATCTTGAGGAGCTCTATGGCGAAGGGGCCCACAAACTGGTGCGTGGGGTTGATGAAATTTGAGAATACGTCAAACAGGTGCTCTCGTGACGCTTGACTAACTGGCGGCTTGGTCGTTTCATAAACATCTACCGCTGGAGCTATCCTTTCAGTGGTGTTTGACTTGGAGGTTATATCGTGACGGACTGTAGGGAAGCAAAAGTTGCCCGAAGGCCCAGTGAAGGAGGTTTCCCCGTCATCCCGGATTGTCATCCTCCATATCATGCTGCTAACATCGTTAAGAGCAGACGCATCGCTGCTGGATATACCGCCGTCATTGGACGCGAGATCTGAAAGAGTCCGTATCTGGTTTCCTGGTCCGACTTTACGCTCGTCGACCTCGGCCGTTGATGTTGTGGGGTGGCTACTCCCGGCAAAAATGGCTTCGATAGCCGATGGACGGCTTGACACCGCATCGGAACTTTCTAGGGAGGTAATATATTCTTGCAGTAGGATTATTTGCTGCTCCAAAGAGGCAACATAGTCATCATCCCATTTTCTCCTACACTTTTCAATCAGCCCAAGCCGGGGAACAGGATGTTGATGATACCAACTTGCGAGGTTTCTCTTCAATGTATTGGCATTCTTTGTTATTGGCCAGACACCAGGAGCAGACTGGCCGAACCCCATCGCACTAGTGGTTGAGCTTCATCAGCAGTTGTGTCTCATCTTCATTCGGCGGGGCCTTGACAAAGCTCAGCGCACATACCCTGCGTTTTCGTTTCCGGCAAGTCTCGCAAGCAAGAGCGATCCGAGGACGCTTGTCGTGAATCTCCATGAGTACCAAAATCTTTAAGCTTGAATCAGTAACTTTCAGGCTGGTATTAAGAGTAGTGTCCCATATATGTATGAGGTGTGAGGTCACTGAGACGGCGTCGAGGAAGCTGACTCGGTAGATCTTGGGGGAGTGGGGAAGCTTTTGTATCACAGGTAGTCGTCTTATCAGCAAGGTTTAATCCTTATCAGTGCATGTGGATCAGCCGATAAGTCGATAAGCTATTGAGGATAGTGCTGTGATTGGCCAGGGAACTCACTAGTCCGCTTTCAACTTTATGCTTCGGTTTATGCCTTAAGTCATCTGGTCTAGGGTAGTTCGTGTCAAGCGTCCATCACGGAAGACGAGTTGGCCTTAGGAGCTGGGAACTCTGCAGTTAGGATACAAGTTTCATTCAAATAAGCAATTCCATGCCATGGTATGACTTGCCACACAGTAATATTCGCAATCTGGTGCCAGTGTGCTTCAGCTGTCTATGACAATGCTTCTCTTACGAGTACATCAATATCGTCCTCATCTTCGCTACAACCGAACATGGGTCTTTTTCAGCGCGTCCACCCCAAGCCAGAGCACTTCGGGACGGCTATAATGCCCACAAACGTCAACGAATCCCTTGACCTTGTGAATCTCGTGCAAATCTAGCGTGGCATATACCAACCCTTCTTCAGTCTCGGGCAAATCTGTTGAGATCTTGCGCCCGTCTGGGCCGAATACAGCCGAACTTCCACCTCCGGGAGTGCCAAACGGATTGCCGGCCGTTCTGAGGAAGTCGATGGATGGTTGGGAAATGACAGCGGTAGCATGGAGTACAAAACTCCCAGACTCAATGGCGTATACTCTAGATAGTGACTGGCCCCCTATCGTGTGATATATTGTCAGCTTCTAACTCTTGACATTTCACCTGTCAATCAGGAATAAGCTCACCGTCACGACCCATGGACCACAGGTCGGGACCTCCTCCGTGTTCGAATAGAGGAGGCCACGCGGCCACGTGGATCTGTTCCCTTTGGTTGTATGTGTGATATTTAAGAAGCGGTTGAAGATGTTCCCAGCAAGACAGGGCGCCAATTCTCGCGACGGGTGTATCTACTACGCTCTCAAGGCACTCGGCGCTCGGCTCGCCAAAGATGGTCCGCTCCATGTGCGTCGCCTTGATCTTCCTGCGAGTGAGAAGAATCTTGCCATCGTTTGCTATAATGGACTGGGATATGTAGAGTGTGTCGTGGTGGTTCTCCGAGAATCCCAGTACAACCACGATGTCGTGATCAGCCGCGCACCGCTGGATCTGGGCCATTTCGGGGGAGTCGATGCGGAGGGAGTTTCGTATGTACTCTGGTGACAGCTCAAAATCTACCGGGCGACTCCTTAACAGAAAGCAACGGATTAGCACCTCACTCGCGCAAGACAGGTCGCGGTTTTACATACCAGATCCAGGCAGGATATCCTGGGAGCCAGCATTCTGGAAAGGCAATCAACTGTGCCTTGTTTTTTGCTGCTTCGGCGATGAGTTGGCATGTCTTGTCTGTTGTCGCAGCGAGGTCTAGCCAAACGGGCTCTGCTTGCACGACGGCGACATGCACCATGTTCGGAGGGCTTTTCGTCTTCATGTTGGTTGGCTGACTGCGAAGCGTATTTTGTTCAGGATTGTACGGCAACGGTGTCAATTTTGGCGTGAATATATAGATAAGGACACTGCAGACAAGAGGCGGATGCAAAGATGCCGCCAAGATACAAATGGTCGATTCATGTTGCCTCGTCTCCCAGACCTCAATAACATGGATCCATCAACTGGCTTGCCCACTTGCCCACTTGTCCCCTCCGGCTTCCCCGCGAACTTTATGCAATTGCGGGGAGGACCCTCAGGTCCAAAAGGCCGTGTCCAATCACTGTTAGCTCAATGCTGCTATTAGCGGCGGCAGCTCTCATCCGCCTGTGATAAGATAGAGCCAGGAGCGAACGATACTACCCAGATAAAGACTAGCGAGTCAGTATCGCGACACTAGTTGTATTATCAGAGGCGGATGGCAGCATCCGCCTCGAAGTCATGCGGGACAATGAACTCAGGCACTTCCACGGGATGGAGGCTAGCATGACAATCAGGGCAAGATACTCTGCCGCCCTCCTTGTTGACAACAGGTTCAGGTGACTAGCTACAACACTCTAGCGGCAAATATTGATCAATGATCATGGTCATTTTGTCTGGGATAAAAAGAGACCGTTGATCCCGTCTAGATCCAGCTTGACATAGACCAAACCAAGCAAGCATACGACTTAGTACATTTGTCGCCTCAAATTCTCACGGCCATGGGATTCGGAGTTCTCGATATCCAGTCCGGGCGTACTGCCCCAGGCACTGTCCTCCTCGAAGACCTGCACCAAGGCCAAGGCTCTGCTGACATCATCTTGGTACCCGAGCCGTCCACGTCGCCCCAAGACCCTCTCAACTTCTCACGGCTCAGAAAGGAGCTGTACTTCCTCGCCCTCCTCGTCGGTGCGTGCGCGGCCGGCGTCATGGGGCCTGTGCTTGTCCCGGGATTTGGCGTCATTGTGGCTGTCTTCAATGTCACTCTGACCGATGTGGCTCTCCTTAATGGCTCTCTCATTATGGCTTTAGGAGTAAGCTCGTATATCTGCGCGCCCTTGGCAGAGATCTGTGGACGACGACTGGTTTATCTGTCCACCACCGTCCTGCTGCTGGTCGGCTGCGTCTGGGCAGCAGCATCCAAGTCATACGGCTCGCTGATGGCAGCTCGCGTCTTCCAAGGCCTGGGAATGGGCTGCTTCTTCTCCGTCGCGGGTACCACGTCAATCAACGACGTTTTCTTTGTTCATGAGCGCGGCTTCCGTGTTGGATTATGGAACTTTGCCGTTATTTCCTCGGTCAACATTGCTCCCATCATTAGCGGGTACGTGATCGTTGATCTCGGCTGGCGATGGAGCTTCTGGCTCCTGGCCATCACGTTTGGACCGTCTCTGGCGCTGGTCATCTTCTTCCTACCCGAGACTATGTACGAGAGGAATATCGAGGGTGTTCAGTCTGATACTGATAAGTTGGAACCTAAGTTGGTCGATGAGGACTCCAAATCGGGCAAGATTCCCGCTGAACGGGATGCCGAACAAGCACTCACAACCTTGCAAGGACACGACGACATTGTTACTAGAAATTCGCCTGCGTGGAAGCGGATTCTCGGCGTCGAGATGGTCAACTTCAAGGGCATCAAGGCACTCATCACCATGACGCTGGCTCCTCTTGTCATGCTGCGCCACCCAGCTGTCCTCTGGGGCTGCGCCGTCTGGTCTGTTCTCTTCACTTGGAACATCATCCAGGGAGCAATTGCCGACCAGATCTTCTCAGCGCCTCCATTCAACCTCAGCACGTCCGACGTCGGCCTGATGGTCGGCATTGCACCCTTTATCGGATCGACCCTGGGGACAATTGGCGGCGGGTGGATTTGCGACTTTGTGGCAACAGGCCTGTCCAAGAGAAACGCGGGTCTTTATGAACCAGAGTTTCGACTTGTTGTCATGATGCCTAGCTTGATCACTGTCATCATCGGTGCCTTTGGTCTTGGGTTGGCTGTCGAGCAAGGCCTCTCACAGATCAAGTGCGCCGTTTTCCTCGCTATTCTCAACTTTGGAACTGGGATTGGCTGCACTGGTGTCGTTGTCTACACCAACGACGTGTGTCGGGAGAGGGCCGGAGAAGCATTTGGGCTAGCCATGGTAAGTCTTTCGCATTTCGCACTTCAGCCCATTATTTTTCCTGGCTGACATCATTATCACAGTTGGTCAAGAGCGCTTTTGCGTTCGGGCTTACTTTCATGCTCAACAAATACCTCGCAGTCCACGGTCCAATGGTCTTCTTCTCGACATGGGGCGGGCTCACGGTCGGTGTTTTGCTAACAACAATTCCGTTGTATGTGTTCGGAAAGAGACTACGCGCATTCTCCAAGTTTTCTACTATTCTTGCCTGATTTATAAGGCTTTCTGTCAAGATTTGATATCCGATCTAAGTACAACTAGAGAGTAGTTCAATTTACATCCAGTGTTTTGACTCATTCAATACTCACAATCCAGGTACGGCAACAGGTGTGATCTTTGATCGTACTTGTTGATTGCTCTGCAACCCGGACACTAGTCGCTCTCAAAGCCACAATCTAAATGAATGGCATGCTACATCTACTGCTTAACTGGCACATAGCCCAAGATGTGTGATGTGATCTGTTGGAAATGGTGCCGTCTATCTCAGACCAACTTTAGGCAGATATCTCGGAGCCTGGCTGACTGGCTGCGCCGCATGCAAGACGCACATGGGTTTCGCCCTGTGGGCCTATAACTGGAAGCATTTATCAGCACTCCCATTAACTGGTCAGAACCATAAAATCGGAAATGCCCGGATTTATTCATGGGATTAGGTGTCGAAACAAGATATGCGCCTGACCATGACGTAAGAGGTTGAGACAAAGGCGTCGCTAATGAAGAGGGGGCGTTTGGGGAATGCAGTTCGACACTTGCTGCGGAGAGCGACGCTGACTCTTTCACATAACTCTGGTAGCACAAGGCGATATATAATCCCAAGAAAATCACAAGTTAATGCCTGAGTAGCTGTAGATATCCTGCGCGATTTCTCCCTTAGGCAGACATAAAAGGATGAAAAGACTCGTTGGCAGCCACACCCATCTGCAGGGTTCATACCCTATTGGATTTAGTTGGTCTTTGAGAAAATGTCACCCGTGACTTGACGGCTGTCAGGTGAGCCCAGCCACATGCGCCCGGAATGAGAGCAATTGCGGTTATATATTGCCGGCGAATTCCCACGAAATCTTAGCGCCCCTTGTCCACGGTAAATGCAGACTCCTGTTCCTGTAACCCGTAAGCGCGCACGTGATTGTATCGGTGAAGCATCATTGCTGACATCTACATCTGAGCATTTTGATACACCGCCAACAGCTTTCGCCTCAATCCACTCTGACATCAATCCTCGCAGCCACGATACCAGCACTCACTCGACATCATGTCTGCAACTCAAGTCGAGGCTAAGCACCGCTACTTCGAAAGCTATGACCGCATCGTGAGATGCAGCGAGGGTCACCTCTACACCACTGTTTGGGTCCCGATGATGTCGGTCAAGGCCATTCGCCTCGGGAACCGACGAGTGCAACATTGCCCGGTCGGTAGTCACTGGAGCACCGTCGTCCGGGTTCAGTCTGACGAACTCACTCAAGAGGAGCTTGAGAAGGCAACCGAAACAACTGACAGCCTGTGGCCATGAGCCTAGACCTGCTACAACATCATCTGAGAACGGGAATTTGTTTATGAGCAGGAGAGCGATTCACTGTGTAAAGGGCCCAGCGTTCCTTTAGGTCTGAAGCTGCTAGTCGTGCTAACGTTGTGTGCGGCATTCAGCGACAAGCTGGATACTTTCGAGCTATAACGCAGTAATGAGAGTGATTATTTTGGAAGTGGCTATCATACGTGAATGGAAATTTGGACGTGTTGATGTAGACCAGTCTTTGAAGATGACACACGAGACCGAACGCTACATAGCTGTGATGGCAAAATGCCACACTACCCATTGATCACTTCTTGAAGCTGTCAAGTATTGCTTGAGCACCAAAGGGTTCGAACTCCGCCATCGTTTCTTCCCATAACTGATCTCGAATCGATACGCCGTCTGGGGTGTAAACAAACCCGGCAAAACTGCAGCGAGGAAGGTATGGTCAGCATTGCGGGATTCGCCTTTTTTCATATCAAAGTTCAACGTTCTGCAAATGTAGATGAAACAGTTACAAAGGGGAGTGGTAAGAGTTCAAGACGCTTACGGTGAAATCATCCAGTTTGCCACGTTACAACCGTGAGATTCCTCGCCCTTGACAACCGCTGCATGAATGTATGTCGACGCGCCCACAGATACTGTTCGCCCCAAGATGGCCTTGAAGCAGTAGAAGAAGATGGCCAAGAGAAGCGGTGCGCCACTTTGTAAGTCAGTACCCTTAACCAGCCCCGGGTCGACAAGATTGACAGTTACGTCCTCTGGGTTGACGCGAGGGGCAAGATTAATCAGGAACATGTGGCCGAGAAGCTTGCTGACGGGGTAGCGCTCGAAGGGGTCCCAGTGCTGGGCATCGTCCAGAGAGGATAGAACCGATCCGTCCTTCGGCTTAGACATGACGGCGCCGCGCGCCGAACCTGAGCTGACGATAGACAGGCGACCCGGGATGCCTTCAGGCGACTTGGCTTTGAGAGCTGGTAGCAATAGAATGGCAAGCAGCATGGTGGAGAGGTAGTTGACTTGAACCAGCTTCTCGTGTCCCGTAGTGGGCACGATGGTGAAGTCAGCTATCTGAGTACCTGCGTTGAGAATGGCAATGTCCAAACGAGAACAGAGCTCCGCACGTCGAGCAAACGCCTGGATAGAATCGTAAGATTCCATCTCGAGGGGCCAAACCTGGATGTCTGCGCGAGGATACTGCGTGCGCAACTGGACCGCAACCTGCTCGCCTTTGCTCATCGATCGTGCAGTGATGATGAGACTAGAAAGTCTAAAAGACAGAAGTTGGCGAGAGGCTTCAAGGCCGAGACCACTCGTGGAACCCGTCACGATGGCGACTTTGCCTTCTAGGTTGGTGTCTTTGGGAGGTAATTGGGGAGAGGTACGGAACTGAGCTCTGAGGAACAACATCCGGGAGCTTTCTTTGGGAGGACCTAGATTGAGTGATGCGGACATCTTGAAGGATGGTTTGGAAAATGTAAGAAAAATAGGAGTCTTGAAAAGGTTGGTAGTCCAGAGGGCAAGTTGACACGAACATGCGGACGTTGAAGGTGTTTTTTCTTGAATGGACAAAGAATAAGTAACGGAAGACTGGCAGCTTAGGGGCAACAACCCGGACTACTTATACGGCTGGAACCTCATGCTCGAAGTGACATTTGAAGGCCATGCATTATTGCTCCGTGTTTTCCAGACATCCTAGATACTGACGCCGAAGCTGCCGACTCATTGGGCATAGTGCGGTGGGTGTCACTTGTCGCTAAACTGCATCTAGAAACCAATCGAGTCTTGGCATTCTGGCCCAAGCGTCATGTCCACTCCTCCATCTCACGCAGTCTCCCATCTGACTTCCATTTTCTCTCCTCACCTCATGTGCTGTTCATTTATTTTCGCCTTTTTTCCTGACTTAGATCCACAGGCGCAGTCAGAAGGAATATACAGCAGCTGCAGTGATTGCCCGAACCTTGATCAGCCGCTTCTAGATCCAGCATCCCGTTTGTTCCTTCTGGCCTTGCCCCGAACTTGCTGATTCAACAATATCCCAACACTGGAAGCTCGTGATATCTTTTTTTTTTTTTTTTTTAAAAAAAGTATTACGTAACATCGCTAGATCTGTAGGGACTCTCGGATAAGTCATGACTGACGAGGCGTCGCCATTTATTGTCACGACTCCGGCAACCCAGTCGTTTGAAGGGAAGCGGAACTTGATCCGAAGCCATGTCATGCGTGGCAAGAATCGCAAGAAACTACCATCAAGGCCTCCATCATGGATTAATAATAGTCAAATGTGCAATCTGGTCGATAGGGAACATGTGACCTATCCCGGAATTCCACCTAAAGTCGGCGGCGAACTTAGCTTTGCAACTTTCACTGCCGAGATCGGCACGCGCATGCTTGAAGCTATTTGGCAACGTATGATGACCTCTCTGGCTCAGCAGCCTTGACAGGGTAATTTATTGGCTAACCTACTAGAAGTGAAACATGCAATGGTTCCGTCTCATTTTGGTCTAGCGTCTCATCAGACCGAGTCGTCCTTTTTGGAACCCATCTTGAATGACGCGGCATGCCTACACTTCACCCTGTTCACCACCAGAGTGTACATAGACTCTATTCGAGGCAAGACGCAAATCAGCAAGACTGCTCTCAGTCATCTCGTCACATCCCTCGCCATTCTACGGAAGCGATTGGCCTGTGACGACGCCGCACAAGTAATATCGGACTCAACCATATTAGTCGTCGTTGGCCTTACCATAGCAGCTACCGCCCTAGGCGATCTCGAGACTGCCGTGCAACATCTCCAGGGTCTTCATAAAATGGTTATGTTAAGAGGCGGAATATCGTCGCTAAGATGGAATAAAACTCTACAAACCAAGATCTTTCGGCAAGTCAAACTCTTGATTTTTCTGGCGTGAGCACATTGCTGATATACAACAGTGCCGATATTGGGGTGGCCGTCAACAAAGGATGCAAACCAATGTTCTTCACCAACGAAGTCCCATGGGATGCTTATATCCCCTCGAGAAGAGAGACATCTACTATAACAGTTAGTGATGCAGGCACAGAAGCCACTGATCCACAAACAAGTGTTCTTGATCTGGCGCAGTTTCTCGACAGTTTAGACATTCGACTTCGCCGCATCTGGGATGACCTCTTCGAATTTTCCCGCGCTGCCAATATCGCATTGCAATGCAAACTCGGTGTCGACCCCGAGCTGTACCAAGAAGTCATGGTTTCCATCCATTATCGCCTTATCAACCTCGGATTTGACATGGGCAGTATCAATGAAACCATCCGCCTCACGTTGCTTGCCTATGCCAGTACTCTCTTTCTTCAATGGGGCAACGTTTACAATCGCTACGAACTCCTAGCCCGCAAGCTTTCAGAGAGTCTGTACCACCTTCGGCATCACACTACGGCTCTGCCAATCCAACTCACGTTGTGGATATACATAGTCAGCGCCGTCTCTGTCTTTGATGATCACGAGCAAGCTCTTCTTCAACCAACTTTGACTGAGGTTATCTGCGATATGGGATTGAAGATGTGGAGACACGTCAACTTGTCACTGAAGTCCATCATTTGGGTGGATTCACTACATGATCAACGGGCTAAGAATATTGTTCAAGCATCATTGCCAGAGTTATGAAAGTCCATTGAGTGAATTAGAAGAAATTTAAAGATAGCACAGTTCCTATAAACTTGACACTGTTTTTACCAGTAAAGAAGAAGAAGGGATCGTGTACATCGATCATACAAGCATCCCTAATTAGTCCACCGAGCCACCAAATGATTGCTTTGCTAGCCTTTAAGCTATAATTCAGCCCCCAGCCCTGGAGAAGATTGAATAGCTCTTCTTTAAACAGACAAGGGTACCAAGTAAGTATAGTTAGGCAAGCCTGCCCACAGAGGTAATGCATTCACAGTACTCAAGTACTGTTCAATTGGCATGAAACTCTCCAAGTCAGTTCTCACACTTCCCTTCTTTGCCAAATGCTTGCCTCCGAGCCGATCTTCAATCCACTGCAACCAAATATGCCGCGTAGCATCCAGCACAGGGACATGACCCACCCCTGAGGCGACAAGGAATTCGAGGTCATTGTCAGGGTACAGGTCCCATGTATCCTCCACGGACTTGGAGGTTGTGTTGTAAGAGACGTAGGTATCCTTGGTCCCCTGGAGTACCAGCAGAGGTCCTTTAAAATCCTTGCGTCCGGCGTCGGCAAGCTTGGAGAAGGCATCGACATACCATGTATCTCTATAGTTTGGCTTGTAAATGTCGTTACTTGTGAGGTACAGTTGCTGGAAGACGCCGATGCTGCCTTCCACTTCCTTCACCAGCTTCGTACGTGCAACGCCGAGTGGAGTCAGCCAGTCGCTTAGCTGGAAGCTTGAGAAGATAGAGTGTAACATCACGGCAACCGTGGGGAGTATGAAGCCATTGGGGCCACTAAATACATCAGTAGTAGGACTCGCAGCGATAGAGCCTTTGTATCCAGCAACCAAGTCAACAAACTCGGCCTCTTCGCTGGCGAGGGTCTCCGCGACAGCCCAAGCAACTCCGCCTCCCTGACTATGGCCCATGACCACAAAGGTGTTGTCAAGCTTTGTGGGGAATGCTTCCAGGGCAGCTCGCATGCCGTACAGTGCATCATGCGCGGTAGTGGGAGACGCATGGTACTGATGTGGAATTGGACTACCATCCCAGGAGGTGGAAATACCCAGCCCAGCATAATCCGGAGCAAACACGGCATATCCAGCCTGAACCAGCGCGAAAGGAGCCTGGTGGGCATACCACAGGCCTCGATGCGAAGAGGGTGATTGAGAGCGGAAGAAGCCAGAAGTTCCGTGGGCCCAAAGTACCACGGGTGCTTTCCTTGGTGTTGTGGACTTTTGTTCGTGGCCGGCAGAGCCATAATTCCGGAGTTTCTTAGGGGCATAAGGCCAGAGGATGAAACCAGAAGTCGGAACAACTGTCCCGTTGAAGTTTGTAGTCGTGTACATAATACGCGACAGAGCAGTATCGGCCGGGATCGCATAGGCCGTTGGATCGGTAAATGCTTGGACCTTAAGGAGCTGACCGGGCTTCAAGGGACCAGTGTCGTTTACGAGCGGAGGCAGGGTATAGAATTCATCTTCCCAAGGTCCCCCGAAGGCTAGTTGGGATCTGTCGAAGTTGATGACGTTTTGGATGCTGTCGACGAGGCCGTCGTCAAGCTGCGCTGCCTCAATTTGAGATGGTGTGAAGGTGAAGGAGGAGTTGAAGCCGGTCGTGTAAACAGATGCCGGATATATTTGTGATGAAACCAGCTCCGCGAAGAGAGAGAGTGGGAGTATAAGGGCTGTTGTAAACTTCATTGTGGTGTGGCGGCTGTGACGTGCTGGGTTGCAGACGAGCTGAGATCGAGTGACTTAAAGACAGCAGAAGCCAGATTTCTCGTCAAGGATTAGTGAATTATATACTACAATATTATAAATGGCATCACTCCTTCACTTACACCATCTACTTGCTTTATCAGCTTCGCACCTGAATTGTCCCGATGCCGCCCAATATTTTGGATCCGCAAAGTGCGACATAAGCCTCAATGGCTGAGTCTTGTCCGAAAAGTCCGAACGGAGTGCGAGCAACTTGTGGGGTTGCAAAGGATCATGATCCTTGCCAGCTTCAATTACTAAGTAAGACACAACTTATTCATCACGATCGGATTACTAGTACACGAAGTATTAAGCGCATTGTTTTACGACATATGCTGCATTTTTGTACCCTCCCTCTTCTACTATGCCATGAGCCACGGGGGCTAGCGTATAAAAAGGGCAATGACCAACTTCTGCCCCGGGTCAAAGGTCTTGTCCTCATAAGAGACGGAGAAATATACAGGGCCATAAAGATGAAGGTGACAACCATGCCTACTTGGGTCATGCACTGTGACTGCGTGGGCGTAGTGAGAGGGCTTAGTCGTGCAGTGCAGGGGGTGGACATACGCCTATCAGCCGCCTTCTTAAACCCGTACAGGGGATGGCTTTTACGGACATGCTACCCAGCGAGAGGGGTCCTAGCCATGGACCGGTAACTATTCTATTCAAGCTTCTTTAGATAGCGTCTTGGAAAGGAAAAACGAACGTCAGCCTGCCGCTTGGGCTTACAACGATTTCTTACCACCTAATGTTAGTTGACATAAGACCATCTTAACGTCGTCGATGAATGGTTCCAACCTTTCGCCGAGAATCACGACCGTAGAAAGGCGGCCTAGCGAGAGCCCACAATACACAACTAGCAAAGGTTCAAGCTTCGTATCCTGTGCCCATAGAGCATACTCATTAAGATTTCAAAGTGCCATTCGTCAGGTCGTCTGTCTTGATGATAGTAAAGTATCGCATACCAACAGCATCCGAATTCAGATAACCCCAACTCCCCAAATGCCTTGGGCGATCCGGAAGGGGTCCGATTGTCTCATTCCATTTGAGGCGATCTTCAGGGTGTTGGCCCTCTCTTCCGGCAAGCCTCTAGTCAGTACGAGCGAGAGTCAGCGTGACATGGTATACTCACAGGTTGTTCCCCCCTCAAAAGATCAAGAACTTGCCCCCAATTTTGCTCAACGACTCAACTATTCCCCTTAGTCCCCTTGATTTCTTGAGTCTCCTAAGTACCATATATCCTACATATCACTCAGTCTCTCCGGTCTCATTAGGCGCAGTCTCCCGTCAATCGCCCATCCATTCATTTACCCAGTCTAATCCACCATGCACATGTCGAGACACACTTCACATCTCTACGCGACCTGTGACCCGGATCTCCCTTTCTGACTGGAAGTTTTCTCTGGTAATCCACTGATCAGGCTGCCATGGTCACATTCAAAATCAAGCGGCCATTGAATCGAAGTTGAGGAAGAAAGACCCCTTTCGAGAACCTTTGATTGGAAAATCCATTTAGCCATGATAACAAAATGTTGTTATGCGTTCTAAGCCTAAGTGTAACATTACTATTAACAATATATCAAACGGGTAAGGGACCGTGAAAGTACACACTAAAAGAGAGCCTACAGATTAAACAGTCGAAAAATTGAGGGGGGGGAAAGCAGAAGATCGAGAGAGACGGTATGATGGACCTAATACCGAAGCCCAAGGCAGCAGTGGTCAAGAATGTACAATAGTGGTTACAGGCTTCGATATTCAGAACTCACCCAATTATATACATTACGCAACGTTTCATCCTCCAACCTTAAGACAGTTGATATGGACCCAGCCACCGAAGTTGCGACCCACTGGCCGATTTCCTCAATCGTCGCAAGGATTGAGGACCTAATGCAGTTGGTCCGAAGCATTACGCAGACTGTCAGCAACAATCCTACGCTGTGCCGCAAAGACATGGTTCTACAAGGCAAATGAAAGAAATCGTAAGATGTCTCGCACCATCCAACACTATTTTAACTTTTTTTTTCGTGTTCTTGCCCATCCGACCTCTCACCGACACCACTCTTCCTTATTCAAGCCTTACCTACTCATTATTTAAATGGAGGCTTACACCATGAAGCTCTTTTATTTTCGATCTTTCGTTCCAACTTCAAGTTCCAAAAAACGTTTAATCCATCGCCCTAAGAGCGTGTCGCCTAATCAATAGCGACGGCAACCATGACCGCGCCGATTCGAGTTGCTGTTACGCAGGCGGAGCCTGTGTACCTTGACCTGGCAGGTTCTGTGGAAAAGGCGTGCAAACTGATCGTAGAAGCCGCCGAAAATGGGGCCAAACTCATTGCTTTCTCTGAGTGTTGGCTGCCGGGCTATCCTGCGTGGATTTGGTAAGCTGTTCGTCCTGCTGCCAGACGGAATCATGTTAACATTATTGGGCCATTGCAGGGCACGACCAGTTGATTTCGAGCTTCAGACTCGGTACATCTTCAACTCGCTCCCTGTAGAGTCAAAGGCAATGGACTTGGTCAAGACTGCTGCCAAGGAGTGCTCCATTGCCGTCGTATTGGGATTCTCGGAGCAGAGCCCATCTCATAGTGTCTACATCTCACAGGCCATCATCTCTCCTCAGGGCGAGCTGCTGATGCACCGACGAAAAATCAAGCCCACTCATATGGAGCGCACCATCTTTGGAGACGGGTCCGGCGCTGATCTAAACAATGTCGTGGAGGTCGATTTCGGACCAGACCATGGCAAGATCAAGGTCGGATGTCTTGCATGCTGGGAACACACACAGCCACTTCTGAAGTATCACAGCATCTCGCAGGGCGAAACAATCCATATTTCCATGTGGCCACCGATTGACCCTACAACGGGTGTAGACCATCCAGGCCTATGGAGCATGACTGCTGAAGGAAGCCAGAACCTCTCCCAGACCTACGCGATTGAAAGTACGGCGTACGTGCTCCACGCTACCTCAGTCTGCACTCGGAAAGGAATCGATATCTTGAAGACGCAGGACGGACTCGCTTGTCGACAGCCAGGCGGCGGTCATAGTTGCGTGATTGGACCCGACGGTCGACGCTTGACTGCGCCACTCGGCGACGGAAATCCCGACACAGAAGGCATTGTTTATGCCGATCTGGACCTCACAAAGACTGTGGCAACTCGCGGTTTCTTGGACGCGGTTGGTCATTATAGCAGACCAGATCTGCTGTGGCTCGGTGTTGATACACGACACAAGGAAAACGTGGTTGCAAAACGGCACAAGTCTACGGAAAGAGAAGAATTCGAGGGCTAAGCGGGAAACTGACTTTCTGTTAGAATTGGAAACTCAAAGGGACAGCGCGTTGAGAAGTGACCGGTCCGAGAAGTTTCGCCACTAGAGCTCCCTCCATTGACCAAAGAAGCTAGAAACATGATATGATTTAATCTATTTACTCTGCAATTCAAGCCTCAAATGTGCTCACGGTTCTCTTCGCCACCCTGGAAGCAGCCGCCAATGATGCCAACCCGCTATGCCCCATCGATTGTGCGGGCCGCACTCGCCGCACGCTTAATCTTGCGGGCCGCTTCCACCGCAGAGGCACCACGAAGATGCACCATTGTAGGCGGCTTTAGGTACTATCACTTCATTTAAATCCGTTAATTCCAGAGTTCACGGGGCCTTTTCGATGGATAACTCAGATAATGAGCGGGTTGTAGGTCGTAATGCCGAGAGGCGACTGCCGATCCCTAGTCGTATATAAGCCATGTGTAGGTCAAGTTGCATCACCTTTTGCATGAGGATGCAAGCAATACTGGTAGCCTTCTTCATTGAACTTTCACAACAAAATGGCTACATACGAAACGGCCCTAGATCGGTCGATCATTCTTAGGGAAACTAAGATAGCGTACCGGATAATTGGTCTAACATCCGGCATCCCCCTCGTTATTGCCGTCCACTTCCGGTATGTTTACATCAACTCAATCGTGGCTAAGTAAGAAATCAACTGACAAAAGAGCATCAAGGGGAACTATGGATCATTGGGATCCAGCGCTGATCAATCCTCTCGCCACCCAACGTCCAGTGATCCTACTCGACAGCCCAGGAGTTGATCGATCTGACGGCGACGTTCCCGAGACTATTGCAGGCTTTGCTCAGGTCTACATCGACGTCATCAAGGCACTCGGATACCACCAGATTGATATGATGGGCTTTTCTTTTGGCGGTGCTGTCGCACAGATGGTTGCTCTCAACGCCCCAGACCTCGTGCGTCGACTCATCTTATGCGGCACAATCCCCAGCATCGGGCCGGACGTGGTGCCGGGGGACGCTACGGCTTTTGGGAAGCTCCTGGAGGCCACGACCCTCCAGCAGTATTGCGACGCATTTCTATCGGCCTTTTTCTCTGCTTCAGATCGTGCTCAGGCCAAAGGAGAAGATGTCTGGGAGAGAATTGCCGGATCTCGCCCCAACGACTTGACTCTCGTAGACAGGAACGTCGCTGGCAAACAAGCCGCCGCATTTTCAAGGTTCATGAATCCTGACGACGCCGAGCAAGGGTCCTACAATAGACTGCATGAACTCCGGATCCCAGTTCTAGTGCTAAGTGGTGAGTATCCACGCGCCTACTTATTAATACATTCTGGTCACTAACATTTCTCAAAAGGCAGCGATGATATCTTGATGCCGACGGAGAATAGCATCTTGCTGTGGAGAAAGCTGACGAATGCTGCACGCCATCTCCATTTGTACCCTGACTCTGGACATGGATTTTTATTCCAGTACGCGGGAGAAGTTGCTCTGCTTATCAACAATTTTCTCAGTTCCGACTAGATAGCTGCTCAATCCGAGATGATACATTATTACCTACAGCAGGAAATGCAATAGTGTCAGCAAAGTCAACCATTGTCGCTGCTGACGGAAGCCTGGAAACATGGAAAAAGAAATCTCAGCCTCATATTTCCACCCTAGTACATGCCGACGCCACCTCTCGGCAGATGGCTCGCGAGACACGCGGCAGCCAAACGCAAGGGACAAGTACCTCTCCTCTCCTCCACAGCACAGGGTATACCTCATGCGAAAAATAGAAATCATCTCCACGTCAACCTATCCACTACTCACGTGGCAATCAAAATGAACGACTGAGCAAGAAACCAAAACAAAGGACAGGTTGGCCGCCAATCGCGGAAGAAGCCATCGGGATGGGGGCCGTGGCGTCAATATTTGGCGTCAGGGATCCGAAGCATCACCACAGTGTGCGTAACACGTAATTTCTGGGCTTTGGGATTGGACATAAAACGGGCAGTGCATCCTGTGTGTCTTGGATTCATGTCTTTGTGGTTCATCTGAATTTCACTTGCCCACGGATCCTGTCCTATTCAAAAGTCAGAGACATCGCTCGCTTTGCACACTCATCTTTGTTCATTCCACAACGCCCAACATGAAGTTCACCACCGTCACTCTCGCCGCCTTGTTCGCTGCCATGGCCCAGGTCTGTCTCACCTTCGCGCGCGAGGCTTGCGCAACATTGTGAGGTATTTCATCGACAAACTAACCAGTCATTTCAATAGGCTGCCACGTATAACAACGCTACGACGACGCCTGCGACAACCATCACCAGCCAGTCCAGCACCATCGAGTCGACCGAGTCCACTGACGCGACCACGGATGCGGCCACTAACACGGAGACGGGCTTCGTCCAGGGCACATCCACCTCGGACGATGCTGGTGGCATGCCCACTGCCGGGATCGCCATGGGTGCTCTGATGGGTGGAGCGGCTCTTCTTGTCAACCTGTAGACTAACTCTTCTGGTCAACATGGAGCCTGCTTGTCAACATGCGTAGACAACAGGCTCAACGATGGCGAGTTGTCGCGTCATAGCTTCGACCTTTCAAAACCTACTCCGCGCGTCCACTGACGCAGCTGTGGGTGAAACAGCCACTGGAGCGGCCAAGTGGATTCTAGTTCTCAGCTAAGAGGGCACTGCCCCTCCCTTGAGTTGACGTGGTCAGACGCTGCAAGGGGGCTATGGAGTCATGGACGCACTAATTGGGGAGCGAGTGGCTCAGGATAATGTACCAAATTCAGCATGGACAGCGAAAAGCATGCACTTAGATTCATTATACCTACATATCAAGAGTCGCATGTCATCTTTTAATAGAAACAGACGCGCATATGTCATGTACAACTTCGCCTATTCTTGCTTATTGTTTCTCCAACTCGCCCGGTTTCCGTCATGGGACGGATGTGCCCCGGGCGCGTGTCAGATTGAGTGGCACAGAAATCCTTTGTCGCATCATTTTTCGTCAAATACCTCTGGATAATGCAACGTGTAATCAATCCATGAAAATGCTTAAAGATCCTTGTCGTTATCGATCCCCCGTGAGATAGTCTAGTATTTTGGTCATAACCATCCTGCAGCGATTGTACATTTGTACTCTATCATCGTCCACTGAACACTCCGGTGCATTTGAGGTTCAGTACACCACCGACCGTCCTTGTACCACCAAGCACGTCTCAGCTTCATTATTTTACTCCACGCCATTACCTACCCTTACTGAGCCAAGAGTGTCAACCAAATCCTTCCAAACTCCCTTAAAATGAATCAAATGCGCTACCGAACTCGAAATCGCTTCCGTTCATGTTGAACTGCGCCGTGTTGTCTGTACTTTCAAGAATCGCAAGCCAATCCTGATCGTAAATATCGGATGGTCCCATCGTCATGCCCTGTGCCAGCTGTGAATCTTGAGGTGCCGCCGCCGTCGTCGTCGTCGGTGGCGGACAAGGCGTCTCCAAAACGCCTGGATTTTGAAGGCTTCCATCAATTCGCGATCCCGCTTCTAAAGACGAAACTTGACTCGCAGTTACAAAACCACTGTCGGCAACGGAGCTCAGCGGCGTTGCCTGTCCGGGTTGCAGGTTGTTCGCTTGGTTTCTTGGCGGCCGCGAGCCAGGAGACTGTGCCGATCGCCACCTCTCAAAGAGGCGAGTTATGCCCTCAGCGATGACTCGATCTAGCGTACTCTGTTGTTCTTCCGAGCTCCCTTGTGTCATACCATATGAGCTTGCCAAAATCTGCTCTCTAAGTATCGCAGGGCCATGGGTCTGACTGTACTCGCGGAAGAGGCGCATCTCCACTGAAAGACCAGTATCAATGTATGCTGAGTTTGGCTTCAAGCTGTCTGGGAAAATAATATCCCAAATTGCGAACCATTGGCACTCTTCGCTGATATGCGGGTTGGATTTTTTGGAGAGCTGTTGGCGTTGGTCGTACGATATGCCCTCCAGTATGGATGGATCTTGACCCAGACAGGACTGCCCGCTGATGTGATTTTGTAGGCTGCGCTGGTCTGCAAAACTGGTCTCGAAGCAAAGTTGACAATATCGCTCTGGGGTGTGTCGTCGAGCCAGATGCTGCTTGACGTCTCGAATCCTACTCAGCTTCCTCATACAACAGTCACGGTGCTCGACGGGGTCTCTCTTTAAAAATGGACACGCGAATGATTTCTTTTCTCCTTCCGCGGGGTCGCAGCTGGTCTTCTTCAAAGGGGGCCGTTGGAACCCATCCTGGTCTGCATCATCGCTGTCGTCATTGCCTCGTTTCCTCTTCAAGTTATTCTGGTTCAAACCTGCTCTTGTGGAATTGGTTGATAGGCTGGGTGCAATTGTGGATGCGTTAGATGATTGCCCGTTCTGTTGGGCGGACGACGGATGCTGCTGTCGGGTTCTGTATCCGGAAAGTAGCCGAAATAGCACCTGTCTCAGAACGAGATATTGCAGGTCGCTGACATCGAGCCTCTCAGCGTGCTCAGAAGAACCCGATATCGAAAGCTGATCCGTGTCAAACGAGTCGTCGCCAGAGTCTGTTTCTGCCGCTGACTGAGAGCTTCCATGGCTTCTTGGTAGCGTGACAGGAGTTTCAGATGCGTGGTCTTCCAGCACGGGAACTTGAAATGTACGACGCGTCGATGGCTTCCCAGCAACCCCCGCATTCGAGTCCTCGGGAGGAAAGATGGAGGGTTTTTCTTCGTTAAGGGCCGCAATAGACTGTGTTTTAATTTTTGCAGCGTTTGATGGGCGTTTGGTGTCGGAGGGCTTGGTATTCATCAAGCGTGTACCATCGTCTATGTACGTAGGTTAGATATTTGGCGTTCGAGACAGGAACTCTTGTAGCTTACCATCATGAGGCTTGCAACTCCCTACAATGTGGCGGTCTTTCCATAGAACCGTGCTTTCCACAACGGGGACCTTGTCACAGGCACAGCACTCAGTAATGGAGTCAACAGGGTGCCAAAGACAGACGTTGTCAGTCCGCTTCACCAGTTGAAGCGACCTCCTTAACCCTTCTATCAGTACCTTTGTAGAGCGGACGGAGACTTCGCCAGCTTGCACTAAGTATAGGAGCATTTCGAGGGAAGTTTCCAGACCTGGGTATCCCTCTGGTCGTCGAGAAATAGGATACCCCTGGATGAGCTTCAGTCGCCCAGCCAAAGCTTGCCACCAACTCCCTGTCACCAGTGACAGAGACTGGTCTGGATCTAATACAGCGGTAGAATCAACGCCCAGTTCGCATAGGCCTGAATAGCCCGAGCTTCGCGAAACTGTCTGCCAAGTATGGATTTTGTCGATCCAGGGCGTAACACAATAAAGCCCTTTTCGATGGACGGCTGAAAAAGCAGACGCTAACCAAGCGAGTTGCTCACCACATTCTGCGATAAAATACGCCGATCCGCTGGCTTTGACCATCAGCAGGGTATCTTGTATGCCTACCACGAGCGGCGCGGTCGCTGGCGACTTGCCTGGATCGACACGTCAGTATAGGCAGGCAACTCGACTCAGGAGGATGAGCTTTACCAGATACAAGATTTTTGGGATTTATTATGCCATCTTCAAGCGCTTCCAACATCTGCGTACCGTTCGCAGGCCATGTTTGACTCATGTACTGCTTAATTGTGAGTGCCTGTGCGTGATTCACTGATCCCGTCAGAACAACGACGTCTGAAAATGATCGGACCGGCCAAGCCCCAGGTTTCACGGTCCCGCGTGCATGAAGCATGCCAATAAGTTGATTATTTTTCAGAACAAATGTCACTTCATGACTGCTAGGAGCATGTCGTTTGCTGATAGTCCCTGTAGGGAGCTTTTCCAAGAGGCTGAAGCGAATGCTCTCATTCATCATCGTGCATGGACTTGTGGCTCCTTGGTGCAAGGTCACTTCCTTCTTGCAGGTAGCAAGGAACCACTTGTATGCTTGACTGTCAGAAATGACCTTTTGGTATACTGACAGGCCGATGTTTTCGATTTGGTCGTCCTGGTCTTCGTCGTCCTTGACTCCGTGAAAGTAATCATCAGCTTCAACTTCCGGTGCGGCATCTTCGTCATCCCTGCTTCTCCACATAGACATCTTATCGAGCAAAGGCATTCCTGCAAGCGTTGGTCTGCAGTTGTCTAATGGCTCTTCAGTGTCTTGACAGAACATGGCTTCGAGCTGCGATACCACCTCTCTGAGAGATTCGATTAGCGACGTGGATCAAAGGAGAGAAACTTAGTTCAATGGCTCACCTATGCCGTTGGTGAACGAAATACATGATATCCCTGTTGACTTGCACAGGGCAGTCGATGCCTAGACGGACGGCAAACGCTTTGATGAGATCGGGCAAAATCTTAGACACCACCGGCCAAGTTTCGGTGTTGATGTAGCCTTTCAAGTTGCTGTAGATGTCATTGCAAATCTCAGCAATGTAAGTTTGAGCTCGGGCAGGCGCAACAGTAGTTCCAGCCGAGTACATTGTCGCAGTATCGTCGCTGTCAATGCCGTCCATCGCCGAGGGGGACGCGTTGGGACCAGGACTCGCTTCATTCTCCATCGAAGACTTCCCATTCTTGTATCCATTTTCATTGTGTGCAGAGGCGTATCCAGAGTCTGTGAAGGCCACCTCTTCTTTAGACTGCGCCAATTCATCTTGTAATTGCTCTAGTTCACTACCAAGGCCGTCTAACGGAATCCAAGAACGCTGTTCGCCGGCAGGGTTAATGGCATCCTCTCTGGCATTCCACACCAAATGACTTGGCAATTCCTCTGGAGCGTTAAGCCACCTTTCCAGCGCTGTGAAAGGTTCCTCACTGAAGACTCTTGTTTTGTCTGCATTTGGAACTGCCCGCTTTTCTCCAGGCCCGCAAGATAATAATCCTAACTCTTTGGTTGGGTGCCGCTTCATAGTGACCGTTTCCTTTTGCTGTTAGATCGCTAGGTTCTACGTGTCACATAGCGATGATATTCCGTAGGCTGTGAACTTAACGGAGGGGTACTTCTGCCAGGTCTCTGACTAAGTCACAGATGTTGCAGACGTCAAGTTGAGAGACTACATCCTTATGCCATCTGAGCCCTGAAATGCGGCTGAGTCGCATCAGCACACCTGTGCCTTACCATCTCATTGGCAGACAGGAGCCCTGCTCAAAGCCCCAAAAGTAGCCAATCATAAGCAAAGGCACAGCTGCGGTATCGAGGCGCGATGCAGGTTTGCGCTGTGCCATGGCAGGTTGGAAGAAGGACCTCTGTGTACCCGTGTGTTGAACCCTGGACGAGTTTCGATTTTGGGCTCGGTACACAATGTGTTGTCGAGGGAAGCTTTGAATATCAACATTAGCACTCTAATTTGAGGTCCGTGATGCTTCATTCGGGGGGTTAGGACGGGGGGATGGAGTGAGATAAAAGGCCAGAGAAGGCCAATGCGAATTTAATGATGACATCTAAGAGCCAAGGATACATTTAACTCACACTCATTCAATCTACAATTGTAGCTGCAATCACAGCGTGAAGCTATCGCATCCTCAACCCCCACTCAACTCAATCATGTCTTCCAAATCCGGTCGTTCAGCAGCCACGAGCGGCAGCTCCAGCAAGTAAGCACATATCCTTCCTTTTACAAGTCTCAATCACCAAAAGCTCACACTCATCCAAAAGAAAAGAGTCCGTGCCTCACTTGATGTTGCACACCTACATCAACAGCCCTGCAACAACCATGGCCGAAAAACATGTATCGTCGCGACTGACGACGAACGCTTCCAATTCGATTGCGCAGAAAAGGAATCAAACAAAGAAGTACCTTGAACAGTGGCAGGTTTCGTGGGACAACGTGAGCTGAAATAGATCTTGGTGTGGAGGCCGCTAGCATGGATATTTTTAGTGGACGGCGTTATTAGTGCGTGAGGGGTTGGCAGTGAGAAAAGCAGAGGCAACTGGGTTGTGTTAGTATGCTATTCTTATTGTACAGCATGTATATTATAGGGTTGTCAATCTTGCCATCTTCAGATTCGATCACACTATTCTCAAAGAGTTCCTGTCGTGCTGCATGCCAAGACTAAGGACTCTGGGGGTAGAGATAAGGTCCACAAGCGATCGAGCTCATAGCGTATCATGAAGACTATTCTTCATCAAACAAAATTGAAATTTGAGTATAGCAGGCAATGCGGAAGTAGATACAAGATAGGTTGACAAAGAAGGTAGAATTCGACAGGCTAGCCAGGTCGGGTTGAAGACTGGCGTTGATGATATCGCTGAAGAAGAGTCTGGGCGATGCAGTGCTGGGAAACGAATAATATGCAGACTGGAGTCCATCCCCCTCAAACCATTACACGCGTCGAGTTGCATTCTCAGAACTGAGCGGCCGTTACATTATCATCTTTTCTTCTCCTTCCGGGATTAACAACAACAGTCGAGGCATTCCAGACAGCATTCACAGGTTTCTCCGCAGAGCCAGCAACAGCACATGGCGGCGACACTAGAGGGACAATTAGCATTGGTTGATTATACAATACGTAAATCAAGACTCACCAGGTGTAGAGGCAGCCATGGCTCTTTTCCTCTTGTGGCGGTGCCTGCTGGTACTGCATCTACAAAAAGTAATCAGAATTCGGTCCAGGAATTGTTCGGATAATGGCAGTCTTACGGGTTGAGGGGGAGGGTAGCCCTGACCAGGCGGGGGGTATCCCTGGGGCGGGTAGTTCCTAGCGGGCGTGTCAGCGATTTTGGTGCTAATTTCCAGTACGCGGCTAAACCAATATTTACCCTTGAGGAGGAGGCGGTCCGTATCCGTACTGTTGCGACATGATGGCGATGGAGGCGTTTACTGGATCGAAGATCTAGGTGCGACGTGAGATGGGAGAGGATTCGAGTGCTCAAACCAGGATCGGGGTCGATGACGGATATATAGCGGCCTTATCAATGCCAATTCAATTTTATGAAGGAAAGGGAAAAACAGAAAAAGGGGCGCAGTGCCCAGTGCCCAGAATCGCTGCGGCATTGGCATTGTCTTGGCTCGCGGCATCTCGGCACATGTTACGGGCGCCCAGCATCTTGGCCCTGCCACGAGACGCAAGAGACGAACTCTGAATTCGAAAAGAGCGTGTCCATTTCGTAACTGCCGGCATTATGAAGAGGGCATTAATTTATTCACATGTATTTATTATACAGACCTAACCCTCCACGATTATACTCCGTTGTCACTAGCATCGACAAGACAAGAGTCCACGATGGCAGTGGTGAAAAGAAACAACAAACACCATCTTGCGCGTCGATTGTGGCGAAGCATCCTCTCGCCAAGATATCATTCATGCTTGGCAAACAGTCATGGCGGCAAGCATCTTCCATCAGGTGGTTGGTTGGTTGGCCACCACTGTGAGATTCGTCTACAGAGTACTGCACGGAGTACATACCATATCTTCACAAATAATCCCTTCTCGCAAGTCACAGCGCGTCTTGGCCCTGAAGCTGACTGCATGTGCACTCCCCATTGGCCATGCAGCCGTTCATAAAAACCCACTGAGCATAACTTTTAGCAAATTGAAGCCCAAAAGCCGGCATTGTCAAACCGATCGCACCCCACCGCTCATCAAACATGCTACATAGTAGTTCGGGGTTCTTGGGAGACCCTTGGACTTTATTTGGGGACAGTGGGAACCCGTAGTGGGAGCGGCCCGTCGGTTGGCGTTCGCAAGGTCGGCGTGTAACAGTGAATTGCGACGCTAAATCGGCCACTCTGACTCATGGTTATTTTGACATTTGTTTTGTTTACTGTCAGAGATTGGGATTGACATTGATCATCAAGGTGTTGGATGAGCTACCCGGGACTGAGTGAATGTCGCGTCGTCAAGACGGTCATCTGCGTTGAGCGCATAACAAAACACAATGAACACAGAACTTCAGGGCCCACGTACAACCAGCAGGGAAGGGATTTTTATTTTTAACTAGTTGATCCCAATTAGGGAGTGAATGACTCCGGTGCATGTCTTATTTAACCATCCTGTCCAGCTTCTACCTTGTAATAGTCATGACGCAGCTCGTCGCATGCACCCCGTGTTCCGAGCTGAGCCTACCCTATACATATTACGCCCCCATGTTGCCATCACCACGTCGTTCCTTGATTTCATTTCGTTGTTGAAATAGTAATAATAAAAATCCAAGGTGCACGAACATGAGCTTTGCTAGTATGTAGCCTCTTGTTTTGTCCAGTGGTGGCGATCATTTTGAGTTTCGCTCAAACTGTCCGAAACTAGACTGTCACCACGGTCGTTTTTAGAGGCCCTATGAATGCACACCAATCACGCACTACAATACTAGGTCAAAAGACTGCAGCCACTCCATGAGTGTATCGCGACGGTGTTCAAAGCGCCTGAAACCAAGTCACTGTTCTATATCTGCTCCGTTGGTCTAACGGATGCGCACGCACGCATGCCACCCAATGTAGGACCAGGTGTTGATCTCGATCTCGCTGCGCTGATTTACCAGCGCCAGAAACTCTAGACTATTAAATGTGAAAAGAAGGACTATATTCCATGCACCACTATTATAGGCCGCGTACTCAAAAATCTCGTGGATAGGTATGAGGCGTGCATATCATGGTTAGATCAACCTTCGCCGAGAGGAATTGTACGCATCGAATCCACGACGGCTGTCGTCGAATATATAGAAAACGGGCGCCTGTCATCCTCTTTCATTTCTTCCTCCAATAACAAGTTGCGCATCTGTGCCAGCGCTTGGAAAGCAGGTTTGCGCAGAATTACTCTCTACGCGCGGGGTATTCGGCCCCCCTTTGGACCTGATCATGACACTATTTCCCACGGCTCTCACGGTTCGATGAGGGGAGAAGGGGCCGTCGGTGGCATGACCAAGCGTCAAGCGACGAGGGAAAGGGGTCTCACACATATTGCGGGGTGAGAGGTTGCCAAGCCCCTGCAATTTGCTAGGGATGCGAAATCGGATGACGGCTGATCGTCACCAGCAGATGTGACGGGATGGAAAATGGACGGCTACCAAGCTCATGGGACCATGTTCCATCCCGTCTGGACCCTCGCTAGCTCAGGACGACCAAAGAACTGTTGCAAGAGCCATCGTAGACCATGGCCGATGCGTGCGGCTCAGAAAAGCCCTCCAATGATGGTGTCGAGACGGGGCGCATCCTTGTTCATCGGGACTCGGACCCGAAGACTGGCGGGCCTAAGAACAAAGAGAAGTCGATGCAAGGAACTCGGTGCAAGGAACAACAGACGAACAGTCGACTCTCCCCTTGTCATGCCGCCATTCAGTCCCAGTCCCAAGTCTCATATGCTTGCCCCGTCAAAGGCCTGATTCTTGTTAGGGCTGTCATCAGACGGATGAATCTGGAACACTCAACTTACTTTCCACGGGGGCGGCCTACCTGAAAATGCGAGAAAAGTCTCGCCACGACGAACGCCTAACCTGTTCATATTCCACGCCACTTCTGAGGCCATCGCAGGTTTTTTGTCTGTACCGAGAGGCGGAACGAAGGGTGTCAGCGAGATCCGGTGCCTGAGCTTGGCTAGATCGCTTGAGCTTGTGAGGAATGCAGGGACCAGCAGGTTATCGTTCGAATATCAAGCAGAAGAAATCGAGCACCATGATTGTATTTAAGTCGTGCACTCGCCGCCTCTCTTGGAATCTCCTTTCCTTATCACCCTCACTTCATTCTTTCTAGACGACACAGCCTGTGGCTTGTCTTTTTCCTTCTGACATTCCTTTTTCCACATTCATTCATTCTCTTACTCAAAAGCTTGACGCTCATTTTTATCCATCATGTACCGCACTCTTCCCATCGCATCGGTGTTGATCGCCGCCGTCCGCGCGCAGCAGGCCTGCTCCTCGACGACCGAGACGCACCCGGCTCTCACCTGGTCCAAGTGCACCGCCAGCGGCTGCACCGACGTTGACGGCTCCATCGTCGTCGATGCCAACTGGAGATGGACGCACACTGTCGAAGGTAGCACGAACTGCTACACAGGAAACGAGTGGGACACGACCATTTGTCCTGACGGCGAGACGTGTGCTTCGGCTTGTTGTGTTGATGGCGCTGATTATTCGGGCACCTATGGTGTTACGACTAGTGGTGACCAGCTTAGCATTGGCTTCGTCACCAAGGGCGCATATTCGACCAACATTGGTAGCCGTCTTTATCTCATGGAGGACGAGACGACGTACCAGATGTTCACCCTCCTAGGAAACGAGTTTACCTTTGACGTCGACGTCTCGGGTATCAGCTGTGGCCTTAACGGAGCCTTGTACTTCGTTTCCATGGACGAGGACGGCGGTATGGCCAAGTACGACGGCAACCAGGCTGGTGCCAAGTACGGCACTGGATACTGCGATGCTCAGTGTGCCCGCGACGTCAAGTTCATCAACGGAGTTGTATGATTCCCTGACCCCCAGACAATACCTCGGAACATGCTGCTAACTACCAACACAGGCCAATGTGGAAGACTGGGAGCCTTCGGACACCGACGTCAACTCAGGCATCGGCAACCTCGGAACATGCTGCGCCGAGATGGACATCTGGGAAGCCAACGACATCTCGACCGCCTACACTGCTCACCCCTGCGAGAACAACGCTCAGCACTCGTGCGAAGGCGACGCCTGCGGCGGAACCTACTCCGACACGCGCTATGCCGGCGACTGCGACCCCGACGGCTGCGATTTCAACCCCTTCCGTCAAGGCAACGAGACCTTTTACGGCCCGGGCTCTGAGTTCACTGTCGACACGACCAAGACCATTACTGTTGTTACGCAGTTCGTCGAGGGCTCTAGCGGTTCTCTAGCTTCCATCAAGCGCTTCTACGTCCAGGATGGTGTTGTTGTGGCTAACTCTGAGTCGACCATCGCCGGAACTTCAGGTAATGCGCTCACTGAGGAGTTTTGCACGGCGCAAAAGGTTGCGTTCGGAGATGAGGACGATTTCACCGCCAAGGGCGGATACTCGCAGATGAGCGATGCTCTTGCCTCGCCCATGGTTCTGGTCATGAGCCTGTGGGACGACGTAAGTCTTCGATGCTTTGGGATTACTGAAGCCTTTCTAACTTGTATAGCACGCCGCCAACATGCTCTGGCTCGACTCCACCTACCCTGTCGACGCAACTGGCGATGGTGCAGCCCGCGGAACCTGCTCGACCGACTCTGGAGTTGCCGCCGACGTCGAGGCCGACTCGCCCAACGCTTCTGTCGTCTTCTCCAACATCAAGTTCGGTCCCATTGGCAGCACCTTTGATAGCACCGGCACCGACACCGAGTCTGGTTCCAGCTCCAGCGCTGCTGCTACTGGCAAGGCTACTTCCACTGCCAAGGCTGCGTCTACTTCTGCCCCTGCTGCCGTGGAGACAACTTCGGTCAAGGCCACGTCGACTAAGGTCACTTCTACCAAGGCTGCTTCCACCAAGGCTACCGTTGTCAAGTCCAGCAGCATTGTCCCCGTTGTTGAGAGCACCGCTGCCGCCATCAAGACTACGAGCATTGCCCCCGTTGTCGAGAGCACCGCCGCCGCCGAGGAGGAAAAGACAACCACCACCATCAAGACATCCGCTTCCACGACCACGACCACGAGTACCAGGCCTGCTGTGACCACTGCTGCCGCCGTCTCCAGCGCCGATGACGCCACGGCCACTGATGACTGCGAAGACGAAGACGAAGACGATAGCGACGACACCTCAGTCGCGGCCAAGTGGTACCAGTGCGGCGGCAAGAACTGGACCGGCGCCACCGAGTGCGAGTCCGGCACCACCTGCACCAAGCACAACGAGTGGTACTTCCAGTGCGTATAAATCCGCCAACAAGAAAGCGCTCATGTTTTGCTCTCCCGCTGCCGTGGCCGTTGAAAAACGGGGTGGATGATTTGATTTTTCATGAACAGCATTTACGACGGTAGGGGTGGGCGGTTATGACATGGGAGCTTTTTCCACAGTCACCCTCAGAGGTGTTATGTTGTGTGTGTCTTTTTCCCATTCATTCTATGTATATACACTTTCGACCGGGGGTCGAGCTTTCTGGAGCATGTCTGCTAGTGCTAGCTATCGTGGCGGAACAAGTCGCCGTAAATACCACACAGTTCTTGCCAAGCTTATTTTGAAGGCTTGATGTTATTTGCACTGACCCACGAACAGACTTGGGTCTCTCAATGGATGGTGGCTCTAACATAGGACGGGGAACGAAGAGCGAGTTGGTCAGGCACGAGTTCTTGAACATTCTAATACTACCTAGGCAAAGTAGACACCTCTTTCTGTAGCCAGTCCCTCCACCCCGCGTCCTTGAGAATCGACCGAACTCTGGCCTCAAGCCACTCGGTATTACCCCAGAAGCCCCAGGACGCCTGGAATCGACACCAGTCAACAAGCGCCGTTTCCCAGTGTCGAATAAAAACATCAACGGGATAATCAATATCAGTTCCAGGAAGGCGGCGGCTAAGAAGCGTCTCGCGGTAATGCTCTAGGAGATTCCTCTCGCCCGCCTGCATCGCCAACTCGTCCGGAATCAATCCCGTAGCGAGCATCTTGGTAGGAACGGAGCACGTAAACAGCTTGGCGAGGTCGCAGACGCCCAGGCCCAGGCCGACGTACTGGAAGTCGAAGAAGGCAACCTTGTCGCCCATCTTGGTGGTGAAGAGGTTCTCCGACTTGACGTCGCCGTGGATGTACGTCTCAAAGGGCCGACCGCGCGGGGTGAGGAAAGCGGCTGCCATCTCGGCGATGGAGAAGGAGGAGCCTCTGGACGAGCCGCAGAATGCCCCGCTCCATTCCGAGTACGAGTCCGCAGCGAGCGAGGCATACTCGCTCCGTCGAGTCGCCAGGTACGTGTAGCCTCCGTTGAGCCACAGCTTCTGCCCGCTCGTATCTGGATGCGTGCGTCGTCGCTGCATCTCCTCCAGCGGCGGCAGCACAAAGGCGTTGAGGTCGTCGGGCAGCATCTCCCAGGAGCTGCCGTGGAACTTGGCCAGCCACTCCAGCGCGGCATGAACTTGGCGAGGATCGAGAATGGACCTCTTCTCGCCAGCCACGGGGAACTTGGGACGCAGGTCTGTCATGATGGTGGCCGTCAAGCCCTGGAGTTCCTCGTCCACCAAGGTGCGTGTGGAAACGAGGCATTTGGCGACAGCAACGTCCTCACCCAGCGATGGAGTAACTTCGTTGTAGAAGTACTGCTCCACGTCGTAGCTCAACATCTTGCGTAGATGCCCCTCGTCGCTCGTCGCCCCGTTGCCACTTGGTGGCGAGATGAGTTTGAGGATCAAATGAAACGTGCTGCCCGCAGTTGCGGTGTCCGACTCGCCGCAGAGCGAAGCCACGCGAGCCGCCGTCTCCTTGGTAGGAGCAGATGCCTTGACGGCGCAGATGTGTCCGTAGCCTGCCCAAAGCGACTGCAGCTCTGTGCTGGAGACGAGGTCGAGGCCGACAGAGGCGAGCATCACCTCGGCGACGTGCTTGGGCTTGATTCGGGACGGCATCGCGGGCGTGAAGCTAGAGGGGAACACGACCGAAAGAGGGGACTAGAAGGAGATGTTGAGGAATCTGGACCACTGCAATCTGTTCTAGACTCCTGTCAAGAAGTGTTGCAAGACATGACGAGAATCATGCTCAGGTTTGAGACGAGACGGAGTGGAGAATGGCGTCTGGAGTGGGTCCTCGATAACGATAGCCTCACTGGTACAGTAGATAAGATCGTGTAAGACAATGAGAAGAGAACTGTTGCCTAGGGGCAACGTATAGTTATATTAGTGAACACCTTGTGTGGCGTTCAAAAGAAGACATGATTAAAGAAGAAACACTCCAAAATCGTACAAATCGTCGTTGGCGAGTCGTTCCCAGTCGTGGAGAGCAAGTCCCCATCCTCGATGCGATTCCTTCATCCCCCCCAGTGTACAAGAGTTTTGTTCGTGAATCTTGATTCATCAATCCCTGCCAACTCCCTTTCATTCCGCCGTAATTGATTTCAGAGGTTAAAACACTCAGTTGTCTGGAACACCGGGTACGATGCTCGTGTAGAAAAATTGAATTGACTCGGGGTCGATGGGCAGCACGCACTGTCCTGTGATGGTGTGGGAGATCTTTTCCCACAATCGCGTCCACTTGGGATCCTCTTCAAAAACAATGCAGATAGTGTAGACAAAAGCGAGCCCGGTTGGGTCTCGGGTGATGTTTCCGTGCATCTGGTAGGGACGGTGGCCGCGGATCCGGCCATACCTCGTCTCCATTAGGCGCGAGTCCAGGCACTGCCTGACACGCTCGGTGAGCTTGTTGTAGTCGTAAAAAAATGGACGCAGGTGTTCATTAGATCCACAGCTTATCTCAAGGATCTTGCCGTTGGTTGATTTGGTGCAAATGGGGCAATCGCAACCCTCGGCGTGCATTCGATGGCTGTCGCAGCAGTGACGGCCGTGTCTATGACCGAACGAAATCATTGCAGTGAAAACGGTAGGGTTCTTGTTGTACGGTAGAAATCCTGGCTATGGTCAATCGATCTGCGTAAGGCGAGGTGAACAGGTAACAACCTGTATCAGCTAGCTGGCTGGATGGGTGCGGATCTCTGGTCAACTCGTCTTGACCGTGGTGTTCGAAGCTGTCGTAGGTGCACGATCGAGTGGGTAGTCGGCGGTTCCTGGTCAATATCGAGGAAGAGTTGGCTTTCGATGTACTTCAAGGGATGAAAAGTGTATGAGAACTTGATGAAAAGCAAGGCTCGTGTGGGCAC
This sequence comes from Dactylonectria alcacerensis, assembly GCA_029931735.1. NCBI lineage: Eukaryota > Fungi > Ascomycota > Sordariomycetes > Hypocreales > Nectriaceae > Dactylonectria > Dactylonectria alcacerensis. The sequence goes on along the minus strand of JAPMUZ010000010.1, from coordinate 2,825,917 downwards.
AAAGGCTTCGCTGGGAGGGCGTGAACAAAGGAAGGGTTACATACCTTTTGAGGACGCGTAGAATGATGCCGTAGAATGGTCCAAGGATGTACGTGGAGCCGCTTGATCTCTCTGACAATGATGTTATGACAAGGAATACGTTGTCTGTTCTTGTGAATACCAGGTTGAAAGAGCAACTTCAAGTTGGAGTTCAAGAGGATTGATTTGGTGATGTTGTCTCGAGAAGAAATGAAGCAGACCACAGAGAGGAAACAGGGAGAAACAAGTGCCAGAACCAATAAGTGGTTGCTATGGGACTCTTGTGCAACCGTCAATTACACGGCGTTTGCGGTGAATCAAGTTGCCGGCAGTTGACACTCCTCGCCAGCTGTCAACCAAACGCTCAACTGCCCCCCTTCAACCACCTTTCCCCTTCTGACCTTTCCTCCGATTCGTTTCTTTCTCGCTTCTCGCTTCTCGCCTCGTTACATTTTCGACCTCTGTTTTCAATCTTCTCAGCATCATTCTAGGCAGAAGTCTTTCCCTACGCACGCGGTGACGGAGTTACGTGTACGAAGTCATGTGCCCTCGAGGTATGTCATTTATCTGCGAGTTCGCTGCACACGTGCTAACTTGACACCATCAAGACTCCTTCATTGTTTCCCTCTTTGCCCGCTGCCTTACTCCAGAAACTCGATCTTCGTAGCAACGTCAGAGCAGACCCATCTCGCGTTTCGTCTTCCTCGTCGAGAGTCAAGACCCTTCGCGCACCAACGCAGCACAACCAGTAAGTCTCTTTAATCAGTTCCTCCTCTGTTCACAGCCGCCCTCTGACGGAAATACCAGCTTTGTGGCATTGTCAGCGCCGAGCCAGCCTCGCCTGTCACCTCTGTCGTGGAGATTCGTGTCAGACATCGTTGCGCAAGACCTGCGTGGTAATTTCGTTTGCTTCACTCGTTGTTGGTTCACCCTTTCCGCCTGGTACGGCCCAAGGTGACAATACTAATGTGATTCCTCCACCAGCTCCTCCGTCTTCTATAAGGGCGCCACTCTTCTAGAGTACTAGCGATAGTTTTCGCTCGTCGCCTTTGTTGTCAGGGTAGGCCTTGCCACACATCGCCACAGCGATACCAACACAGTTCCTCTATCTATTGCCCACCTTCTCCATTCACGACTTCTTTCCGAACATACACGATTGCGACAACATCGCTGACTTCCGTTCTTTCGTCTCCCCTTCCTTACGCAGACCCCTTCCTGCCCTTACGAACCATGTTCTCCACGTTGAATACCTACGGACGGCCTGAGCACGAAGTCGGCTTGTTCGAAAAGGTCGCCTGTGTATTGTACCACAGCATCCGGAAAGTCCAAGAGATCAGCGATGAGCACGCCCCGGAACCGGTCTTTTATCGTGACCCTTACGTGAAGATTCCACCTCAACCCATCACTCTTGTTTGCATCTCCGACACCCTTGGGAGGCAGCTTCCAAGCTTGCCCAAGGGAGACATCCTGCTTCACGCAGGTAATCTTTCGGCTTATGGCACCTTAGAGGAGGTGCAGAAACAACTAGACTGGATAGAGCAGCAGCCACATGAGCACAAGGTTGTGATCGCTGGTAGCCGGGATCTAATTCTCGATGAAATCTTTGTCACCAACAACCCGCATCTCGGACTCGGAAAGAGCGGCCAAAACAAGGATGATCTGAACTGGGGCAACATTCGCCATGTCAATGGATACGAAACATCTATCGACCTCCCCGAGCGTGGTCGGAAGATTTGCATCTACGGCGCATCCCACACCCCCCGTTCTGACGACCCGGAGAAGCAGCAGAACCGTGCCTTCCAGTACGGCAACGACCCGAACCAGATGGAGGATGTGTTTTGGTACAACTATATCTGCGCCGATACCGATGTTGTGCTCGTTCACGGACCCCCCAAGACCCACGTCGATGGCGGCGGCAAGGGATGCGAGAGACTTCTCGCGGAGCTGCGACGGGTCAAACCAAAGGCCGTCGTTTGCGGGCACGTTCATGAGGGTCGCGGAGAAGAGACGCTCCGATGGGATGGCCCTCAGACTTGGGTCGAGGGGATCGCTCTTGGCGAGCTGAACCCGTGGCTTTGCGCCGTCAAGATGTTCTGGTTCTTGCTCGTTCTCGTCGTGAAGCTCCTGCTGGGCATGGAACCCAAGCGCGACACTCACAAGACCACCCGGATTGTGAATGCTTCTATCGCATGTGGCCGCCGCAATGTCGAGAAGCGAGATGCCATCGTTGTGGTCATCTAAAGACGAATTGTTGGGGGACGGTGGAAGGTCTGTACGCGCAATCTTGCGCGCTCGTCGTGGGGAGCCATGAGGATGCCAACGAATTCCAGTTCGCCGTCTTTGTCAACGCGCGTTCACAGTAGAAAGAACGTTAAGAGATAAACAATCGAACCAGATTGGAACCTGAGCCTACTGTACCTTGAATGTGAACCTGACCATTGCTGAACCTTGAATGCGAACCTGTGTGTTGGCGTTGCTGTGCCTTGAATGCGAAGTCACACATGACTGCATCGCCATCTCACATCATCCCGTATGACTTGCAGCCACGCCCGCGGACGCCCGCGGCTCAAAGTGACGCGACTGTAAACAGGACGAGGCTTGGTCAGTCTGATGCGAAAACCTTACTCGCTCAGCTTCTTGCAACGACATCCATTTCCGGCAGCTTCCTCGTACGGCCCTCGCATGCCTTGATCATGGTAATGACTGCATCGCCCACACACTCGCTGCGTTGTCATTTCTAGGCTTCGATGATCTGGAAATAGCCCGGAACAGAGCACAGGATGTTCCCTTGTTCTAATTCTGGCGCTGTTTCGCCATGGTTGTCTAAAGATAACGCCATTCGCAGGGTCACGTTGAATTGAGGCAAGGGAAGGTCATGATCCCAACCGCACGACACCTTTCCCTCTGGTCTTCCTTCTTCGGTTGTCCTTCACTAACCCGCATTAGACAATCGCGAATCTACTATGTCCCACCGTCACGATCGGGGACTCTCATAGTCACACTGTCGCATCGTCGTACCGTCGCAACCCCTCGATTTGTTGATGTCTTGTACGAGTGGATCATGCCCCATCATCAATGGCGGGGTCAAGCCATGGATTGAATAAACTTGCGCAACGTCCCTTGACTCTTTAATCCTAGTCCGTCTCCAGTATCGGCGACCCCGTAAGCAGAGAATAATGGTCCCCAAAAGCTGCATTGCATTAGCTTGTACTCGCCATCAGCCTGGACTGTACCTCCATCAGCCAGTAGCACTGCGTTTTCGTGGTCAAGAGCACTAAATCGCTCCCAGCAGATGGGGTCGTGCAAGGGGGCCAGGTTTGTCCCACACGACACAGTTGCTTTGTATGCGGCGCCCGCAACACCTAAAGAAACACGACAAAGAGGCAGGACATTCTGACACAATGAATGATAGCTTGGATGAATACCTGGTAATGGCCAGGTTTACCCCAGCTTCAAGCACTGAATGATTCCCCCGAAGGAGAAATGCCCGGTCTTAAGTCAAAAGGCTTATTTGCTTTATGTGGCTTGCAAAGTCTCAATGGCACCAAAACCTGCCAGTCAAAGCGAGACATGTCCGACTCCGCCTCGATTAGTCAGGCGGGGCGGTGAGGCTAGGCTACCTGAGAGAAAAGTCGCCGTTATCTGCTCTTCCCCCTCACTTGAGGATGACTCCGTCTGGGCGAAAGTGAGATATTATAATTCCAAGAAAAATCCCAGGTTCTTGAAACACAGACTTCTCGCTTCTGCCACATCAACTGCCAGTTAGAACAAAGAAAGAGAAAGAAAGAAGAAAATGGCAACCGAACCCAAGAAAAACCTCGCATCGAAATATGGCATCGTCCTGTTCCCGGGGTTCCAGTCTCTAGACGTCTTCGGCCCGCTGGATGTCCTCAACGTGCTATCCCGAACTCGCCCCTTGCAACTCTCCATCATCGCAGAGAAACTAAGTCCCGTGTCGACGCTGCCCGACACGCCCGACACGGCCACCATTGGCCAGAGCATCGTGCCCACGCATACCTTTGCTACGGCCCCGGATGACATTGAGGTGCTGATTGTGCCCGGCGGTAAGGGCACGCGCGACCTCGAGGCCACGCAGAAGGTTGTAGATTTCGTCAAGGAGATGTATCCAAAGGTCGAGTATCTCTTGACTGTGTGCACCGGCAGCTCGTTGGCTGCGCGGGCAGGGATCTTGGATGGACATGAGGCGACCTCGAACAAGGGGTCGTTTACCTGGGTATGTGCAGGCTATTTTAAGGCTATAAGTCTTAGAGACCTCTATACTAATCGACTTGCATCAAATAGGTCACAACTCAAGGCCCCAAGGTCAATTGGGTTCACGAAGCCCGCTGGGTGACGAGCGGCAACATCTGGACATCGTCGGGCATTTCGGCCGGCATCGACATGATGTACGCCTTCATCGCATCTCAAGACGGAGAAGAAGTCGCGGCGAGGATTGCCATTGCCTCAGAATACGTGCGCAACACTGACCCCAAGTATGATCCTTTTGCAAAGTACTCGGGGTAGGAAAGACTCGGGATGGAAACAGGACAAGGTGCGCGAATATTGGCGCTTTAGCGATCGGGGAACGGCACCTGGAAGCCATATGTGGAATTATCAATAGAATCAAGACGGACACGCTGCTCTGCTTTAGGATATGCATAGAGATATACATGGAATCTATTTATCATCGATAAAAGCCTGGGTTTAGTGGAGCGATAGATATGCTGGTTCATCGGCTGCAGTGTCCGCCCGACAGGTTAACAAGGCCCCACTCCTAGTTCTCAGTCAACCAGGTTTGAACATGATACACTGATCGCTGAAACTTTTTGAATTCGCAGGTTGACTGCAAATGGCTCAGTTGCCAGCCTTGAGAATTCACTCAGTCGCTAGCCTAGCGGAGGCGGATGAGCGTTAGCCCGGTCTGACCTAACCATCGGGTGGCGCAGAACGAGGGATGACGTTTCGCCAGATTAGGTAGACGCAAGAAGACACGCCAAGTCTAGTACATATATCTCTGGGACATATCCCAGAGTTAGGAATACAAAAGACCCTGTTCCGCCATGGATACAAACCCGCAGCTTCTCTACCCACTACTGCAAGCATCCTCGCTGCCTTCACCGGCGTCTTCGTTGCCAACATCATCGTCTGAAGATGGACCTCCAGACAACCGCGTCCGCCCGCGGCGCAGACCGATACCGCGAAAAGGCCATACGAAATCGAGAAGAGGATGTCTCAACTGCAAGCGCAGAAAGGTGAAATGCTCCGAGACGCTTCCCTGCTGCGGGCCTTGCGAGCGTCTTGGGTTGGCGTGCGAGTACCGGGACAATGCCGACGTTGCGGTGATGGTATCCTCTCCTGCACAGGCGTTGCAGGCTACTCCGACGCAATTTACGATGCAGGATTTGCAGTTCTTTCAGCATTTCCTGTTTCACGCCTATCCGCCGTTGCCGTTGAAGGGTGACTCGGTTTGGAAAGAAGTGGCCGCCCTGTCTCATAGTGTGAGCGCAGCAACCCAACATCATGGGCCTGTCAGATATTAACAACTGGCACAGTTTGATTACTTGATCCATGCCATGCTAGGGTTATCAGCGTCTCACCTCTCTCTCGGAAGCAACGCCGACTACAAACCCCAAGCCCTCGCCCACCGCGTCTACGCCATCAGCTCGCTCAACGCAGCCCTCTCGAAGCCCTGCACGTCCAAAGCCGAGGGCGACGCGCTCTTCGCGACAATGATGGCCCTGACGTTCCAGTCCTCGTACATGCCCGAGGGCATGCTGGAGTTCCTGTCCATGATCCGCGGCTGCATGGTTGTGTCCGCCACCGCCATGCCGAACTTCACCGAGAGCGCTTTTCAGAGCTTCTCGCCCGAAGGGCATGAGAAGAGCGTGCACGAGCTCAATCCCGATGCGCCAGAGTATGGTGCGAATAGTGACATTTTTGCAGCGGCTGCTGTCTCTGCTAGGGCATTGGGACCGCTGTGTCGCAGTGTGCTGGAAGTCCGCTATCTTGGCATTCTCGAGGGGATATTAAAAGCAACGCAGCGGTCAGACGTGGACGGTATGTAATCCTTGTACCTGGACATCAATGTGATGCTAACCGCTATACAGCATTCCTCCAAGTATCTGCGGCGTACCGCATCCTCGGCGAAGTCAGCAGCTGGGAATTCGACCTCTTCATCAGCGCGTCCAACTTCACAGCGCAGCTGATCATGGCGCACTTCTTCATCGTCGAGTACGTCGTGGGGCTCGCTACTTTGAAGCCTGTCATGGACTCGTACTGGTTCAGGAAGGTCGTCGTCTCGTCCTGGATTTATCACCTTGAAAAGAAGTTGCCGGACGAGCTGAAGCCGTACTTGCGGTGGCCGTTGGAGTATGCTCGAGGTGCGGTGAAGGAACAGCCGCGGTTGATTGAAATGCTGGACTGATCAATGATGCCAAGGCTTAGATCCAATGAGGTTTCAATTAGAATTGTAGGTGAATGCTCAACCTCATGCTGCACCACGGAAATGCCTTGTTCTTCGTTCCAGACTTTCATTGGACCTGAACCTCATGACACACCGTGACGATGACCCGTGCCGGTTTTCGCAGGCGACAAGTCGTATTCCTCTGCTCAGACTCTCATCCGACCTTAGAACAGCAATACGGTCCACAAAATCAACCAAAGACGGTACTTGTTTCAGTGGAGACGCATCAACTTGGAGATAAGGAGCATGTCGCAAGGGTATACCGAGCGATAGGACACGTCCAAGGTCGGGATCCTTGCCTCGAGGTGCATTCGTTCTTTAGCGCCGCCACGAGCCCGACAGAGGACTTCCGCAAGCTTTGCATGGTGCCTATGAAGGAGGTTCAATCCCTTAGAGAAGACGCTCGAGCAATTGACTAATTGAATCTGTAACTTCCGCAAGCTGTGCATATGTATTGAACCCCTATGGAAAAGAGGCATTCGCGACTGAAGGCTCGACTGAATGACAACAATCCGTACCTTTTGGTGCGTTCGTTCTGTAGTACGATACATCGCGTCCATAGAACTGGCCCTCATTATTCATCCCGCCCATCACGATCGGTCGGAAAAGCATCCTAGTGGCCACGCTCCCGAGCGGGCTGCTCCACCACGCTTGGCAATTTTGCAAGCTACGTCCGAAGAGCGGAGGAGTTTGGTATCTCGGGACCCTTTTTAAATCCTTGACATTCCCGTGGCTTCCCATTTTTCTGGACTTTTCAATGTTCTTGTGATGATTTCAATCGGTGGCAACGATGGCCCGCCAACCTGCTTCCAAGTTCCAGATGCCCCAGATCGTGACACATGATGCGGTAGAGCTGGAGCGAGGTGGTGAGGGTCGTGGTGAGAAGCAGAGGCCCGAGATGCGACGTGGAAGTCAAGAAGACCATACGAGACAGCCTGAAGGCAGAGATGAAAGCAGAGATGCTGTAATCAACCTGACCGCCACCGACTCCAACGTGATCCTCCCTCCTCCCCCCGACGGTGGCCTCCAAGCTTGGACTCAAGTCGCCATGGGCTGGATCGTCATCTTCACGACCTGGGGTTACATCAACTCCTTCGGTAGCTTCCAGACCTACTACACCGAGCACCTCCCGCAGTCGCCCTCGGCCATCTCGTGGATCGGCTCCGTCCAGACCTGGCTGACCTTCTTCATCGGCGCCTTCTCTGGTCGTTTGCTGGACGCGGGCTTCTTCGTGCATACCCTGCTCATCGGCGCGTTGCTTCAGCTGCTGGGTATCTTTCTCATGAGCATATCGACGAGTTATTGGCACTTGATGCTGACGCAGGGCGTGCTGACGGGGCTCGGCGGGGGGATTTTCTTCACCCCGTCGCTGGCCCTGGTCGCCACATACTTTGACCGGCGACGCGGGCTTGCGGTAGGACTCGCGACGACGGGAAACTCAGCTGGAGGCATGGTTTATCCCATTGTCGTTCGACAATTACTTCCGAAGCTGGGCTTTGCCTGGACCGCTCGCACGCTGGGATTCCTCAATCTCGGATGTCTGGCTCTAGCTGTTGCTTTCATGCGGCCCCGTCTGCCGCCGCGCAAGTCTGGCGCTGTCATTGACTGGGTTGCCTTTAAAGAGCCCGTGTACATGGCGTATGTTGGCGGCTTGTTCTTCTTTGTTTGGGCCGTTTATTACACTTTCTACTACGTGAGTCTACGCATGCATGTCGTCGTGATACTGGTTCGAGAATGGAGACTGATATTTGTGTCTGCTGATGCTATTTAGCTCGGATCTTTTTCGAGAGAAGTTCTCGGTCTGTCGTACGCCGACGCCTCGATCCTCATCACTCTCATCAACGGTGCAGGTCTACCAGCCCGTGTTCTTGTTCCCATGGCCGCCGACAAGATGGGTCCTATCAACGTCATCTCTCTCGCCGCCATCTTCGTCGCAACCGTGGCTTGGTGCTGGTTATCCATCCAAAACGTCGTTGGCGTCTATGTCTTCACCACCTTCTACGGCCTGGCGTCGGGCGCGTTCCAGTGTCTGATGCCCACGGGTGTTGCCAGCATCACCAAACGCCTAGACAAGGTCGGGACAAGACTAGGCATGTGCTTCACCATTGTGTCCGTCGCGGGGTTGACCGGGCCGCCGATTGGAGGGTTGATTCAGTCGGCGACCGGGGATACGTTCAAGTCTGCACAAGCTTGGGCTGCTAGTTCGAGTTTACTGTGTGCTACTCTACTAATCACAACGAGGATTCTCAAAGTCGGATGGAAGGTTAATGTTCGGTGCTAAGCGAATATCAGTGGCCTAGAGTAGGACGGTCAAAATTGCGAAGATTCGACGAGTTCTGGAGAAGTCTAACATCATAGAAAATAGTGACAGGCAATACTTAATAAAAGCGATTTGATTTTTATATTCTGACTGTATCTAGCTTGAATCCTCTGATTTCCTCCTGGTTCTTGAGTGCATTCGCGATTGCTGCCAGGTATTATGGTCTTGTGGTGTTCCAAAACATACGAGACTCGACACCCGGGACCGTTCCGTGACATGATTGAAAACTATACCAGGCAATGCGCCTGACAAACCGTAGTGATTTCTACACACTAATTATAGAGCTACTTGAGTACACCTTGTGTCTCCCTGTTTCTGCTCTTACATGATTGACAACTCCAGCAATATCCATACTCACCCTGTTCAGGACCACAGCCCGAATCCACGAGTGAAAGCGTTCCATATGAACTTGGGAAACCCTATCAGAGACCACCCTCGGGCCTGCACTAGGTCCTTCGGTCTGATTAGGGCTCCCCCTTGTTGCGGAGCTGCCTCCTCGCTTCAGAGACCGGCGAGCTTTCTGATGCCATCCAATGTGCCTTGGAGGGTATCTCTCTTGTTGACGGCCGCATCCCTCTCCCCCTTCACGGTGACCAGTTCCTCCCTCAACTTTTTGATGATATCTTCCTGATCAGTGTTCTCCTTCTTGGCGACGTCGAGAGATGTCTGAAGCTTCTCTAACTTGCTCTTTAACTCGGCGTTCAATGCCTGGGCCTTTTCCTTCTCAGTGTTTTGCTTCTTGCCGTAAGTCTTCGATACACTAAGTTCGGAATTGAGCCTGATCTTGTCCGCTCGGAGACCAGCCGAAGCCGTCTTCTCAGCCGCGAGCTGAGAAGTCAAAGATGTGACCTTGGCATCGGCCGCGTCCAGCTTCTTCTGAAGCTCCGCGAGTTTGGCCTGCTCGGCACGGAGCTCCGACCGGATGGACTCGATGAGTTTGTGGTCCTGCACGTCGTGGTTAAGGCCCTTCTTGAGGAGGTCTACCTTATCGTCGATGGTCTTCTGGAGGGCCTTCTTCTCCTTCAGCGCCTCGTCGCGGGCCTTGGCGAGCTGCTCTTGGGCGGCTTTGACATTGTCCTTTTCAACGGCAAGGTCGCCCTGCAGCTTCTTGACAGTCTCGTTTGCGAGGCCGTTCTCAGTCTTGGCGGCCTTGAGCTGGCTATCACGGGCATGAAGATCGGCATCAAGAGCGATGAATCGCTTCGCAGTGTTAGCAGGGTCTCAGTACGAGCATGGTGGGACATACCTCTTGGGCGTGCTTGGCGAGGTAGCCAGCTTGGTCAACAAAGGCGGCCGCGTGGACCAAGGTGTCAAAGAGACCTTTGGGGAACGGCATGGGAGTCAGGATTCGCGGTAGGTTGTCCTGAGGCTGGGGAAGGCGAACTTCGAACTCCGCCTTGCTGGGGGTGGCCTCAGTTGGGTCGAAGTTGCTGTGAATGGACATTAGCAGTGTTCAGGAAAAAGAGAGGGTCGGACTTACTGGGAATGACGGTCGATGATAGCTGCGATGGTCATTTCACCAATGTCCTCTGTCCTGCTGTTCTCCGACATCTTGACGGCGAGCTTCTCCGTCTTCTCATCCCAAGTGCAGGCGATGTCGTAGTACGAGTGGTAGGAGAACTTGACCTGTCCGGCGGGCGCGCCGGGCTCAACCTTCTGGACCGCCTGGCGGAACGAGGGAGACTTCTTGTTGCCGGCAGAGTCTTCGGTCCACTGCCAAAGAGACAGGATGGGCTTTCCCTCTCCGAGGCCGTCGGGGGCGATGAAGATGGCCATCTCGTTGCTAGCAAACGAAAGCCAGTCGATCTTGCCGGTCCAGATGCGCCCGGGACTGGTAGACTCGGCGCCCTCAGACTGCCAGATGCGCTCCAGAGTCATGAGACTCTCCACGCCTGGCTTGGACATCTTGAGGTCGAGTTTGCCATAGACATCCTTAGAGGTAGCCTCGAAGGTGTAGTAGTGGCTCTTGAAGGAGAAAGTGTCGTCGCCGGTGGCCGTCTTGGTGACCTTGTCGACGACGAGGTTCTGGAACCAGTTGGGCTTCTTGACGCCCTTGGAGTCGACGGTCCACTGGGTGAAGAAGTAGGCCGCGTCTCCGACACGGACGGGGCCGTTGGGCAGGACGATGACGAAGGTCTCGTCAACGCCGTAGCTAAGCCACTTGAGCTTTCCGCTGTAGACAAACATGATGGTGATGGTAGAGAAAGAAGAGAGAGAAAGGAAGAGAGAGAGGTAAAGTGTGGTTGAGAAGTTGTTGATTGGGAAGTGAATGAGGATTTCTAGATTTCGAGACGGCGATGAGTTCTTTATACCTGTCGATCAGGCCTCCTACTCCGGACGTTCATATGGGTAGGGCTGCGGCGTACGAAACACAAACCTCAGATAGTCACATTCCTATGCCCTTGCATTCCATACTTGGCATGTCGTAACAATAATCACCTGCATGTCTCTGCTAGCCACGAGCTGAGACGATAGTGTGGCTGGCTACGTGGTGCGCGGGTAAAGAGACAAGATCAGTTCACGGAGAGTGGGTAAAGAGGCAGGTTCGTATCACTGAGACTATTGCATGCATCCAGACAGAAGCAACTATAGGACTGTTTCTGGTACGCTTTGACCTGAACGGTGGGTAAAAGAGAATCGGGGCGCCTTTAGTTACAGCTGAGTGGTCTTCCCTGTCGCTCGGCAAACTTCAGGATGGTGCGGTGGTGAAATTCGGGCGGTCGAGACCTGAGCATATTCGTCAGCCACTCAGGTCTCGACTATGTATTCACATCAATAGCGCGGTCCAGTTTCAGTAATTCCTACTCTCTAGGGTTTTTTTTTTTCAGGCCAAGTGCTGGTTCTGAGGTTGCGCCTCGGATTGGTCCAGAACTAGCGAACATCTCAAAGTGGCCAAGCCACCCACCAAGTGGGGAGCTGGATCGACTCTTTGAGCCCGGCACGTGGCGGAACAAGCTCTCAGACGGAACGTCTCGGCCGGGCAGATAGATGCCTCAGGCTGCAATGCCGGGATTGGCTAGGTAACCCAGAAATCCCTCGCCAGGCTAAGTAATTGCTTAGAATATAAAATACATAAAAAAATATGTTAATGAAGGCCTTCTGACTAATTTAATTAGTGAAGTTTTTAATTTATTAAATGCATTATTAATGTAAGCTATACTGTATTCCCGTTAGGCTTTCGTGGAATCATGGCACAGTCTGGAGATGATACGTGCAGGTGTCTGGCAAGCCACTAGAAGATGAGGGATTGGCGTTGAACTTCTGACGATATTTTGAGATGGAGGAAATAACACCCTTTTCGTCTTTATTGACGGATCAGATTCTCACGAGGATTATTGCGTGCATGGTCTACGGAGGACCATTTCAAAAGTCTTTGCCTGCGCGCAAGCCACATTTTGCTTTTTCTTATCAAAAGAACATTAGGTACATCTTACGCACATTAGCACTAAAATAGGCCCTATATTGTAGCACACTTCGCCCACTAGCTAGCCATAATTTAGGTATACCACTACTAAAACTGCAGTAAATTTAGGAGGAGGGCCCTGTAGTATCATCAGCCTCCTACAAATGCTAGTTCAGCACCTAAAAAATTGGTAGGTGGAATTCAGGCGTCAAGAGAAGCAGCCATCATGTTAAATAATAACGAATGCAAAACACACTTGTTTTCTAAAAAAAAAATTAATACATAATCTACTTACAGCCTGATAATCTACTCCGTCAATCGCGCCATATACTTAAGTTGCCTCTACTCGCATCAATCCAAATTTTGACCCAAGTACGTCCGTACTTTTACATAGACCTCTCCGTCGTCTGGCCTCCCACTCTTCTACAAGTTAGCGGCCTCTATGCTAATCCCGATCCCGAGCGAGGCAGCAGAAACCAAGGTACCGGCAATTCTTGCGGCAACTGGGTCCCTTTGAAGGTGCACCATGATGGCGCGCGTCGGCAGGTCTGCGTTGTGGTGAGCATCGAGGAAGATGCTGTCGTAGTCTCGAAGGAAAAGGGCGACTGGTACACCAGCAAGACGATCGGGCTTGCGCAGGGCAGCGGTGAGGTTTTCGTCGAGAGCGACCTCGCGGATGAATGCGTTTTGGCCGGGGCTCGGAGGGTTGCTGATCTGTGGTGGGGTGGTGGTTAGAGACGGGGTGAAATGGGTGGTGGATTGGTGTTAGAAAGAGACTAACCTTCCAGATGTTGACGGTAGAGACAACGGGCATGCTCAGAAGCATGCAGCGATAGTAGGCCCGCTTGGGGTTGCTGACTCTGGCCTCGTAAAGGTCCTTGACGCCCTGCATAAAAGCTTCGGGAGGGTAGTCGGGGGGAACAGTAATGTACTGGGCCTGAATGTTGCCCGTAGAGGATTTGAAGAGGATCAGGCAGCATCGCTGATCTTGTGGAGCAGCGGGGATAAGCGTTGGAGCGTACATGGCGACGGGCTGGAACTGGTTGAGACAAAGTGTAGAGGATTCGAGGTTGTGATGGTTACATTCGAAGTTTAGGAAATGGTTCGCAACCCGTCAGGCAATAAATAGTACAAGGGGCATGGAGAGAAGGCAACAAATGTGCAGAACCAGACAAGATTTGTCGACATTATGGATGAAAGACATGAAAGTGCGCGGTTGTCGAGTTGTTGAATGCATGGGTACAGGAAAAGAAGTAAGAAACCTGGCGATGTGTAGAAGTCGCCTGGGACAAGACGTCTGGGACGGGACGTCTGGGACGGGACGTCTGGGGCGAGACGTCTGGGGCGAGACGTCTGGGACAAGATACGGCGAGGAAAGTGGAGAAGGAGAAACCAGCTACAACGGATGAATGAACTTAAGCCAGCTAGGGTCGGGATGAAAATGTGCTTTTATTGACTAACTGAATCTCGTCAAATGCATGCAGCAGATAGAGGTCGGATGCTTGAAGGCGTCTCAACCGTTGCCATCCTATCTCTATATGCCTAGGTATGCAAAAGTTGTAGGATACAGTATATGACAGGCCATGTAATAGAGCCCTGTCTATGAACCGCCAGCAGTGGACTGCTCTATGTAGTATTGTATTGGCGGGGGATAGAAGACTTGAGGAACGACAGATCTCGGCCGCTGTGTAGTACTCTCGTCCACTAACTTATTTAGTCGGTTGCATGAGGGCGGGGGCACAGCGTACTGGTTGGCCATCGTTTGGTGGGCGCCCTCCCGCTAGCTTAACCCCTGTCCGGCCGGTGACGTCAAGTGTTACTTTGAGCTCCCCGGTTTCTGTACCATCGTACACATCTTATGCGCCGTCGTACATATTGATCCGTAGAGCTACAGAAAGAGAAAAAGAGAAATACCGGCAAGATCCAGGTGGTTTTCAGACCAAATACCACATTCAATTATTAGCTACTAGATTCATCATTGCCTTTTTGTTACGCCATGCTCCAATTTTCTCGAAGATTTTCATGTCCTTTCCCCAGTCCTGTGAACATGTGCCAGCAGCCAGGCTCAGGGCAGTCTCAAAAACGCCATAGTGTCGTGGGGTGTGCCAACTGACCAATGATACAATAACTGCACCGCTGTCGAGAAAGCCCAGCATCAAGCCTTGGAGCACCCGATGAGATCCGATGACGCGAAATCTTCCCTTCCTCAACTTACTCCTTCTATCTCACATTAATCGGCACTTTTTTTTTAATTCATGTATTCATCCCATTGGAAGCCAGACGACACTGAACCTCCTCTACGACGTCGACAACCAACTGCAGACGGTCCCGTCACACTTTCGCAGATGGCTGCAGCTAGTTCCACTTTTCAATCTCGCCGTGGCAGTGTTTTCGTCGAAGGACATGACTTGGTGAGTAAGACAAGCAAAGAAGACGCTGCATGCAGATCTCGATCTGCGTACCGGTAGTTCTCTGACTGCCTCAATCTAGAGACACAACCAAGCACTCGGCTAACCAACGTGTTCGTCCCATCATAGCCCATCAGTATCGAAGCCTTTCTTGCCGACCACGACCAGTTGACTGCCTTCTTTCTGGGTGTCGCAGATCCGAAAGCCCGCCATCGAGCTGCGAAACATGTAGTCCAAAACGCCAGCCGCGCAGCCACTGAAGCAGGTCATTACAGCGCCCTCTTCTCTGCGTTAGAGAGAGGCCATGCACTGCGACAAACACTGCCGCTCACCTCACTCCCATCATCGACTGCTTCTTCTGCCTCCAGCTGCCCGTCTCTTGTCAGCATCGACAGCGACAACCGCTCACTTGGCGACCCTGCGCCGCTAACTTTGCACCATGGCATCCTTGCGCTGCGGCCCGATATGACGGGGCCTTCAACCGCTAAAACCAGTGCTGTATTCCAAGTCGGCTCCTGGTCAGCCCTAGCACTTGAACCCAAGGTTCTTGTGCACGAGCCACTTGAGCTCAAGATTGCCGAGACCAAGGTTGTTGAAGCCAAGGTCGCCGAGACCAAGGCTGCCGAGTCACAGGTTACCACTGCTCTTGGTGTTGACATCAATCAGTCGGATCCCAACATATTCGAGTCAATTCGACAAGTGCTGGGAGACAAACCCGCATATGTAGAGCACATTATTCGCGCCATCCAACATCTCCCCGACGAGAAACAAGCCGTCTTGCTCAGCGCACACGACCAATCCATTGCTGCGTCGGATCTAGTCGACGATAATGACGGCAATGGGAGCGATGCCACAGTGCAAACTTCCCGCTCAGCCACCACCGGCCGCAGCTCCAAATCCAACTCGGACAGGACAAGGAAACGCAAAGCCTCACAGGACCGAAATGGTAATAATGGTGACGGCGGAGGATCGCGCGACGGGTCTGGTGGAGGTTCAGGTGGAGGAGGTTCTGGACACGGCCACCCTGGCCGCCCTGAGGACAAGAAGCGAAAGACGTCTGGCAAGCGTTACGCATGTCCATATTGTCTTGCATTCCGCGCTGCCATTACCAACAATCCCAGATTCCAGTCTTGCCGAGCTGCAGTATACCGAAAGAACCGCAACGATCTGAGGTACGCCGAATAACAATATCCAAGCCTGCCCAATGTCAATGCGAATCGCTAACGCCGCCGATGATAGGCAACACCTCTACCGGGCCCACTCCCCTGACGCAAAGGCCAAAGCAGAAACAAAGGCCAAAGCCGACGGCCCGAACCCTCAAGACGACGCCCAGTACTACATGACACACAAGCAATGGAAGGACGTTCAGGAAAAGATTGATGATGCCGGGAAGAAACACTACCCCCTGAATTCTAAGGAGTGGCTCAACAACGAGTCGGAGTGCTTACTGGCCATTTGGGACGTCATCTTTCCCGCTGCGCAGTTTCCGACCCTGTCGAAACCCACCTCTCCTTGTGTGTACCCAGCCTCCATACATGCTTGTGGTTTAAATCATTGCCCACACCAGCTAACCAATGATATGCAGTCGATTCGGACTATACAGAGTATCCAAGTCTCCAACAACAGGGCAAGGTATTGCTCGAGGCTATTTATGCTGCAAGAGCTCGGGTGGCCGTCCAGGCCAGGCGCATTGCGTCTGCGGATCAATACCAACCCTCCCATAGCGAGTACATGGACATGATGTCGCAGTCTCTCGCCATAGTCACCAACATGGACTCTGCCCTCTCCGCACGCATCGTCACCACGCCCACTGACGACCTCCGGGATGCCGCCACAACAGCCACTGGTGCTGCAGTTAATGCCACAGGTGGTGTGTCCAATACTGGAAGCGCTAATGCTCCTCCGCCCTCAGACATCACCATGACGGGAACACTGGCGCCCTCCCCCGGTGCCTCAGCAGTGCCTCCGTCGACGCCGGCCCTTCCAGCTGCACCACCAGGGCCCGGGTCGACGATAAATTTCCAACTGGAAGGCCCTCTCACAGACATACACCTTCGCGTTGCCACAGCCTCTCACGATCCAGGCCAGCAACATCAGGTGGTGCAGGTTATCATCCCGCCCGGTGCAGTTCCCCGGTCATTCGAGCAGAAGCCAGTCAACAAAGAACCGGTCAATCAACAGCCATCCAATCAGCAGCTATTCAACATGCCACTATTCAACCATCAACCATTCTCCGAGCAGCTAGTTGATTCTTCCGAGAATATATATATGGCACACGGCCCTCAAATGACCGCCAATGGATCAGCCTTGCTGCCCTCAGAGATAGACGGGCGCCTGCTCGGCGCTTTCGGTTCGAGTCCTATGCAGATGAACGGCGCAATGACTACGCCGTGGATCCCTGCGACGAACCAACCCATTATACCCAACCTCCAGCATAGCCATGCTCATGATCTCAGCGAGCTTCAAAATCTCCAATTGCTTCAACGAGCTACCCAAGAGCCGAGAACTATGGCATAATGTGTCTGCACTTTCTTGGACCCAACGCAAAATAAATCAAGTTTTTTGTCATTTATTTATTTTTGCTACGATGTATTGTCTATTTAATTGGATCAGAGGCGTTAAGACTTATTTACCGTTATAAACCTATAGGAGGCAGTATGGAAAATAGGATAAACAACCCCCATTATAGCCAGAGGGCAAGCATATATAGGACTTGGCTATAAAGAAATCGAAGTTCATCTAGAGCCACTTATTTGAGTTAATCTATTCACATTTACAACTAGATGCCTGAATTTATGGAATACATGCTGTGCCCGCAGCCCACGTCATTTATGACCCCAACCAATCACCACGAAGGGCATCTGGACAGCGAAATTTCCCAGTCGGGGTTTTTTCGATATTCTCGAGTAAGCCCCGCCAGCCACAAGTCGAGTTCAAGGAGGTTGCGTCAAAGAAGGAGCCCTAGTTATGCATCAACTTCCTCTAATCGGTATTGTCTCCCCCGCTATTCGGTAATAAGCATAGCGGCCGCTAGTAGCATGGCAGTTCCAGTCGTAAATGCGAGTTCGCCCGTCATCTCAGCATCGATGCGACACAATTAGCCGCCTCCTCACGCCTTTGATGTGGGGGCAAGGAGCGTTGCAAATGCGTTGCCAATTTAGGAGGTTAGGTATGTTCTAGGTAGACTAGAGAAAGCTTGAAGCTGTTGATGCGAAGGGGGTTGGACAGGGGTCTGATAGGGTTGTGGGGACTAGAGATTCAACTCTCTAGATCTCAGAGAATTTTAGAGGATTTTTCAGAGGACATCATTATCATCAGGATCATCAGCTTCAACAGCTGGGGAGGCAGGGAAATCTCTCAGTTACTCAATTCAACGGGACTGTTATTTTCTAGACTGCATGACTGTCAATTCATCGCAGATTTCCTGCTTTTCTATCAGACTCTTTTAATTCGGCTGAAAATGCCCTTTTCCTGCGAGCCCGACCGACCGCGTCCGCGGTCTTCCACCCAATCCCGGATCTGCCGCTGCATCCTTCATCTTTTCGAGCCTTGCCACAATCCGCAGTGACGATCCGACCCGATAAAGTGTCTAATTAGACACTTTTCTAGCTATCTTGAAGAAACCGACCTGTCATCTTTACCTGCGGTGGTGCTGGAAGCAGCCGCTGCCGGCCACTGCTAGAGGCGGCGAGGCGGCGTCAGTCGCGATTGGCCCCAGATGCCCCGGAAAGATAGCTAGCCATTTGGGTGTGGTTTCTTCCTCGTCCGCCAAGGTCATTTCACTGTTGTTCGATCAAAAATATGAACAAGAGCTGCTTGACGGGAGATAATGATGCGAAAAATTAGCCTGCACTGGTCGTCGGAAGGACAAATGGCGTGCTGGCCTCTGACTAACACTATAACGAACTACACACTTCTAAGTTGGCTATCTGCTCCATCAAGGGCGAGTTGCTGCTATTACGAAGTGAAAAAAAATCAATTTTCTTCACATTTTAAGCATTTCTTAAACCCAATACTTTCACAGTTGCCTAAGATCAAGCATTTCTAGCTTATGCGAGCTGAGAAGCTTATATCTTAATGAATATATTACTTACTGGCCGGCCTCAGAAGCCGGGCCCTGATTCTCTTCCTCTCTAGACCTTCTTTAAAATGGCTATTATTAGGACTATCGTTAGTCCGTTCGATCTAGCGAATGCATCCGCTATTGCCTATCATCGCGACTTCTATATCCCATTTCAGCAGCTTAGAGACCTTATAATAGACTACTTTAGCAGTCATAAAGACTTCCTTAGTAAGCTATATAATATTAGCTGCTTTACGGATACTTCTAAAACTACAGCTCAATTAGATCTACTTAATAACCGTAATCGCATTAATCTAGTACTCCTGGGTTACTATGCTCTACATAATTCATATACGCAGCTTTGCTTTCTGTAGCCTATTAAGAAATTTATTTGCTTATAGTAATAGAGGCTCGAGGTCCTCTCTAATGCTTATGACAATCGCGAGACCGAAGAGGCAGACGCAAAGGCGGCGAAGATTAGCCGGAACTGGGCATGGCTAATAGGGCTGCTAGGGCTGCTTAGGATGATTCGAACGGCGGAGGGCGCGAGGTGAGTCATTCAAAAGGTTTGAGT
Organism: Dactylonectria alcacerensis; assembly: GCA_029931735.1. NCBI lineage: Eukaryota > Fungi > Ascomycota > Sordariomycetes > Hypocreales > Nectriaceae > Dactylonectria > Dactylonectria alcacerensis. Next base: position 2,806,668 of record JAPMUZ010000010.1, on the reverse strand, counting down.
GCCTTGGGCAAAGGCTAATCGGTCACAGGTTTGGTTGGAGTTTGCATTTATAGCTAGGAGTTCCTGGGTTATGATCTTTTAAGATTCTAATAGACTTTATTTGGCAACACAATGACGAACTACACACGATCCATATCCATATCACCCCGAGCCTCCTCCTATCCCTCTAACCTCCCTGCCCTCCTCAACTTCAAAGACACTCGTTCCGGAGAGGTACTTCGCTGCAGAGGTTGTCACTGCACGGGGTATTGCACGTCTGGCCCGGTCGAACGGCCACGCGATGCGTCTGGCCTCCCGCTGCGTTATCCCACTGCAAGTGGTACTGCAGCTGGGTGTTGGTTGGGTCCACCCCGTCGGCGCGGTACCCAGCCTGGCAGAAGCAGAAGGCTTGTCCAGAGTGCGGAGTGACGCCTCCCGAGTTGAAAATCTCGCAAGTCGCACGGCCAGCTCCCCAGGCGCAGGCGTCGGCCGCGGGAGGCAGGGCTGCAGGCGTGCACGTCGTCAAGCAGTTGCCGGGAGGCGTGCCCTTGCAGTTGGACGGGCATCCATCACCGTCGAGGTTGTTGCCGTCGTCGCACGTCTCAAACTCGGGCGACAAGACGCCGTCGCCGCAGATGGCGTGGCAGTGCTCCCAGTAGAGCTCGCAGACGTGGCGAGAGTCGGCGAGGGTCGGGACGTCGCGGCCCGAGTCCTTGAAAAAGATGCCCGGCCGGCCGGTGATAACGGGCTTGGAGCCGCGAGCCAATATCCTGGCATCGTAGTGCATGATTGAGTCCACGTCGTAGGCGCCCGCGTAGTCCCAGGCTGGGGAATCGATGATCGCGTACTGAGCGGCCCAGCCAGTCCAGAGCCTCGGGTCCGACTCACAGGTCCTCGGGTCGATGATCTCCTCGCAGTCGACATTTATGTGCCAGTCGCGGTCACCTCGCTTCTGCTCGTGTCGAAGGCCGAGGGCTGGATCGGTGAGGTTAGGGCTGTGATTTGACGGCTTGGGACGGGTCTGGGGGGATATAGGGGCAACATACTGTGTCCGATTTCGTGAGCTGCCGTGCTGGCCGTCGCCCACTCTCCAAGAAGAATCTCCATACCGCAGCAGCCGACAGGCGAGCTTGAGACACCACCGGGGACCTCCCTAATAACGCGGACTTTGGGATCGGTTGCTTTTGACTTGAGGGTGAACTTGAGGAACGGCAGCCTGTCGGTCCACATCTTGGCTCCATCAAGGAACTTAGTCTTGGCAGCGTCGCTCAGGCCCGGTGCCCAGTCGTATAAGACCTCGCCGTTGGCCCACTTATCAGCCGACATGGGCTGGATGGACAGGGACCGCTCCTGGAGATCTCGCCTGCTTGGAACGGTTCCGTTCTCTCCGACTGCAACGGCGAGGATGTCAGCCTCCCTGCCGAAGATGACATCGCCGTCGACGATGGCCCAGCCCTCATAAACGTAGTACGAGACTCTCTGGATATATGGGGTTTGGCTGGTGACGCAGGACGAGCCGTTGACGACAAGAGGCCTGGGGTATACGTAGATGTCAAGGGTGGTGAAGTTAACGGCCGGATAGACTTGACCTGTCGGAACGGCCGCGGCCGTCGACGAGACTGTTGTGGACACAAAGCTTTGAGCCCAAGCAGTCGTTATCGAAAGCGAGAGCAGGAGCAGGCTCCGGCGTAGAGCACCCATGTTCGTCGAGAGAACTTGTAAGGCCGAGGGTTGAGGAAGTAGATAGACACCAACTGGTATCTCAACAAGTGTGGTGACGAGCTAGAAAAAAAAATGGGAACGCGGAAGCAAAGCTTATCGATAGTGTTGAGGGATTCAACCATGGACGGAGGGGGATTAACGTAGCTTTATAGGACGAGAGACAGCAAGAGTAACCCTCTTCAGCTTGTTGGTACCTAGGTAGTCTTGTCCACAAGTGCGCCAGGGGGCTATGAATTGAGGCTGTGAAGGAATTTTACTGTAATACCCTCCTTGAGAGAAAAGCAGCCTAGTGAGGTAGTAAATCTCTAGAAAAATATACCGTTCTCCCAGGAGTACGCGTAGCAAACAAGCCATTCCATTAAACTACATGGCCGCCACAGTTAGCTAGTCGTACACATCTGTAAATTTCATATAAGTGTGCAGAGGCATGGCAAGATCTGTTTCATGATTTCCTCCAGCACAGTTCCCGGTGTTGATATCTCCAGGGCAAAATATCCGAACTAAATGCGAATCACGCCGCGTCGAGACGGAGCATTTCAGCCCCTAGCAACAGTCCTAGCTCGAAAGAGATATGCAATGGTATTAGATGCGCGAAGTTGACGCCACATAGAGGCGGAGCTCCTCAGCCCGGGCAATACTCACAGCTTGAAAGAAATAAGCAATGGTATTGGATGCTCGGGTTCGGCGCCAAGTCAGCCAGGTGGAATGTCTTGCAGAGACTCTCAGCCTCAGCCCTGCTTGACGACGTATTACACCTCTCGGAGTCGACCACACTAACCCTAAAGGTTTGCTAAGGCAAGCGTGCCGCACGCCCCAAAATGGCTATTATGGGTCACATTCAATACTTAGCTTGATAGTGGCTTTCTAGGACTCCCTCTCACCAGCCAGGTGCGCGACACTTTGCTACCGCTAAGAAACGATCCGGGAAACTTACTTATGAAACGGCCTCTAGGCAAGTTAGGGGTGGGTATAGTATATGTCTGCTGCCTGCCTGTATTACAAGTGCTGGCGACCTTTTCTATTACTTCATAACTTAAGCAAGATACTATAGTTAATAATTCCATTCAGTCCCCACATTGCCCTGTTATAATTCCCGTCTTGCATTACTAAGTGACTCGCCGAGCTAGACAAACGCCTTCTTAGCTCTCGGGTTGCCTGCCTCCATTCATCAGTCCGTCACAAGTGCTGCTAACGGCCTGATGGCGCTATGCATCCGCCGCTACGTGGTCAGCTGCCTGCCGCTAGACCCTGTTTAGTGTGTGCTCAAATCTGCCTTCCTCTTCAGAGTCCACCTCTATGACCGAGCTGTTGTGCCTGCAGCCGGTCAAGCAGGCCGTTTTTAGGTCTTTGATAGGGTTTAACTTACACGAAGCCCAAAACGGCAATAGATCGACGATGTTTTCTCCTTTTCTGGAGAGGGGCACTCCACGGCGGAGCCATGCCGGGAGTGCATTGGAAACTGGCCAAAAAAGGCACTCGAGCGGGGCTAGAAAAACAAAAGCCGTTTCCAACTTTTGTCTTCAAGGAGAAACAACAGGCGCCTAGGCTGGGTTGAATCTGAACATCTCCCTTATAAATAAACATGGCTGATTTTCTACATCTAGATATTAGCACCTCATAAAGATACGCGCGCGTTTCTGGAACAAAACCAGCACGTCGCGGTGACTGCCTGGCGCCTGTCGACTAATTAGTCGCCTTCTGCGCGGATGTGTATCCTGCCAGCTTCCAGCTGACCTCCAACCACCCGCTAGCCGCTCTAGACGGAAGAAGCCGCTGACCAAGAACGCCTTCTCTCCACAGAAGGTCAGGTGGTAAGTCGGCGCCTTTTGTCTTTAGTCTTCCTCGAGTTTGAGAGTAAGTCCAGTTCTAATAGCTGCGGCGGTGGCTGTAAAACTTTGAAGGAAATTTGGTAATTTGTTAGGCAATATATGGACATCTTCGACACTTGAGTCCCTCTGACTGCGGGGAGGGAAGGAAAGAAATTGGTAGTAAAATGGGCCGTTCACGGGGAGTTTACGTGCCCTTGGATGATGCACACTCAACTCGTGTAAAAGTCTGTTTCTATCTTGCCGTTGCTACGTAACCGATACTAAAAGAGAGCGCTCAGTCGCCCTGCACCGCAAATAGCATCCAAAGCTGGTGCATCGGCGCTAGAGAAGGGAATCTGGCTAACCTGCCATACCCCGCTCCCACACCAGCCCAAATGACCTTCACCTGTCCACTTCCTTGGCTGTTACTGGAGGCCATTATCCGCTAACTTTATGCCTAAATATATTTTTATGACAGATAAGGCGTTCTGTCGGGGTTCCTCGACTCTGTGATGAAAAGCCCCTCTCGACGCCGGCATGGAAGATTGGGCCAGAACAAAGAGCTCGGGTGTATTCAGTAGCAGCTCGACCAGAGCCTTATGGGTGTCCTGGATGAGCTACTGGTTGCCTGATACGTTGACTTGTTCCGACGAGTAGGAGCGAACAGCATGTCACTTGCCGGCTCTAGAACGTTCTATCGCACGTGTCACCTTTCTATGTGCAATCGGATAAATTTCGCCGCCGTTCTCCTCCGGCTTAGAAGACGCCAGCCACTGTGGCTACAGTCAGTCCTGATGGTATGAGGAAATTCGCTTCCAAGATCTCACGCGTATGTGCTTTACGCTGTGGATTGAACATACCGTTTTGCCTACGGTAACTTAAAAAACTCTGAGATGAGGACCCCGGACCTAATGTTTGTTTAACCTCTATTATGCGTGATCTAGCACCCGTTGGATAGGTACGTTGAGCCGCAGCCCTTAGCACCTGATGTGTTGTAATCTGCTTGCCCGACACGCTGGCGCGGTACGCCTCGTCTGAGTCGCACTTCCAGATAACGGTGCAATCGTAGTTGAGGCCGTATAGGTCTTGGACCTGGGAAGATAGCGTTGACGGTATCCGCGCCAGTCGAGTCTGGTCACATCGCTGACACGTACTGCGTGTACCGTACATCGTCGATGCACTGGTTCGCCGCCGCACGCCAGGTGTCACCCGCGAAGGATTGGCAGGTGCTCAAGATGTCGTGGCTGCCGAGCTGAAGTAGGCATCTCCGTAATTATACGGCCATTCTGTCGAATGTCTCAGCCACAATACCGTAGCACCACCTCGAACCTCACAGAAGTGCTCCACAAAGACCACAGCTGCCATGTATGACTGACAGTTCATCACGCAGAAACTTGCTAAAGTCATTGAATCAGACCGTATGACTATCTCACCGCTAATCACCTGTCTGATACCCAGCTGAGACATGCAGGTGGGAATAGGTGATAGTGCCCTGGCTATTACGCGCCTCGGACCGCAAAAGGGGAGTCGGAATGCAAGGAGTAAGTAGTCAGCCACGAGGCAGCTGTTGAGTCTATTGCTGTGATTATCGATACATACTTGGCTGGACTGAACCTCTGCGAAGCAAATCCGTTTTATGCCGAAGACCTTGTCACTCAGGATGGCTATGGCCGCGTCACCCTAGCCATCACACTTTGTGGCGTACCGCTTGATGCAATAGTTCGACTGGGGTCCACCTCCCCCGTCTTGAATCATGTAAAATATCCGCTCTGCTCAAAGCAACTTGTAGGGAAAAGAGCAACCATATTCGGCAGTATAAGTACTGTTCAGCCAAGAGACACATCAATACATAGCTTTGGCAGGGCGTACGACTTTTCAGTCAGAAGGATCTAGACGTTTGATGTCTGAGACAATTCACAAGGCTTTTTCATTCAGCCAGCCCATCGTCGAAATTGTCTCCCACTAGTGTCTCCCACTAGTGATTTCGCCATCGCAACAACAGCCGTCACCACTGCAAAGGCTGATCCTCCTGCAGTCGTATCACATCAACTATTGAGTGATAAGCTGCCTACGGTCTCGGCGTGTCCGTCTGTCACAACTCATTGACCATGACGGCCCCTCAAAACTGGATAGCGGAGCATGTCTTCTGTGCGGCCTCTCTCCCTCTCTCAGTGATTTGGCACACTCAGCTGGAGACGCTAATGCCGCCATGAATACCAGAGACTTGCAGACTCCAACCCCACCAGAACGTCCATAACGCTGCCTTCATTAGCGGGGCTTGCCCCTCCATGTCTGATGAACGAAACCAGAGCGAAAAAAGTGAGCTGTACGTACTTAGGAACTGACCAAAGAGAACCCCGAGGCGACTATTCCTTCCAGAGCCCCTACTTGATTCTGATTTCGTATCTTCATACTTGCGCATCGCGCGATGAACCAACGCATACTCAGCAACTCATATCCTCTGTTGCCAAGCTGATATGTAGGGTGCCGTATCGACCGCGGCGTTACAGGGAAGCATGCCAACACCTAAAATGCTAAACAGGAGAAGCATCACAGCCACACCGGCAAAGCAGCCAATCTGACGAGCCTGGGATATTAGTGAGTCGAGGATACAATCATAGCGCCCGGGCGGGGTCAACCCCTCGTCGTGCGCAACAAGACGCCGAAGAAATACCATCTTCCCATGTGATCCAGCGCTCCGTACGGGGGTGGCGAGGACGTCAACGCATTGCAGAGAGCCGCTCTCGATGGGCATAGTTCAGGGCGGCAAGTATCAGATCGGCAACTTAGGGTCACAGCCGCATTCCAGCACTGCGAACTGGATCATGCAGCGAGTTGTCAATACATGCCCCGAGATTAGAGGCAGCAAGGGAGTTACAAGGCTAGGCGTTATTCGACACGCTGTTGTCCTGCAGCATTGGAGGAGAGACTGGTTGGTCAGGCCTAGATCATTCGCACCTGCGCACACTCTGGCTGGTGATGCTGAAGCTGGTACAGCTGTATTATAGGGGTAGTAGAACTACTATGGTAGAGGGCTGAAATAAGCACCCTCCATTCTAGAAAAGTGGAACTTCACACGTAGGTCTACAGTGCGCAGAGCCTTATACACTGTAATAAAGGGTCGTCTCCATATTAGCTAGTAGTCTCGGATAAATAAGTCTCCGTAGCAAAGGTTACTAACACAGTAGAAGTACTTAAAAGCGGGTCTATTTCCGTAATGGAGGGGTGCCTATTTCAGCCCCCTACCATAGTATTTGCTACGGTCACCAACGATACATAGGCGGAGTTTGGAAGCAAAAGTCAAAAAGAATTGTGAATTGTTTCCCCATGCATCGCATGGCTAGAAATAACTTTGACTACTGAGCCTGAAGTATCCCAAGAGATGCGCATTGGTTTCCTTGACAAAGAACATCAAGTAAACAATAAAGGTACGTTGGTAGCATAAAAAAACAGACTTACATGCATTATGCTTTTCTCAGAGGCACAACTGTCAGACAGACCGATAGAAAAGCTAGCTGTGCACAGGGCCGGATGGGCCGGATTGATATAGTGTTTTCCTTCGAACCTAGAAAGAGACTTCAAACCTAGTCCACCCTCAACAACCTAGATAGACGGCTTGGGACGGCATTATCAGTTCAAGGGTGTCCGGATTAGCCGGATCCCTAGGGATAAATAGCTAGCTTTCTTCCCCCATAATTAGACACAGAGAGCTAGTCAACTTCAAGTGTCCAAGTTCGAATCACTTAGTGCATCTCAATGTTTCACAAGAGTGCGCATTTAACATCATGTCTACAAACTAAAAGATATTTCAAGCCTATGTGCCAGACCGTTGGGGATAATACCCCATACTGGATCTAGCGGTTACTTGTTTGTTAAGCAAAAGCTAGACACCAGATGCAGAGCTTCAGTCGAAACCTGGCATCGGTTTACAACGACATTTGCAATGCTCTACAGAGCAGTATACATGATGTCGTAGTGAGGAATGTATCTGACATGGATATTTGAATATGGCATATAGTAATAATTATGAAGGTATGAGATAGCGCCGGGTATTGTAGATAAAGCTAACTCCATGGAATGAAACATTTTCTTCCCTGTTCATACAATCTCTCCAACTCCGGTCTATAAGTACTTACGACGGTACTCTGACCTCCTCCGATGATCCAACAGATCTCATAGACGTGGTTGGCCTTTCCAAAGACTGCATCTCTACATCGACGTGGACATAGATCTTATGACTAGAAGACGCATCGTCTAGCGGCTCCCAGTCGCGATTGCCAGGCATATTAGCACGAAGGCCCTTGTGCGGGCGCGGGGCAGTGGCGACCTTGCTTGTGACAGTCGCATTGTTTGTCCCCGTAAAGGGAGTAATGTTGGCTGGTGACTGGCCAACCGATGAGTCAAAGTTAACCCAGTTCTTGAGAAGCCGCCGTAGTGATGGTAGGGAACCGGCGATGGTTCCAGTCCCAGACTCAACCACTGACCAGAGCGCAATGCTTGCAACGTTGTCTTTTGATAGATTGTCAGACAAAAGGTAGACATGAAAAATCGGATGGCAAGGCCAACTTACACATGTAATCTCTGGGCTGGGTGTAGTATTTAAGATAAGGCAGTCTCACCATGGTGGCGATGGATGCTCTGTCTCAGAGTTAGTCCTAAATCTAGACGAATTGTACGACGGGGAGGTCTTACAGCACACCCAAGCCAAGAATGATGGTGATGGAAATCTTGGTCTGCCTTTTCATCTGGGCCTTGTAGAGCATGAAACCCGGCAAAATGGCACAAATCCAATCGGTGGTGACTGACGCAGCAGATACCATATAACTAAGGCCAGTGAGGACCATTGTCGGCGCGCAACGTCCTGGAACCGCACCCCAGGTTGAAGCTAGCGGCTGGCACATGGCCAAGAGGGCGATGATGATGATGAGCGTGGTGATGCAGGATGTAATGAGCGTCACCCAGATGATGATTCGGTGGGACTTTTTGACGGCGATTCGGAGCAAAGTAACGCAGATGGAGCCCTTGATGCAGATGAGGGAGGCGCAATAGAGGGTCTGGAACATCCAGACGTGGAAACGGCCACTTATAATCATGCCGGCGTTCAGATACGTGTCTCTGGTCCCCAAGCCGATGTAGCACGCTGATGAGATAGCGCCGATAACGCCCATGAAGAGTGCCTAAAAGATCGTGAGTTTCGTGTTCCCTTGGAAGTTCTCACAAGGGCTCCGGGAGTCACGTACCCAACCAACCAACATGAGGCCGTCATCAATGCCGAAGACTCCATGTCTGGCTCGAATCCACGTCCTCAGCAGCACCACGACCGTACACGGAGCGACGAAAAAAAGAGATACGACGAGGAGAACGAGGGCAAGGCCATGCGGTGTGACATAGGTAGTACTCGAGTCGACAGCCATGGTGGTGTCGTCTCTCTCACTCACTCCTGTGACCCTCACACACTGGAATGAATGAATACGCCAAGTAGCACCAGACCCTTTTCGAGATGGGAGGAGCTTTCTATTTGATCCCAACCTCTTTAGTGAGCCATTCTTTGCGCCCTTTAGAGTTTCTCGGCCCCGGTCGACTCATTTCTAGCCCTATCGTTTGCGGTCTTCACATGCGGCCAGCCTCCACTATTAACTGCAGCTCGCGGGCAGATCATTGCGGGGGGCTGTAGCGCTCAGTCCCCCTGCGTTGCGACTGACTCGAAGAGTATGACAACATCTGTGTAACCAATCCAGTGGCTTGCTCTGCAGAGCAGGCCAGTGACTTCGCTGTGCAGATCAGGCCAATGGCTTATCGCGAAGAAGACGCCAGTGGCTTAAAGCGTAGCCAAGAGCGTGCTTAGCGCAGACAAGAGCCAACGTCGCGTAGTACGGATCAATGAAGCCGTGGCAATCGGCGTCCTAGCTAAGGAGGACTCACCAGAAGGAACGCGATCCGGTAGGTTCCCCGGATTTGAGGTAGCCGAGACCAAGTTCAAGTCCAACGCATTGGGATATTCGTGTCATGCAAGAAGGCCCCTGCGCGTTTCAGTAGACCTTCAGCCCTGATGCCGATCACACGTGGTTAACACCGATGGTTTTGGCCCTTTGGGTTCTCGGCTAATCTCGTTAACTGTGCGAGCGCTCGGTATCTTTGCGTCACACAAGGCTAACCCCAATACTCGTTGGAAGATCCTACTACTAACCTCTATCAGAGGCCGTTGATGAATTTGGACCTCGGGCAATAATTTTCGCATTCCCAATCGGCTTAGGGCGAGCAAGGTCAGTGTAATTGGCCTTTGGCATCCTCAATGAACTATCGTATAGCGCAGCCATGTAAGACGCCACTGGAAAAGTCGGATGTGATGCCAAGAGTCTTGCAAAGGGGCCCTTTGGAAAGTTCTTAAATTATTTCTACTTTTGTATAAGCCGCCCCAGTCCTTGGTAACATTTGCAGACACGAATGCAGCCACTATCATGGTATCCGCCAGGGCCCACATGTCGCAGTTGATTAGATATCGCTTTACCGTACCCAATGTCTAATCTTTCAACGTGATGCAGGAATCCTAGTCTAGAGGGTGAATATGGGGCGTTTAAAAGATGGATATGCGCCAACTCGGCACTAAACATAGGAATTGATATTGCAACGATCCTGGGAGCGTAGCCACGAGAAAGAACACAACAGCCCACTGCACACATGTTAGCAGCCCAGCTGTATCTGATCGGGTGGAATTCTATGGGTTGAGGAAGAATGTTCGGGGCGGAAATGACTGTATTTCGAAAATAAAAATAAAAGACCAAAGGAAAGCAATGGGCTAGAATGACTGCAATAGCATGTCTCAAAGAAAAGAACCTTAACGCCTAGTCCCTTCTATATTTGACCCTTTTTTGATCACTTCCTCAATGCGGCTGGTGCCTCCTGGGTTTGGGTTACCCCGAGACCATCCCAATGTAGACACATGGTGAAATATGATAACGATTGTCTGTTTGCATTCAATCAATCCTGATACTTCATACAATCTGTCCTCCCAGAGTTTTCTGAATCAAGTAGCTTGTAGACGTCTAGAATTTATAAGTAGCCTCCGTCCCATGGATCTCCATCTATTCTCTTGCGTCTAATATCTATTGTTTCTCATTTCTAATCTATATCGCCATCTATTCCTTGGCCCACTCTTCAAACAGGACCTGCAAGCGTGCGCCTTCTGTATCAGCCACCTCCGAGAAACTCCGTGCCGCCCCGAACGGATGATAGGGGAACGGGCTGCAGGAGGGTGATCAGCAACCTTTTTTTTTTCATGCTGTAGTGACAGGGGATAAGTATCAAAACGAGATTTAACTTACCCATATTCAGGTACAAAGGTAATGATGTCATTGTGTTTCTGCGCCTTGATGCACTCTTTCCAGAAATTCTCGAAGAATGTCCTCTCTGGGGTGAACACCTCATTGGTGGGATCGGGGCATTGAGATGACTGGGTCGTGCCCATGCGGGCATGGATGTGAGAGACCTAAGTTGTCGTATTGCAGGTTAGAATAGAATATGCATGTCATTTTCAGTAGTGCGAACTCACGTGAGGAATAATGGTTTTAAGAATGGCCTTGTCTTCCTCTCCTTGGTCGAGGAGACGCTCACAAACCACGACCCAGTGGGAGATATCGGCAGTAATTCGCAGTCTTAATATATGGTCAGCGGGAAGTCATCCTCATTTGAGGGGTGAGGTGCATACTTAGGGACTCGGCTCAAGACGTAAATTCCCGCGTATGGGTTAAACAAAGAGCGTAGTCGGTGTGTTTCATGGCGGACCTTTCCCTCAAGTCCCAATTCGGCGTCGACTTCTAGAGTACCCTTGTAGAACTCGACTGACTCATCGAGAGTCCAATGATCGCTAGAACGCCAGGTTTAATCAAGTAGTTCTCTCGGGGAAAGACACCATTTAAGTGCTTTGAACACGTTCATGCATACCTTCCAGATTGCGCATTGTAATTGATGGGCCTCAAGACCTGGGCTTTCTGTAGCTGCTCTCGATAATGGCCAAGGACCACTTGGGGAGTCAACCCAGTAGGTCTAGGTCCTACATACCCTCCCCATGCCGTGTGAATGCTTTTCGGTGGTTAGTCGAGCTAGGCATAAGTGGGGGGGAAACCAGTTTTATCTTTTTCCAGCAAATGATGTTGCCGATGACGGTAGACTCACAGGACACTAATCTCCAAGCCAGCATCATCACAAGCCTGTCTGATGGCGGGCAAGTCTGAAAGACCGGTGAAATCAACTTCTATGCCAGCTATCATGAACAAGACATTTGTTAGCCTTTAGCTGTGATATCAAAGATGGCGAGAGTGGGGGAGGGGCAGATCGAACCATAGCCCTGTTGCTTTAGGGTAGGGAACCAAGCTTTCCAGTCTTCATAGTTGGGGCCAGGAGCGATTCCCCAAGTGGTGCGAAAGCGCAAAATTTGAACCATTTTTTCGATTATGTGTAAGGAGACAGAAGGAGAATGAGCAGAAATGAACAACGACAGAGGATAAATAATTAACTGCTGGCCTCGAGGACCAAGGCTCTTCTTTCTACCGCTAGAATTGGGCAAGAAAACACTAATACCTTTGGAGCTTAGTTCGATTTACTGATGGAATAGTGGAGAATTTGGACGTACAGGCACGGAGAAAAATGCCCCAAACAGTAAACTTGCCTCATTGGACAACCTGCCAAATCTGGCGCAGTGGAAACTCGTCGCGAATTTGCCCTTTGGGTAATGTTTCGACAGTGAGGCGCAATTCTCTCACATCATGGTGTTGCGGAAGTGGGGTTCTTTGGCCGGCGTTAAGTCCGATAAATAAGTGCCGGGGAAGCAAATGCCATGATGTTTTCGGCAGTGGGAGATGCTATGGGTAAGACACTGTGACCACAAGCTCCTTCCCCTCTTACCCGTCACTTCAGTAGGTTCTTCCATAATTTTTCTTCCTCATCAATACGCCAGTATCCGTTCTCTTAAACCAGTCTCACTGTTTATTAAGACATCACGCCCGTCTTTATTTCCATGCCAGACTGGACCTTGAATGCCGAATGGGGGAATTAGTCCCCGATCGATTGTGGCTCTGATTTGGCCTGGAAGTAATTAGCACGCATCATCAAGCCCAAAAGCCGACAAAGCGCGTCACTAACGCGTCCCCGATGCCAATTGCGCGACAGCAAAAAGAGCCGCTGGTCCACTGCAACGTTGGTTTTCAGCGCCAGCTCCAACCTCTACTCCACGCCTTGATGATATGGCCAGTGAGGCTTGAAGAATCACCTGGGCTTGGTGGGCTTCCCGAGAAACCCGGTAGAAGGGGATCCATCTAGCTGCCGCGCCTTTACTTTTATCCACCGTGTGACGGATACAAATTCACTGGTCAGTGGAGTCGACGAGTTAGGCAAGTCCCGTACCTTGTGTCACACCACACCCCATTCTTGGTGGGAGGGTGGAGGATGATGCATTGACGCTCGTGGGGATGCTCTTGGAGACGATGGAGCATCCTGGACGTCAAAGAGATGGTGTTGCACGTCGGCAACATCAGCGATTGTGAAAAAGAATGAAATACAAAATCATTATAAATTTTGGAAAAGACGCCCTCACGATACTACGATTTAAGCTAGATCGTCTTATAAAATCTGATCCGAAGCTGCCGTCGAGAGAGTTTTTGTCAGCTCTGAGCGGGGTAGTGAAAGCTGACTGCCAATTCAAACCATCAACACCTGCTGCAACCCAATAATGCCACTGTACACGGGTATTTTGAGGGCTTTCGGACGTTGATTCCCGGATGAATGCTGATCTTGTCAAAAAAAGTTACAGGATTGTTGTATACGAGCCCATCCAAAGCCCTACTTATTGACTTTGAGATCCCTTGACCCGATCGAAGACCAGGCGCTTCCTTCGACATTGAAACCAACACACCCTGTACTAGACTCGTGTCATCCCATTTGTCACTCTCTTGCTTCTAGCTCATTCTCCCCGCAAGATGCTTCTTACTCCTGTACAAAGCCAAGCAGGCTTACAAGCCGCCACCCCCGCAGCACCCCCGCCTTTGGCAAGCACTGCCTGATCTAATCTGGAAAGAGTTCCCCGATCGCTCCTTGTCCTGGCTGGCCTTCTCGCCGGCATCAAAAGTGGGCGGAGCTTCCCCGCAATCGGGCGGCTTCGAGGCCGAGCAATGTCCGAAAGTCAATCATAAGACATAAAGGAGAGTTGGGAAGGTCGGAATAGGTAAAAATTTCCCCGGGTTACTCCTACGATTGTAATAACCTTGACCAGAAATTATTGATATTACCTGACGTACAATGGCTTCCCAAACGATGAAGGCTGTCAACTACCATGGACCGTTCCAGGTGAAGGTCCAGGAGATTCCCAAGCCGGCTATTGAACATCCCGACGATGTTATCGTCAAGGTTACGACTGTGAGTTTCTTCTTCACCATTTTGCTAGTCTTGAGACTGACAGACTATCAGTCGGCCATCTGTGGTTCAGATCTTCAGTACGTGGCACAAATGATCAAGCGAGAGGCAAGATTCAGACTCATCAGAGCGTAGCATGTACGAGGGCAGAACCGCTGCTGAGCCCGGCATCACCTTTGGTAAGCAATCAATTAAGCGTAGGCACTGTACGGATGCTGACCATTTTTAGGTCATGAGAACATGGGTATCATCGAGGAACTAGGTGAAGGCGTCACCCTGCTGAAGAAGGGCGACCGTGTTGTTATGCCCTTCAATGTCGCCGACGGGCGCTGCCGAAACTGCGAAGAAGGAAAGACGGCTTTTTGCACCGGCGTCAACCCCGGATTTGCGGGCGGCGCCTACGGTAAGACTCCATGAAGAGAGGAGAAATCCTAAATGCTGACAGGATCGTAGGTTATGTTGCCATGGGTCCTTACCGTGGAGGTATGGCGGCCCATCTTCGCCTGCTTTGACACTTGAAACCTAACTCTACATTCAAGGCCAAGCCCAATACATCCGAATTCCTTATGCCGACTTCAATGCGCTGAAGCTTCCCCCTGGCAAGGAGTTTGAATCCGATTTTATCCTGCTCGCAGGTTCGTACCTCATCGAGTGACATGTGGCATCTGAAGAGTCTGAATACTAATAGCCCTTTAGATATCTTCCCTACCGGTATGAACGGACTCACTAACATTCACTCACGTTTCACACTAATCTAGACTAGGCTGGCACGGTGTTGAGATCTCTGGCTTCCAGTCCGGCGAGAGCATCGCCGTCTTTGGCGCCGGCCCCGTCGGTCTGATGGCCGCCTACTCCGCCGAGCTGCGCGGAGCCTCGCGTGTCTATGTCGTTGACCGTGTCCCGGAGCGACTCGAGGCGGCCAAGAAGATTGGCTGCATCCCTGTTGACTTTTCCAAGGGTGATGCCGTCGACCAGATCATCAAGCTCAACGGAGGAATGGTCGATCGCTCAGTCGATGCTGTTGGTTACCAGGCTGTTTCTACTGATGGATCCAGCGAGGTGCCCAATATTGTCCTTGAGAATATGATTCGCGTTACGAGGGCCTGTGGTGGACTCGGTATTCCCGGACTCTACGTTCCTAGGTCGGTAGCCATTCCTGAACTACAATCACATGTGCTGATTAGAGATCTCTATAGCGATCCCGGTGCTCCCGACGACACCTCCGCCAAGGGAATGATTAGTCTCAGTTTCGGAAAGCTCTTTGAGAAGGCAAGTAACTTGTTCTACCTCAGTTCTCATTCTCTAACACTGGCCCAGGGTCTCTCTATTGGCTGCGGTCAGTGCAACGTCAAGTCTTACAACAGATACCTCCGAGACTTGATCATCTCCGGCAAGGCCAAGCCCAGCTTTGTGGTGTCGCACGAGATCAACATTGAGGACGCGGAGGTGGCATATGAAAAGTTTGACAAGCGAATTGATGGCTATACCAAGGTGCTCATCCACCCCAACGGTGGATTTTAGGAAGGGGTGTGTACATGCATTGGACGGTGTTGATGACTACGAAATGTGTGTGTAGGGGTGCTAGCGAGCTGTGACGAGCACTTGTGTATTTAAGGGCGTTGAGAAGTTCAAGGGATCATTGACACAGACTACAACGATGAGTGTGATGTATGACGCGGTTTGAGGTTTCTTCCCAATGTTGCTCCTCGTATGACTTGGTGCTACCTGTTCTAATTATTATATGCATTGCTTTTAGAATTGCTTTGATAGCACGAATCCAAAAGCCTCGTCCAGAATCTTCAAACCCTCTTCAATCTCTTCCGCAGTAACCGTGACAGATGGAGCAAGTCGGAATACACCGCCCATTCCAGGAAGATTGACAACGTTGCACGACAGACCCAGCTCCATCGCCTTGTCCGAAACTGCTTGACCGAGGTCAGAACCCGGTGCTTTCGTCTCGACGTCGGAAATAATCTCTATGCCTTGAAGCAGCCCGCGGCCACGCACGTCGCCGATGCACCAGTACTTGTCCTGGAGCCTCAACAAGCCTGCTCGCAGCTGGGCGCCTCGCTCGGTCGCGCGTTGGCAGATGTTGTCGCGCTCGACAATCTCGAGGACTTTGTTGCCGACGGCAGCTGTGAGGGGGTCGTTGAGATGCGTCGTGAGCCACAGGAACCCAGCCCCCCGGCAACCTGCTTCGATCTCGGGGGTAGTAGATACTGAAGCTAGAGGCAGGCCGCATCCAAGGGTCTTGGAAAGGCAGAGAATGTCAGGCACGACGCCCTCGTGCTCGAAGGCGAACATATCACCGGTGCGGCCAACGCCAGTTTGAGCTTCGTCCATGATGATGAGCATGCCACGTTTTTTACACTCCTCACTCATACGCTTGAGATATCCTTCAGGCAGGTCGAGAATACCTCCAGTGCTGAGGATGGGCTCCATGATAAAGGCAGCAAGCGATCCCACACTCTGTCGGTCAATCATCGACCAGCCAAACGCAACCTCCGTCTCCCAGTCATAAGACCCATCGGCCTTTCGGAACGGTGAGCGGAAGGCATACGGCGCAGGAAAAGCGAGCTGTCCCGGCATTGCGGGGCCGCCGTTCTTCCGGCCCGCCGAAAAGGTGGCGGACCCGGAGCCCTGGGTCAAGCCGTGGTAGCTCGCGGAGAAGGCGACGATCTCGAACTTGCCTGTGTGGCACTTGGCCATCTTGATGGCGGCCTCAGTGGTCTCGGAGCCGGTGTTGAGGAAGAAGGACTTTTGCAGAGGAGGCGGGAGGATGCGAGCGAGGCGCTCGGCGAGGTCGACGACGGGGTGGGTGATCATGTTGCTCAACAGGTGATCGAGCTGGCCGACGTATTTTGTTACGACCTCCACAATCTCAGGATGAGAATGGCCCAGCAGGGAGCTCATCTGGCCAGATGTAAAGTCGAGCATCTTCTTGTTGTTTGCATCATAAAGACGAGTACCCTCTGCTCTGGTGATGACAACTGGGGAGAATGGAACGCCCGTGTTGAACATGTACTTGTCGGTCTTGGACCAGAAGGCAGCGTTGGCTTCGGAAGACATGGTGGGCAACGGAGGCAGATAGACCCTGAATGAAAGAAATGATGATGCTGTTGTGTTGAATGCAAAGGCTGGTTGAAGGCAATCATGCTACTTATAAGGCCAAGCAAGTTGCCCGCGGGAAACACGAGTCCCACAGCTGGTAGGAATTCCGCGGGAAAGGTCCTCATCAAAGGTTATTTGTCACTGACTCTTCAAAAAGCCTCAACCCGCGGATTCACATGTTGAGAGAGGAATCAAGGTCAAGAAGTCTCCTTGTTGTATTGTGTGCAACAGTGTGAATATTTGGGGGAACAACCTAGAGATGCAAATGCGCGAATACGGCTAGCCCAAATTTTGGGATGAATCATGACTGCCACCAAAATATACTAATCAACGGAGAACCAAAGAAAGTTTGGCTGTAACTACTGGAACGGGCCTCTGTCAGATTATGAACCAGACATGATCCGATCAAAGACGTGGGCTCAACATTATAAAGTGAAAGTTCGCCGCGGCAATGAGCGAAAAATTGAAACCCGCGGAAAATTCGATACCTACCGTGTGTACACTAGTTGTTGGGCGACGCACAATTGACCTCTTACGTCGAACTGCAATCATTCGCTCCTTTATGGAATAAGGAAGAACTAAACTATAGATTAAAGTAGAATAAAAGAAGGTAAGAATTTCACTAAAGTAGTCCGGATTATATTAAATTATATCCTAATAATGTTCGTGAAGGTAGAGGAGAAGTTTTCCATCTGCCCTTGCTTGGAGCATGTAATCTAGAGCTTTATGGGATTATTTAGTCTTCATGTAATGATGATTAGGAATAACTGGAATTGAACGGGGCCTATGTGGAAGTGGAAACGCAGTGCGTATTGGAACTAGCTATTATTGGCTACATGTGCGTCTTCCAAGGAGATAGAAGGAGATAGTTATGAACTCTTTTCTTCAAGTGAGTAGTTTATGAAGAGAGTCCTACAGCTGATACGTGCCCATTCTTCTCGGGGCAATCTTGAGCTGGAACAAGCGATCAATCTCGTCGTAGCGACGGCCCTTGAGCTCCGGGACGAAGAACCAGCTCCAGGCCAGAGCGAACAGAGCAAGGCTGCCAAAGATGAATCCCACCTTGCCCTTAAGGTTGCCCTCGTCCGGGTTGACCATGTATGGGATGGCGACGCTCATGATGATGCCCATGACGGCCTGCGTGGCCGTGGCCAGCGCCATCGTCTTGGCCTTGAGCGCCGTGCTGCTGGCCTCACCCAGGATCGCAAAGGCCACAGCGCCGACACTCAAGAAGTATACGAAGGCGTAAATTACTGTGCATGCTGACTGCACCCACTTGGCCGCTCCGGTAGGGACGACGTCCATGATGCCGATGAGGAACAGGAGGAGCGTGAGGCCAACCATGCCGCCGAGGAAGATCTTACGCCGACCAAACGAGTTGATGACGAACCAGCTAGTAATATTACCAGCTACACCGCAAGCTGTAACGCCGACACCGAGATCGAAGCTGCGAGCCTCAGGCAGGCCGGCAAGCTGGAAGAAGTAGGTGGAGTAGCCCAGGACGAAGATGATACCGACAAAATGCTGACACACAAAGACGCCAATGCTGATCATGGTGCGCGTAAGATCAACGCCCCTAAAGCACTGCTTCCACGAGGCTTCTTCATCTCGGCTCGAGTCTTCTTCAGCAATTGTCTCCTCCAGACTTGCGAGCTTGCCGTCGACGTCGACGCCGGCGCCATAGAGCTTGATGAGCGACTGCTTGGCTTCCTCGCGCTTGCCCTTGCGGGCGAGATACCAGGGCGTCTCAGGCACAAAAGGAAGTCCGACAGCGAGGAACAGGATGAAGAAGAGCTGGGTGGCAAAGGGCCCGCGGTACGCCCAGCGGTCCGTCCTCTCGCCGAAGCCCTTGACGACGCCATTAGAAACGAGCTGACCGACAGCAATGCCCAAGTTGACACCGGACGTCGAAAGACCTCGCAGGACGACGGGCGCGATTTCCGAAGTGGCCAAGGGGCCGAGGGTCAAGTAGAAGCCCAGGCCGAGACCGAGCACCAACTTGGAGATGAGGAAGGCGGCCTTTGCGGTGGAGAAGAGCTCACCAATGATGCCGCCAGTGGTGACGACGAGACCGATGGCGAGCGAGTTCTTGCGGCCAATCTTATCACAAATGTATGAGCACAGGAATCCGCCGAAGAACTGGCCGACGCTGCTGACGATGTTGAAGGCGGACTGCCAGTCGGCGGGCAGGATGGCCACGCCGTCTTCGACATATCTACCGGGGTTGAGTTAGTCTTTCATATGTTCGTTGGATGAGTTCGCTGGATTGTATGTCGTACCCGAAGTCGCGGCGGAACGCCATGACGGAAATCATGGCACCGTTGATCTGGGCATCGAATCCCCTGCAAAACCGCGTCAGCCCATAGTTTCAGAGACAACTCGACAGACGAGAAAACTCACCAGCCAACACCAGCCATAGCCCAGTAGAATGACCACCAAGCGAGTGCCGGATGCCGAAGGAAGACTTGCTTCATCGTCAAGTCGTGCTCCGCCTGGCGGTCCGCGATGACCGTGTCTGTCTTGGGGTCCGCATACTCGAGCCCGGACGCCTGAGGCTCGACGTGATGCACGTCGTCTTTGGCGCCGACGGGGGCAATCTGAGACGCCATGATGCTTTGTTTGCTGTGTGTGTTGTGAATGTTGTGAATGTTCAGTTGTTGTCTGGTCTGGGATATTCTTCTTCTCCTCGACGAATCGGGCAACACGGCATATATACTCGATTTCGCTTCGGGAAGGGCCGCGTCGGTATCGTATTGTTTCCCAAAACCCAGCTTCGAAAATGTCGGCACGCGTTACTGCTCCAAGGGGCTTCAGACGCCACACCGGCTAAAAAGAACGACCCAGGAGTCGGGATTGTGCAGCGTCACAAGACAAGCGACTCGTCAACCCGTTGGTCTGGTCCGGGGATTGTGGGGAGCGCGGCCCCTTGTCATGCCAGGCCAGGTTGTGGGGAGGTTTTGTGGAATGGAGCTTGTCCTGAATAGAATAGGTTACGAGCGAGACTCCGCGAAGGGCATCGATTGGGTGGCGCCATGTCTTTTGGCATCAAGATGATCCACTCATCCCAGTGCCGCTAGACTCGGACTCGCCGACACCGCTTGGAATAAAGGGCGACACTCCCCGAGAAGCTTCTTCCCCGGTTAGAGACTCTATCAAATCCATCATCCGAGGTGTCTGAGAGTCACATCGGGGACAACTCGTCCCTCTTGTTACACTCTGCCGAAAATCTCCCCACACTCCACGTTCCTTCTCTCCGCGTTTCCTGTCCTCCATGCTCTTCTCCACCTGGCACTAGCTACTCCGTCTATTTTTTGACCCATCGAACGCTATCCACTGCCACGCTATGCAGTCGCCTGGCCAGGAAGACTCAGAGCGTCGTCCTGGCAAAAGGCCAGCCGCTCGAGGAACAGCCTTCTACCCACGAAAGAGAGCCAATACAGCCTGTCAAGTTTGTCGAGCCCGAAAGACCAAGTGCGATAACCGAAAACCATCATGCTCGTACTGCCTCAGCGTCGGGGCCACGTGCAATCAGTCGCCTGTGGACCTATCGGCGTTTGACCCGGCAAGCTTGAAGATACTCGAAAGGCTAGACGACCTCGAGAGAATGATGAAGGAGTCTCAAAACAATGCCCCAGCTCATTCTATCGGCTTCCATCAATCCCCTCCAGACTCGAACGGCGGCCACGTTCTAAAAGATTCACCAATGCATGCAGGCGACGCTGAAGTAGAAGACCTGTCATTGAGAAGCATCCTACCAGAGAAGCTCGAAAGTCTGGTGCAATGGTCAGTATTCCCAGGGCAGCCAGAAATACAATTCCTCGCCCGCAGTCCTTTGGACTCGAGTTCTCCCAAGAGCAGCAACCTCGGCGCGCTGCTCGATATCAAACCCCAGGGAATCAATGCGCTCCTGGACAACTTCTTCCTCCACGTGCACTGCAAGAACCCCATCTTTGAGGAAACATCAACGCGTCGAATCGTCACGTCCACCCTCCTCGACGGGATCGATTGGTCGCCTAACTCATGCCTCTCGCTCATGATATGCGCCCTCGGAAGCATCGCCACACCCCTCGGCCCAAGCCTCGAAACGAAACCCGACACGACAGCCTACACGGAAGCCCAGAGCTATTTTGACGCGGCACAACGAAGGATCGGCTCGCTGCTCTGCAAGCCCGATATTATTGGAGCACAGTGTCTTTTCCTTTCGGGAGTTTACATGATTTGCATCTACCAGCCTCACCCGGCCTGGCGGTTCTTTTCTCAAGCGCTGGCCGCATGCCAAACCCTTCCGTTCCTCCAACGCGCCCATCGAGCCGGTATATCGACGCCGGAACTCTCGGACGAGTTTCTCACGTTGCCGGCCGATGAGACGCAAGAGCAGGCGGTATACTGGTCTGCTTGGAAGTCAGAGAGAGAGATGAGGCAGGAACTGGCGCTTCCAGACTTCAACATGCCCCATTCGACGAGCGTTCTCTACCCGCCGTTCTTCCCGACTCCTCCTCAGCCGCTGGAATCGATGAAGACGCCCAATTCAGATCGACAGCGCGCCTCTTGGCTCTTCTACCTCGCGGAGATATCCCTAAGAAGACTTTCCAGCAGGGTCTGCAATGCAATTCTTGAGTTGCATCGGAACGCAGGCTCCAACACGAGGTTCCTTGACGAACTGGCTCTCTTAATACCAGAATACGAGGCGCAAGCCCAACAATGGTCCGCCAACCTTCCTCCCGAGCTATCAATACAAACATCCCCAGAAGGAGACAACGTTTGCGTCTACGTTCTACGAGGCCACTTTGTCAACTTCTTCGAGACGATATACTGGCCCTTTGTCATGGCACACCTCGAGGGCCTCGAATCCGGAAGCCCAATCAGCGCGCTGGGGCAAGAGATTGCCAAAAAAGGGCTCCAGATGCACGTCCGCCGAGTATCGGTCAACGAGCCGGGGTTCCTGCATCGGCATCATGGCACGTGGAGCATGATCAGAGGATGCGTCCGCAGCGCAGTAGTGCTGCTAGGAGCCGGCCTGCTAGGGTGCGAAATGCCGCATGCCTGGCAAGAAGCTACCTTCCAGATAGTTCAGTTGTTGAGTCTCTGGGAGGATGAGATTCCTGAGTTGACGGCCAGAAAGGCGTTTCTGCAACAGGCGCTGATGGGGCTGGACAACTAGAGAAAGCTCGTATGAATACGTATGAATAATAATGAATCACGACTTGAAGAGTACTTAATTGGCCGCTCCACCAAGGGCGAGTTGCTGGCACAAAGAATGACTTACATATTCCGTGACCCATCCCACGTACGATCGCGGAGCCGCGTAGCACATGGCCTCGGAGCAGTTCGCGCAGACGTCTGCATTAGAGTATGCAATGACTAGTTACTCCTAACTGTCGACATCTCATGATTCATAGCCTGGGGCCCAGGCTTGTTTCTTCTTCGCGCATGATCATCTTGCTTGATCCGCTGCCCCACAGCCCCAACTCATTGACAGGGGCCGTCGGGGAGTATCGCCCGTAACCTCACACGCCATTCCCCATTCGCCAAGCCGGTTATAGAATGATGCGGATGATCATGTTGGAGCTCAATCCTCGGTATAAAGCAGGTCCCGTTCAGCTCGAACCGCATTCCTCAGTGTATCCTCGATCATTCATTCACATTTCACTGCAATCCGACAAGATGGCAAACACATCCAGCCTAGCGCCTTGCACGATGCTCCGAGTTGATGGAACTCGCATCGTCAACCCCTCCGGCGAGACCGTCGTTCTCAAGGGCGCCGGTTTGGGCGGCATGCTCAACATGGAGAACTTCATTACTGGATATGCCGGACACGAGCACGAGCATCGCGCGCAGCTTGCGGAGGTCTTGGGCGAGGAAAAGGCCACTTTCTTTTTCGACCGTCTCATCCACCACTTCTTCACAGAGTCAGATGCCGCATTCTTCGCGTCCCTGGGTCTCAACTGCATCCGCATCCCGTTCAACTACCGTCACTTCATCGACGACATGAACCCTGGCGTCATCAACCCCAAAGGCTTCCAGTTCCTGGACCGATGCGTCGATATCTGCGCCAAACACAACCTATACGTCATTCTTGACATGCACGCCGTTCCTGGAGGACAGAACCAAGATTGGCACAGCGACTCTGGGCTGTCTCGGGCTCTTTTCTGGGAGCACAAGGATTTCCAAGACAGAACCATCCAGCTATGGGAGGCACTCGCTAAGCATTATAAGGGAAACCCAGTCATTGCTGGATACAACCCACTCAACGAGCCAGCCGACCCTCACAAGACCGCCTCTGGCCACTACGGCGCGAGGCTTATCGAGTGGTACGACCGAGCCGAGAAGGCCATCCGTGCCATTGACCCAGATCATATCCTCTTCATCGACGGAAACACATATGCCATGGACTTCCGCGCGTTCCCCGATACCCCTTTACCTAACACCGTTTATGCCTGCCACGACTACGCAATGATGGGCTTCCCTGTTCCCGAGCAGTTCGAAGGAACGCAGGAGCAAAAGGATAAGCTTCGTGTAAGCTTTGAGCGCAAGGTGAAGTTCATGAGGGAGAAGAACGTCCCCATCTGGAACGGCGAGTTTGGACCTGTGTACCAGGATGAGCGAAAAGAGGGAGCCGAGGCAGTCAAGACGAATGCCAAGAGGTTCGCGCTCCTCGAAGAGCAATTATCCATTTATCGCGAGACCGGCGTCAGCTGGTCAATCTGGCTATACAAGGACATTGGCTATCAAGGAATGGTCTACGTCGACCCAGAGTCGGCATACATGAAGCTCATCGAGGGCTTCGTCGACAAGAAAAAGAGCCTGGGCCTTGACTTCTGGGGCGTTGTCAACAAGGACGGCGTCAAGCACCTCTACGAGCCTTTCCTCAAGGGCCTAAAGGAGATGGTGCCGGAAAAGTACCAAGGCGCAAAATATCCTAAGATCTGGACCTTCGAGCGCCACTTTGAGAGAGTGGTGCGGGAGTGCCTGCTGAGTGAGTACGTCGGTTGGGAGATGGCCGAGTTATTCAGAGGCAAGAGTGAGGACGAGTTGGAGGAACTCGCTGCTAGCTTTTCGTTGGAGAAGTGCAAGTTGCGGGGCGGCCTGAACGATATTCTAAAGAGAGACGCCACCAAGTGAGGAGATAATACTGGACGACATAGACTGATACGAGTGATCTTTGGGTCTGAACTTGAGGACGCTCTGGGCATGGATGGTAAAGGGTGGAATTCGAACCAGCACCCATAGACGATAGATCATCCAGAAATAGTGCAACTAAATGTTGCAGAAATCAGCTGGAGATTTTTGTACAAGACATACTCGCACAATACACAAGATACAAGTACTTGATGGCGGCACCTACACTCAGTAATTCATGTCACAGCAAACAGAACGCACATCAAGCCAGTGTTGAGTTCGCTGGTCCGCTCAACCAAGTGATCAAAGGCTGATTGAATAATTTACCAAAACTTCGTGGTAACGGCTGCTGCAAGAGCCAATAAAGCAAAAATGGAACATTAGTAGAGGTTAATTTCAGACAAAGCAGAGATTTTTCAAATTGGACGTAAGAAAGCTGTGCCTTACTATTGACAAAAATGACAGTCTCTTATTTGAGGACAATCTAGTGAGACTGTTGTAATTTATGGCTAACTTAGCTCCCACAGAAACCCGAGTTTTCGCTACCCTAGACTACGGTCATCTCCTTCCGCAGAGCTAAGATTGCAGTGCTGGCACTATCCCTTAGGCACACTCCCTAACGGATATGGCATGGTGGGCATGCAGGATATGTCTTCATGCAGGATGCATTAGTGTCTCCATAAATAGAGCAATACATTATGCTTGAATCCATCTTTTATTGAGGATATTTAGAAAGTTTCTAGAATTTCCGCTGCATACTAATTGGCATGTGCTGCACCGCTGTGTGGATTTCACCATTACATGTCGCTCGAGCCTGAAAGCCCGAAGAAGCTAGCGAAGTGAGGAAGATCGCTTGTGCTATAGCTTGTCCAAAGGTGTCTTTAGCAAACCTGCGTCCGTCCCTTCGCCTCTTTTTCCCTTTTTTCGTGATCAAATCGGGCCTTCACCAGCGACACGAATGTCCGCTCCAGGTTGCAATAACCGGCAACTGTTAAAAGAGTGCGGCCCACATACAAGATTTGCAACACGAGATCTGATCGCCAGCTAGCGAGCGCGCTAGAGACTACTTTGTTCAACACCAGGATTCACCGGGTAAGCAAGTTTCGCGGTAACAGGAGTATTTATCATTGTGACTAAAAATAACGACGTCCGTGAATTCAGCAACAGTGGGTCAATCGACTGGCGGGAGTCTGCGGATCGGAAATGGCGATCACAAGTGAATGAGGCAAATCGTGACTCCATTCTCGTGAAAGCGCATCTGGAGAGCTGATTTTGACTGCGTTAGTTCGGCAGCTCGTCAATTCGAGTTTGCTGCGAGATCCATGTTAGCAGGCTACCATGCACCGGTCACTGCCTAGATAAGTTAGTTAGGCACGATTGAAGCGAGCCTTGAATTTACGAAACAAAGACTTATTAATGATCAAGTCTTGCTGTTTTCAAGAACGATGTGGGATCTATTCTATTACTCTCAATTCCAAACAACAACGGATCGGTATACATTGCTGCTCAATAAAATCTCCACTTCTTTTTATCTCGGCACGCTCCGCACCATTCTTTGCAGCACATTGGACGTCGAAGCATTCAACGGAACACCCACCCCAAGGCAAATTCTCAAAAGATGGAAACAACGATTGATGATCTATGCCCATGGGAAGCAACTATATTTGTCGCCGCGGCGAGCGGAGAGACGGTAGAAGTTCAGCTGGAGCTGGACAAGGAGGTGGATGTGAATTTTCGCGACTTCTAGTACGGACGAACTCCGCTATCCTGGGCTGCCGAGAAGGGACATGATGACGTTGTGCAACTCCTCATTAGTAGGGGTGCTGATGTCAACGTCCTCGAGCCCAACCGCGGCCAAATACCCTTGTTGCAGGCCATTGCCAACGGGCACGAAGCTGTGACGAAACTTCTGCTCGAAGCGGGTGCCTCTGTCGAAACCAATAATACAGCGGGAAAGACGCCGTTGTTTTTGGCTGTTAGAAAGGGCAACACCCCTGTGCGAAGCTGTTGTTGAAAGCAGGAGCCAATCCAGCTGTCGCGGACTGGTGCTGTAGTCAGACCCCTTTGTCCTTGGCAGCGAAGAACGGATACGAGGAAATTGTGAGGGCATTGCTGGACCGCAATGCCGCCGTCGACGCGGAGGATAAACGTGGCCGAACACCCATGTCCTGGGCGGCGATCAAGGGCCACGAGAGCATTGTCAAGATGTTGTTGGAACGAGATGCAAGCACAGGCATGAAGAATTTTCTGTTGGATCAGAGACCGCTCGCTTTAGCTATCGAAGAGGGTCACGATGCCATCGTCCGCATGCTGATGGAAAAGTCTACTCTCGAAGAGGGCGGAGACCACGCAGCGATACTTTCAGCTGCGACTACACGTGGAGCCTCTGATCTAATGCAGACATTGCTTGGAAGAACGAAAACGAATGTGGATGTTAGACTATTGTCGAATCGCACGCTCTTGATGGAATCTGCCAATTGCAGTTGTGAAGAGCAATTCGACATGCTTCTTCGCCTGGGGGCGGATCCAGGTGTACAGGGCGACGACGGAATGACAGCACTGTCTTTTGCCGCCGAAAACGGCCTGTCAACTGTGGTAGGGACTTTGCTGGAAAGAGACATCGATACGGGTGTAATTGATGGAGAAGGTCGAACACCCCTATCGTGGTCTGCAAAAGGAGGGCAGATTGAGGTGGTCAGGCTTTTGCTGGAGAAGCACGCGAACCTAGACCTTGACCTTCGGGATACTTTGAAACGAACTCCTCTCTCTTGGGTCGCAGAGGAAGGGTACACTGAGCTGGCTAGGCTTCTGATCGAGAAAAACGCCAACCCAGACCTTAGTGATGATTGAGAATGAACTCCTCTCTCTTGGGCCGCTGAAAAAGGACACGCTGAGATGGCTAAACTTCCGATCGAGAAGAATGTCAGCCTAAACTCCCAAGATTCAGAAGGACGGATGCCACTTTCGTATGCAGCTGAAGCGGGTGACGAAGAGATTGTGTCTCTTCTGCTAGAAAGAGGAGCAAACCCCGACACCAGGGAAAAGGATGAACAAGGCGGGCGGGCTCCGATCTGTTTGGCGGTAGAGGGTGACCATGAAGCCGTGATTTGATTGCTTCTTGCGAAAAACGCCGACTTGAATGCATGTCCCGAAGGTTGCGCACCGCTATGGCTTGCTTTCGAAAACAAAAACGAAGCAATGGTCCGGCTGCTGATTGAAAATGGCGCCGAAACTTACACTCATTTCCCCAAAGAAGGCGTTCTGTGTTTCGCAGCAGAGCGCGGGGAGGAGGAGATGGTGGCATTGTTTCTGCAGCAAGACGCCGAGATAGAAGAGGACAAGACGGACCACATGTGGAGCGCTTTGCAGTATGCGGCTGGGGAGGGGCATGAGGGCATCGCCAAGTTGTTGCTTGAGAATGGCGATTTTAGGGAGAACGGTGGTTATTGGGATGCATGGGATAAGGCAAAATGGAATGGACATGACGAGGTTGCCGAACTCTTGAAGCCTTATGCTAAGGATGAGTTATGAGGATCATTCCACTGACGAAGCTTCTACCGGGCCATACTTGGAGACCACATCGAGAGGAACAGTAGTCTCTTATATGAAGCCAATCTAATTAGGCGATGTTGTAGCAAACCAGACATCTATAAAACCCTCGACATTTCATTATTATAGGTGCTGTTCACTACACTTGAGTCACCAAAGAATGGCCGCAAAAAAAATAATAAGAACTTAGTTACTTTGATGTATATGTATATGTGTATGTTCGTGCGCATAACCCCACGGCCTCAGGCATCACCCCAAGCCCTGCCACCTCGATTAGTGACAAGCTGGAAATGGCATTCATTCCCGATGCTCGCTGCGGTAGTGAAGTTCTATAGTCGAGCAATTCGTGCTTCTGGCGTCCTCGTCTTCTCTCTCTTTGGCCGGACCCATCTCAATCGTTGTCTGCACCGTTTTTACGATCCCAGTTTCAATGTCCTCAGGGCTAGTGCTTTGGCGGCCTAGCTCAATATCGCTGTCAATGTCACCGCCCATAACTTGAGTTGTATTGCCTCCCCTAGAGGCTGAGCTATGATCGTTGACCAATGTGTTCGAGAGCTTGGACTTTCCGGTAGCACTTCCCATTTTGGATTTTCCACCGGTGGACGATTGTACGCCAGAGGTATTGAGGCTTCGATTATTTGCCGACCGCACGATTTTGGTAATGAGCTCGGCCATTATCATTTCGATTTGAAGTTTCAGCAGGTAACACACCGGGTGGAATGAGAGGTACCTGATTCACAGGTTAGGAAATGTTGAGTGTTGGGTTGGGTTGGGTTAGCCTGAAGGAGTCAAGTCTTTTATGACATCGAAAAATTGCTAACCATCTGAGGCAGCTCTGGAGGAAAGAAGAGGGAGGGATGATGAATGCGTACACTAAGCTACTTTTAAGGGACATGAGCCCAATAAGGATAACCTAGAAATCTCATTAACAATGTGTGTGTGATATGAGAAAACAGGGTCAACTTACGTCCAAGGACAAGGATATAAAAATCAAAACGAGGTTCATGCGATACAGAGGAATATATTTCGCTAATCCGTTGTTGATCAGCCGAGATCGAACCAAGTAGATGAAGAATCCGTTTAGCGCGAAATCGACGACAGCAAAGATGACCTTTTCGCATCGATCCCAAATGACGTTGAGGCGGATCCATGTCTCGCTTATTTGCAGGCGCGCCGGCATCCAGATGATGAAGACGCTAATGTTTATGGCCAAAATGATGGCGAAGACGGCCCATTTTAGCTTCGTTGCTTGGCCGGGAACAAGCATCAGTAGACCAAGGCGATTGATGATGATTTGCAAGAGTAGCTGTACTTGAATGGCCCAGAACAGCGCTTTGGTTTGACTGGTCAGACGGATGTCGGGATGAGTTGGAGACAAGGACGCATACCAATGTGAAGATAGAAAGCGAAACTATGATGTCCATCAGTCTTGCTCATTTGAAAGTTATCGAGTGACAAGCGAAGTATTGGCTGTTTGACATACCTCGGCTTGATGTACTGCCTCTGAAAACACCAAGACAGCACTCCCAACAACATACTACTAAGCCACACGCCCCAAATCATGGCGGCATAAGCAGAGACGCGTCTCGATCGCTGCCACGAACGCTGCGTCTGCCTCCCCGCCTTTGCCGCAGAGAATAAGGCCACCCCCAGAGAGAAGCCCCAAAAGATGCTGGAGATATTCATCTCAGCTTCCTCCGGGACCTTTCGGACGTACGAGTCCGGGATCAAGAAGCCATACTTTGCTCCCATGATGCACCGATCGAGGGGAGGTGTAGGAATGAGTGCTGGAGAGGCCACGTCAAGTGACACTGAACATGCGGCGTGGAATGGCCCAGTGATGGGGAAACGGGGCGGGCAGGTCTTATATGGAGCTACACGGAAAGCACGGACTCGTCCAGCGCCTTGTCGACACCATGTCACTGCAATGAGGGTCTCCTTTGGATCCTAAATTCTTAGTCTATGGACGGTGGTTTTGTTCTTTGCAATGTTTACAGATGCAATGGCTTGGGTAGGTGTCTCTGATTTGCTTTGGGTGTTTCGGGAGACTCATCTGAATCACACATGCGCATTGGGTGAATCACATGCGCGCATATACGCAGGGAGGAGTGACAGTGAAACAGTCCCTCACGGCAAAACTAGATTCAGAGAGTTTGCAGTCGGGACGGCGTTCCCCGTCGAGCCTAATACGATGGCGTTCGCTCTGGGGAAAGATCGCCAGCCACGACTCGTGGCTGGGAACAATTTGCCGGGCTTGTGGCAAGGCGTCTTCTTCTGGACTTAGGAAGCTAGTCTGGGGGCTGGCTTGCCGCTTCTTCATAGGGTGCTAGGCCTGCCAGAGACGTGGCACGAAACTGCGACATTGTTTGACCACGGCGGGCTCGCCCAGGTTTTATACATTCACCGGGTCTCCGGAAAGTATGTAGCCGAGGGGAAGATCAGCCGAGTGCGGGTAGTCTAGATCTGGAGCGAGGAATGCAAGATTCTGGATAGTTTCCCGATCCGGGTCTAGGCCCAAGTTCCAAGAGTTTTAGAAGTCTCAATCGTTCTATGCAAGACGCCACAGATTTAGATCATCAACATACCTCATTCCCAATGACGTAGTCCAAGACTTTTCAGGGAGGTGCTAGCTGAGTCCCGGCTGGCATCTGCAGGTTCAACCAAGTCAGTCTAATTCCTCAATGAGAGTCCGGCGGGGCCTGACCCTGACTTGCGATACAGCCCGATGGTAAGACTCAATACTATCATATCATAAGCTATTGGCTGGTTTCCTTCTTCTTTTTGCTGTTTAAGTCTGGTCCTCCTCTGGCCCCTTCGGTTGTGTGCTGTCAAAATCCTAGACTATACGTTTTCAACAAAGCTATTTGGCTTCACTGCGTAGGAAGCGCCTACCAATACACCATCGGATCACTATCCTTATCATTTGTTAATAAAAAATCCCTAGATCATGCAATCGATTGTCCAACCCGACCCAGACCAGCTCCTGTCACAACTCCTTCCCTCCCCAGGCGAAGACGCAGATGTCCATATTCCCCTCGACCGACGTCACCACGTCAGGCCAGAAGACGCTGCACGACCAACTTGGCAAGTCTCTCGGCCTCATTGTGGCGGACTGCAGCTTGCCGAGCGGGTCGAACCATATCAGCACCGACGCCCAGGTGTTCTGCTGTTCCTGCGGCTCCTGCTGCGCAAACACGCGCAGCCGCGTCGCTCGATGGGCGTTCGAGGCCGCGGCGACGGGGAACTTTGTCCACTTCTCCAGGTCAGCCCTGGGGGTGGCGACCGAGAAGGCACCCCAGACGGCGCCATCCTCGCTCACCCAGAAGGCGAACTGGACATGGGCCATGGCTATGTTCCCAGAGCCATCATCACCTCGCAGCGCCGCACGTAGACACAGAGGCCGCTGCTGACACTAGCGTGAGCGTCCGTCACGGCGATCCAGGAGCCAGAATAACAGCCCTTGATCGTCTGTGATTTATCAATGCATAGCCGGGCTTGTTGCAACGTACCATCCGGGTCGATCCACAAAGCGTCGCAGCAGTCGTTTCCGGATACATCGTCCAGCTCTACCCACCAGGTTTGCAGCTCCGACAACCGTTCTGACGACAGGTGGCCGGTTGTGGCTACGCGTCCGACCGATGTCGCGGTCCACTGCCACACGCCGCCTTCCCAGCTCCACTACAAGAGCGGCCGAGTGCAGCCAGTTACGTCGACGCACCACATTACCGACTCGCCGCGCCCTTGCAGGTTTGATACCGCGGCTATAGAGCCGCCTCCACGAGTGTCTACGCTGCTCGGATAGCAGAAGGCTGTTCGGCGTCCCTCGTACAGAGCCCGGTTGTAAGTCGCCTCGTACATGCCCAGGCCCACAGTCAATAGACTCTAGTCGACCACCCTCTCCGACCCATACAATCTGCATGCGCTCCGAGTTGACCTGGCACGCCGCCAGTGCGCCGGTGGCGGGGACGGGCATGTCGGGCACGAGAGGCTTGTTGACAAAGTCACTTTGGTCCCAGCGGAGGCGCACACTCGAGACGGCTTGGTTGTCGTCGACGTAGCAGAAATCCACGGCATTGTTCCCCGGGTAGGGCACCCCGAGAACTCTGATGTTGGTCAGAACTGGCTGCGTTGTGCTCAAGTCGTGCTGGAACGGCCTCCGCGTAACTTGAGCAGGTTGAACAATAGCTTCTGTTCCCAGATCTTACTCTTCAACCTGGTGTTGTTTCCGGAGAGATACATCTGGTGCCAGATCTTAAGAACCTAGGGGTCCCGGACCTGAACCTCTCTGAGAATCTTCTCTGGCAGCAACGCCTCGGTGTCTGCAGCTTCGATCCACATGGACGTCGAGTCGATGAGCGTGTCGTTGACGCCCAATACTTGGAAGAGAGATCTCAAGGTAAAGTTGTCAGTCAGCGGGAGGGGATCCCCACGACATCTCAAGGCCTCTCCCAGTCCGGTAGCAGCGTACATCGAACCGTCCAGGGAGATCGGGAATGACACACATCCGCCTCTGGGCCCATGCGCTCCGCGGTGCCTCTGGGCACGAAGCCGAGCCGGACCGACTTGGGCACGTTCTTTCGGTCAACTGTGATGGCCCAGCTGTCAGACAAGCTCTACAAATCTCATTTAGTCATCAAACTAATAGTAGACGATAACTTTCCAGAGAATGCCATTGAACTGCTAGGAACTCCGATACTGAAAGACATGCCACCAGCACTCTGGGGAGAAAGTAAGTGCTAGGGTTCTACCACGAAACCCAAGGAGATGAGAAAGAAAGGAAAGCCATGAAATTTGCTGACACCGGTGGTCCCCACAGAAACCAACACGCCAGATGCAGCCGTTAACCAGCCACTCATCCAGCACGTTGCCGGCTACAATGTCACTGTGAAGGCTGGAGAGTCTAGCAAAGAGCTCCCTGATATATCGCTCGACGGCTATAACGCCGTCAACGTCGAAGAGGGTGCCAATATCGAGCCCATTCCGCCCGTTGAGGCGCTCGAAGGCAACGGTGGACTCGTTCTCACGGGATCTGGCGCGCGCAATGAGATTTCCCAGCTCGTGATTCCAGAGTCGGGCCCGCCTAAGATCAACAGCCAGCAAGATGGCGCGTGGATGAGCTTCAAGAGCTGGTTTTCCAAGGGAGGGCTGCTAGTCGCGAAGGCTGAGTCAAGATCCCTTGTATCTGCTAGCTAGCTTGCTGAGAAGCTGAGTACTACGCAAATACTCTACACTGAGCACTAGATAATGAGGCGAGGGCGTGCTCAAACTTCTCATATTTACTTGTTGCTACAACCATGCCACGGAGAACTTTGCTTCACTTGTTGAATTCTTAGAGAACTCTTGAGGCCTAATTACTGAAGGTAGTGCACTGTAGTATTATGGCTCGCGTCGGAAGTCCCCAACGAACCGTACCCGATATTGTTGCCAAGTACTCGAAGGGTATTCAGAAGCTTCAGGTGGGGTTGTAGCAGAATTAGTGCATCTAGTATATTCGTGTTCCTACTGAGCGCTGTTTCAGACTGCTAATATACACATCAATGAGCTAGCCATATGAAGTAGCCCCTTCCGTGAGAAAAGAAAAAACCGGGTTCTTTTGCCTCTGTACCGGCAACTCGCCCTTGAAGGAGCGCGCAGACTCTTACGTAGTAACTCCTTCGGGCAAGTACTTTCCCGCAAGTTACGCCCATAATATTGAAGTCTATATCTACAAAGATTGATCAGATCACCTCGATCGGTTTCCTGGCATTCATTGCGTCTTAAGCCTTGCAAAAACACTGTTAACGCAGGTGTTAGGCTTTTGGCAAATGGAGGTGGAACTGCGTGCCCATCCGGTGCATCTACAACGAACACACCAAGTCAGCTCGTTATCATAGTCTTGGATCCAGTTCACTTACCCCCAGTTGCAAGCCTTGTCGCTGCATACGCCATCGAGGCTCATGCAAGTCAGTCCGCTGTTGCACAGTTTGGTCTGTCCGTCACATTTGTCTCCAATGGCGCCCGCAGTCGGCTGGGAAGGCGAGGAGCCACCGCCAGCAGTCAGCCAACTAGCACCAGGTGCCGCGTACTGAGTGTTGACTTTGCCAGTCAACTCCCACTTCACAGGGTTGATGACCTTGTTCTTTTCGCCATTTGGATTGCCGTGAATGGCTGAGAATGCATCAATCATGAAGTCGATGGATGCCGGGGTCTACCACCGCAATGCTAGGTTTCAAAGTTCAAGATGAGTGCATGGAGACCTCTTACCCTAACCCAAGCATCATCAAATGCGTCGCCGACGTACATGAGCTTGGTCTTGCGGGTGGACGGGTCTGTGACCGGCGACCGGAGCGGCCATTGCAGCAAGAATAGCCGTGAGGGTAATAAGCGAGGATTGCATGTTGATAATGGTCTTAAAAGTGTAGAATAGAGTAGACTTGCGTAAAGTCCTCGAGTGTGTCTAGTGGAATAATTGTAAGGTATGGGGTACCAGGCTTTTTATAGTGTGGGATGGACTCTTGACCTTCGAGCTTCTCATCGTATACGGAGGCCTCGCGTCAGTTTGTAAGGGAATTACAAGGTGTGCTCCGATCTTCTAAACTCAGGGCTTGGCCGAAAACTCCGTTGTTGTGCACCAGCTCCTCAGTCCTGACTGCACTCAAAATTTTTCTCTCTGCCTCCACCCTATCACCCTGAATGAAGGGACTCTGGAATAGGATCGACAAGACATCGGGCCATCTTGCCGAGAACACGAAAAACGCTTGCATGTGATCCTTTTTCATCTCAGCGTAACCACTGCAATTGGCTGGTGATACCTACGTGTGCCTTAAAAGTTAGGAAGCGTTCATCTCTAGCGCCGGTTTCCCGCTCGTTCAGCTGGACCTGGCCAACTCAAAAGGGAAACTCAGTTCCTTACGAGAGGCTAGGCTTTCACTACGGACAGATCGAACCAGTTGTTTCGGTGATGTATAAATAATGCGGAGCATAGGCTCTGTAGCTGGTTGGCTACTGGCAACGCCGAAATGATAGCTGGCGATACTAGGACGGATATTTTAAGCACCGCCCTAGGGGGCGAGGAGCGGGACATGTCCGCGTTTCATTAAAGTCAATTCGATTTTATTAGACCCCGAAATAATCCAAGGCGGTTTTGAGGCTTTTATGCCTCCCCTTTGTTTATGAACACAGTATTAGTTGGCGCTGAGCCCTGTTGGCTGTTAAGGCCTCAGCAGAGGGCAAACTAAAATGGAGATCCTTTTAAAGCGCCTCCCTGTCATTCAATAACTTTTTTGGGTTTTCCCCACATTCTCCGGAGAACCTTTGAGGCTGGTACCTTCGCATCAAAAGATAGAGAGCTATTTCCCATGTAGTTATCAGTATGTATCTAATCTCAAACGAGAATCCGTCGACACACTGCATAACGCGCAACCTCTCAGTCATATCTTCCTAGATCATATCAAAAGTCTGTTTCTTGAACTTGCCTATCCTCCACTTCTCAATCACCTCCCCACTCATAATCCCATGCACATAACACTCCCCAATGAAAAAATACCTCCCCCCATCCGTCGCCCTCAACACATATGGAACCTTCCCCCCAAACAACACCGCAATGATATCCCCACGCTCCATGCACTCTGGTCCGATTCCGAAATACCCCTTTCGCGTGACAAAAAAGCGCCTGCCATGACAACGCTGGTTCGCCTTCCACATGAACCGGTCGTAATCCCCCCCTTCGGCAAGCTCAGCCAGTTTCCCCTCGATAATCTCCTCGTCACGCCCAAGATTCAGCCCTTCTACTCTCCTGGTCCAGCCAAGATCCTCTCTGTGCTCAGGGCCTGATGCCTGCGATGCGCTGAATGCCAAGGCACGGTACTGCCAAAAGTCACGGCGGAACTGCCCCATGTCTGATACTCGTCCAGAGCTGGTGATGCCATCGCCTACACTGCCTGCAGTCAAGGTCAAGGCAAAAGCATCAAGCTGCTTGTCCTTGGGTCCGTACGGCGAGAACCAAGATAGCATAGATAGAGGATGTAGCCGTGCGAATTGCCAACTGCCCTCGAAGACATCATCTTCCAGGTGGCCTGGTTCGAGCAGCTCCAGAGAGTAAGTGAAGCCGGTGCGAACCTTGGACATGAACATCACTTTGTCGAACTGGATGCCACTGAGGGAGAGCATTGTTGAACTTACGTCGAACTCGGGGGAGACATTGCCCGAAGCTCCGTACCAGGAAGATGATAGCCGCCCCAGTCCAGAGATATCGTTTTCTTCGTTCCACCTGGGCACCCAAGTTGGGATCGACTCGGGCGGGAACGTACCGTAGAAGTTGTGGCTGACGTGGGATAGGATTCTGAGACTGTTGGTCGCGCGAATGGCGTTCCCGACAAAACGTGCGTACACATTCCCGAACTTAATTGACTTGGCGGTCTCCGGTTCAATGATGAGCTTCCCTCGAACGATTGCTGTTGGATGTCCCAAGAAGGCATAAATGTAGTCCTTTTCATCAGTTGCTTCTCGGTACCACACACACTCCATCACGTCAACAAAATCCATCTGCCTTCTTAGCTTTGTGTCTTCCTCAGCGCTGGTGACAGGACTGGTTCCCCGCCTGTGAGATTCGAATACGGAGTAAGTTGTCCATGCCTGCTTCGAGATGAATATGTACTTCATCTCTGTAAGATCGTGGATTCGCCTTGGATTTCCGAGATCCTGCAACGTCCTAACAACTTCCTTCCATGAGATGCTTAGGTCGCCACAAAGAAGCAGGGCTTCTCTCGAGAGCCCGATTTCTTGGGCGATCCACACTCGGCGGAACCATGGGCGCTTCTCGAAAAACGCCTTCAGGCCACGGTAGTCCAAGCTATCGTTGAACTCCTCTCTTCGACGTAGGAAGTCCTTGGCTTTCGGATCGTCTTCGCCCACTGCGTCGTCGATCAGTGCCTCAGCTTCAACTCTGAATTGAGCAATTTGACCATTGCTTGCAAAGATTTTGTAAGCTTTGGCAGCATCTTCGTCCTTGGGGCCGAGCCATGCAAGAACTCGCGAGGCATTCCGGTAGACTGAGCTCATGAGTCTAATCTGAACGTCTTTCTCGTCAGAGTCGTCTTGGTTGATGCAAATTGCGTCGACCCAGATCAAGCGGCTGCGATCTGGCCGCCGGATATTCTGTAGGGCGTCTTTCAGATTCGTTGTGACCGGGAAATTTCTATCGTGTAGTATGACGTTTTGCCTGACATTCTTATCGCCCCACACGTAGGAGAGAGCCTCATAAGATGGCGCGGCGTTCACATCGGCAAACCGCATGGAACAGACTATGGGATCGTCGTCAGAGCCGGGTTCCAATCGAAGAGTGCGAATGCTAGTAGACGTTGGAATGGGTCGATAGATGGGGATGTTCGGGTCAAAAGGCTTTGGTGTTGTTTTTGAGCCATGTTTCGCTTTTGCTGACCGTGAATCAGATTGATCCTGTTGAGACTGGTTGTGGGCCATGCTATCCGATCTTTGACGTAGAGAAATCTTCACTTTGACCCATAGCCAAGGCAAGAGAGTCACCAGGATCGCGGCTCCGATGATGGCCACCAAGTTTTGCGAGTCTTGTCGATACTTGATCAACAGGGGCAGATAGAGCAAAATGATAACAAAGGAGGCAATTCGAGGCAGGATCAAGATGGGCTTGTAGCAGATCTGGACTGTGTACTTTGTGCAGCGAATGAATAGCCGCAAGATCCCTACTACACACCGGATGATGAATCTAGCCAAAGCGATAACCAAGCAGACAAGTAGAAAGGCCACACTGGAGAAAAAGACGACAATACTGTTAGCTCTCAGGCTTGGGATCGAGACGCTGACGCAGAAGGAGACGCCGGCAACAATGTATATCAACCGGAGGACCCAGTGAAGCCTCGCCATGCAGACGTATCGTGGGCAAGAGATCGATGCTATCAAGGATGTCGAAAATGATGAAGACACGGTACCAATAAGGCTGATAGACCCGAGAGGAGGTGGGCCACTTAGAGTCCAGCTGTAATCACCACAAACCAGACGAGAAAACAGGCCAGGTGAGTAATAGCTAGAGAGAGGCAGATCACGACACGTTAACGTCGCCGGTAGATATAATGAAGATGATGGAATTGGTGGCTTCGTTTAGCTGAGCGCGTTGTTTTGTGTCGAGGAGGCGTCGTCACGTGGCAGCTTAGTTCATTCCAGGGCAGGTCGAGATACAACCTTGACATCGAAGCTTCTATTCAAATTGCCCTAGCGTCTGGTGCGTACTTCATTAGACCCAGCAAAAATATTGCAGATTTGTTGAGAGCTTCTCTAAAGCTTGGTCCCTAGTTATCTATATTACTAGCAGTTATGCGTCATGCAGCACCAAGATTCATTCTATTTCTTAAAAAAGGCAGGGTAGGAGAGTCTTAGGTCCACGAGAGCCTGACTTTCCGCCACTTCTTCAAGCTGCATGTGGCTGAAGCCCCAACAAGAATTAAGCATTCTCAGCCAATCCCATCCCCAGACACCTACCGACCGAACTATTCTTTTTGCGCTTTCCATTGCTGCCTGAAGTGAGAATAATAGCCTCAGGCGACTGCTGACCTGGGGCATGCTCATCTTCCTTCTTTCAACTCCATTTTGTGTCTTTAACCTCCTGGACTCTAGACATCCCGAGTACGAGGCATATCCCCTACCTCTTTCGCTGTCGCCATTGGCAAGATGAGGCCCCTAAAGCCGAAAACTCGCGATGATTTCGAGATCGCCATCATCTTCACCTTTACCATTGTAGCCGATGCTGTGATTCTCTAATTTGAGCACCCTTCGGATGAAGATGACCATCTCTCCTATGGGAAGTCCACAGGCGATGCCAACGCCTCCTCGGTCGGCGCCATCGGTATCAACATTTGGGACCTTGAAGAGGGCATCTACCATTGACTCCGCGTGATGCCGGAGGGTCTAACGGCCATGTACCAATATCTCCTTCTGAGGTCAGGCGAAGATCGAAAGATCTACGAGAAAGACTTCAATGATATTTGGCCTCCTTGCTCTCTCCCTATACCAAACCCAAAATTTTTACCCCGGGCCTTCAGTTTTTGAGCTAATGGCTGGCTGGGGCTGACGACACGATTTTGGATAGATATCTAGTTCGAGATAGGCCGCTCTCAGTAGTAGAACTCAATACGAAATGCGAGCAAGCGACGTCAATAATAAAATTCAGTCGTTTAGGGCAGCCCCTAGAAGCCCACGTAAGATATACTTTCTAGTGCCTGGATCACGATGCTGATATCAGCTGTCTTGGAGATTAGATCCATATGGCTCACTTTATCCACAGGACAGCTGTAGACTTTCTTATCGACACAGAGGGGAGTCTAAACATCTGGAGGGGCAGTAGATTACCAAGGCGAGTCAATCTCCGGAAGGATCAAGTCGAAATTGTGTCTTGACCGGGTAACTACCTCACTCGGAATAGCAGGAATCTCCTCCGAGGTCAAGTATCGTATACATGAACGGGCCGGCGTCCACAGAAAACTAGGTAGATATCGACATATCACGGCACAGGTGGTTTATGCGGTTCTCATCGTGGACACCTTGGTTGGGCTAATAATGACTCTGAATATTTGAAACTAATGAGAATTCATTCACCGATTTTAGTGGTGAAGAAAGTCTCTACTCATCCACATTGTGAGTATGTAATCTCATTCCCATGTTCACATGAAGCTTCGTACCCTACGCCTTGCCAATACTGCTAGAGATAGAGTACGTGGATCCAGTCGTCGAGAGAGTTGCCAAGATGTATTTGAGAAGGAAGCTCACAAATAAGACGCCTCGACCAGGAATCCAACCGTGAGCTTCGAGTGCCGCAATACTGATGTCCAATTAATGCTAGCATATGTCTACCAGCACATTAGCATGATTTCCGATTCAGATTCGTCATTAAAATTCAGCACTCACATCTCGAGAACTATGAATGTTGGAATTGTGCGTATCGAACGGCTCCGAAGAAATAAATGCAGCGGCTGTTGATGGTTAGTTATCTTCCTGATACTTATGAGAAGTGCGAAGACTCACGGAAACCAGCGGCTCGGGCACTGGCGTGATCAGAGCAACCGTAGCCACACTGCGAGGTCGAGACGGCCAAGCCAGTGTACTGTCGAGCGATGAGCGTCACATACGAGGTAAGGCTAGCATCCACGTAATCTGTGTAGACTGTAGCCTTGCCTCCAGGCGAGTAGCCCGTCATGTCCTGGTTAAGGAAGGCCAGCACGGTCTCGCCCGCGGAGCTATAGCTGCGGTAAACGGCCTGGGAGCCCAACAAGCCTCCCTCCTCACCAGCGTACCAGTGGAATTCGATGGTGTTTTCGGGCTGGAAGCCGGCGTTGGCGAGGATACGGAGAGCCTCCAGGAGGTTGACGGAGCCGGAGCCATTGTCATCCGCTCCAGGGGCACGAGCGGTCGTCGAGCCGGCCGTGGAGTCGTAGTGAGCACCAACAATGACTGGAAAATAGAATTAGGACTAGACACAATAGTGTGATGATGTGGCCGTGGTAGCTTACCGAGGTCGGAGCTGCGGCCTGGGAGACGGGCAATGATAGATGGCTGGTTGAAGGAATGGGCGAAGCTTCGAACTGTAATGGCGGGGTTGGCAGCAGCGATGGTCTTAACTTGGTTGAGAAGCCAAGTACCAGCTTGAGTGCCATACGTAGACCGGTAGTGACGGTTTTGGAAGCTTCAGATTGGATAAGTCAAATATCAATAGTTCCTCTGGGGTTAGACCTACTTGGTCAGGGTCTGCAACCAGCTTTGAGGCCCAGTGTTTGACACTCCCGAAATCAAGGAATTGGCCTCCGTGATGTGGGTAAGGGTAGTAGGGTAAGTTGCCTGGCGCGCCTTGATCGACGATTCCGTGGGGGGTGTGGAGAGAATAGAGAGAACCTCCTCGTCCTAGTCGCTGATTAGCTGATGAACTCACGCTACAGAGTATCAGTAATACCTTGATATCAGTGATATCGATGAACTGGGTACGCTTTGACTCCGAAGTCAACTCATCCTTCTCCTCTTCAGTGACCCATCGACCTGGGTCCTCCTCAGAGGTCTTGATCAAACGCCTTGGCTGGACCGCCAACTTGGTATCGGTTGGGGCGGCCACCGCAACGTGGGATGTCGCCGCAAGGATGGCTAGCACAGCGTTGAAATGCATGATAGGCGATAGTCAGGTATTGCGATGAGGCACAAAGAGAGTATCGAAAGAAGCATTCGGAGCGATACCCTATATATACATAAGACTGGCTACCACCGTCAGGTCCACCTACTAACGCCGAATCTATAATGCGAGTCGCTGCATAGAACCTTCCTAATGGAATCTTTCCATCACGGATCGCTCCGAGGCGGGACTTGCAAGCGTGAGGATCGACCAAATGGCATGGCAGCTCGGACCTCCTTCTACAACGGGGAGGAGATCTTAAGCTTAATACGAAGGCCAAGGCGCTTCCACGATGGAGCTTCCTGAAGAGGAATAAACTCGGCTACTGATCACGGCCCCAGTACTACCCTGCTGCTCCAGAGAAGCAATGGTGTCATCCAAGGCGAGATCCCCTGCAGGTAGTATTGCCAATCCGGCATGCTACCTTCTCATTAGTGAAACGACTCCGAAAAAAATGAGGAAGTTGGGAAGTCATATGAGCTGTTTTAAGCTGCCCCGCCTAGTATAGTCGATGTAGCCTATGCGGAACTTTTGGATGCCAAGGATTAAAGAACAATCACTATCTTCTCGACCCAATGACGCAAGAGTCGGTGCAAGGGATTTGCACTATTGTCTGTGGTACAATGGCGATTAGGGAAGGTGTGCTTGTATAGTTTATTGAAGACGAAGTCTGATTGCAAACCTGGATGAGGTGCAAGCGCCAAAGGTACCATGGAGAGGCCAGATATAGGTAATTGGGCATGAAAAATGACATGGAAATATATTCGCGCGATTAGTTCCCTACCAGCATTGGGTAATCTGTTTCGAGTCTTCCGATAGTCCAATGGATCTCGTATGATTGAAACAATTGAATCCTCCACCGCGATCAACTGCCGTTTCGCGATCCCTTCATGTGAGCATGTTATTTCATCGTGCGCTTTGACAAAATTCTGGAAGTTGGTAGAAAACTAACTAGTGGGACTATCACTTGTTTCCGTGTTGCGAAGCAGTGAAATGTTCTCGATTTCAATGCATTTGTGCAATATACGTGACTGTTGTATTGGCTGGACCTGGTATTGTGCTTCATTGAAAGGCGCACCCGCAGCCATAGCCCGAGAGCGGTGACCACAAGTAGAACTTCCGCGACAAGGATGATTGCTGTACTCGATTTTCTGTCCGCTGATCTGTGCGATCTCCTCTCTCATGAAACAAAGGCAGTATTCCATTAATCGTGTTTTATGAGCTGGGAGAGTGGGGCTGGCTCGTACACAGTGGTGCACCTAATAAGCCGAGGTCGGCAGGCGCGCCAAGCGGCCGAAGAAACCTGGGGCATTACAGATTTGGTTGTCGACAAGCAGAGGGACCGAATAACCTTTCATTACTTTCATCAAAAGTCGGCTACATATCTGATTGAGAAATTGTTGCTTATGGCCACCGTCAGGATGTTTGGTCTAAGGTTCATAAAGAAATATTCGAGGATCTGACACCTCAACGAGATTCCTTGACGCGAAATCTCAGTTGAGCCGAAAAAAAAGACGTAGAATAATCACGAATAAAACTAGACGTAACTAGTAAGTGGGATGCTTTCGGAATGGACACGCTATTCGAATGAAGCGATACTATCAAGTATTCAACGCTTTGTGTCTAGGGTAGGCCGGGACCTATTGCTAGTCGGACACGAAGCAAGGGAAAAGCCGAACGACTCTGGCCGAGAAAACTACACGATGCTAGGATTTTACATTGCCACAGCTGCTGATGAATCAAATGCATCTATAGCTGAGATTTCTGCTTGAGGGCGGCCGTCTTTTCCTGGTAGAGTTTGACCATCTGGCGGATCGCAAGATCAAGCAGGACATCCTCACTGCCGCCTGGGATCCTTGCTCCAGGAACCTCGCGGTAGATTTCTTTGAGATACGTTAGCTTTTGGTGAACGATGCGATGCGGAGACTAGAGAAACTTACTCTCAATGATTTCTCCCTGTCCGGAACGCGTATAGCCATTGCCGCCGAAGAGCAGCACGGCGCATCTCGCGCACTCATCCAATACGATGCCGGCATTTGCCTTGCACATTGCCGTCATACCGCCCAGTTCTTTGTCAGCAGCCGCCTTTTCCATTTGCGTCAGCTGGTACGCAAAGGACTCGACCCAAGCGGACTGAGACTCGAGCATGGCCGCGCACTTGGCGAGGCGATGTCGGACGACGGGTTGTTCCATCAGCGTCTAGTCAAGGGTTAGCACAGCGAAGTTAAAGCAGAGGCACTTGAACGTGGGGTGGTTACCTTGCCGAATGCCTCTCGCTTCAAGCAGTAAGCAAACGCAGTGCTCAAAGCCACACGAGCCTGACGCGTCACGCCGATGGAAATGAAGAGGCGCTCGTGGTTGAAGTTGTTCATGATGTATTTCATGCCGTCACCCTCCTTGCCGATGAGGTTCTCGCGGGGGACCTTCACATCATCGAGCTCAATGAAGGATGTGCCGGCGGAGATCTGGCCTGCCACCTTGAGACGACGCCTGGAAACGCCAGGGTAGTCCTTGAGAGGCACCAAAAGCAGAGAGATACCCTTGGCGCCGGAGCCTTCAGGTCCAGTACGGACAGCCATAGTAGCATTATCGGCCATGACACCGTTGGTGATCCATTTTTTGGCCCCGTTGACGACGTAGAAGCGTCCGCACTCGCTGAGCTGGGCGGTGGTGGTGATGTTTGCTACATCTGAACCTGCACTGTTTGGCGCGTGGCCATATTAGACACGGCTAGGGTAAAAAATGTGACATGGAATGAAAGGCTTACTCTGGCTCCGTGACGGCGATGCACGATCGCGTCTTTCCAAGCAGAAGGTCCGGAAGAAATCGATCTTGCAGCTGCTTGTCTGCATAGCGTATCAGCGGGGGCACGCCAAACGCCATCCCAGTCGTGACACCTCCAGCGGGACCAGCAAGCCCCGCCCGGCTCATCTACAATGCCATGGGTTAGTCACGGGTTCGTCTCGAAAGCCAGCTCTCCGCGGCTATCATAGTATCAAAACGTACTTCGTCGGCATAGATCAAGCCATGGAGAGAGTTCCATTTCTCGACTGGGATATCTCCAGGCATGTGCGTGATGCCAAGTTTGCGGAGCCATTCCACTGGCAAAGGCGCCGGCAGAGCGGGCAGGAGAAAGTTGCCGCGGGCGAAATCCGAGTACAAATGCGAGGGAAGCTCCTCAGCCGTCTCCCACTCGAGCGCGAACTTATTAAGGTGTTCATCGAGGAATTTTCTGCAGGCGCGCTGCAGCTTGCGATGAGACTCGTCAAAATACGGCGATGGGAGGCCGTTGAGCCACGGAGGCTCTGCGAAAGGCACTGAGGGGGTTGAGGTGGTCATGTTTCAGCGTCAGGTGTCAATCTGAGTAGGCCTAAATGGAGATGATGAGTGGTGTTGGAAAGAATGGCTCAAGTTGAGATGGATGCAACTTCTTTTTGAGATGGAATCATGAAGTAAGAAATTCAATCACGGGCCTCGGGCCATTATCGTGCCGTTGCGAAACATGGACGCGGCCAAACTGGGTTCATGTTGGCCAAGAAGAGTGGCGAACCGAAGTACCGAACCTTTGACCGAGGTGATGTCCCAAAATGGACGATCTGACATTCACCCCATCTCCCACCCAAAAGACACGACAAGAAGAGTGTCGACATAGAAATGAGCTGGAACTAATGGTTATAAACGAACAAAAAAGAACCTGGTTTTGTGCAATATGAGAGAAGCTAAGCATAGTACCTACTGTATTTTACACTTCGACCTTGGAATCTAAGATACATCATCACCCATACAATATCAAAGACACAGGGAACTAGATCCTAGACCCTCATGACAGATTTTCTTTAGGCCGCTTTCCCCGGTTTATCGTAAATTAACCATTGATATCTCATTGGTATCGAGTACTCGGCGCCTTCCTTGCCTACAATAGCGAATGCAT
The DNA here is from genome assembly GCA_029931735.1 of Dactylonectria alcacerensis. Lineage (NCBI taxonomy): Eukaryota > Fungi > Ascomycota > Sordariomycetes > Hypocreales > Nectriaceae > Dactylonectria > Dactylonectria alcacerensis. The sequence goes on along the minus strand of JAPMUZ010000010.1, from coordinate 2,761,883 downwards.
TCACCGATCAGCGACAGAAGAGCGAAGAAATTGTTCTATTCAATCATCTGGGCACAGAAACACCTGCGTCTACTCCTTGTCCTCTCCCAGTATCTCTGTCTAGACGGGTAAGTATCTGTTTCGCCTTGACCTTCCTCACGGCATCGCATTCTGCCACACCCGATAGCTGAGCTTCAAAACTGCAACGGTTGAAATGTTCCATTTGGTCCATCGGGGAATTGCCTCTTGTCGTATGCTCTGGGTTGGAATGATTGTGAAATGTCGCCTCCGTCCAGGTATTTTTTCATCATATCTCTCATCATGTCCAGGCCATCCTCGTCTGCCACTAGGAGCGAATGTATTTGATGCATAGTATCCACGACGGCGCCGAGTTCTACCCTTCCACTCATGAGCAGCACTCGCATGGTTTCTAGCATGTTAAGCCTCCGAAAATTTGACCAGAGAGGCAGTTCGGATTTGCGCTTAAATTTAGAAAGAACAATAAGCAATAGGCTTGAAGGAACCCTGTTAGAATCGTCCTGCTGTCTCAAATCAATCCTGTCTGAATCGAGCAAGACCTTCACCAATTTAAAGTCCAACATGCCAACTGTGAATTCTAGTGGCGTCAGCCCTTGATAATCTCGCGTGTTGGGCTCGAATTTCTCCAGGGCAAGAAGTTGCGACGCGATGTCAATGTAGTTGTTATGAAAAGCAAAATCTCCGGCACAAGAATGAAGTGCTCCCTTTCCTTCTCTATTTGTGCAATTGACATCGCATTTTGGATGGTTCAGAAACAGAGAAATGCTCTTCCAGTATCCTGCCTCGACCGCAAGTAGTAGTGGGGTTTTACCGTCAAAATCAGCTGCATTTACATGAGCTCCGGCACTGAATAGGAGTTCAGTGGAACTGGGGTCGTGTTTCACAGATAAATGCAAGGCTGTCATGCCACAGTCGTCTCTCCGGTTGACTTCACTGGCATGCTTAGAGAGAAGAGGGCCGAGGATTTTCTCTCCGTCCGAAGCTCCATCGTGTTTGGCGGCGTAAAGGAATATTGTCGGCCATTGCGTGCCTTTGGAGGGACACGGTTGTGATCCATTTTGGGTAAGGTCATTGATAACCCTACTATCCAGACGGATCTTCTCCTCTTCCAATCTAACCATCTCCGAGACCACAAGCCTGAGAAGTTTCCAGAAACTTTTAGCAAATGCGTACTCTACTAGCAATTGCGATCTCAAAATCTGCTTAGAAAGGAGGCTGGGAGAGCATTGTATTGCTTGCTGGACAGCCCTCAAGGAGTTCTGTGTCCGGGATTGCCTTTCACGCCCATCCGCGATGAAATGCACCGTTTCGAGACGCATATCTGTATGAAAAAGCCGTAGATCCGATGAGAATTCGAAAAGCAGATCCACTATCTCCTCTGAGGCAGCGTAATGCAGAGGACTAGAGTCCTTTTTGGGCTGGAAGCTTTTTCGTTTGTAATCTCGATTCTCCAAGACATGGCGCAATAGCGGCACGTCTCCGTATTGCGCCAGGTATGAGACCACATCTCGTTCTGACCTATGGTCACGGTCTACCCCCATCTTGTAAAGTCCGTTGCTAGGCGATTCATCAAGCAGTGACTTTCCCGGCAAATCACATCCCACCAAGGCTCTGGCAGCTGCGTTGTGACCAGCGAAGATCGCGGCAATTAAAGGGAGTTGAAAACGACCACCAACGATCTGGAAGTGCTGGCTTCTCATAGGGTGCGTTTTAATCAAGGACTCTGCACCAACTTCTGCTAGGACGTATAGCATGTCGATATCATCGCCATACTGGCGGGTCTTGAAACGTTCAAATCGACGATGCACCTCTTTCCATTTCTGAAATTGAAATGTTTGGATAAATTCACTCTGGGAAATGCCGAAGCGTTCTGCGCTGTTCGCATGATACAGAATGTGTAGTGTCGCGTATTCCAGGAAAGGGAATGTGGTTGCAAGCTCTCCTCCGGTCTCGCTGTTAGTGACCGGTTCCTGCGTCGCTTGATTTTCATACCAGGCCTTAAGTTGTAACGTGCAGGCTTTGGCCAGACTGTTATGGCTCTGGCCCTCAACGTTCTCGCCGACCATGGGGAGATTCTTCATCCCGCCTTCTCTTAGCAAGAAATCTCGAACTGATTCGTGGATGAACTGCACAGTCGGCTTCTTAGACTTAGTGATCTCGGCCAGCCCCTTTGAAGCATCCAAAATGAATTTTCTCAACTCTTCCGGTGTCACAGAACCAGCCTCCTCAGGCTCGTCTTCAGTGACCAGCGTTGCAGCAGCGCGCAACTCCTCAGGCTTTAGTGGCCTTTTGGCGAAGAGAATTAGTTGAACGCACAGGCACAATTCTTCCATGTTCTTGCAATCTCGTTTCAGTATGTCAATGAACAAGTCATGAAGACCAATGGGGATCTCGTTCAGTCTTCGCTTCAAACCCTTAATCCGGCCTCTGTCGTACTCTTTGTTGAGCATTGGGATGACAAGAAATGCCCAGAGAAAGATCGAAGATGACTTCCGGAGAATTTCAGCTTTGATCTCTTCTGCTTGTAACGAGTTTCCGATGTTGAGCTGAGAGTCGATATAGAGTCTGATGTCTTCGGTGTGGTCTTGCTCATTTTCTAGTACCAACTGGAGCGTGGTCTTGATCCCTATCTCTGGATAATGACGACTGGAGAAACAGACTTGAAAGTAGCTGGATCGCTCTCTAGTTCCGAGATCCTCGAAGAAGGATATCATGTCTCGGATGTCGTCCTCGGGACATTCGTCTAGAGCATCGATATAGCAGCAAAGCCGACCGCCCTGAAGTCTGTCGAGTGCGAGCGCAAAAGTTTCCTTAAGTACCTCGTGATTCCAGCCAGACCGTTTGATTGCTTGGGACCCGAGCGAGCCTAGATGCCCAAGAGTTGATTTTGTCTCCGGAGCGGCGTTGAACAATTGAAGGAGAAGCGAGCGATATAACCCTAGCGTGGACCTTTCGAGTTCGGAGCCTCGAGCATTGAAGAAGAAGGATATTAACAGCTTTTTCGTGGACCTGAGAGTTCGTTTCGCCTCCGCAAAAAGAAACTTCATCATAACTGACTTTCCAGTGCCCGGCTTGCCCTTGATCCAAAAGAAGCCACTGGAGTTAGGCCCGTTAGCTTGGAGCAATTTCTCTGAATTGATCCATTGTTGGTATTGAGGCGTTGTGAGGAGCCACTTGCATGTCTTTGCCTGGGCCTTTCGAAGGGACCACAATCGAGCATCAATCTGGTCGAAGTAAAGTAGACGCAAGAGTTCTTCCTCAAATCCACCAGGGAGAGTTTCCTCGTTCCGAGGTACCGTCTCCACGTCCTCTTCGGGCACAGAATGTTCTTCAGAGCACAGTTCGACAGATGCTTTATTTCGGTGTTGGAGACGTCTTACGACATCAGTCAGCTCTGATGCTAGTTTGCGATACTGGCTGTCTTCGACGCCTCGAAATCGGCAGATAGCTCGGTGATCTCCCTCCATGTCCCGAACGATCTCGAGATTACGGCATCCAAGACACGCAGAGCTCTCGTCGACAACCTGGGAAGTCTCGTCAAAATCTAGGCCTAAATAGAGGAAACTTCAATCATACCTTCTTTCCATCAAACATTCTCATTCCGACAGTCTCCCGAAAGCACACAATTGTCCAGTTTCGTTCTTCTATCATCACAGGAAACTCGTCTCGAAGCTCCCTAAGACGCTCTGAACTCGGCAACAGGGTCTCGTAGATCTTCTGGTTCACAGTGAAACCAGCTGCGCGGGCGGCTCTCTCGGCAACGTTGGCAAGGAATCCAAATCCACGGGGGTCTGAACCGCCATGCGGTGTGCCCAAAAAGAATACACTTGTCGTGGAATCGTATGTGGCGAACAGTTTTCTGTTGACGCGGTTGTTGGCAAAGCATTTGGATTGACGCAGTGCTTCTTTGACCACTATTCCTCCAAGACTATGCGCGATGAATTGTATGGGTCTGCTTGATTTGATCTCGGCGATCCGTACGTCGCTCAAACAGTTAAGTAGCTCCAAGGCATGGTCGTAGACGGTGTTCTGACTGTGGAGAGATTTGAGCGCGTGATGCACCTTTGTGTCGTATCCAAAAGTCATGATTCGCGCATTCGGGACTGTTTGAGGTAGAAGATCGCGAGGCCAGAAGACCTCAGGCCGAGAGGGCTTCTTCTGCTGGCGACCATTGTATGAGAAATTGAGCTTTCGGTGCTTCGCTGGTCGATCGGACGCGTCGTCTGCGAGGTCGGTGTCGGCATGTCGAGGGTCCGTATCGTCGCCTTTGTAAGTCCAGGTTCTTTCGGGGTGGCCGTTGAATCCGTGGACGAGAACGATGCTGTATACAAAAGACGTATTAGTGATGAAATGGTAGAGACGATAGGTGCGAAGGTGGAGATGATAGTGATCGGAAAAGTAGACCGGCTACTGACTCTAGTACCGGTATGGCGTCTGGCTCGTACAGGACCGTCAAACCCACTGTTTCAACTGTTGTTGAACAGCGGGGCGACGATGTCTGTTTGGTGCGACGCTCCATGCCATCATTTGGGGTTACTCTAACCCGCAGCGCCAACCGATGTAGTTTTCTCGATGGATTTGGTGACGGAAGAGATGATGAAAGGGGGAGAAAAGATGCACCCGTTTCTACAGCCTGGTCACGTTTCACGGTGGCTGAGCGACCCGCGGGCGGTCAGTCTGCCTCCAAATCAGCCTACAGCTGCCATCCAATAGATTTCAGCTTTGCCCTCAGTCAGCCTTGAGAGCCACCCACTGCAGTTTTACGGGCAAGTGCACATAAATTCCGCTGACAGGTGAGGAATTTTGACAACTACTTTCGATCCTGTCATTGAACAGGGCACAATATCGAACGAAGTTGAAGCCTCAGATTGAAGTAAAACGGAGGTGGGAAAAGGCTCCAGTAGATGGGTATTACCCAAATAGGCAATTGCGCATGCACACATCACGTTGTAGAATGGATAGGTGCGAAACACATACTCCCAAAGGTCATACTAATAGAGACGCGTCAAGGCATTATTCTCCCATACAAAAACCAACTCACTCTCGATCATCGGGATGAAACACCAACGCTCTGATCTCGATGCTCTCCCTCGACGGCGCATCATCCGCAGAGCTCGGATCGACAAATGCCGTATGCGGCACCCTCCTCGCCCTCCCATCCTTCTTGCTATCAAAGCACTTGATGAGCAACACCTCCTCTGGCGACAGGTACGACTTGTAGAACCACTTCTGTCCCTCATTATACCTCACCGCATACGTCTCCCCGCGACGAGTTGGGTAGATCAGCTCGGTGACCACCAAGTCCGAGTCTGAGACGGAGAACGCATCGGCGAGAGCTAATGGGTCTCGCTGAACTGTCTTGATCGGACGCCAGACGTTGATGATTTGGACGCGGCCTTTGAGGAGCTCATCCGCGTCCTCAGGTAGGTGGTGTGGCACGCGGGAGAGCGATGCGTCGTAGGACTGATCAATGTGGACGCGTTGGACTGGCCCGCGACGACTGCGGTCAGCTGAGTCGTCTCCAGGAGGTTGGCGACGGATAGTGTGGTCAAAGATGAATACCCGGCTGGCACCAGTACTGCATGGGATCAGTTGCATATCCCAGCGCTTGCTTCGATCGTACTTACACGTCCTTCAAGAGCTGCTCCACCTCAGGATAGTATGAGGCTTTGATTTGCTCGTCGTCGAGAAAGTCTTTCTCAGTGGCGCCGCGCTTGAAGACTTGAAAACCATTCCCGTCCAGCGTATACTTGTCCTCCTCTCCGCGGACATCGTGGATCGTAACGTCGTGGGCCACGGAAGGTCGTGCGTAGGTCTCTGGGCGATCTACATACGTCGCGTGGGGAGGCGACCCATCCTCGTTGTCCTTGTGGAAGTGAAGCTGCGCGATCACTTCTCGGCTCTGTAGTCCCTTGGTTGTCTGCGTGTCCAGCTGAGATGTGATTTGAGTTGCATCCTTCGTAGAAGGGAAACCGCTGGTGATGTGCTGTGCGGGAAGTGTGACCGTCGCCATTGTGAGTCTTGGGGGAATTGTTTTCTTGGAATGATGTGAAGTGCTGCTAGATCCTTTGGGTGAAAGTCAATTCATCGTGGAGGGCAATGCCTTTCAGATATAGATCCCGTTCCCCGCGAGCACGCCATCTCGATCACCCACCCATCATCTTGTATTTCTAAGCACATGTGACACCAGGCATTTGACCAGCCTATGATTGTGCAGGATGACCTCAATAACATTACGCCATCGACATTGGGTTTATTTGAAATCCACATCCGTTTACTAATGCCATATGTTGGGTAGTAACGGAATATGACGGTTCACGAGTTGGAGAGCCGACAGAAGACGAAGTTGGAGGGTTGATCTGTATTTGAAAACGTTGGACTTATTGCACTACACCCCGTCACAGGAATTCGACGATATCATTTTTGAGAATTCAATCAGCTTCTGATGCCCTCAAAGTCACCCAAAGATACGTCATTCTGATTAGTATACTGAGTACCATATTGTGAAACAATTACCAATGGCTCTATCAATCCCCATCCTATCTCATGATAATGTAGCCTAAATAGGCCTGTGGACAAGCTTCGTGATTGATGTTCCGTCATCCAAAACCTGTGTTTCTTCTTCCAGTGTATATCCTCTCCATTTTGGCAGGAGAACTGTCCAGATGTACCAGTACAACACTCCTCCAAGAATACTAAGGGGGATGATTAATAAAATGCTTACTCACAGGCACGATCAAATACTCACAAGCTTGCACCGACTATAGCATAGGTAGCATAGAACAATCCCCCTTTCCACTTCTCTTCGGGAGGAAACAACGGCGCCGCAAGAAGCGACACACTCAGACTTAAACTGAGTAAAACTGCTGGAATAAAGGTTTTAAAAGGGCGCTTGAGGTCTGGCCTCTTGTATCGGAGCCAGAGAAGGCCAACGCCCAGGGCAAAACTAAACATCTGGCCTTGGTACCCTTCTATCTCGAGAATGAAGGAGTAGACCTCACTTGATGGAGGTAGCGTTATTACCAGAAATGATGGGACATAGTTGACGAGGAGGCCGCCAAGAGGCGAGCCGAATGGTTTCGTAGATGAGAGTATATCTGAAAATGGCAGGAAGCCTTGTCGAGCTATTTCTTGCTTGAGACGTGCCTGCGGTGCACTGATTAGCTCCAACATAACGCCATTTGACTATCATTAGGGTCCCTACCACAGCAAAAGTCACGACGAGTACATTTCCAATTGCTGAAATGGCAACCACAAGTGGCAAAATATTTCTTCCCACTCGTTCACCAAAGACCCTTTCGAAGAATAACGCAGCTATCAGCTCACCACTATCTTTGATCTCTTCGATTGGCACGACAAGAAAATAGGCAACGTTGATGAGCATATACATGCCACAAGATGTCGCCAGCGCTGTCAAGGCCACGGATCGCAGGGTGCGAACTGGGTCTTTCACTTCGTTGAGAATATTGCCGACATTGTCGAGCCCAGCGTATGAGTAGAATACTTTGAACAAGGCGGTCGAAATGACTCCCCAGTTCCACGTGCTGTTCTCCCAGAGATTGTCCCAAGATAAGAGGCCGGTGGTAGGGGATGCGGTTGGCGAAGCAACCGACGGCCGGAATATCACGACGTAGAGGCCGGAGAAAATCATGAAAATGACGATACCAATCTTCATCCAGCCGAGGGTGTTTTGCAGTCGTATTCCCGCCTTGGGGAAGACGGCATGAGTGACCGAAATTGCCGTCAACAAGCCAACAGCTAGACCTTTCCTCAGGGCCTCACTCGGCTCATCGACTCCGAAAGAAAAGAGCACGTATTGGCTGAAAATGATGCAGTTGCTCGCCGTAAAGTTCAAGCACACTGCATGCATCGCAATCAACGTCGACGCCAAAAATCGCGGATGGCGGTACGTGAACTCGAGATAGACCTTGCTCCCTCCCGACCGCGGCAGCATGCAGCCATACTCGAGCGATATCGACAGCCCGCAAGCTGCGACTACAGCGCCGACCAGCCATAATATCAGTGATAACCCGGGACTGCCGACGGATTTGACGATGGATCCAGGTGTAGCGAAGATGCCGCTGCCGATGACGCGCGAGATGACGATGATGTATGCGCTGTTCCAGCTGAGGTTGCGGCCGAGGATAGACGTCTCGGGGAGCACATCGTCTTCAATTGCGCGCGACGGTTTAGTTTCGTCGCTATGGCCGTTTCTCTCGTGATCTATCGCGGGTGCACTTCTCGAGTCTGACCTAGATGAGCTGCCGGAGGGCTCAGATGCCAAAAGCGGACGCCGCTCGGCGTCACTGCTGCCAGACATGGTTCGGAGGATAAATCAAATTACGACTGTAGCATGGACGCGTATTCAACATTTATCGAGTTCCGTTCAAGCGATGTTGCAAGAGCAGAGTGGGCGGCGGGCGTCTTATCGTCGCGCCGAGAAGGATGATGCCCTTCGAGCACGCAAGATCCAAGACATCCGAGGCTTCCATATCAGCATGGGGCTTGCGGCCATGTTGATTTGCAGGCATCTAGTTTGTCAGCCTCTTGTCTCATGTGTCGCGAGATTGTGACATCTGACGGCATAGCCACCTCGACGTCTCAAATGGTGCTGGTATGTCGATGCGTGATTGGGCATAGTGCCTCGCACGCCATCCCCCATCACAATGATGCAGCCTCGCCTGTAACAGGTGGCCTTTGAACAAACAAGGAAATGGTAATCAATGCCGTTATCATTTATCTCGATCTGAAGACGTTGGGTATTTTTAGCTTGAGCTTGCGAAGTAGAGGCTGATTTTAATGGCGAAATGTACTCCATGGCCATCAGACTCAACTTCATCCAGAGCAACACTGAAGCGGCCCATGTTGTTTTAAATGAATTATCTATGGGTCTAAGTAGTGTGTACGTCCTATTGGAAATCGGTTAGCTTACTTCATAGGCTACCGAGCCATCAATCTATAGGACCTCCATCCAGGGAGCTACCCTATAACCACCTCATAGATACTGTTCATTTCGCTAGGCGTCGCATTCCTTCTCATCTCCACTGTGGTCTCTATGATGGCTGTCGGCTTAACTAAGTATTGTCGTCGGTACTTATTAAACAGATTGTTACTCGGTAAATTATCCTATTTGCTGGCATTCGTCTATGTCACAAACGTGACGTCACATCTTAGAACGAGCAGCGAAACCTAGGCTACCCCATACTCGACCTCAACCCTTCAACATTCGCCAATCACAGCTGAGAAATTTTAGCATTGGATAATCCAGGGTTTGCCAACTGTCCACTTACCTTACACGGCACTTCAACATCTACGCCCTGTATTTACTTCAGCTCCCTTGCCAAGTTTCCCTCTCAGTCTGGCAAAAAAAACAACAACCGAGTACTGCCGAGAACTGCCGAGCAGCCTGAGATATCATAGAACCACGTCTAGCCATACGACTATGCCCGCATTATCCAATGCTTCTCCCGCTTATGCCGTCGCCTAACGCCGACCAACCTATTGCTAAGCTTGCGCTATCGTTGTTGCGTATCCAATGGGGATATCCGCGAACGGACCGGAAAGATTCGCTTGTCAAGCCTGTCAAAGATCGGCGACACGGCGCGCGCCGCTTCTGTCAACTCGGTGGATACACGCGCCTCACGGCATGTAGATCGCAGCTAGATGAGGAATGGCAACGCCAACACTCTCTATGTTGACTCGCTAGGTGTCACTGCCTAGCAGGCCTCATAAATTAGTAGTAAAGTTGAATACCAAGTACTTAAGTTCAAGATTCCCATTCACTTTAGGCTCTACCATTTCATCGCAGTCATCAAATAACCGACTATCAATTAGCCACCGCTACACCCGCTACGCTACTAAGCATCATGAAGCACATCAAGAAGATCCTAGCCATTGTCACCGCCGCCATGGCCGTTGGGGGTTCTGCCCAGGTAGAACCTGAGGCGGTCTACAGTGGTGGCCTTGGCGGTGAGACCATCAAGTTGCGCATTGCCAACGGAGGTGCTGGCCAGAGTGGCTTGATCAAGGGTCTGTTCCATCCACGGCAAACTTGGACGAGCCTCGCCTACTAACCTGCCCGCAGAACTCGCCAATGCATACATCAAGTACCAGGTGGAGGAGGGCGAAGACCCTTTCAAGGTCGCCTGGTACAAGAGTGATACCACCTACAGCATTCAGTATCTCAAGAGCGGCGATGTTGACGTCGGCATCACCTACAATGCGGCGGCCGAGAAGATTGCCATCAGTCAGGGCGTCGCGGAGTCACCCAGCTACTATGCGTTCCGCGACCACTTCCTCCTCATCGGTCCTCCTTCCAACCCGGCAAACATCTCCAAGTCGGATGACATCCTTTCCATCTTTGCCAGTCTCCATGAGGCGGCTGAGGGCGAGGCTACTGAACCCCCTGTCCGCTTCCTAAGCCGCTTCGACAAGTCTGCTACCAACATCAAGGAGACTCTCCTCTGGGCCGGCATTGGCCAGGTATGTTGCTATGCACGTCTGACCAAATGTTGATCCCAATTGACCCTAGTACAGGTTCCCTGGGCTACTGCCTACTCCACCTGGTACCACCAGTTCATCGCCTTCCCCATCCAGGCTCTTGAGGCTGCTATAAAGCTAGAAGAGTACACAATTACTGACCGAGGAACGATCCTATCGCTGGACAGTAAGCTGAGGAACCAGACTGTCATATACAAGGCCGGTTCTGACAAGGCCGATGACTTGCTCCTCAACCCCGCGCATCTGCTCGTTGGAAAGAACGCTCCCAACCCCGAGGAGGCAACAAAGTTCGCCAAGTGGCTTGTCAGCAAGAAGGGCCAGGCTGTCATTACGGGTTTCAAGAAATATGGCGAGCAGCTGTACACTGGCGCTCCTGAGAACTGAAGGCTGGGGGAGGCTGTAACGACGACACGACGAATTGGAGATTTTGCATTGCACAATTCCATGGTCACAGTAGCGAACAATTATTAGTTATTATTTTACGTTCATCGCGTTGATGGATTACTTAGATTAATGTTTAAAATTGGAACCTGATCAACTGGTCAACTCTTGGTCTCATAAATATTGGTTGCTGGTGGATCCTCCTAGCAAGATACTTCATGTGGCCGCTTCAAGTTGAAGCTTTCTTGATTTCTATTACAGCACTGGGCCTCCATGGGCAACACATTGGCATGGCTTCACCTTTTGGTGACCTCGATGCTGTGAAGACTATCCGTGACAGGGATGCATAAGTGTTGGCGCTTATCCCCTTGCCCTAGAACGCATCCCACAGTGTGGCTTGGTGTCCGGAAACGCATCAGATATATCTAGCCTCAGAGACGAAGACCGCTATTGCTGGTTCAACGTTGCTTAACATGTGTTAGCGCCGGCTGACGAAGCGGCAAATATTTTCTAGGTTATATCTACTTAGGAGTCGTCGTTTCCTCTACCACGGTCAGTTCTTTGCTTTTAAACAGCCACCCAGACTTAAAGAGAATCAACAGCCCAGTTCCCCTAAAAGATCAATGAAAATACCCAGCCAAGACCTGAAAAGGAATTAAAGCAGAGTAAAAGGCCAGCTGCGCCACCGCATACAAGCCGCCAAGGATACAAGCAAGTAAAAAGAAGGCTCCGTAAACTGCCCAGCCCACTGCCGAGAAAATCATACCAAGAACGGACACAGCAGCGTAAACCGCCAGCAGGACTAGCCCATAGAAGCCCCCGGTGAGAAAAGTGCACAGGAACATGGATAGCCGCATGACCGGCTCAGCGTTGAAGAACCTCCACATGTTCCAGGCACTCTGCGGCAAGAAGACGGACATGTCACACGTTGTCCTCGCCACATCCATGTGGGACAATCTCAACAGCGGCGAGGACCATAATGTCGGTGTCGCGAGAGAGACCGAGCTGCGTTCTAGCTACTGGGCCGACATGCTCGACTGCGGCAGCCAGATGTTCTGGCACGACAACTCTCGGGGATCCGCCCTCCCTATCGTCAACCACATTCTGTCGCTGCCTGGTAATTTGGTGCTCTAGATCCAACGTGAGATGGTTGTCGAGAAATGTACTCTCGACAAGACGCTCGCTGGTGAGCAACTACTACAAGGCCTACTGGCAGAGAGGGCAAAGCACGAGAGGGATCTTGCAGCTGCCAAGAGGAGCCACGAACAGGCGATGCAGGATGGCAGCGAGAAGATGATGGCCACCCTAGCCAAGCGGGAGCGTGAATACCAGAAGAAACTCGACCAGCTGGACCGCGACAGAGAAGAGTGCATGCAGGTCCTCCAGCAAGACTATGCAAAGCTGCAGCAAGACCAGCAGAAGAAGTGGCAGCGTGCTGTCGAGGACCTCAAGAGGAAGAAACAGCAGTTGGAGGAAATGGACAGGCAGGAAAAGTCCCAGGTGCAAGCGCTCAAGACCATGCAGGAGATGTTTGACGCAAAAATGGATGAGATGCAGCGCGATCGGGATCAGAGGGAGGCGGCTAGAGACGCCAAGGCACAGCAGCAGAGGGATCTCAACCAGATGCAGATAGCGGCGCTGAGGCAATGGTCGGAAAGTACGAAAAGGACGCGGCGGATCTTGACGCTCGGAAGAATAGGCCTGTGGTTCTGTCGGTCATACAGGCTCTTGCGGGGGCGGGAGTCCTTGCAGCGAGCTTCAAGAGTGGCAGCACGGCGTTGATGGCATCTGGGACAGGCCTGTTGACAAGTGCCGCGTCGAATTTTAATTCTTCTGAACAATTACATATATAGGCCGTGGAAAGGGCGTAGTACATGTTAATTCAGTAGCTCTATCGCTTAGAATGACATGTGAGCGCCTAACCGTGATTAAAGACCTTCCCGCAGCGGACTCAGAGCTGAGTCTTTCTCCAAGACATCTTTTAAGCCGCCAGTCTTTATCATCTTTTTATGGTTCAGGTACATCAATAGGCGCTTCTCTGCTACCGGCTTGGAGAAATATATCCTCCCTCTTATTGCAGTGCATTCCTGAATGCCGAGAAAGATCAGAACTCGGCAGCGCCAGAAAGACATCGCCGGCTATCGACCTCTCTCGGCGTCACCAGGCAGCGCTCAGCTTGCTCTTCTGGCTCAACATAGAGTTTGAGGATTGACTTAAAGGGAGCATTGCTGACCGTACCAACAGGACTTTTGATGGACGTATTACCAGCACAGGCCAGAAACAATCCCCGACTCACGATAATGACCGTCTCGATGCTGCCTTCGCGAGCTTCATGTAGTGGCTTGCACAGCCTGACAGCGGCTACTGCCGGCTGATCAAGGTTGATCTAAGCCTCAGCAGGACTAATTTTGAGAAAATGGTAGACTATTGCGGCGAACTCGGTGATTTTTGGGAGCCTTACACATCAACTGAAACGTCATGTCATCTTAGATACCGCGTGCTGGGCTCAGACTGCGATCACCCCTCGAGTTGCTAGACGGTCTACCCCTAAGGGCTGGGGCAAGCTGCGTCGTACATCCGGGAAAAGGGGATCGAGGAACTCGGCTTCTCAACCCGGATCCACTGTGCGCATCACCGGAAGTGCCGGAACTATTGTGTAAGGCATGAAAGCTTGTCACAACGGCAGCAATGGTTGCCAACAGATGGCTTCCAATCGTGATAGAAATCACCGAAGCAAGGTTTCGAAATGATGGAAAAGGGAATGGTGAACCCCAAGCCACTCATTTCGATTTTCGCTCGAATGAGCTGAGACGTAGGGAGACATCAGATTCTCGCATTCGGTCTCGTGGTCTGTGAAGATGCGAAATGCGAAATGCAAAGGGGGCTTAGCTCAATAGCGCAGCACTGAAGTCAATCCGCCTCTCCTCCAGATTGTTTTACCTACGGAGGCGATGGCTAAAACGATTATGAGATCCGCATTTCTAATTTGAGTGGAAGTCGTTTCTATTTCCCCTGAAAATCCGACAAAAGAAGCTTATTTAAAAACAATTGGTGACATGAATATCACATTAGACGTACTTGAACCTAGATCGTTTAACTCGAGACCAATGACCGCCACACTTAGTCCCCTGCTCTACGATAACGCCGACGCATATGGCCTCAATGAGACCAATTGTTCACCAATGTCAAGGGCGCTTTTCGGCCAAATTAGCCTTCTGGTGTTTGGCGTTGTTATTCTGTGTCATCGATGGAATTGCTGTATGCATGCTGATAGCGGTGCATTTCGGTACAGTGTAATGAATTAGTGCAGAGGCAGAAACCCCTGGGAACTCCGCCACCATGGTACGTACGTCACCGTAACAAATAAAGACGGTGCTGAGAGAGACGCACCGAAAAGAGGCAGAGACTGATTGGGAGCAGGAGAGGCATTTTTCAAGGCAGATTTTTGAGTGGGTACACATGCAGGAACTGAAATTAAAGAACGTCGGAGAGAAGAAAGGGCGGAATGCAATACGAGAGTACGCGGGTTGCTCCGCCCCAAAGTGGGGAGGGGTCAAATCCGAGCAGCCCTTTTTTCGCTCTCGTATCGTGTCTCATGGCAATACGTAGCCGAATTACCACATGAGGGAGAAAAAGCCCCAACGAGCCAGCTGAAGCACTGTTACGCATCATTTTCACGCTACGGTAGCTTCCTGTTTCGTTTCAAACCCCCTGAGCTAGCCATTATAGTTACTAAAGAGTTGGACAACTGGCCGAGATCGGCAACTCAGCCACTTAGAAGGGCTATCACCTGTAGAAATTACTATTCTGGGAGCTGGAACGTTGACCTGACGGGTTAGGGCCCAAAGAGCTTAGCTTGGATCCTTTGGCCGCCGTCATGCTGTGCTGCTTTGACCCGAAAGCGAGCTAAGGTCAATATGGCGATGCAACGTAATCTTCATGGGTTTTAGGCATACCATTTACACCTCTCGGCAGTAGTACCGAGTTTCGTCGTATTTTGATGTCGTTCTCGTGCTGAGTGCACTGTTCAATGATCGGCTCTAGGGCGGATATGGACTTCACGCGGGCCAGTCGGATCAGTATGTGAAAGTCATTTTATCAACCCCACTGAAAGGGAGGTAACCCGCACAGGAGTCTTTCTACATCAGGTGTGAGTTAAACTCATGACCTGGGTTTCTCGTACGAAGAGGGAGGAGCTCGTTACTGCTATAAAACAATCCTCCGTCCAGGCACATCCTTCTACAATCTTATCAATCAGGGACCAAACATCAGTCTACTAAGTTTTGTATAATGTTTTCTGCTTACACTTCCTTCGTTGACCTGTCCCCTCGGGGACTGGTGTACTGCCTTACCCTATCCACCATCCACGTTGTGGTGGGATCCGTCCTTTTTGACCTGGTCCACTGGGCAGCACACCGGTCTGGTCGATCGTCGAACCGCATTCTCCGCGGCTTGGCACGACTCCATGTTGCTCATCATCAGTTTTTTGATCGGCAACTCAAATTCAATTCATCCTTCTCTGCCCGGAACCTCCTCTATCACTTGCAACTGGAACTGCTTTGCCAGGTGGCGGGGAGCCTGGTGAGCTGGCAGCTGGTTCGTGCCATGGCCCTCGAGATGTCTCCGCCTGCGAATCAAGATATGGCACTAGCCTTGTTGTTCTTCGTCATACGCTCATGCGTAGTCGCTTGGGATGAAGGGCGAGACTCAAACCACATCTCTTACAATACCTTACCCAAGGACCCCCACTCAATCATCGTCGGACCCCAGTACCACGCCCTCCACCACATAGACCCTCTCAGCTATTTCGGATCCATGATCCGACTTGTGGATTGGTGTTTTGGCACGGCCGTAACATTGCGAGGCAGACGCATCACCATCACAGGCGGGCGCGGGGCGTTCGGGCAGGCTTTACTGAAGGAACTTGGCCAGGAAAAAGGCACATCAATCCGGACGGTGGAGTTTGGAAGTGATTGGGCTTATGAAAATTACCACGGGTTGGAAGCGACTCTTCGGAACACCGACATTCTGGTACTGGCTCACGGATCGAAGGGGCCTGACGCCTTCAAAGCCAACTGCGAAAGCGCGGTCGCCATCATCGAAACCTTCATGCGCGTCCGCGAGCCACCGAGATCTCTCTTACTCCCAGAAATCTGGTATGTCGGAAGTGAGGCCGAACTTCACGGTGCATGGACGGATGAAATGAGTGCTTATACCGACTCTAAGCGTGCCTTTCTTCCCTTCGCTCGCGCATACTATAACGACGAAAAGTTCATTTACCGACACATTGTCCCAGCGGCGTTTTCATCGAGAATGGGAAAGGCACTCGTTAGCGCAAATTGGGCGGCGAAGGTTTCATTGTGGTGGATTCGACGAGGAGCGCGGTATGTGCCTGTTACCTATACTGGGATGGCATTGTTGAACTATTTCCGGTTTCAATACTGGGTCAAACCGAGAAACATGCCGACAGCGAGCATAGAGTGCACGCAGGTTTCGGACTCAGACATTTCAACAACGAGCTTTTCGAGTGTCACCAACATTCGTTGCGCGAAAAATAATTCGAAATCATTCTTGTCTTGAAAAAGGCGCTGACTAGGCGCCCTTGCATCCTTAGCATCAATTGGCAGGTGTAAAGGGTTATTGGGAGGAGTCGTTTGTTGCGACATGGAAGGCTGCAATGCCTGCACGGACTAAATGGGATGGCATGGTGGTCAGGGAGATGATGGGATATGTTTTACAAGCTAACCCATTCCATTGAATATAAAAAGAGAATTGGGCACAGATAAGTTACTGATTGAATTTGAAGAAGTTTATCGTATCGAGAATAGATAAATGTTATCGAGCGCGGTGCCTGGCTTGAGTCTGAAAGTATCTAATCCAAAACTAACAGGAGGAAAACCCCGGCCTGATCACTCTATGTCTCGGCCACACGCACAGACGGCTCTGCCCGAAGTAGGTACGCCATCGACAGTGTGCCAGTCTATTGCGTTGCAAACCACTGGGTTGTTATCACCGGAGCACGTCCAGTCCCAGTCAGCGCAGTCATCGGGGGTACCGCATTCAAGGTCTGGCGGAACAGCAGATGTCTCCACAGGTGCCTCCGTGGTGCTGGTCATCTCTTCTTCGCTTGTCGTAGATGCTGCCTCGGTAGTAGTGGTCGAGTCGAAGCCAGTGGGTATAGGAGGGAAGGATAAGGGTGGTTCCGACGTGGTAGTAGCTGCTTCTGTGGTGTCGGGGAATAGATTCGTAGGGAGAGATATCACCGGTAGAGAAGAAAGTGGATCTAAGGATGCAGTGGATGCTGCCGATTCAGTCGCGGTCACTGTGCTCGAAGCAGCAGCACTGGTCTCCGTGCCACTAGATGTTGTCGCTGTGGGATTGTTGATGGGACACTCCTCTCTCTTTTGTAGGTCACCCTGTTCTCCATCACGTACGAAGACTTGGTTTCTTCCAGCCTCAGGATCCCACGAGGCCGTGCGGCCATCAAGAGGACGGCCTTCGAACCAGACCCGCCACGCCGCCTTGTCAGTGCATGTCTTTGCAGGATGGTATTGCACCAGCAGCTTTCCGCGCGGCATCTCCTGCACGTTATCTCCGAGAATGGACGAAATCGACGACACTTCTTCGTCAGAGGCGGTTCCCTGGATCAGCTTTTTCGTGAGATCGTTGGGCAGTTCCATGGGGGAATATTCAACAATATTGACGGGCACATTCTGACCAAGCGCCCCCTGCATGCCCGAGGTGAGAAGAGCCACTTCGTTGGGCCATGCAAGGGCGTTATTAGTCTCACCAGCCACTTCCGCATCGGTGAAAAGGGGATCACCGACTTGCCCATTGTCATCGACTTGGAATCGCGGCCATCGTCGGGTTCGTGGGGCCATGATGAATACCTGTATGTCCGTGCCAACGTCAAACATGGTACCTGCAGCTCCAACGTTGGGGTTGTCGTGGAGTTCCTGAATTCCCAATGGGGAGAGGTCATCTCCCACTCCACGTCCGAACATCAGCTGTTGGTAGCCTCTATCCATCCAATATGTGTTCGACTGGCTGAACGTTGACTCCCAAATGTGGCTCGCCCACGCACCACGGTTAGATACGACTACCACAGACGTGCATCCATACAGGCCTTGCACAGCGAGACTCTGTACTTTGTGCTCGAAACTAATGTAGTTCGTTGTAGTCAATTCAGGATCAACACCCGAGTCGCCTGATGCGAATATGACCTTGTTCCCGGGGAATAAGTTCACCGGGTTATAGGCGAAGAAGACTTCATTCGCGATCAGCCTCTGTTCTCCGGTAAGATGGCTGGTTGTTGGCCCTGCAGGATAGTCCGTAGGGTCAACCCAATCACCATCTTCCTCATTTCCGCGCTTCTGCAATGATTGAGCGGCATCATTTGGGGTTCTCTTTCTTTTAAGAGGACAGGAAGTACCACTACATATTTCTGGCGCACAGCTTATGGGTGAGGTTGGCTCGGCAGTCTCAGTAGCAGTAGTTGTAACCGCTGAGTTACTGACACTGCATCCAGTAACCGTCGTCCATGCGCGAGTAGAGCACCCAACAGTTTGACTCGATGTCCCTAATTTATCCAAATAGTCAGTATCAACGGTTTTCTAGTAGGAAGCGCAAGTCATTAGCTTGAAGTTTCCACGACTAACCTGTAACTGAACAGAAGACGCTGTTATATGTAGCAACCACGCTCGTGGTGCAGGAAGAAGTCGCTTCCTCCGTAGTGCTACTTGGCTTATCCTCAGT
This sequence comes from Dactylonectria alcacerensis, assembly GCA_029931735.1. Lineage (NCBI taxonomy): Eukaryota > Fungi > Ascomycota > Sordariomycetes > Hypocreales > Nectriaceae > Dactylonectria > Dactylonectria alcacerensis. Next base: position 2,743,229 of record JAPMUZ010000010.1, on the reverse strand, counting down.
CTGCGTGTTCTCGTCTTCTGGGTTAGTCTCATCTTCAGGACAACTCCCAATGCTGAGTCCTAGAAGACGGATGCAAAATTCCGGAGTACTGATCTCAATTTTAGGTGGAAAAGTGATATAGCAGCCAAAGCAGATCTCTGGAGGACCTTTGATTGGAATGATGACTGTTCGGGTCAGTAAAGAAACACAGATCAAACAGCCGCTATCACTTACTTGGCACTACTGTGGGCTCGCTACCTCCAGGAGATGTAGTTGTGACCCACATAGGAGTAGTGTATGTAGAGTCGGTCAAAGTAATGATGGATGCGCCTGGGGGTAGAGAGCTGATCGTAGTGGAGGGCGATGAATCGGTTGTTGCTGGCTCCGTTACGCCAGGTGCTTGGGTTGTGCTTGGCTCTCCAGAGGCGATCGGCTCACTCACAGTTGACTGCCCAGGGACGGACTCAATAGTAGTCGACTCTTCGGGGATGACTGGCACACTAGTAGTCGACTCTCCGGGAACAATTGGTTCGCTTGAAGAAGTCTGCCCAGGAATCAATTCACTTCCAGTGGATTGTCCAGGAACGGCTGGCTCAGTTGAAGTTGGCTCTCCGGGAACAATCGACCCGCTTGTAGTTGACTGCCCGGGGATTGGCTCAATAGAAGTTGACTCTCCGGGGATAATCGGCTCACTGGTAGTTTCCTCTCCAGGAACGATGGGTTCGCTTGTTGACTCCCCGGGAATTGACTCAATTCCCGTCGACTGCCCAGGGATGACTGGCTCAGTTGAGGTTGACTGCCCCGGGATAGTCTCACTGGCAGTTGACTCTCCCGAAACAATCGATCCGCTCGTGGCCGACTGCTCAGGGATTGACCCACTTCCCGTCGACTGTCCAGGGATAATCGGCTGGCTTGTAGTTGACTCTCCAGGGATGGCTGGCTCACTTGTGACTGACTGCTCAGGATTTGAGCTACTTGTAGTCGACTGTCCTGCGATGGGCTCGCTTGCAGTCGACTGTCCAGGAATAACAGTCTCGCTTGTACCACCAGGTGTCCCAGCGGCGGTCGATTCTCCAGGTACAATTGTTCCAGTTGAATCACTTGGCAGCCCTGTCGTAGTCGATTCTCCAGAGACAATCGGAATAGAAGTTCCTGAGGGTATGTCTGTTGCAGTTGACTCCCCAGGAATGATACCCCCGCTTGTACCACCGACTGTGTCAGTTGCGGTCGACCCGCCAGGGACAATCGGTCCAGTTGAACCACTTGGTAGTCCCGTCGTAGTCGACTCCCCAGAGATTACCGACCCACTCGTTCCCTCGGGTGTATTCGTTGTAGTTGACTCTCCGGGGATGATAGTCTCGCCTACAGTTGACTGCCCGGGGGTAATGGTCTCGCTTCCACTGCCAACTGGCTCAGTCGCAGTTGATTCTCCTGGGACAATCGGTCCAGTCGTCCCCGCAGGTGTATCCGTTGCAGTTGACTCCCCAGAGATGATCGCCTCGCTGGTACTGCCTGGCGTTTCGGTCGCACTTGGCCCTCCATCTGGATTAGTTGCAGTTGACTCTCCGGAGATGGCTGGTTGGCTTAAATTACCCGGCGTCTCGCTTGCAGTCGATTCTCCAGGTACAATAGATTCAGTTGATGCGCCGGGTGTCTCGGTCACAGTTGATCCACTGGGAACTTCAGCTGAAGTTTGATCGATAGATGTCCCAGGTGTACCATCATGCCCTGGTGTTGTAGTCCATGTCGACAGTCCAGGGGTCCCAGGAGTCGTTGTGCCGATGAATGTGCTTGTTGATAGGGTACCTGAGGTCAAAGACAGAGTCGCGGAGCTATCGATGTCCGGGACAGTCTCAGTTCCAACCGTCTGCAAGACTGAGGTAGAAAGGTCCTAGGGAACATAAGCTTGTGTTGGCCAACGATTGGTGAATAAGACTCACGACGAGGGTTGTATCCCCATAGACGTGTGTTTTAGGGCCACACCGGCCAGGCTTAACGGAAGTAGAAAGCTCAGGGTATTGAACTGCACGAGGTTCCTGATAATTCCCGGGAACTACTAGGCCATCGACAATGGCAAGCAGCGAGGCTAGCGACAGGAAGCGGAGAGCCACCATGGTTGCAACGCGCAAAGGTAGAAAGGTAACGAATGAAAAGTCGGATGAAGCGAATGGATATGATTACCGGGAAGACCAATGGTGGGAAAATGAGTTTTTAAATATTGTAGTTGTTCCCAAGCAAGTCGCGCAATCGATTTCACAGACCACTAAGTTCCATTATGGGTCCTCAACTCCGCCTCAATAGTATTGCAACCTGTTGGTTGCTTGCCTCTAAGTTTTGATTAAGCCGACTCAGCCGCAACGTGACTGCAATCATGGTATAATTTCGCCGATTCAGCCGCAGTATCCATTGCTACAATATGTTGGTTGTTTGTCTCCATCGCGAGGCAGAGAAATGGATTCAGCTACGCATTTTGATTGGAGTATGTGAATCCTTCTGGTGTCCTTGCATTAGTCTCCAGCAATGAGAAAGTGTGTTGGTAGTCCGTGTCCCCTGTCCTCTGCAAGGTACAGCATTCAGTCATGCCACAGCGCAGCGTTTTGCCCCATGAAGATATGATATTGTGACCCACTCCGGCTGAGCCTTGCAACATGCTACTGGGCTGGGTTGTTTCTGTTTGAGCTGTGAAGGATTTGTTCTGTATATGTGCTTGTGACGTATTTTGCATCTTCGATTGACATGGATGCAAATATTAAAGAATTTGAGGCGATTCATGAGTACAATTAGTTGTGAACTTTGTTTCCACTCATCCCGCGAAGACGACGGTGTGTTGAAACAAAGAGGTCCAGACGAAAATGTGCAAGGATAGGCGGCCATAAACTAAATGAAACTCAGCATGCCAGGATCGCCACCCCACCAGACATATGACGTGGTTGGCATATTAATAGGACCAGGTATCCCGTAGGATTTGCTAATTGTCCCAGGTATAAACTCGGCATGCAATCATTGTAGTCCAGATTCCATCAGTCCACGGATCCTGCGGCTCCAACTCGTTGCTAATACGAGTAAGGCGCAGCAGGAGGAGCAGGCCACTGCCGCACGCACTATCCGTAGAAGGTAAGTGGCAGGGGTGGGAATGTTTCATCTGGCCACCGCAGCTGGACCAACAAACAGATCATGCTTAAAAGATGCGCGGGACTTCTTCCTTGTCCTAGAGATTCTTCATCCATCATCCATCATCCATTTTCCGTCCCCCTCCCCACACAAGAATACGATACAACATGGATCTCGCAGAGTGCCAAGGCGCCATGCGTACACGGATCGCACAGACGGAGCAAGAAAATGAGTATCGGCGTGATCGCGAGACCAAGTTTCAGCCACAAGCTGTCCAGCAGGATCAGAGCTCAGGAGATGACCAACTACCCGTCCTACCCCCTCATCTGCCGAGACCCGAGTATGCCAAAACAGCCCATCTTATTGGCCAAGATGACAAAGAAGTCTCATTCTATGCCGCGTGCGAACTGGGCCTGATGCCCCAGGTTGAGTCCTTTATCCAGGAATCCAACCCTAGTCAGGCTGTGCGCCAATTTGGCCTGGAGCAGGCATCATTCGGCAATCAGCCTGCCGTGGCTCGCTATCTCCTTGAACACGGAACCATCTTGCATGACAACGTCTTTCTCCGCCGTGAGCTGGGACAGCCTGGCGACTCGCCCAAAGATATCAGCATTTTCGACCGAGAGCGACAAGAGTCACAGGACCCCCTTGCCTTGGTACAAGTGTTTCTTGACTTTGGCTGGCATCCAAACCAACTATGGCACGGAACACAGGTGCCTCATAACTTTCCCAAGGCTCCGTTTATTGAGTGTCTTACCAACAGACCACTCCTCACTCTTTTGCTGTCGCATGGTGCCGACACCGCCCTCAGCCGTCACAATGTTAGCTTATACGACAAGATACCCCTGAACCGCCGCTGTGGCTCAGTCATCGACTCTGCCGTAGGTCTGTGGGACCCTTCACTGGTTGCATTACTTGTGGATCATGGCGCAGAACCCACGTACGCCCGCCCCCTACATAAGGTAGTAAGATGGATGGGCGGGCCGTCCCGAGGACCTCCATTTTCTCAAAGGCGCCCTATGGCTGAGTACCTGCTTTCGTCGGGCACAGCGAAAGTCGATGATGTCAAGCGTATTACATTTTCTGACATTATTCATCGACCTTCTCCGAGGAAGGAAGATCTGACGCCCTTTGTCTACGCGTGTGCGGGGCAGGACTGGGACATGGCAGAATGGCTGCTGGAGAAGGGGGCCGACGCAGACGCACTAGGCGGAAAGGCCTTTCAACCAATGTACTTCATGATGCCGTACTATGGTCCAAGTGATCCCAAGGTAGTGAAGGCGTTAGTAGAGAAGATAAAGAACAGAGAGACATGATAGGGTATTTAGTGGGGGAACGAAAAGTAAAACAGCGAACAGAAAACAGAAAACTTGCAATAAGAACAGAAATATGTTTAGTGCATAGAACTCTACTATCCCATTACTCTATTTGATGTAGATGATGTTCAGCTCCTTCATGTAGCAGTGACAGCATCCTCTTCAAGAAAAAGGTTGACAACTGCCTTGTACCCACACTTCGCAGCACAGTCTTGCGGTGTCTGACCCTTCTCATCCTTCATATTGAAATCGGCGCGCTCATCAAGTAACAGCCTGACCATGGCCTTGTGCCCCTTGTTAGCAGCAAGGTGGAGTGATGTCTGGCCCTCATTGTCTCTTGCGTTGATATCGGCGCCTTTGTCGAGTAGTGGCCTCAAAACCGCCATGCATCCCCATTCGGCAGCCCAATGTAGCGGCGTCTTACCGCCATCGTCTCTTGCGTTGACACTAACGCGCGTCTCAAGCATCAGCTTGACGATAGCTTCATGGCCGTACTTGGCAGCTCTGTGGAGCGGCGTGCGGCCAATGTCGTCTCTTGCGCGTATGTCGGCGTCCTTCGCGAGCAACATCCTGATGATAGTCACATCCTTGTTCCTAGCAGCCATGTGCAGCACTGTCTGGCTATCGTTATCCGCTGCGTCAACATCACCATCAACCTCAAGTAGCAGCTTGATCGTCTCACTATAACCCCACTCAGCTGCTACATGGAGCGGACTCTGACCATCGCTACTTCTCAGATTGGCATCGGCTTTCTTTTCAAGCAACAGCTTAACGATAGCATCATGCCCGTACTTGGCAGCCATGTAAAGTGGCGTGCGATTCTTGTCATCTTTTGCATCGATATTGGCGTCGTTATCGAGCAGCAACTTAGCAGCAACTTCATGCCCGTACCCTGCAGCATGGTGCAGCAGAGTCTTCCCATCACTATCCACCGTGGTGATATTCGCGCCCCTATCAATTAGTAGTTTCACGATCCTCTCATAGCCAAACACGGTGGCCTGGAACAGCGGTGTCCACTTATGATTACCCTTCGCATCAATATTGGCGCCTTTATCGAGCAGTAGCCTAACAACGGTCTCCCGACCGGACTTGGCTGCCTCATATAGCGGCGATCGACCCTCTCTATCATTCGAGTTGACGTCGGCGCCATTGTCAATCAGCAACTTTGCAACATTCTCGCGCCTGTTCGCAGCAGCCAGGAACAGCGGTGTCTGATTGGCATTATTCTCCTGATTGACGTTGACATTCTTTGCAAGCAGCAGGTTAACAATTGTTTCACGCCCGTTCTTAGCAGCCAAGTGCAGCGATGTCTGGCCATCGTCATTAGTTGCCTCAACATTAGCCCTTGCATTAAGTAACAGCTTGACGACAGCCTCGCGCCCGGACTCGGAAGCTAAGTGCAGCGGTGTCTGACCAGTGCCATCCTTCGCCTCAGTCTAAACACCCCTTTGAACTAGTAGCTCAACGACAGTCTCGCGCCCGTTTTCGGCCGCGAAGTGCAGGGGCGTTTGACCTTCGTCGTTCTTCGTATCAACATCGACACCCTTATCAAGCAGCAGCTTGACGATGGCCTTGCTCCCGTACTTGGCAGCGAGGTGCAACGGCATACTACCAGAGTCATCCTTAATCTTGGCACTGGCGCCCTTGTCGAGTAGCAACTTGACGACAGTCTCTTGTCCGTTATTAGTAGACAAGTGTAGGAGCGTTTGGCCTTCGTCATCGCTTGTGTCCACGCCAGCGCCTTTGTCAAGGAACAGCCTGACGAGAGCCAGATGACCGTTTGCAGCAGCATGCGAAAGCGGTGTCTGGCCATCTTTGCCCTTCGCGCTGAGATCTCCAGAGGCAGGACTATGGAGCCTCTTGCCAAATGTTGGTACAACACACAACAACGCGTCTGCCTTAGATCCCAAACCATTGTCCACGAATGCCTTTGTGAGATGACTAACTGTTGGGTTTTCCAGTCGTACAACGCCTTCACTCTCCACAAAGACCGTCTCACCGAGGTCTGAGAGACCTGCCACTGAAATGAGTGACGTGGTCAAGGCAGAAAAAAGTTCCTGGGCACAAATTTCAAGCAGCGATGTGTTTGTTGAAGAAAACTGGACTCTAAGCTTGAAGTGCTCTTGGGCTGGTTCATTATCACCTAGAACCTCGTATACGGGGTTCCAACCACAGAATCGCCATGTATTCGGTGGTGCTTGACCTGATTTCACCTCCGTCAACATCTCGTTCAGCGATACCGGATCGATTGCCTCCGCACTAACGGGTGTCAATAGGGTATTGAGACCGCATTTAGCATGTTTGCCAATAGTGAGGGCGGCCATTGAAAGGGAAGCCATGTTAGGCCCAATCCAGTGCTCTATCTCATCCTTGACGTCGGGTTTATCAGTACTGCCATTCTTAACAAGGACGGCAGAAACAATTCTCGCCAGCTTGGTCTTCTCGGCTGCCGACGTTTTGAGGCCTGAACCATCTTCAGATTTGACATGTGGATCCAGGACCAGAGACCACAGCCAGAGGCCTAAGATTGCCTCTAACTACGCAGAATCGATCTCCCAGCCTGTTTTCGATGACGCAGGCGACCGATCGAGATCGATGCCGAGCATTGTATCGTTGCCTTCAAGTGACATTACGGCTTTGACCTGGAGCTTGAGCTTTTTGCGGTTGTCCTTGCTAAGCAGGTTTTGCGCAGTATGACAAATGGCGCCGGACAGTTGCCTAGCTTTAGAACGGACCTTGACGAAACCATCCTCCCATTTCTGATACTCGCAATCGTCGGTATTGTTGGTGGAGACGTGGCCTGTCAGATGGGCAAGCCGCATGCGAACGGCAAGCAAATTGTGGCACAGCTGAGAATTCTGTGTCCCGTTTCCGACCTCCACAGCCCCAAGGCTAGTTATCGGCCAGAAAGATACCGACTCCGAATCTAGCCCAGCAATCTCAAAAGCAAGCCAATCGAGCTCATATCCGGTAACGAGGTCAGGCATCCTTCTCAATTTATTGTCATTCCTACCTAGACGTTGCGTGCGTATCAATCCGCGAAGGATGCTCATGACAACGGTTATGCCCAGTTGCGCGAGAGAAACCCAAGCCTTCATTCCGCGAAGGCCGATGAACTGTGTGATATAGCCAATCAACGTAGTCAAGACAGCTACAATGGTGTAAAACTCAAACTTCTGATCAAAGTTCTTTTTCGACGACGTCCAAGCTCGGAGACGGTTGTTACGATCGTCGCGGTTGTTGGCTTCGTCATCGCTCTCTATCTTGTTTTCGAAATGAGCAAATGGGTCAAAACATTGGTCACCAATGACTTGCGGACCAGGCTGCAACCAAAAGAGCCGTGAATGTGAATCGACATTGTCCTGGCGCTTGTACCGAATTTCGTATGTCGTCTGCCCGATCAACATTGCGCAACCCCACATACCGCTGCACATGACGACAGTGCCAGCGATGAACATGATTGGAGCGTAGTATCTCGAAGCCACACTGTTCCCTTGGTTGAGATTCCAGCCAAGGACCCAAACGCCAACACCGGCAAGAGAGAGAACGCCAGCTTGAAGGACAAACCCCACAGCGGCAACTGCGAAGAATGCCTTATTTGGTGGCTTCACAATACCGACGTTGAGTGATAGGTTTGGGTTTGGAGCAAACGGATTGCCGTCATCTGATTCAAGAGATCCTTGCACTCGTTTCCAATCATTTTTTGTTTCATCCTCATCGTACTTCTTGAGGTAGTCGCGGAACAAGAAGAGCTTCGCCTTATCCGGCCCAGTAGCTTGCTCTTTCTGATCGTTCTGTGGGACATGGACAAGCTCGAGGATAGTAGGCCTACCAAGGACGCGAGTGATTCCGCCTCTGTTGAAAAGCTCACACACGTCGCGGCCGGTCGATGTACAGAGTTCGGCCTCGATGACACCATCGCCTTCCTGTGACCTGCCGATAAAGGCGCGGAGCCACGTAGATCCACAGACACGAATGCTGGAGACGATAGCAGTCAGGATGCCTATTGGAGCCATAGCGAAGATGAAGTAGTCTAGAAAGGATGTGCTCTCGCTGAGGTACTGCTTCGTCATCGACTCGCCGAAGAGAACGAGAAGAGGACCAACGTCCGTGGCTAGGTCGTTAGAGAAGTCAGATAGGTCGTCTCCGGCATCGACAGTGACAACTATAAAAGCGAATAAAATGAAAACCTGCGCAGTCTTTCTCCATTGTGGCATTGTAGCGACTTGGTGAATAGGGCGGTGTGGGGTATATCAGGGAGAGTTGCCTCTTGGTGGTGTTGATTCGAGAACCGACCTAAATAACAAGAGGAAAAAGGTGCGACGATTCTCCCATTGGCAAGAAGATAGAGATATATGCTGCATGCAGCCTTACATAATAATCCCATTTGGTCAGGACGTGAGAGCCTTGTTGCCACGTCACCGCTCCCTCTAATTGGCACATGGCACGCTCCATTCATGGTATTGGGGGCCGTTGCAGGATGAAGCGGTTGGCTGGCTTCAATGCCGACCTACGCAAAGCCATCCTCTGAGATTATCGTACATACAGGAAAAATGTACACTATTTTATTCTCTTGCGGTTTGTGCTAACTAAACCTGTGATTGTTGCTGAGTTCCTCCATGCTTCACCCTTTTCATCGTTGTAGATGCAAACAACGCAGCCTAATTCGGGATCGCTGGTCGCGTAATACCGCTATAGCATTATAGATAGGGCTAGTCCCATCTCGAGTAGAGAGGACTTTTTTCTTATCAAAACGTTGAACGTCAGATGCAGGCAAGGTTGAATAAGCCTGGACAGACGATGTGTCAGAAGGACAACCAGCATCGCATAGAAACTATAAACTGGACTGCGTGTGATGCAGGGCTTTGTGCTGCCAATCTTGCAAGCGATGTCCTAATCCTGTTTTGTAAAGGGGAATTTCATCATGGCTGAGTCACTCCCACTCACCCTCTGCACCACCCAGCTGGATTCACGTAGCCTTTGGCTTCCGCGCAATAACCCAGAGAAACTCGGCGTCACCCTCATCCTTCTTAACATCGTTCGTAAGCACCTCCAAGCCGGCCTGCTTGACCTTTTCCAGCATGGCATCTGCTCCCCAACCGCTCCAGAACATCCATCCCTTATCATCCAACCATTTTTCCGCCACAATGCTTTCCTGGTCCACAGAGGTGAAGTTGACGAGCATAACACCCCCCGGCTTCAGCCATGCGACGATTCTGTTCAACAGAACATCCTGCTCCTCACGCGGAAGGTGAATGATACTGTAAAAGCCCAAGACAACATCCAGAGAGCTGTCCGGGAATGTCAGGGCCATCATGTCGCCCTCGACCCAATCGACGCGCTCAGTGCCCAGGGTCGCCTTGGCCGTCTCGATCTGGGTTGTCGAGATGTCATTGGCCGTGACGTGGAAGCGATCATCGGAGAGGAGCTTTTCAGTCACGGGAACGCCAGCGCCACAGCCAAGCTCGAGGACAGTGATGATGGACGCGCCGGGATCGTCCGGGTTACGGCGGGGTAGCAGCTGGAGGACCTGATCCAGGTAGTGCATGCGGGTGGTAGAGTGATCTACCGTCCAGGCGTTGTAGACTGGCGCGATTGCATCGTATGACTCCTTGAGGCGGGATTTGCGCTCATCTGTGATGCCTTCACCTGTTACTGGAGCCATTGTAGGAGAGTCTTTTTTTCACTCAAATCGGCGAGCAGGTTTGTCTATGATGTTTTGCAACCGAGGTGTTAAGGAAGTCTGGTGTTCAAATGAAATGATGAAAGTTTCAAAGTTCAGTCTCGTAACAAATAGGTTTTTGTAAGCACAGGTTATCATTCGTGTCGCATGGTTGTAACGTCATCACGGTGAGGAGTCATACTTAAGTGAGAAACCAAGCAACTCAATATACCCCCGCGGGTTGACCCTGGTAGGAGATGTGGGGGGACGTTACCGTAACTTAGCCCCGGATAATAGGCTATGGGCTCACTGCCTTAGAAATTCCGGCACTTTCATTGGCATCTGCTGTGGAGATTTCTGCCCCCGCTATTCGTTAAATCACTATCGGGGTGGTCAAACAGAATACCGACGAAATCAGTCGTCGTTCTCAGCATCTGGCGATCCAACCTTAAGACGTTCATTAGCACTGGCTTCATATTTCGCACCTTCGGATGGCGATGTCGATTTCAGGGCGCGTATATTCTTGTCTAAGATGTTGTTGAGCAATCGAACTTATCACTCGGCGAGGCATTGCAGACTCAAGGTGGGGAACGTCAACCTGTGGAAAAGGGTGTCGGACTTCGTCGATCTCAAAAGCGTGGCCGATCTGAAAGCCACGAACACAGCATCAACGATGCTTGGAGGGTCCGCACTGGATACTGGGAGATTATCTCTTGTTTTGAGCATCACGAGAAGTGGTTGTAATTGGCTGGTGTTGGAGGATGAAAAGTACTGCTTTGTCAGCAAGGACGATAAGTAGTTTGTGAATGGTAGCAAAATCCGAAAATCCTACCGCTCAGCCCCCGATTTATGGCCGCCCCTCTAACATCGTCAAGCGATCAAATTCGAGAGCTCTGTTTATCACTACCAAGGGTAGCTGTGTAACCAGAACTTGCTTTACTAATATAGCCTTGGGGTAACTTCTTGTCTGTAACGACAAGGTCAGCAAGCTTCGCTCAAGATCCAGTCCGAAGGAGCAAAGGGCAAACTAAGTAGTGCTAAGACAACATCACGGTCAATAGTGCCCAGAGGAATTTAGGACCAAACGATCGATATCAGAAGGGGCGGGGGCGGGGCGATTGGGGGCCGACGCTTGCTTGCGATTTTGAATCAATTGCATGCAAGGGATTTGTTTATAGCTGATCGCAAGGTTGATTGCGCATCGCTAACTTGACCAGATTGCCAGGCGGTAACGTTGGCAGGATTGTCTTACATGAGTAGCTTGCGAGCTTATCAGGCTTCCAACAAAAAGAGGCTACGTGTCCGACATGCCGATATCAAGAATTCAGGGCATGAGAGAGGATAGATGAACACTATATGGCGCACAGCTTAGTATAGCAAGTGTCTGCGACTATTTTTTGAGATTCAGGCTTCAAGTCGGACATCAAGAGAACTGCTCAGATCTAGATTTAACTACTCCTAAGGTCATTAGTCGGAGTGATTGCGTCATGTGGTCCAACGCTCAAAGAGACTTGGATTCTGTAACCTGATTCAAAGCCACAATTGAATTACCATTTTCGTTGACGAATATCACTCATTCTGTTCTCTATTGGCCGCATTTCAAAGCTGGTGTGCATGTCGCTCATTCGGGCACTGACGCCAAGGCTCAACTGCATATTGAGTGGCTCCCCAACCCCCATCTCGTAGCAGATCTTTCTGCGGTGATATTATGGATTGAAACACTGTGATTTCGTCGGGCGATTGCCAACCTATCAGCCTTAGCTAGGCTGGAGTCGATCGAAACTAGGCACGGCCGAGAATCGTCGCACGGGACGTAATCAAATTACTCAAACGCTCCTGTTGCATGTACCGCAATATCATGATTTTACGGAAGGTGAGTCTGACGCCAGTCTCGTGCGGCTGAAAGACGGGTGGAGAAAACATTCCTTCACAATCCAAGCGTTTCCCCAGGCAGTTATTCAGATCCACCAGCCTGCCAAGTTTTGGCAACTTGTTGTAGCATCATTGGATAAATATGCATACCCGACATTGTGGCTGCCGCTGGTGAATCCTGGTGTAACAATACAATCTGCATTGCAGAGGTGCTGGTGTGGCGGAGCATTCGCCAAGATTCGGTTGAGGCCATCCTTTCTTCCATGAATGTGCTACGAACTGAGCGAATACATGGCTGAAGGATGCTCGTGAATTCTTCCCACGGTTAAACAGCCCTTCCCAAAATCAACTTGAATCATGAGCAAAAGTCAACTAGAACAGCCTGGGAATTTTATCGGGAGGTTCTATAAACGCCTCAAGCTCATCGGCTTACTATCTCTCGCCGCCCTCTTCGTTGGTTCTCTCATATTAATCTTGGTTGTTTTCAACGCGGGGTATGAATATCTACACCCAACGGATCCTAATTATACGGAATTTGGCAGGTTCCGGATCGGGTGGGCACTCGATGTCCAAACTTGGCTAGCCATCGTAGGCGTGGGGTTTGGCCTTGTTTCATATGGCCTCCAAGAGGGCTTCACTCACTTTGTTGACCTATGGTGCAGCCTACAGGCAAGCAAACATTCTGGCCTTGACTATAAGCGATACTTGAACTCGCAACCAAGAGCACCAGTGTTACTTGGCATGAGAGGATTCCCCGTCATTGTCAATCTCCAACGTCTCATGGCATTAATCGCTATTGGCTCGTCAATTGGTTACAAATTTGGGATTGCACGAGGACCGAGCTGTCTGACATATCCGGCCCTATTGGTTCTTGGCCCGAAGCCCCCTCTTACAGAGATGTTAGGATGGTTTTCGAGGGCGGGCGCGAAACAGTACCATCATGGTTTTACCATGACTTTGAAGTCGAAGCCGGGATCCGATATGCCCGGGCGTTCCGTCACAAACTCGACGGGAATCTGCCTGATGAAGAGCCACCGATCAATATAGTGATGACGAGCGCGGTTGCCTGCGCGCAGCTTTTCACATTCGATGTCCGAGGGGATGTCTATTTTCCGCAATTTGTTCTAATCGCGAACCGAACTGAGGAAGTCGGCTTGTCCACAATGACAAAGGATAGCACTGGCTGGTTCCGAACCGAAACAACCAACTTGACCTGGATTACTCAAAGCACCGAGTCTGTTGCCATGGTTGTCGATTATCGAGTTTTGGAACCAGACAGCATTCAAATTCAATGGGCACGGTTCGGTAACTGGTACACCGACAACATTGATGGTAGTTCCGCAGAGGAACCTGTTGTCCGGCGATTTACGTACAAGATATTTCCTGCGACTTGGATCGTTCCTAGATTCATGCTAACCGGATACGACGACTGTGCCACATTGACCAACAACACTGAATTTGGCCATTTCTTCGATCTTGCCATCTCCATTGACGCCACGCCGCTGCAACTTGGGAATGAAACACTAGTCGACCGAAGGTGGCTGGATGCTTTCATCTACAACCCTCAAACAACTATGCGTGACGGTGTGGCTGCTTTTGTTCGAGCAGCAATGTCGGGTGCTTTTGTAGCCGCCGCAAGGAATTCGGCATATACATGGCCGGATGAAGATTACGTTACGAAAATCAACAAATCAGACATCATTGGACTCACCTCTCCGCCATACTTTCGGGGATCCCGTATCATATACCCCACAGTTATTCGACATCCGGCGCAAGTGGTGTATCTAGCAGTCGGAATCCTCGCATTTCTAGTTGGCATACTTCGGATATGGTTAGGCCCGCCGAAATTGACTTCTTGGATGGGCCAGCATGTATATCTCGCCCTTGGTGGCATGGTAACGATATCTGAGAGGCCAATGGGCCTGCGCTTGGGGTATGAAGTAGCTAGTGGGGACTTTGGTAGGCTTTGATTGCCAAAGGGCGAAACGGACTCCATTGAAAGCCCCAGCGAAATCGAGATGGTAGATGAGGCCTCTCGGTTGGAGTCGACGAGGGAGTATCATCATTATACCTATTGACTAGGAGAGCGTACGGCACATAGCTTGTGATTCGGGTTTCGCTTGTAACATAAGAGACAAATACACAACCTTCCGAGCCAAGCTAAGCTGGCTCCCAACCTGAATTCCCTTGCTCCTTACTTCTTCAGTGGGCATCCCAGTTTTAGATACGCGGGATATTATGAGCCCTCGCTCCGGAACCTCCCCGTCCCCCACCAAAAATGTGACATATGCAGCTTGATATGCTTGCTCAGCGGATGTATTTCGAAAGTGGAAGTTTTGGATGATAGTTTCGGCCCAAAACTGGCTGCATTGTCAACTTAAGAAAGGTCTTCATCGCTTCTAATCCTTATGTGACGTTGCAATCGTCTCTCAACTGTGAAAGCATTGGGTCTTTAAAATGCTTAAAATGTGAAGAAAACTGTTTTTTTTTCCTTCGTGGCGGCAGCAACTCGCCCTTGATGGAGCGGATAGCCTCTTATACTAGCAATCGTCTCTCTTCAATATTTCTGGACTTTTTGGACTGTCCCGACAAGTTTAATACTTGGTAGCCATCAAGTTCTGTAATCCAGAAAACGATTCATCAGCGTAGGTGAAGTCTGTGCTGCCTCCCGCAAAATCAATGTATATGAATTAAAAGTTTCGGTCCGATTAGACGAGTCCGTGTTCGAGAAGGGCTCCTAATAGAGACAACGGACTGGGGGCCCCTGAAGTCAAACGCTGTGTCCGCTATATCCTATGTCCGAGACTATTATCTCCGGCCCCATGGTAAGTGGAATGTAATCTCTGGTGGGTTGATCCTAATCGCCCACCTGTAACCTGGGTTCATCTTTCTTCTGTAAGTCGCAGCGTGCATAGCTGCCACGGTTCTCAGTGAAAACCCACGGTTGATCCCACGAAATTGACGCGCCCTGTCCCCACTACGCTTCGACCACACCAGTCGCGAAACAGACTTCGGAGTAAGTTATTCTTTCCCTGTGGTATCACAAGTCCTTCTATACAGCTACAGCGACCAAAGAATTAGTCGCGCCCATATTCTAACGAATTGTATAATGTACTACGCTGTTTAGAGTGCCAGACCGATGGTTCTGCTCACTCCAAAGCCCGGATTATCACTCTGTTGATCTGGCCTTCCACGGCCACCCCGTTGTCAAGAAGAGCTCCAGTGACGTACAGAGTATTCCAATCCGACCAAGTCCGACCAAATGCTACAGAACTGATAGATGTCAGAATAGTGGAGTTGACGGCGACACGAGTGGTTTTTGACGAAATATCGATCTCTATCAGAGCGTTCCCCCCATTTTCGGTGATCCAGGCCCTCGTGCCGTCTCTGGATAGGGTAAAGTCGTCTGCATTCAGAAGCGTTCCATTGCTAATGACCTCCACGCGGCCCGTAGCACTGCCATCAGAGAGGGAGATTGGGACGCGCGCAAAAAGCTTTTGGTCCAGATTGGTGTAATAAAGGCTGTTTCCGAATGTGTGGATCCCGTTGATACCAACACCAAGTTGTCCAACTACTGTTGACATCGTGTGGTGCTGTTGAGCAAGGGCAACCTTTCCAGTACGAACATTGATTCTAAAGACTTTGCCGGCGTTTGAGTCTGCGGCAAGGATGTGGGTATTATCGTTTCCTGCGAGGCGGGTTACGCCGTTGAGGAGCACGGCGTTGGTGACCTTGGCCGACAATGTCAAGGTAGCCGGATGCTTGACTTTTCCAGTTCCCGTGTGGCGAAATGACCTCAAGTCAAGCTTCCAAATTTCGTTTGCAGAGCCTCCCAATCCCAAAATATCGGCCGCGGCGACGTAGAAAATGTCTTGCTCCAGCTCAACGATACCGAGCGTGGCGTTCCGGTTGGGAATTCGGGCGACGGCGACAGGCGGGTACGCATTTTTCGTAGAAACTTGGAAGATGGTTGAAGATGACACCGATGTTACAAGGACGTCGCCATTGCGTCGAACGGCGATATTCTCGAGATTCGGGGTCTCCTCGATGGTGTCGACAATGGAGACAGACACATCGTTTGTGTGCTGTGGTGCAGCCCAAGAGGCAGCGCACCATGAAAGAATGGTGAGGAAATGGAGGCTGAGCATCGTATACTGCGGTGGTATACTTGCAGAAATGCTGCGAGGTATTCACACAAGGAGCACAAGTGCTGGCCGCGCAGGTTCATAAATGTTTTCACGGAATCATTTTAATGGGTCGAGGGCAGTTGGACAGTCACGCACGTCATTTCACTTCCAGAGGCCGCATTAACCATACCTAAGTGACATTGCGTCCACGTAATCTCTCTCCTCTTGGCGAATTTTACTCGGTATGGACTCGCCGGTGGGAAAGAAGCGGTGTCCTGGGGTCGGTTGGTAGGTAGCGAAGCTGGGGTGCTCTCCCTAAGCCAAATCAAGCTACCATAACGACACCGCAAAGAAACTTAAAACGCACTGCCCCTCGCACCACCCTCGCCAAGCCAGATCAATGTGACGTCACGTACGCAGTCAAACACTCTCCAATCCGATGATTTGGAACCAGTCCCCGGATGAAAGTTGAACTAGAACCCAAGAAATCTGCAAATAAAGTAGCTAATAATCTTGCCGTACACCGACGGAATCACTGAAGAAGCAACCAGAAGAACATGGTTCTCACTACTAGGTATCACCAAACTTGTACTGCACCCCATTGGAGAATGACGCAACCAGCAAGCTGTACACAGTTGGTTTCGCTTGATCTTGATAGCAGAGCTGCTTTTTTCACCAGCCAGCAGCCCTCGCCCTTCTATGCTCGAACAGAGGAATCGTGTCAGGAAGAACGCCAAGAGCCCTCGCGGTCATACCTATTGCCTGAGTTGTGTGACGGATACGAACACAGAGGTAATGCAAGCAGCTTACTTTGACTGCAAGGGGCTGGGTCTTCACGGAGTTCATCACAGATTAGACAGGATGGCTAATACCCTTGCCGATAATGCCTGAATTTGTGTTCAAACTTCCAACAGACCCACCGGCTGTCATCCAGTTGCATTAGCGTCACCCTGCAGGTAGCCACTAGCTAGGGTGTACTCCGTAATCCACTTACATTAGCTTGTGCGTCCCCGACAAAAGCGCCGAGAGCCGAAAACTCTATGGTCAAACTGTCGTGGAATCAAGACTAGCACATCGCAACGAAAGGCAATTTTGCACTCTACCAGGCTAGTGAGTCGGCTTTCATGGGATCGGGGCGTATGGTGTGGCAAATGGACATATCAGAGCAACACACAGTCAGTTACCTGTGATGTGGCCGTCCCTTGCCTGACACGAGCACCTCACACGGACTCCATGTGGCTCTTGTTTCCGCAAAGTCCATGGCTAAACGCCACAAGCGATAACTATATATTCTCTCACTTCTGAAGCATTTAGAATTCAACATCTCTCATTAACAATTGCGCTACCACAATTTCTTATTCTTATTCATCTATTTTCCTACGCACTGTGGCCAACTATATCTCATACACCATGGCTGACCGATACGTTGCCGTTCACAAGGCCGCTAATGGGCCAGGCGATGCTCGCCCTACCGCTACTCAAATCATCCTCGATGAACAACTGGAAGGCAAACTTGCTGGTCACAATGCTTTCATTACTGGCTGTTCCGCTGGAATCGGCACCGAGACTGCCAAGGCTCTTTACCTTGCTGGCGCCAACCTCTATCTGACGGCTCGCAATCTCGACAAGGCTAGAATCGCACTCGGTGAGATCGCTGATAGCGACCGGGTCACCCTTCTGCATCTCGACCTCGAATCTTTCGACAGCGTCAGGGCTTGTGCAGACCAGTTCTTGTCCAAGTGCAAGTCCCTCAACATACTCGTCCTCAACGCTGGCGTCATGACCCCACCTGAGGGACGCACCAAGGATGGATTCGAGACACAGTTCGGCACTAACCACCTCGCACACTTTCTCCTGTTCAACCTTCTCCAACCTGCCCTACTAGCTGGTGTAACTCCTCAGCGGGCTTCCCGTGTTGTTGTCCTGAGCTCCGTTGCGCACCGTTTCGGA
The DNA here is from genome assembly GCA_029931735.1 of Dactylonectria alcacerensis. Lineage (NCBI taxonomy): Eukaryota > Fungi > Ascomycota > Sordariomycetes > Hypocreales > Nectriaceae > Dactylonectria > Dactylonectria alcacerensis. Next base: position 2,725,212 of record JAPMUZ010000010.1, on the reverse strand, counting down.
GAGGTCAATTTCGACGACGTCAATTTTGAGGGTCACTACGACGCCATGGCGACTTATGCCCAGAGCAAGACTGCCAGCCTCTGGACAGCCAACGAGATCGAAAGACGGTACGGCGCTCAAGGCATCCATGCTTGGAGTCTCCAGCCCGGAGCCGTCCAGACGGAATTGATGCGTCACATGTCTGAGGAAGAGACGCAGGGAATCACAAAAGACGAATACCTCTCTAAGATCCTGAAGAATGCTAAGCAAGGGGCATCCACGAGTGTTTGGGCAGCCACAGCCGCCGCATTGGAAGGTGACGGGGGCAAATACCTGGAGGATTGCCAGATCATCGGAGCATGGGAACCTTCAGTCGGCCCGTGGGGACCGGGATACGGGGCTCATGCTTATGATGTTGAGAAGGCGAAGAAACTGTGGGAGAAGTCGATTGAATGGGTTGGATTGTAAGATTTTACATTGTTAGTATAACGCCTAAATGACCATCGCTATGTCTCCCTTATCATGTTTGTAGCTTCAATGGTTGGGGCGGCACACTCGGCTCGCCCATGACTCCGTATCTTAGCTTCCCTGAGGCAGAAAATGAATCATTTTCAGTAAACCAGCATTACCAAAAATATGCCCCATCTCTACCAGAGGTTTGAGAGCTGTGCAAGCCCTCAACGCACCATACCGCTGTCATAACGATTGCTCCCGTCTACTAGCAACACGTCCCAGGCTGAGAATCCATTAGACTACATGCTCCCTTTTCTTCCTTCTCTTTGGTTGGTACAATTAGAAATTTTTCTACGCTCAGTATTGGGGTTCCCATGTGTGATCAAGGGCAAGGCACCTTCGTGGCCAGAGTAGAGGTCTCACAGGAACACAGTACTATGGAACCGGAACTGACCTCGCTCGTCTAGAAGTTGAAACATCGCAGATAAATCAATCGTCAAAGAATCACACTTATCGTGGTGGACATTAAATCTTGAAAACACGCACTTAGAGGGGAGATCAACTAAAGCAGTTCCTTCTTGAGGGGGGGGAATTAAAAAGATATCTGCCTCACCGCAGAGCTAAAATTAAGCGCTGCCTTGAGAAATATGACTATTGTCAGCTAGAATGAAACTTAAACATTAGTCCTGAAAGTATTGCGAATTCTTTCTCCCAATATGTACAAAACCAACGGAATCGGAAAGAGTATTAGAGAGATGAAAGCTAGCAGGCTATTGCCCCATCCGAGACCAAGAGCATTGTACATCTGCAAACCACCCAACGGAAGGAACGCTCCGAGAAGAGACCTTAGCACTGTCAACGCGGCCGTGACAGAGGCTGCATACTGGAGATGAGTATCAAGAAGGTAACTTTGAAGACACGCCTACCAAATGATGATTAGTAATGATAGCGGTAGAGTGATAGAAGAGACGTATTGGCTATCGTTGCACTTACTGTGATACCCATCATTCCAATGGTGAAAATAGACACGCCAATCATTGGAACAATCCAATGTATGTGGCCCGCAGCCGCGCATCCATACAAAAGTAGCCCTATGGGGAGTGCCAATCCACTTGGGATGGTCAACAGCGGTACAAGCCGGGCTTCAGGTGTATACGTTGTTCCTCCTACCATATGTCTCAAAACGACCAAGTCGGTAAGCTGACCGAAAAGCAGCACACCGATCACCATTCCAAGGCCACCAGGTAAAAATGCCAAACCGCTTTCAGCTTCTCCAAAACCATACGTATCTAGATAGACGAAGGAGAAGGTTGTGATTAGAAGATTCATGATACCGTACACAATAGCGATGTATATGGCAGAGACAGTGACGACCGGTGCTCTCAACAGAAGCAGCAGCGGACGTATTATGGCTTTGTGGATGCTTGGTCTTGGATTGCCCAGTGAAGGCAACTGGATTTGTCGATCCAAGTTCCCAGTCACTGTTTGAAGAGCTTTAGCCCTCTTGTCCAGCAATATTGGAGCGAACGTTTCCTTCAAAAAGAAGAAATTGAGTGGAAAAACAAGTGTCCCCTAATGATCAGTTAGAAACAAAACAGGGATAGAGAACGACGGGAAACATTACCAAGATAGAAATTATCCAATAAACCCACCTCCAACCCAGTGCTTCAATGAGAACTCCTCCCGCAACTGGGCCCACACAAGGACCTAACAGGGGACCAAGAGCCCAAACTGACATTGCCCTACCGCGTTTCTCAGCTGGCATAATGTCTGCAATGCTTCCACTGCCAATAGTCACGGGCACACATCCTGTAAGACCCATGAGTAGGCGAAAGGCCAGCAGCATTCCAATGCTGTTGCTCACTGCTGCACAAACTGTAAAAATGACGAAGATGATATTGCCGTAGAGATACAAAGGCCGTCGACCATAGATTTCGCTTAAAGGGGCAACAACCAATGGGCCGAAGGCGAAGCCAAGGAAGTAGACAGACATGATAAAGGTAGCCATAGCGTCAGACCTTTCGTGGAATTCGTCAAGTATTGCGGGAATTCCAGGAGCAAACATTGAGGATCCCAAAGGCCTAATTCTCTTTAGTTATGGAACAGTCAGAAGTCTGGAGCAAGCCGCTCACGTTAGAATCGTTAAAATAGAGAGTGTAGCGACATGGCCCCATTTCTTGGAATCTGGCCAGTTTTTAGGATCTTCGGCATCATTTGGGACCTCCTCAACCACAACGCCTCTGCCAAGCTCGACATTGGATTTGGAATGTTCTGCATCGGCTTCGATTTGTATGGCTTGCTCTCCCTGATTCAAGGTGCCGTCGTTCGTAGTCTTGGGTTCGATAGGATAGTTCTGCGGGGTGGCGGCGGCCATATCAATATCTGCACTCATGACTCCTTCCAGCCACGATGGTTCACATATGATATTATATAAAAATTTCAATGATAAAGCACAAAGAGGCTTTATTGGACAAACATTGGAGTCTGAAGTCAACTTATGTAGCTCGAGAGGATCGGAGGTTGCTAGACTTGGCGAATTTACACATGTCCATGATTCCAGGGAAGTGAATAAGCTAATCTAAGAAATAGCGGACTTAGAAAGTGGTAATTCGCTTTCAATTGCCGCTTCTCATATATGAGCTGATTTTGTCCCGATATCATGACCTCCACTCAAAATCAAGGGGTCAAGCAAGAATATGTGATTGAGGCCCGGCTCCCGGACTCTCAATATGTCATATTGGCTGTGGACTGATATGCAAACACGCGTGTTAGGTGCGTATTCTAATAAGAAATGCCAGCTCCCGAAGCCCTGGTCAGATTGGCGCCTGTGGCGGTTTTGCAAACACGCGTGTTAGCTATGTAAGCATGTTAAAAACCCAGCTCGATCAGAGTGGCCCTCATCAATCCAACAAGTTACGGCTGGGAGTGGGTAACTTGGAACGGGGTATGTTGGTACAGCATTGTCCATCCAGCTAGTCCAGGGGAAGGATGTGCAAGGACCGAAAGCGAGGCCCTGCAATAAAAATACTGCATCCAATCAGACACTTTGGAGAATCCAAGCTCGTTACGATAACTGCCTAACACGCGTGTTCCGCGGTCTCTTGCGGAACCCCGGCTTTAACTCCGGGTAGGCACTCCCTCAACAAGGCGAAAGCTTGAATATGCCACATTATTTTAATCAACATCTCCGATTGGTCGTTGGTTCAGGCATGACAAAGGTCGTACTCGTCGCGCAGATTCTAACAGGGTCGGCTGCCGGCTTGCGATGCGATGACCGGCCGGTTGTTGCTGCTGGCACTACCAATGCCGAGGCATGCGGGCAGCTTACGTGCACTTGACAATTACAAAAGTATCAATTTTAACATTTACTTGCCAAGCATATATAATGCAGAAAGCGCAGCTGAAAACGCCCTAAAATTAAATCTATGGAAACTGAGTTAAAAAAAAAAAAAAAAAAAAAAACAAGGACGCTCGACGTGGTCGGGAAAAGACCATTGTGCCAGCAAATCGCCCTTGAAGGGCGGCCAACTAGTTACATAGTACAGATGACCATTTCAAAAGTCTTTGCCCACGCTAAGGACGCCACCCTCAAATCCCTGCTGGATACTTGATAATACATTTAGCCTCGTAATATTACAGGCTAATATTCACTAAATCTACCGCAGCTTTAGTATTATTAGACCTATATTATGGCTAGCTAGTGGGCTAAGTTCGCTATAATATAGGGTCTCTTTTAGTGCTAACATTCGTAAGATGTACTTAATTTACATTTGATAAGAAAAAGCAAAATGTGGCTTGCGCGCTGGCAAAGACTTTTGAAATCGTCCTCCGTATACATGATGACAATCTAATCAGATCCCATCTATTTTCTAACTAGAAATCAATGCGTTTATATCAACAGTTTATTTTATCCAAGATCAGTCTCCAGGTTAATTAGGTTTGCAAGAAAGAATAGAGCAATTAAAACAACCGGATCCTGCCACCTGCTGTGGCTGTTGACCCTGAACTCAAAGTCGAAGTCTGAAAACCGGCTCCAGTGTACCCAACCATACCCGTTCCAGTTTGTTGGGTGCCGTTGGTGTTGTTTCTATCCTGGCCATTGGGTTGCAAGAGGTGGAACCCTGCGAGGTCCTCAAAAAGACTGAATACACTCGACGGAATGTACTTGCCCGCCACGGCAGGCGCGACAATCAATCCGAGAAAGACGACCAGCATGAGGAAGTAGATGGCTACCCAGCGGACAACGCGTCGCTGCCTCAGTTTTGACTGTTTCATCGAATAGACTGGCGCACGAATTTGTCGACTAAAGGTGATATTAGAAACCTTTCCTCGCACTTCAGGGAATACTCACCTCGGCTGTAACCAAAACAGCATGCTTGAGTGTAGCATGTCAACACGAGGGATGGTAATGATTGGGAGCATAAGAAATAAAAGGAAATGACCGAGCATAAAATCAGCAGCAAACATGCTCATCTCGGTGACCTTGCACAAGAATTCTCGAGCTGGCTGAGTAACGGAATGTCGCCCAAGAGAATACCACTGTCCGGTCCAAAAGGCTCTGCTAGCCTGCGATGTCTTCATCTCTCTTGTGAGAGCTAGTGTCGTGATAAGCTTGATGATAAAGGTGTGCAGAGCAGCCGCGGCGATTGCGCCTGTTAGGCATCTTTTGAAATTGAAATGCTCGAGTAGAAACATGCCCTCGAATGAGATGACAAGGGACACGATTGCGACGACATGTGCAACTCCAGCAAGTATACGACCAGAACTCTTACAGCAGAGGTTCAGGAGAGGGCCCATGAGACATGACATGGCGAAAATGGCTGCCAACATCCCCATGTTGATTGCAATCGGCGCAACAGTCACGATCAAGAGCCGAACCAGAGAATCTGTCGCTTCAATCCTTTCGTTGTCGTTTCGTTCGGAAAGAACGCCGGTCTGCGCGTTGATAAAAAGATAAGGGATCAGGGATGCCGCAACCAGAAATAAAGGTCCCAAAATCTCACTGAACAGGATGTTCTGGATTGGAGCTCGAGGTACGTCTCCTCGCATCTGGTCAGACGGATCTCCGATGGTCTTGCGCTTGTACCCGGTAGTTCGGACTCGAGACAAACGACAGTAGGCGATCCAGGATGATGCATGAGCTCGGGAATGACCGCGAAATAGCCATCGAACGAAATCCCGATAGTCGATGAAGAAGTCTGACCATGCGAATTGATGCGGGTTGTAAAGAAAGGGCGAAATTGTCAGACCTAAGACGGTGATCCAGAACCAGACCAGAACCCCTTGCCAAATCGTGCAGGTAGCAAAGAGCAAGATAAGTAGCAGCCGAATACCAAAATAGATGGAAGGGCCGGCGAACCGCGCAAAGAGCACGCCGAAGGGGATTCGAGCTGTGGCAAACCCTCTGCCGGTTCCAATATACCGAGCGCCACCTAAAGCAAGGTTTTGCTGGACAGCGTTTGAGTATACCTGGCAGACAAATACCTCGAAGAAGGCCGAAAAAGATAAGACGTGTTTGGCAAGTCGTTGGAATGCAACCCAAGGATCGCGCTCGAGCAAGTCTTGCACCGTCAAGGGGATGAAAGACATGATGAAAACAAAGACAATGGAGATGACACAGCGATAAACCCAGTCTTCCAACGCATTGGTGTTCGCGCACCCAGTTGGATACAAGGGATCTGTAATGGGGACGTGTCGATTGTAGTGGCATGAAATCGTCTCATGCTTCAATGCTCCAAGGTTGAGCAAAGTGACCAGGAAAAGCTGTACCGATAGCATGATGAAAATGTTGTTGAGGTGGAATCCCGGGTGCGCATAGAAAAAGGAGAGAAACCGGTCCAATGGAAGTTGTGTCCCAAGATAATAATACTCTCGGGATAACATTTGTTCGCCCATGCCGGTTCCGATCTTCGTGATGAAGTTCAGGATGGACCCAAATCCGAGATCTCGTCCCTTTCCGCATTGATAGTACTCACAATGTTTGATCCGCCCTCCTCTCATGACGGCATTCATTCCGGCAAAGATGTCTTCGTTCAGGTGAAGGCCTTTCTGAGCTTTAGAAACGCCGCCACGAGTCGTCATGAAAATGCCGTTCAAAAAGTCAGGATGACCATAATGAAGCTTTCCTCCAAGTTGAGCGAGTGTACGCGCAAATAATGTGCCAAATGTTTGCTCCTTGCCGGCAGCAATGTCTCCTAGCACGCCTGTGTTCTCCGAAAAGATGTACTCTCGGGCGCCTAGAATGGCCACTGGCTGTGATGGTTTCTCCTTGCCATCGGCGTTGGCATCGTACGGGTTGTCAGATTCCGGCCCGGTCTCTTCAAACTCGGCCAGGACGGAGCGAATTTTGAGACACTCTTCAAGATAGTTATCTTGATTTGCGTCCACCAGTTGGATGTACTCTCCGCGATGAAAGATGAGAGCGTGGTTTTGGTTATCAGATTTGCCATCGCCAAGGATGGGATTGCCGGAAAGTCGAATGCGAAACTTCGGAGATCTAGACCCATTTTCAAGAATCTCTGAATGTCCATCAATGAGACATGAATAGATGGAAGGCTCACCATCCTCAGTCGGTGGGTCTTCATCGAGGTAGGCAATCTGCAGATCCGGATACGCTCGAAGAAGGAACTCGGCATTTTCCATCTCCTCGCTGCTGAACTTGGCATATCTCTGCATCGCGATCACCATGCGAAATTTCCTCCTGGCCATACGCTCCAGTTGACGATCCAGTGCATCTGGGCGGTCTCTGAAGAGTTCAGTGATCTCAGGGTTCTCGACCCGATAAAGAAGCTTGAGCGCTCTAGAGTAATTCATAAATCCAGAAACGGTACGGTAAAGAGTTTGCGACCTCAAAGAAGCCCAGATACGAGTCCTAAGCGTGTATTCCGGTGCTGATGACTTAAAACCAATGCAATAGAACGGAATGTCGTCAACCTTGTCCCGGGCATCATTCCCGCTCGATGACGAGTTCTCGGGCGACGGGGACTCGTTCGCCAATGCTTTGGTATCCTCCACGAAGCAGGCCCATTCGTGCGGGTGTAGTTGCTTGAGGTAGTCGAGCATCGTCAGTCGAGAGTAGTGATCATCCTCGCGAATGATTTCACGAAGGGAGAAAAGGACCTTCTCGCTGTAGTGAGGTATGAGAACAGTGAATGTCGGCATGTTATCAACGGGCATTGGGGCTGGTATCGGCGTCGAGAGAGATTGAGCGAAGAAGGAAATGCGACGCTCTGCTTCGCTGTATTTGGGGTAGAAGTCACTTCGAAGCCAATTGTCCCCCTGTGCGACGAAGAAAGTCGGCGCGCGCAAGGTTCTCTTGCCGTATACTTCAGAAGGCACCTGATGGTATAGGAGCTTCTGAACATGCTCAATCCCTAAAAGGTGCTCGCGATACATGGATATAACGACCGCATTCCAGACTTGTGAGATCAGTACCTTTGGCTTGTACTTGATCTCCATATCTGTAGTCGCAAGAACCTTCGAATAGATCCGCTTCGGTAGCCGAACAAAAATATTTCGCCAGGGTGTCCAGATTGTAGATCCGATGAAGAACGATCGCAGCACAGAGAACACTGTATTGACAAGAACATACCAAAGATATGTATCTAAGAAGAAAAAGATCAGGTCGGTGAACATCATAAGTCCAAGTAGTATATGAGGTTGATGACGGCAAAGAATCGTTCCGAGGAGTCTGTCCCCGCGACAACTGTCGACGTTCATGATGGAAATGTATCGGATCGGATCTTTAAACGAGAGGGTGAGAAAGACATAAGATTCTCCGAATTTTGCCCCGAAGACAATGGCCCAAAACAGCTTGGAGAATATGACATTGTTTCCGTGAAGAGGTGGAAAGGCAGCGGTGAATGTCTCCACAGCCCCCACCCGACCAGTGGACTTCTTGAACGGGTTTGTGAAGAGCTTGCTTGAAGGCACAAGAACAAACAGGAGGAAGGTTTGTACGGCGGTGGATACATGACCCATGCTTAGGTAGTAGTCAAGCTTCTTGGGGCCAGGAAAGAAGAAGATCTTGATGCCCGGTGCGACGTTGAGAGCAAGGATAGCTATCAAAATGAGAAGCCTGATGGATAATTTCTGGGCTCCAGGCCAGCGACGAGGGACAAAGGCCCATTCGATGATGGTTGCCAAGATCTGAATAAGCGTCGCAACAGCACCACCGAACCCAATCATAGACATCTGCTTGGCCTTAGGGGGGGACTGGTTAACCTGCTGTTCATATTTCGATCCGACAATCAAGGTTGGGGAGTTGGCAGCTGTATAGAACCAGAACATCGTAAGGTGAAGAATCCAGATGCGATTGAAGTTGACGACAAGATGAGACCATGAGCGGGTTTCTTTGTAAGTTTTGAAGAAACTCTTCTTCCAATCCACATCTTTGAATTGGAGGTAGCGCTCTGAAGGAGAAAAATCGATTAATCGTGTCTTCTTGTCCGACAGCACAATGCGCTGGAGGCCTTCGTGATACCAGAACAGTTGATTGCAGTCGTCGTATCCTATCGTCTTGTCGTGATCGCGCTCACGCCGCACGTAGACACCATCCCGTATTTCGTAGCCCTGGTCCCTGAGGTATTGGTAAAGCGGAGTGATGATGTGGTTGAGGAATGAATACTCTTCGACCGGCTCCCCCGCTTCTGACGACAGCGACTCGTAGTAATCATCTGTGCACTTGAAGATAAAACAGAGACACTCTGGCATAAACCGAACCTGATTGGCCTCTCCCCAGCAAAGGAGATACAGTGCAAGTTGGCGAACACGGTCGTGCGGCAACATGGTTCTCATCCGGGACCTCCAGCGCTCCTCCATGAGTTCGGGCGTGTCTTCTTCTCCGAGCTCTTGAGAAACTTCTGTCTCGCTTGCTTCGACGTTACGGCTTTTCTTCTTTTTCTTGGATCGTGCACCGTCTGCGGCGGATGTCGTTTTCTTGCCATCAAGTTCCAAGCCAGCAGCAAAATACCATTTGCGATAGTTGGCGTTTTCCCCACCGATATAATCGGCATGCAAGGAAATGAGAGCTTGGATAGGTGTCTTTCGAGAGGCTCTAGAGTCGAGAAGAGTCATCAGGTGGTCGTACATGTTGCGCATGCTATCCCGTTGGAAACCGAACTTGGCGGTCAGATCAAGAAACACATCCTCAATTTCTTCTTTCGAAATAGGAACGTTGGCGTCCGAGGCCCAGGCAGGGTATGGTTCTCTCATACGAGAACTGGAGAGGAGGTCGCCGCTGTAGTCGATCGGGAACTTTGATGACACATTCGATGCGCCAGCACCGAATGAAGCTTGTGATGGGGAGCGGCTGTAGTTAAAACTACCTGGCTCCCCATTATCGTGCATGCCGTCGAATTCACCAAAGCGCCGCTGGTCCGATTCGTAACGTTCGTCATAACCATCATAATCGTCGGCATACGAACTCTGGTAACCGTAACCATTGTCCTGGTATTGTTCGTATTGGGTATCGTCGCGTTGATAGTCGTATCGGTCATCAAAGTAGCCCCTGGTTACATCTATTAGCCGGGTAGTGGTTAAAATTATGCCAGAACTCACGCTGCGTTATGTGAAGCGGCCGAGTCGACTCCCCCATAGTCGCTTTCTTGGTATGTTTCTCCCCAATAAGGATTTCTCGACTGCTCTGGTTGGTTGTAACCATCATGAGCCTCGTCGTACCCCATGTGGTCATCCTCATAGCGACCAGCCATGGCTATAGAGGCGGATGCACGGGTGTCCGCACTCCCAGTCCAATGCACTACCAGTGTTTGGAGATAGTTTTTGTATTTGAAGAAGAACTGATATTAGGGTCGATATCCAAGTATTGGTGTGGCAAAGATTGGCAGTCAATTCCTCCCCGATGCCAGTGCGTCTGATAGGTATAAGTAGAAGGAGAGGGGAAACAGCCAATGGCCAGCAGCAAGTATGAGGGAAGGAAACAAGACCACAATAGATCATGAATTCCATGTAGACAAAATTATTTACACCATGGAAAGCCCGGATAAGACGAGGGAGGCTGTGTACTTCATGCTGACCAGGGTATTGTGAAATTCCTATCGACTGTCAGACAATCCTACCTGCAGTGTCTAGAGTGTCTTCCAGTCCGGCTCCGCTAAGTCCGCGTTTTCCCCCGCTGAGTGGTTTGCATTTCAACCTGACGAAGCACCTATGCAAGAATCTACTGGTTCGCTTTCGTTTGGACTTGCCAGGGTCTGATCCACTCGGTCTCGCTATCGCTTTGACATTCCGTAGATCCCCTGCCTTATACCTGTTATTTGCATAACACGCGTGTGTTGTGGATCCAGTCTTTGGCCTTCCCACTTCCCACTTCCCACCATATTAAATCGAGAATGCTTGCTCAGCCCACACAGACCAACTGTACTTTTGCGGTTGGATACGGAACTGGCCAACGCAACCTGACACATCATCCGTTGATACGTGTCAACGGAAACGATAGCATTGTGTTAGGGGTGTGGATGAAGGTTGACACAACACGCAGGGTTGAAGTCGGGTGCCAGAGGCGGGACATCGAAAATACCAGATAAAGCTAGGGATTACCAAGAGGAGAATTAGGTTCCGGCTGTCCCGTTTCATTGACTAGCTTTCGGAAGAGGCCGCGGGTCAGCTAGCGCTTCGAATGAAAGAACGCAATACGTTACTCATTCACCCCCTTACTTCAAGTTCTAGGGGGCAGGCTTTCCTTCGTCAAGCACGTGGTGACAAGGATCTAGTCTTTCAATCTTGGGCCAGGTTCATCAGAGCTTGGCGATACGGATACAAGATGAGCCTAGCCGCTCTATCTATAGAGTCCAACGCCGATTGCCAGACGAGGACTAGAGAGAAGGCTTCTGCGTTGATGAGACTAAGATGCCCTAGCTATACTTGTTGTCAACTCACTGTCATAGTATAGACGTCACATTGAAAGAGAACTTTGAATTGCGCCATCCAGAACTCAATACAGATCTAAAGAGTATACGTGGGTTGAACTCTTAGAAAATTGACATCAAAACCTCATTAACCTTTGCCTCTATCCATTTTCTGATATGCCACCCACCAGCAGTCTATTATAGTACAGAGAAACGTATAGTACAGACTCCGAGTTTGTTTTGCTTTAATATTCAGCCAGGAAATGTTGATTTTGGGTTCCGAATTAGATTAATACGCCCGGAACTCCTGCCTACCCTAGAGATTCGGATTGTCGGCCGGAACTACAATTATCCACTCAACACACATGTACACGGACCAGCGAGTTGGCGACGAGTCCAAACATTCAGAACCTCAACTTTGCAACCCATTCCCTATTTCAGCGCCATGAAAGATCACCAAACTTCCCAACCGGCTCCCAAAAGTTCCAAGACGGTCAAGGCCCGTCGAGGGCATATTAAATCGAGACATGGTTGTTTTGAATGTAAACGACGTCATTACAAGGTGCGCTGTAGTTGACCATCCTCTGTCACGTTCTGGTTTTGCTAACTCACGCATTGAAAGTGCGATGAGGCGCGTCCTATATGTGCACACTGTAACTTGGGACGCCGTGAATGCATCTACCCTGCAAAACCTCGCATCGGTGTTGATTTTTCAGAAGCCCCCCAAAGCACCTCATTCAGTATAGCCGTCAATTCACATGTGCAATCAGAGTCGCCCGAGTCAGGAGCTGCCAAAGAAACTGGCATAACACTCAACATGCTGCATCTGGAATTGTTGCACCATTTCACCGCTGAAACATTTGTTCCTGAAATGGGCAACGATCTGTTGGATACAGTTAAGCTCGTCATCGAAACTGGACTCCATGCTCCGTACCTCATGTATGAGACGTTGGCTCTCTCTGCTCGCCGTCTTGCCTGCCTCCGCACCCCTGAACAAGACATGTATATGTGTCACGCAATGCAGCTACAGACACATGCAATCTCCTTATTCAACAATGACAGGAGCAAAGTCGATGAAACATCCTGCGTTGCGAGGCTGTTGTTCTCCTCTCTGATGAGCCGCCATCTTCTCTCAGATGCCCTTGCACATCGAGACAGTGGGCTGGATTCGTTTCTCGACAACTTTATACGGTATAATCGCCTTCATAGAAGTATAAGAAGTCTGTCAGGCGATGCATGGCCGTTTCTCAGGAAGTCCAAACTCAGAGACGTCATGTTATGGGGCGAAGCAGTTTTCACCATCCAGCCGAGAGGACATCATTGTGATGAAGTTGCTCGCCTCTTGTTATCAAGCAACCTAGACCAAAACTCGCGAGAGGCATGCCAAAGGGCTACTCACTTTCTTCAAATTGGTTTCGACGAATCGAAAGACAGAGAAGCCCAAGGTCGCACCATTCATATCATCTTTTGGTGGGCCATTCTAATGCCAGAGGAGTTTCTTGACTTGCTCGCCAACAGAAATCCTGTGGCTATTATTATTCTTGGGTACTACGCTGCGTTGCTCGAACACAGGAAAAGAGTTTGGCTGATTGGCGACGCTGCGAATTACCTTCTGAACTCAGTCGCCGGGATTTTAGGGGATGAATGGTCGGGTTGGCTGGCGGCGCCACAGTCATTACTTTTGAATCCATATCTTGAACCTGGGATATGACTTAGGTAACAAATGTGGCAGCATAGGTTTGATTCTGCACTGAAGTAAGTGATACGTCGGGGCTGCCTGAACAAGAGACAGAGGCGGACTTTTACGAATTTCCGCCCTCTAAGCATGAGAGCTGGGTGGGTTTAACAGAGATGGCTGGGCTAGCGATCTCAATGCCTGAATAGCTTGATAGGCTAATTAAATTTACTAACGGTGATGATACATTTGGTGCATTGCATTCTGACTCTTCTCAATATCGTGAAGTAGCACACTCCCTCTCCCGTTCCGGATCCCCGAGCTTCCCTTCTACCATGAACACAGAGTTATTACTTCCCTTGGTAGCGTGATGGATTGTAGTTTGAATACTGCTCATTGCTGTACGGGCTTGGGACGTTTTGAGGGACTGGAGATTGACCCCCATGTTCTCGGTTCATCATAGCGTAAGTGTCCGACTCGACATCGTTATCGGAGAACATGCGCTTGTGCTGATTGGCAATGATCTTGCTCGGATGGTACACATTGAGGAGCGCAGTCACAGTAAACATCAGTGTCGCGTCAAAGACGTAAATATACACCTCTGTGCTCTGAAGTGTACCGTCCGAACCACCAACGTACTCAGCGATGCGGAAAACGGACCGTACCATGATAAAAACGCTGGCTGTGTATAGTACTAGAATGTACTGTCTCCATGGAACGACGATGGAAAGACTTCGAGGGGTTGGATTCGCGATTATGCGACGGTGGAAGATGACAGTAACGACCATAAAAAATCCAAAGAAGACAACTTGGATTCCGAGACCACCAATGATGATGTTCTCGCCCCGATCTTGATCCGCTTTTGATTTAGCGTTGGCCAGCATACCGCCGCCTGCATTGAGAGCATTAGAATAAACCTGAGGATTAGAGAGGATAGCTTGTAGGCTTACCTCCTGACTGGGCCAAAAACGATATCACATCTCCCAAGACAAAGACCTTAGTTAGCCACTGCGGCCTGATGAGTGAATAGTTGTCGGCGTCGAGGAGACGAATAAGACGCCCCAGAATCATGTAGATGGAGGCTGCGAGAAGAGTTGGTCCAAGGAGTAGCAACAGACTTTGGAGTACATAGGGCATCGTAGTCCAGTCGGGGCTTTGCGTCGCCGAGATGGCGCGTCCGACATATCCCACGGCTTCGACTAGAACGACCAATTTATTAGCATTTTCCTTCATGCGCTGCATCTGCTTGAAAACATACACGCGCATCCAATCAAGAATGGTATCATGAACCATGCCTTTGATCGTAGCTGCCAAACATGGAACACTGCAGAGAGAGCAAAGAGCACGACGAAGATGGCTGCTGCCGCGAGAGACGGGTCATAGTGATAGAGGACGAATGTGCCTGTCGCCATTGTTGAGTGTTGGCTTCCGATGGAATGTTGCGCGTTCTTTGCATGTATTGGCGCTTTTTGTTGAAAGTGATAATGTGAAGTCTAAGAGGGTAAAAAGATGGCAGATGGCTTGGCATTCCATGGACTCCATTCTTGTCCAGGTGCTGATATATATACTATTAGTGGGATCCATTCAACTTCACAGGATATCGTACTGAGAAATTAATCCACTACTCAGCCTCAGAAGTAATAGGGATAATAATAGGTACAGCAGACAGGGATCGGCAGTAGCGGCTTACTCCATGCTTCATGCCTCCCTTCATGCAAATAGAGCCCCCCGCGTGTATGCTTGTATTGCAGTAGCGAATGTGCCTGACCCACCAAACACGCGTGTTACGCAATCAACGGGGTCTTATTTCTTCGGTCTCGCAAAGACGCCAGAGGCTCCACAGCCAATGACATCTAGAATTTCTCCCTTCGTTTAGCTGTGGCCAACTACCAATAGCTGCATTTCGATACGCAAAATTATTTGGCTGCCCTCTGACACACGGATGACGCGGACATGAGCAGACGGACCGAAGTATTTTGAGGCTGAGGCCGCTGGCTTGGTCGTTTAGAAACCAGAGACTTGGTCTTCTACCACACTAGTAGGGCGCCTAGAGAGGAGTTTTTATCCCCGAAGCCCGGCCCGCCGGATGCATCTTCTTGGACCCTGGCTATTTTGACAGCATCTGACAGAATCAATGCAGTCCGGAGCACCCGGAAGTTGTCGTTCTATATGATAGGAAGATATTCAGCATTAGTGCCTTTGGGCAGAACTCCTCGTGTTATTCCATGCACCCTCATTCGTATTCAGTCTAGTGCAACCGTCTTCTTGTTGCTTTGTGTCATATTAGGGTGTGCTATTTAAGTTGTCTCGTGAGGTTCGCTTAGAGGGACTCCATCCGATCCGCGGAGCTTATAATTCGACTCATTCCATATGAAATCACAGCGCAGACTCGGCACTCATCGTTCGGTTACCCCACGAAGAGTTTCGCTTTCCTCCACTCGACAGTTGATTGTCAAACATGTCTCCCAACTTACCACCGGATGCTGGAGACGTATATCTTCATGATGAGCCTTCTCCGCTCTCGCTACCCGCCTCAATCCAGCCTGCCGCATCCATCACCGCACAACTTGCAAGCCGCTTTCACTCGTCATTGCCCGCAACCCGGATATCTTCTAATGGGCTTGTCGTATTTAATACATACCAGGCAACCATCAAAGGTTCTGCAGCCAGGAAGGGAGATGCAACACCAGCAGAGGTGGTTGATGTCGTGGACGGAGCTTTGGCTCGTTTGAGTCGGCTTTCTGAGAATCAGACATTTCTCTTTTTGTAGGCCGCACCTGTGTGAGAAAGATCATTGCACAACTAGGCACTGACTAATATGGGAAAGGGGAGAGTCAGGCTCCGGAAAATCGACGGTTCGCTCTCAGGTTCTCGCAGAGATTCTCAAAAGATCGCAAAATCAACTGTCTACAATGGCCGCTTTCGCAAATTCCGTATTCGATTCCCTGACAACTACAAAAACTTCGAGAGCCCTTGCATCCTCCAAATCCAACTTCCTCTACCAGCTCCGATTCGATACCTCACAAACTGAGCCAGTTCTGACCAGCGGCACTATTGTGAACCATTTCCTTCAACGGAGCCGAATAACACACACCCCCACTAATGAGGGAAGTTATCGTATTCTGCATTACTTGGTGGCAGGAGCAAGTGATGTGGAAACGGCACATTATGGTTTCAAGAACCACCAAGGGTCAATGAATCGATGGAAAATTCTGGGTCCATCCGCTCACCTTCGGAAGAACCCTCGGGATGTGGAGGGTTTGCACCTTTTTAAAAGGGCTCTGTGGGAGTTGAAATTCCACCAAGTCGACGTTGAGCAAATCTGCGAGCTTTTCGCTGTTGTCCTCCACCTTGGACAGCTAGAATTTCAGCAGTCTGAAATCTTTGAAAGGGAGGATCCCAATGGTGATCGCTACCTGGAAGACTGCGCGAACCTGGTCGCAGTTCACAATCCAGAAACTCTCGACCTAGTTTCTGCTTTCCTCGGTGTTGAAGCATCTTACCTTGAGGCGCTCATAGTCACTCAAACGAGAACGGTGGGCACGGAGACGATCACGGTCGCGTTGAGCCCGTTGGAGGCTCAGGAAAACGCAGCAGGCCTTGCCAGCATGCTTTACTCCCTGATCACACGTCACATTATCGGCAGGATGAATCAAGAGACTTACACACCTGGTGGATCCACTATCAACACAATTTCTATCATTGACTTTTCTGGCTTTCTTCAGACGTCTGCTGGATCAACGTTGGACCAACTGCTCCGCAATTCATCAGCCGAATTTTTGTACAACCTTTCTCTTTGTGCCGTGATGCGGAAAACAGAGATGCTTCAAGCTGAGGAGGTCTCCATTGTGCCAACAGAGTACTTTGACAATTCCAATGCTGTCAGAGACATTCTGAGCCCTCGCACGGGGTTGATCAGCATGTTAGAGGAGCGATGGCGAAAAGAATACACCGAAACCTGGCTTTTACAACGGATGCGAAGCCATTTCGATGGAAAGAGCTCTGCTATTCGCGTCAAGTCTTCTGTCGATGGCTTACCCCTTAAAGATTTTCACAAACGGAGTACTACGGCTCATTTCACAGTGCAACACTTCGCCGGGGAGGTCGAATATTCCACTTCAGAGTTGATGAACGAAGATTGGGATGTGATGCTGCGTAACTTTCGTGACTTCTTCGAGAGTTCTACGAACGAGTTCGTAGCCTCTCTATTTCGACAGGAAGTTGCACCGCATGTTCTCTCCTCCCAGTGCTCAGAGAACCCCATGGAATCCTCCGACACTGACAATGTGGCCCATGCATTGGATCAATCATCTTCATTGCTCGTTACTCCGCCGTACTCGGGGGCTGGATCTCGTGCTAGAGTCTTGGCAGATGATGCCAGTCGCTTGGATGACGATAGCAGAAAACGAATATCTCAACGCACTTTATCGTGCTTTTCGAGGATGCTGAAGGATGCTTCAAGATTGGTCAAGGATCCTAATACGAACCTCTATCTCATGTTTTCCCTTAACTCAAACGACCGTCGCGCCCCCGGACAGTTCAACACTCCATGCGTCAGAGCCCAAGTACAGGCACTAGGCATCCCTGAGATCATCGATAGTGCTCGATCAGCCGACTTTAGCATAGCCCTCCCCTTTGGCCAGTTTATTGCTTCGGCGGGCCCGCATGTCGGGCTTGCTGAAAACGAATTCGAGACTGTGAGATCAATCTTTGTGGAAAAGCAATGGCCGAGAAATGAGGCCGTGATTGGCTCCAGCAGTGTATTATTGAGTGAGAGGTGCTGGATGGAGATGGAGAAATCGGGCGAGAGCACTCCCACTCCACCACCTTTCTATCCAGATTGGAGACTCAGCCGCGCATCCACTCACCCTGAGCTGTTAGGCTCGTCCAGCGATCGACTTCTTTCTGCAGCCCCTAAACAACCTAGAGACGAGATCAAACCCGGTAGGCTGGATGCTCACTACTCTCCTACTTGCTCCGAATGCGAGGCTTCCACAGTTAGTGGAGATGCCAGTTTTCGAACTAGCAGATACCAAGATACGAGTAAAGCACAAGGAACCGGACAACGCAAAACAGACATGGAGATTACCAAGAAGGAAGATCCCGGCCGTGTGGTTTGGATCTTTATAGTATACGCCTTCACCTTCTTCATTCCGGACCTGTTCATCCATCGTCTCGGAAGGATGTCGAACAAGGATGTCAGGATGGCTTGGAGAGAGAAACTGGCCATAAATATCATCATCTGGTCCAGCTGCGCTATCGTTATTGTCTTTGTCATGGTTGTCCCGCTGCTCATCTGCCCAAAGCAGCACGTCCTAAACGCTAAGGAATTGTCGTCTCACAACGGGAAAAAGGGCGGCAAAAGCTCCTACGTCGCTATTCGAGGCGAGGTTTTTGACCTCAAAGCTTTCTTACCCCATCACTATCCCCCTTATTTGGCACCCAAGCTATTGACTCAGTTTGCCGGTACAGACGTAACTTCTCTGTTCCCTGTTCAGGTCTCAGCTCTCTGCCCCGGAGTCAACGGCTCTGTGAGCGATGCTGTCACCCTCGACAACAAGCCTTATAACCTCACAGGGCTGCCGTCAAGTGTCATTAACAGCCAGGACCTATACGCCAGGTACCATGACTTTCGCGCCTTCACCAATGATAGTCGGCCTGATTGGTTCTCCGAGCAAATGATGATGCTCCGCTCACGGTACAAAAAGGGAGCCGTCGGATACTCTGCTAAGTCTGTTTCAAGGCTTGCTAAGAAGAATCATATGACCATTGGAATTCTACGAGGCCGCATATATGATCTGACGGCGTACATGTCCGGAGGGCGTCGCCAGTACACGAAAACTGGAAAGCCAAAACACGACGATCCAAACGCTGCCAACTTCATGGATCAGCTGGTTTTGGACGTCTTCCAACAGGGGTCCGGCGGAGATGTCACCAAGGAGTGGGAAAATCTTGGCCTTGACGCGGATTTGAAGAGCCGAATGGAAGTCTGCCTGGACAATCTATTCTACGTCGGGAAATTGGATACAAGAAACTCTGCAAAGTGCCAGTTTGCAGATTATCTTCCCTTGGTAGTATCCATCCTGCTCTGCAGTGTCGTTGTCTTCAAGTTCGCCGCTTCCATGCAGCTGAGCGCCAAGAACGCACCTGAGAAGTCGGAGAAATTTATCATTTGCCAGATACCCGCGTACACGGAAGATGAAGATTCACTACGTCGAGCTATCGATTCTGTCACACGCATGCAATACGACGATAAGCGAAAGCTACTCGTTGTTATCTGCGATGGGATGGTCGTGGGTGAAGGGAATGATCGACCTACGCCGCATATTGTCCTAGATATTCTTGGTGTTCCCGAAGCCGCATCTCCAGAACCACTTCTCTTCGAGTCAATCGGTCAAGGCTCTCAACAACACAACATGGGCCAGGTTTACTGTGGCCTTTACGAAGTTTATGGCCATCTCGTTCCATTTTTGGTCATCGTCAAAGTAGGGAAGCCTTCGGAAGTCTCTCGCCCCGGCAATCGCGGCAAGAGGGACTCGCAGATGATCTTGATGCGCTTCCTCAGCCGCGTGCACTACGGTCTGGCCATGTCCCCATTGGAGCTTGAGATTTATCGTTCTATCTACAACATCATTGGCGTCAACCCGGCATTCTACGAGTTCATACTACAAATTGACGCGGACACCATCGTTTCCCAAGACTCCGCTACGCGAATGGTATCTGCATTCACTCACGATTTACGTCTCATTGCACTTTGCGGCGAGACTGGGTTGAGTAATGCAAAGTCCACAGTGGTTACGATGCTACAAGTGTACGAGTACTTCATCTCACACAACCTCAGCAAAGCATTTGAGTCACTTTTCGGCTGTGTGACCTGTCTTCCGGGCTGTTTCTCCATGTATCGCATCTTTGCATCAGAATCAGGCAAACCGCTTTTCGTTTCTCACAAAATCGTGGAATCTTATGCCACGGTCAGTGTGGATACACTTCATATGAAAAATCTCTTGTCACTAGGGGAGGATCGTTACCTAACAACACTCCTTCTCAAGTACCATGGCAAGTACAAGATGAAATTTCTCCCCTCAGCCCGTGCCTGGACTGTTGCACCAGAGACCTGGGACGTATTTCTGTCGCAGCGTCGCCGCTGGATAAACTCGACCGTGCACAACCTTATTGAATTGCTTTCAATAAAGCAAATATGCGGTTTCTTTTGCTTCAGCATGCATTTTGTTGTCATTGTTGACTTGATCACTACCGTCTTACAACCAGTCGCCATCGCCTACATCATATATCTCATCATTCAAATCGTCAGGGAGCCAAATATTCTCCCGATCATGGCTATTGTGATATTGGCAATCGTTTACGGTATCCAGGTCGTTGCTTTTCTGATTAGACGCAAGTGGGATATGGCTGGTTGGATGATCATCTACCTTGCAGCTCTTCCGGTCTTTTCCATGTGTTTACCACTGTACTCTTTCTGGTATATGGATGACTTTGACTGGGGAAACACTCGAATGGTGGCCGGCGAGAAGGACAAAAGGATCATCATCGATGAACAGGATACCGAACTAGATCCCGTCCCACGAAAGACCTGGGAAGAGTATTGGTCTGAATCACGTATCTTCGAAGACACCGCGACAAGAAACGGGACGGAGCGATTCTCCAACGTCGATCTAACCTATTCCCGTGATGGATAAAGTAGATTCACTGTAACCGAGAAGTGAAGGGGCGAAACCCTGACACTGTCTTGGGAACGATGTTGTTTTTCACAACGCTTCTGAACCTGTGACCGTGGAGTCATTGTCGGAACAATGGGGGGGAATGGCGGAATGGGCTCTAGGAAGTCCCATGTGGTTAATGCAAGGTCATAGAGATACACAGCCAATATCCAACCAGTCTGTTACTTATGAGCAAACACCCCTCTCGTTCTAATTATCGCTTAACCAAAACGTGCATCATGAGACAGAAGGTGCAGTTTCAGCACAATCGCCAAACCCAACCATTTACGTGCTTTAGCCACATGTCCCCCGTTATCATGTCGCAAAAAAAAAAAACAAAAAAAAAAAGGTAAAACGGAAGGATCCAAGTCAGCCAATCTGTCCAGGCAGGCAAAGGGAACGAAGTGGGCTCCTTCCCCCATCCCTCCATAAGCGGGGGGTCGGCCTTTCAGGTTGTTGCATCCAATTTTCCTAAATAGGCAATCATTAGAGCTTCGTCCTATATTGAAAAATACAAGGTCCTCTTCAATTCTTGGGGCTTGCAGTCAATTTATGGCACCCAGAAGAAATGTTTCCCGGCTCTTATAGGTGCATTGTCCCGAACCCATGATCAATTCTGGTTTCGGGTACACCTGAGCCTTCCCAACCTATGGTACCCTTTCGTTTCAAGTGGTGCTTTAGTTCCTTAAATGCCCAAAACAACCTTCCACTCCATCCTCCTTCTTCAAGGCCATGATGAGATACTTTGGCTCTTCGCTTATTGCAATCCTTCTTAGTCTACGTAGCCCTTGCCAGGCTGCAAAGAGGCCCTCGCTAAGCGCCCCATCATACAAGGCTGTTCATTCAAGGTTCAGTAACAACTCTTTGCGTGTCAAGAGCTGGCCTGCGGAACAGACACAACTTTGCCCCGCGGCCGCTGCACACCATGCTGGTTGGGCCGATATTGACAGTTGGCATCTCTTCTTTTGTATGTGAAACCCCAATCCATACTGACAAGGTCGCCGTTTCTGAGGCCTGGCTGACATTATCTCTGGATGTAAAGGGTATCACGAGGCGCGGCATAATCCCGAGAATGCTCCATTGTTGGTTTGGCTCCAGGGCGAGCCAGGCTTGAGCTCCTTACATGGCATGCTCTACGAGCACGGCCCATGTCTGGCCGACGACAAGGGCGGCACACGAGATAACGCATTGTCTTGGACTGAGGCATTCAATGTCGTCTACATCGATCAGCTCGCAGACGTTGGCTTCTCATATGCCAGTGACACTGACCATGGCGCGTATCCCTCAGATTCCGAGGGGCTATCTTCGGATCTCATCAACTTTCTCAAGATATTCTACGAGGCATTCCCGCATTTGGCCGACAATGATCTCCATATCGGAGGAGATTCCTATGAGGGACACGGCATCTCAACATTTGCCTCGACAATCATTGAGTATAACGACTTTCTCTTGTCAGCACCCTTAGGTCCATTAGTTAACGAGACTATTCCATTACGGTCCGTCATACTTGGTAATCCCTTAATCGACCCAAGTGTGCAGTTGCCCTCTTTGTACGACGCATCCTGCTTTGACTACCGCAACTTTCCTCCACGCGTGAGCGGAGAGAACTGTGGCAAGGCCCTTACGAAGCTTGACGCATGCGAGACGGCTCTGCGCACTTGCTCACGGAATCCCCAAGAGCCCATTTTCTTCGATGCGGCCATACAATCATGTCTTGAAGAGTTCCTAGAACCTCTGCGAGCGGCAAACACAAGCACCTATGATCGCCGAAGGATCGACTGTGGGAGTATTGATGAATGTCACAGTGACATAGATCGCCCGAGCGCGTTCCTGAACTCTGCCGAGGTGTTAACCGATCTACTTGAAGTTCCTTCAGAGACGGAAGGGAAGAAGAAGTCATGGGCAAGAATATCTGACCCTGCTAGAAAATGGCACACCTTGTCTGGAGAAGGCTTGATCTCTTCGACAAAGCAGTTGGGCACTATTCTACAAGCGGGTCGCAAATCTGATATGTCCCGCCCTGCTACCCCTGGCCCAATCGATATTCTTGTCTACTCAGGGGTCACAGACCCTATGTTCAATCCTGATGCGATATTCGAAGCCCTCCGTGGAATCAAGTGGCAAGGAAGGGCGCCATTTCGAGCCGTCCCATGGGAGGAGCTTCCTTGGGCCCCATCTAAGGGCCAGAAAAGTGGACGAGTCAAGGCGTTTTCTAACCTTTGGATGGTTGAGCTCGAAGAGGCTGGACGTATGGTACGTGGTCCATTTTTGAAACTCATACGTACGCTAGGTACAAATTCTAACGATCTCCGCCATTAGGCTTCGTATGACCAACCTGAATCGACGCTTGAGATGATGAAGCTATGGCTTCTGCATCTGCGAGGGGAATCAGTTTTAGGTCAGCAGCGGGAAAAGTTGGCTGATCTCGGACAGAAGACATTACAGGTTGAGGAACTTTGAGGCCAGATGTGGAAGAAGACAAACAATGAGCCACAGTCGTTATAAATTACAAATCGAAGCTACTTTTAGGTCCAGAAATCGCATTCCAGAGCCTACTCCCGATTGAAGCCAAGTATAGTGAAGTTAAAGTCCCAGAGAGCTAATAATGTTTCACCGCAGTCGAGAATTAGCGACCCAACCAAGATATTTACAGTTCTTCAAGAACCATATTTCCTTGAGCCTCACCTCGTCCTCTGTCCGTGTATGTTCGCCATTCCCTAATAAGCTCCAATGCCACGACAGGCTGATCGACTGGAACCTACACGTAGACCTCGACATTAGTAAAAGCTTATCATCTTATACAAAATTCAAGGGGGATGCAATTAAATGGGGAAGGGATGGGAGACAAGCACGTACCAGATGTCCTGCTTCGTTGAGGTCAACCATCCACAGCCCATCTACGCGCTTGGCGCGACCCGCGCTACCACCAGATACCGTCTCCCATGGCAGATCTTCCCATTCACTACGAATCAAAGCGACCTGGTTGTTCCACTGAGCACCTTCGAGTGCCTCTAGAACCCCCTTTGGGTTGCAAGTAACATCGGCGTTACCCGAGTAGAAGAGCACATCGATGCCTTCGGAAAGAACGCGCTCAAGCTGTGGAATTACGGTCGAGAAGAAATCGCCTGTGGCCAAGTGGCGGTTTGAGGCGTCTTCGTCTTCGGGAGCCCATTTGTGCTTCAGTCCACCGCTGGCGCTTGATAGCTCGAGATAGTCGACCAGAACCTCTCGTCGCCCCAGATACTCATGGAGCTTTGTGTACTTCGGCTGATAGCAATCGCCGGCGCACCCATGCATCCTTCGATCGTATGGGTTGCTGCCCCGATTGTCCAGTACGACGTCGGTGATATGGTCTTTGCAGGATGATTGGGTTTCCACGCATTTCCTGACATCTCGAGTTGTGGCGCACTCGCGAAGAGCCTTTTTGCACGGCCCGAGAAACGGAATCATTTTTGCGCATGCATCGTAGTCCAAGTACGGCTCATACCCGCGGTAATGATGGCAGGCGACGTCGAAGAGTGAAGGCGTCTGCACGACGGGATCCGTCCATCCATTTCCGACTATGATCGACTTCAATGGGATGGATGACTGCTTCTTGTTACGTTCGACAATAGCCGCACCAACCGCTGGGGCCCAATGGCCACCATAACTCTCCCCTGCTATGTGCAATGGAAGGGAGGAAAGATGAGGGAAAGCCTCGTAGAGAAGATCAATGGCGCCAAGTACCTCCGAGGCAACGGAATCCGTGGTGTTGGGTGACGGAGAAGACGAGTTGTCGGTATAGGAGAAACCTGTGGTGCCTGCCGGTGAATCAATATACACCATGTTGAAAATCTCCGCCCACGAATGCAGATTGAATTGGTTGCTGTCACCAGTGTCCACGAGACAGGGCCCGTGTTCGAGAAATGCTCCCAATAGCGATGATGCACCCGGGCCGCCCTGAAGCCAAACAAGCAGAGGTGCAGTCTCCGGATCGTGGCGAGCCTCGTGAAGCCCTAATTTACTTGTTAGTCTCCCTTCAGCCGACGGGTTCATTTGGTTGGGGATTGAATGTACAGTAAAACAGGTGGTGGTCATTGTCTAGATCTGCCCAACCCAAGTGGTGGGGCCAGCTCGAATCACACAAGTCAATCTCATTGCCATTGAAGCTTTTGACTCGGATCGATCCCTTTGCGTTCTTGGGTTCAATACGATGGTACGTCGCAATGGCACCCGATGCTGCTGCGAGTAGCAAGCTGGTGAAGAATCCTCCTTTCATTCTGAGGGTGAGACAACAATGCAAAGAGTCGAGACAATGGAGTCCGAGGAGTATCAAAACTAAACGCAAGGCATCAATACGCAGATATCATTCGAGCTCAGCAAATACAGGGGCCAGGGCTTATCATGTAACGGAACATTAATGTTAGCTCTCAAAGTCGCCTCCGCGGCGCATCGCATTCCCCGATTAGGCAATTTTGACTCTTGGACAACCATTCGGAAAGAAAGCGTGCCAATGAATCGCGCCGGCCCATACAGGCTGGCCATTGCACTCTGGGTAGCCCTTTGACACTAAGTCAAGAGCCAAGAGGCGGGAGTCAAGGCCAAGATCCAGGTCTCAGTCACACAATTCTCGACACGAACAACACACGAGCATTCTTTACATGATGACAACCATCACAGCACTTCTTGGAAGCCCAGGCCCCAAGGCCGTCATAACGACGCCCATCCGATGTGTCGACATGCACACGACTGGGGAACCGACACGGATCGTCTACTCTGGATACCCATCGCTTCCAGGCACTCTGGCCGAGCAACGAGCGCTGGCCAGTAGTAAGTATGACCATATCCGCCGCAGGCTGATCCTAGAGCCCCGGGGTCATCGGGACATGTATGGCGCAGTCCTTCGCCCGAGCACTGAGCTTGTTGACGCCGGCGAGGCTGACATGGGCATCTTATTCATGACCAATGATGGGTACTCTAATATGTGTGGCCACGCTACCATCGCCCTTGGCCGATTCCTCACCGACACTCACGACCTAGAAATCTTTCCTCGCCGAGATACCTTGACGGCCGGTACCAAGGGCACACACCTACGGCTCCACCTCCCCTGCGGAATCGTCACCGTGACCGTTCAGACTCTTCCGGATGGCAGATCAGATCCTTCCAAACCGGTATCATTTATATCCGTGCCTTCATTTGCCACTGCTATCAGAGTTCCTGTCCAGGTACCTGTTGAAAAAAGATGGCGTGTTGGTAGGACTGTCGAAGAGGTGATCGTTAATATTTCGTTTGGGGGCGCCTTCTTCTGTATGGTAGAGGCACCGCTTTTGTACACCTCGGGAACCAAGGAAAATCTCACTGGCGAAGACTTGAAGGACTTAGACGAGGCCGCCTTTACCATTATCGCCCTGATCAATGAGAACCCTCACCTACGAAAACTGATCACATCCAAGGTTCCCGTCAGCGCGGAGCTTGAGAGACTGTATGCTGCAGTGGTTATTTTCAAGGGGTTGGGCAAGCAGTCCTCTTGCACCAAGGGAGTTGAGACGGGTATCTGTTATTTCGACAACCACCAAATCGACCGATCACCCACCGGAAGTACGTACTCGCTCCCCTATGAGATAAGTTCTTCACCACCTTTCGAAAGTCTGACTTGTTCGTGATAGGCGCCGTCTGTGCCCGTGCCGCGTTGGCATACGCCAAAGGCGAGATTTCTCTAGGCGACTCGTGGACATACCAGTCCCTCGTTTCCAACAGTCACCGAGGCGAGGGTAGTTTTGTTGCCCGGGTAGTAGATGAGACGGATTTGGGAGTACTTATTCAGTTAAAGGGACATGCATACTACACTGGGGCGCATGTATCATTTGCAGAGAGCGGCGATATTCTGGGAGATGATGGATTTCTACTCGGATCGCTCTCCGGATGAGAGGATGGCAACTAAGACACGTGAAATAGTACACACAAGAAAATCTGCCAGAAGGCTGTAGCATTCAATTCATTTCAGAGTTTATTGAGCTCTATGGCCTACGCACCGCGAATGACATTAAGTATTAACGCTGCGACGTACGAATACGCACCAAGCCAGAAGAACAAAAGCCAGGGAAACCACAGCACCAAGCAAACCCGACTCGGCCCATTTCCCATAACACTGCCAGCCAAAGCATGATCCAAGGTGTGAATTATTTGGATAAATGCCCTGCTCGTACCAGCTAGAATACAAAATATTGTAAAGGCCGATTCCGATAGCAGGTGTCATATTGATGATCCCATAAGCCACGGGAAACTGTTGCGGTGACCAGATGAATGTCGCTAACGGCGCGAGTGAGGAGCTCGCCCCGTATGCTACGCCTATGAGCGTTGTGGTCATAAGCAACGACATGTTTGCGCCGGCTGGGACAACCGAGAGTAGGATGAAGCCACAAACACCAAATATACCCATGATCAAGAATATCATGATCGGAGAGCGAAAGACGCTACTGAGGTTGAAACTTCTCGCTGGGCTTCCTGTGCAGCTTTCAGGAGATGGGAACCTGTCGAACACGAATCCCCCAGAAAGGCGTGCGAATGTTGACGCTATAGCTAGTACAGAGACGTGCTCGGCCACGGCACTGTCCAATGACCGGGTAAGATCTGTGCCTCCCATGTTTGATTGAAAGATAGAACTTAACTGAAGCGGCCTTGTCAGTTCAGAGTGGTTCACATGTGAAGGTTAGATATCTGTCATCAAGTTTCCAGATAAGAGTTCAAAGAGAACACACATTCATATTATACACCTCACATGCACCTTGGAGGAAAAGGTTTGCAAGTGCCAGGTAACACAAGGCCGGGTCTCCGAGCAAGCTCGTCATGGAATGCGCTTTGTTTTTCCTCGTTTCGACGACAATACCAGTCCCAGTAGCTTCGATATCACTAAGCCTGCCGGTGGTGCCGTAGTCTGCTTGCCGTCCTGCACGTATGCTTTGTTCCAGGCTGGCGCTCGTAGATAGCATCTTAGTCTCGGGGGTACAAAGCCCCAAGCCCGCCAGAAACCCAGTTATCAGCAACAATGTGGCGAGGAAGCGGAACAAACAGATGATACTGATCTCACGGCCATTATGATCGATGGTCGATGGCGTGGAGAAGAAGGTGACTGCTATGAAGCTATGGAGCATGCCGCTGATCCCGAGAGACGCAACTGGCAGGCTCATGAAAAGGCCTTTCTGGGGGCTTCTCTCGAACGTTCTCGCGCAGGCCGTCATTGAAGCTATGATAATGGCGCTGGTTGCGGAGCCGATGCAAGCAAAAGCGCAAATACTCGTGCCGAAGGCAAAGGAGATGCTATGTGCACTGCCCCTATCGTCAATTGTGGTACAAAATAGTCTCTCCAGGGAAAGGTAGCCAATCCCAAAGAGAGTGGCGGCCAAGAAGGAGAGAAACCTGGGCGATGCAAGTTGGCATACGCGACCGAACACTGGAATCATGCAGTACACTGAAGCCAGTAGAACCGTTGAGACTGTGCTGACGTCGTTCTGGGTGAAAGAGAGATCTCGGATCAAGCGCGGGCCGTACAGCCCGAATATGTTGGCACTCCCTCCCGTGAGCCTAGGGAGGTCAGCTTCTGGGCCGAGGTGATCTAGTTACAAGGGAGCTCTATCTAGAAGTTTGAACGTACGTGAGGAGGAGCACAGATGTAAGACATATGAAGGTCGAGCTTCTCGAGCTGCTACGCCCGTGAGGTGGAAGTTGATGCATATCCTCATCCTCTGTGCCACTCATTTTGTCCTAGTGTCCCACAACGGCGTTAGGAGTCTAAAATGTTTACTATACTTTGACGAAGTAATTGAAAGTCCCTTTGCCAGTTATTATCATGCCCCATCTAAAATCAACCATGGCTTACTTCCAGATAACTAGGTATCATGGGCTTATTAAGGTGCTGTGGAGACCGGAGAGAGCCCGGGGTTTGATGGCCTAGGTATTCCCTAATCAGGCAAAGGGGTCCGCGCCAATCGGGCGGCGCCATCACACTCAGATAGTCACAAGTACTTTTCCCGCTCCAGATACACCCGTTTGTCCGTGTCCCCTGCCCTAGGTCAGTTCTGTTCAAAATATGACAAATAGGAAGAAAGACTTATCATATGGGGTAGTAATCGTGGCGAGTAAACTGTAGGTTCGGCCTTGAACCCAGGCGGCATCCCGGTGAGTGCCCAGGGAGTTCCAACGGTCTATCATCTTCTCGCTCACCTTACGCCTGAATCATCCTCCTTCAGATACTTGTTTTGTAAACGTTCACCCACATGATACATATTTCCTCTTGAGGAGATAATGCTCGTACCTTTTCTATTTCTGATGCTAGTGAGTGTGACGGGTGTGTATTCGCGGACCCAAAGAAAGCCTGGGAAATGGCAGGTTCATGATGGTGATGGCTTTACGGTTCGTACAATAAGAACCGACCCGAGACTCTGCGACGGCGAGGCAGGTGTGAGTGGTTACGTCGATTGGGGTAATGAAGTTCCCTCACCCAGCGGTTCCCTCGTCTAATCCCAACCCTTTCGCAGACGACAACCACCTGTACTTTTGGGCCTTTGAGAGCCGCAACGACGCCACACAGGATCCAGTCATTCTCTGGCTCCAAGGGTAAGATACACCAATTTTCAAACTTCTCCGGTCCTCTAGATGCTCACCGATACCAGTGGACCTGGTGGCTCCAGCGTCTTCGGCGGTGGTCTTATGGAGCTTGGAGCCTGTCTGTTTGATAAGACGATGCCGATTTCACAACTCGGTGCCTTCAACTCCACTACATACAACCCTTACGCCTGGAATTCCAATGCAACAGTCATATTCGTCGATCAACCTCTGGGCGTAGGGTACTCGTACGGCAAGCGTCAAGTATCTCACCTGGCAGACGCCATGGATGACTTGTACGCCTTTCTTGTGCGTCTCTTTGCTGCCCGCCCAGAATGGGGCGCTCGAGACTTTTATATCGCCGGCGAGAGCTACGGGGGAAGCTGGGTTCCCGCCCTCGGAGCAACCATCCATCGCATGCAGTCATCGCGTGTTGCTAAGCTCGCAGCCGCCACGTCAAGCCGGGAGTTGAGTACAATAAACCTAAAGGGTATCATGGTTGGCAACGGACTGATGGATCAGAAAAGCCAGAGACGAGGAAACTGGGAGACAGGCTGCACTAGCAGCGGGTCTGGTCGCCTTCTGCCCATCTTCAATGCCTCTCAATGCGCGCAAATCGCAGAGACAACGCCGCGGTGCGAGGCACTTACGCAAGCCTGCGAGGCCAGCAACTACAACATGAACGTATGCAATGTTGCTGAGGCATATTGTATGAAGAACGGCTTTGATTTGCTCAACGATACACCGTGGAATGGCTACGACCTGAGTGTTAACTGCACGGCGACCCCGAAGCTCTGTGAGCTACCGCCTCTGGGCTTGATGGCGTGGGTCAACTCAAAAGCAGTCAGAGACCACCTTGGTGTCAGCCCTGAGAAGGGCACAGCATTAATGATCAGCCCGCAAGTCTCTCGGGACTTCTACCAGAACGCCGAAGTCGGCTATCCGTCCCATCAGTGGGTGACAGAGCTTCTCGATAGCGACATTCGAGTCTTGATCTATGCCGGGAACCGCGACTGGATGTGCACTGCGCCAGGCATGAAGTTGTTTGTTGATAATCTGGTCTGGCGAGGCAACGGGCCGTTCCGATCACAGCCGGATTTTCCCCTGAGCCATGAGGTGCTGGGTCTGCCGCTAGACGGTAGTGAAAACCGAACTGTGCTGGGATCTCACAAGAGCTACTCGCTGCTCAGTTTCGTTGAGGTTGAAGCAGCAGGGCATATGGTACCAATGGACCAGCCTCGGGTTGCTCACGCAATGATGAACAAGTGGCTCCAAGGGACGCTGTGAGTAAGCCTTACCCACAGCGATCATTTCAGGTTGACCAGTGAGGAGGTTTTTAGGAGTATCAAGGCGGAATATATTCATCTCCCAGCGATAGTGTCAATAGTCTTAGCTGTTCACCCACGACAATTTAGTTAGCTTACAACAAGCCCACACCACCTTACACCAAAATTAGCCGTATTGTATGGAACACTATATGCACCTGATTGAAGCATGCATGGTTTTACGTCTCTGCAAGATGAGTTTATGTTTCAAATATTCTACGGTTCAATTCATCTATCTTCGGTATGTACATAAACTTCATGCATCTCTCACACACCCGGTCCGAGGAAGTTACTTTTGCAAGGCATGGGCCTGATCTTTCATATTATGCGCGACCGAAATACTTCCGTGCTTGACTGAGAAGCTCTTTATCTTCTTGAATCATAGAGAAGTAGGGGCCTTCGACATCGGCTAACAACGCGGCTGGGCTGCCAAATGACACGACCCTTCCTTGATCCATAACCAACACCTTGTCGTAATGAATCTAGAAAGATTAGCATTGAGCGCAAATGCTAAGGTCGGTAGCCCCAAAGGCAACCATCGTAGTATTAGGTCTGAAAGGTGAACATACTGTCAAGTTGAGTCTGTGCATGATAGCCAGGACGGTGGTGTCCCGTAATTTGTCGAATATCAAGTCATGGACGAACGCCTCTGTCGAATCATCCATCCCTGACGTTGCTATACATCACACCGGGTCAGGAACTTTCATCTCTTTAGACATACCCATCATCGCAGCGTACCTTCATCCAACACTAGGATCTTCGACTTCTGGAGCATCGCTCTAGCCAAGGATATGATCTGATTCTCACCCTTGGAAAATAATGATCTACGTAAAGCAACTTTGTTAGCTTATAAAACATATCATAATGTACCGACCCGAGAACAGCTCACCCATCTTCAATTTCGATATCGAGCAGGGAATCCGAGGTAGTACAACCAGTCTTCTCCGCACCAAAAAGCTTGCTGATGGTGTTCAGAAGCCCACACATCTCTAGGCATTGCATAATTTCTTCGTCACTGTGGCGCCCTAGGGGATCAAGATTTTTGCGAACTGAACTGGCCAGCACGACTTGAGCCTGGGGCATGACGGCGAGGCTCCTCCGAAGATGCACAGGAGATACACTGGCGACATCGACGTTGTCGATAAGAATCTGACCTCCCGTCCGGTCCATCATCCGTAGCATGGACAGGACCAATGAAGACTTTCCTGCACCAGTTCGTCCGACAACAGCCACCTTTTCGCCCGGTTCGATGGCCAAAGTGACAGAGTCGAGAGAGTTGGGGAGTCCAGGCCGATAACGAGCACTGATTGACTGGAACTCCACCTTGCCGGATTGCGGCCAGGCGGCGTCAGGTCCAGCATCTGAGTATGGGACCACCGTGTTATGGTTGTCGAGGCATATTTCTCCTTTCTGAGACATGCGCGAATACTCATCAATACGAGCAACAGATACTGCGTCCGCCTCGCACTGAGCACTGATTTTGGCGATGTAGCTGAGCGTCGTGGTGACCTGGAACAGGTAGGTCATGACGAACCCTAGGGTACCCGAGTCAACGCCCCTAGCCAACAGAAATCCCAGAGCAACGTTTTGAAGAATCACGGAAGCAACCTCCAACCTCACTCCCAGCCAGAGATCAAGACAGGAAAGCGGGAACAGAGCGCGGAGGTTGTTTTCTAGGTAGTGATTGAACTGAGCCAGCCGCGAGTCTGCGACTTTGTAGGTTGCAAAGGCCACTCTGCCCTTTTCTGCTTCCTGGAGATATTCAAGGAGCGGTGTTCTGGAAGATGCATCCAATCGGCGAAGTTCTCTCAGTTTGCTGAGGTAGACCAGTTGCAGCTGGTAGGTGGCTGCCAGAAGAGGAATGGTGAATCCTAGACTGAGAGGCGAAGAGACGACCAAAACTCCACAGGAAAAGGCAAGATTCGTATACTGGCCCATCAACGAAGCAATGGATGAGTTAAGCGACCCATCAATCCGTGAGATGTCGTTTGTGAAGAGATTTAGAATGTCCCCGACCTGGGTTGTTTGGAAGAATGACATGCTCTGGGACAAGATGGCCACAGTCAAGTCTCGATGGAGCTTGGATGCTGCAGGCACGATGCACAACTTGTACAGCGCCAACACAAAGCAAAAGAACAACGCAATCTGGCTGAGTGATGAAAGTCCAAAGATTGCCAGATGGCGGGTCAGAATAGATCCACTCGTGTCATTTGCCATCATCTTGAGGACATATGTGCCCATGACTGAAGACGCCCGGGCAAGAAGAAGTAGACTCGTGGCTTTCAGCCACGAAGATCTTTTCGCAGAGAGAAGATATGCGAGTATTGGACTTTTGGAATTTGGGGGTGCATGCGCTATGCGATCATGACCAAGGGTATTGCTCAAAGGGGCGCCGGGGGACTCGGCCTCGATCGCGTAAGATGCAGAAGTACGTAAGCAACTGTCCTTGCTTGTCGTCGGGCCCATGGAAAGAAGGTCCTCTGGTCTCACTGTAGATTCCATGGCCACGATGGTATTCAATATTTGTGCTTGGCCCAACCGAAAATTGACGGCGCCGTCCGTCAGGTCATGGATTGCATCAGCATGCTGGAGGATGGCCGTGTCTGCGGTACAGACAACTCTGGTAGACTGCGCAAGCAGACCGCTGGAGCCTAGCAAGCGTCTCATGATCCCAGACGAGACCTTGACGTCGATTGCTGCAATGGGATCGTCTAAAAGGTATATAGCCGCCCTTCTATACGCAGCCCTCGCCAGAGACACGCGTGCACTCTGGCCTCCTGAAAGCGTAGAGGAGCCAATGATGATAGTTTTGTCACCGTTTTGAAGACGCTCAAAGTCAGCATCCAGGCAGCAAGCGTGGATGACTTGGGTGTACCACTGTTCGTCGTAGGGCTTTCCGAAGAGGATATTGTCCCGTATACTCCCGCCGAACAGGAGTGGTTTCTGGGGAACATGGCCAATTTCAAAGTGATTGAGGCTAGAGAACCTTTGCTCGAGATGTCTAAGAATAGCGAGAAGCAATGTAGACTTTCCACATCCCATCCCGCCTGTAATGACTGTGAGTGCGCCTGGGTTTATTTGAAGTGATCCCGATGTCACTAGGGGAGGGCATCCTGGCCATCCCAATTCTTTGCACTCCAAATGCATGGGGAGGCCAAGCTCGATCTGATGTACACTGAATGCTGATAGCTTTGCTTCTGAGAGATTAAGATGCATCTCTATCCGCTTTGACGAGGTGCGGATTGCTTGCATTATCGATGCCAGCCCTGAAATCTGGATCAAGGAGTTGTTAAGCATGGTAAACAGCAGTAGACTTGCAAAAACGAGCTCAGACGTCAACTCCTTGTTCAGAAAGACAATGACGCCAAAGGAAGCCAGCACCAGAAGGGACGGAAGGCCTTGCATGCAACACACAAGGCCAGACGTGGAGATGGCTGTGCTCTGTACTGTTTTCAGCTCACTAGATCGGCGTTCCGCGATCAGGTCGACAAAGGTCGACTCCCACGCATGCATCTTGATTGATTGCATAACCCCGAGGGCTTCAATGATCAGCTTGGTGCGGTGGTCCTTGGCGGACATGTTGCACGCCACCCAGTACGCAATTGACTTGACAAATGTAGCCGTCAGAGGGATGACGATGGCCTAGAAGGTGGTGTTAGCCAGGAGTATGAAGCGAATTCGTGAAAGAGCTTATCCTATATACTTACAGTGACGGCGATGACGGCGACGAGCGCTTGCCAGGGCAATAGATATGCGAGACCGGCCAGGCAAAGAACAGTCTGGAGAGGAAGGGCCCAAACATCTGAAAACTGCAAAACGGCACGGTAGAGTATTTGCGTATCGACCTCTCCCAAGGTTGCGAGATCAGCTCCTTGATTCGACACTTTGAAGTCGCCCAGCCGCAACGTCTTCGCATGCAACGCCGCAGAGAGCGCGGCTTTGTACTGCGCTGATATTTGCCGAAGGTAGTAACCGCTATAGTTTCCACACAGGGCGCCGACGATGCGGGAACAAAACATCAAGGAGATGTTCCAAGGAGTTGGCCGAGTGAGCAAGCTGCTCAGCAACCAAGGGAGCGCGAACTTGGATGCATCGTCGATTAGACGGAGAAGTCCACTGCTGAGGAGTTGCCGAGGGTGTTCACGGATCAAGAAGCCCCAAAAGATACCTGGTACTGCGCCGGCCTGGTTGGGGGTGCCGGAAGCATGCAGCCTTCCGAGGTAGGCATCGAAATCGTCTAGAAGGCCAATCTCTGGAAGGCTGTCAAAATTGAGTGCCACAGGAGCCCTAATGGCTCGCGTTAGCCAGCTGTAACAAAAGCGCTCCGAGAGGGCGAGACCAGTCATGGGTGGTGGCAGCTGAGGCGGAATGGTGGAATGAAAAGTATCCAGCAGAAAAGCCAAAGTAAACGCCCCAAGCAGAGGCAAATCAGCCCTAGTAACAGTATCTTGCGAATCAGAGATGCTCCATGCCAATGTAAGAGTGCTGATGAGGTGGTAGCATCCCCGGACGGTAGAGGCTTGTCGTAAGACAAGGCCGAGAATATTGACTATGGATGCGACGCCTGCTGATGCATACGCAGCCAGAGGCATCCAGCTTGCATGAAGATCAAGTCTCGCAGATTTGAGCTCCGAGCAAAGCAAGAATACGCAATGCAAAACTATTACCATCTGAAGAAGCTGTTGCAACCCGAAGTCGTTAGTGATTGATATGCTCAGTGACCCGGCGAAAACGGGTGAGATCTCGACATACCAAATGAATGTTATTTTCAGCGCACCATCTCGTCTGCAATCCTGGGGGTTTTCTCCTAATAATAGTGTCCAAAACAGTATACAGGATCAGGCCGAAAGCAGAGGATAGCCGTATGTAGCTGGTTGGATGTTAGTGGGGGACATCGGCAATGCACCGTGAAACTAGAGGCTTACTCTGAAGCTACGGCGATTTGAGGGAGCGCTGGCTCTGATGTTGTTGCCACTGTGGATTCACGTCCGAAATCCACCAGATATTCGCCGGGCGCAGCAGCCAAAATGGCGGCCATGCTCAGAGACATGACCAGTCAGGAGGTCTTGCAGAAGACAGGAACAGCGAGTGTGAAAGATTACGAGGGAAGACGCCAAAGCCCGACTGTCACAAAGTCTCGTAATCTTCCTACCTCCAAGCTCCATATGATACCTCGAGTCCATCTCCCGGCGCAGATGCGCACCAGCTTTGGAAGGCCAGTAACTCATCACCCATCCAATCATCTCCCAAGTATGATAAGTGAAGTTCTTAGCGGCGCTCCCGATTTCCCGAATAGGAAACGCGGCATGGTAGAGATGCACGGACCCTCCGGCGGTTTCGGCTTCAGCTTCCCCGTTGCACCGGCTTGTCCTCTCACGTAGAAAAGTAGAAACTTAACACCATCTATACCTCTTTGCAGTACAAATACAAAGCCCCAGTGAGAGCGCTGCCGGCCATGTCTTCCACCAGAGTCAAGAAGACAGACATTGTCCGAAAGCGGACGGGATGTCAGCGGTGCCGGAGCAAACGACGCAAGGTCAGGCCCTCCTTCTTACCGTCTATCATAAACCCAACCGTAACCCCCGTTGCAGTGCGATGAGAGCCGTCCAGAGTGCGCAGCTTGCGTCCAGCGAGGCCTTTCGTGCCCCGGATACCAGCGGCAGCTCACCTTCAAAGATGTCTCAGCGCTCACAGCTGAGACGTCCAGGCGGATTGAGGAGACCAAGTGGTCTGAATTGCGCCGCAACGATGCAAGGAGGATCGACAGATGCCATAGAACCGGCACAAACCAGTCACGGCAACAAGGCAACATAGTTGAGACAACAGACAGCGACTCTCCAGGGCCTGAATGCATCTCTTTCGCCCAGCCGGACTCGCCAGCCTCGGAGGATCTCATCTCTGGCGAGTACGAGTTTTGTGCATCGTTGCCCTTGCCACATCAAACACTTGAGCTGTCCCTCGACTTCTTGATGGAGCAAATCTCCGAAGCGCCTCATCCAATCCTTGAAAGCGCAAGCGAGATTCAAGATTCGACAGCTGTCCGTCGCCCTGGCGCAACAACTACGATCGATCGCGTGCCGCCTCTGGTAGAGACAAACTCGTGCATCCAGCAGCACTCTGTATCTTTTGAAAATGATGACGACCCCCAAGTGCAACTGTGGGAGCACTTTATCAACTTCTCAGAAGCATCACCGACGCAGACTCCCTCCAACTTACTACCCCCTACCGGATACACGGGAGCAGACTCGAGCCCAGATCCGAGTCCGCCAACCGAAGACGCCCTTTTACGCAACTTTCAAGAAAATATCGTACACATGATACCCCTGGTTCTCCCCTTTGAAGACCTATTCCGAGTTAGCAGTGGACTCCGCGCCGCAGCGCTCGCATTGTCATCAAGCCATCTTTGCTGGACGGCCCGATCAGAACCGCCTTGTGCCAAAACGCGGCTCAAGTGCCAATCAGACTGTCACTACTACGAATTTGCCGTGAGAGACTTGGCCCTACAAATGAGACAACCGTGCAAACGATCGAGTGAGCAGCTCTTTGGAGCGGCCATGCTCCTCGTCTACCGCGACTTGTTAGTTGGGTCAGCGATCGCTGTCTTCAAGCATATGCAGAAACTCGAGACCATCGCCACTCAGCTAGACGTCTCTTCCCTCTGCACGCCAACGCTGCTCAGAGCTTGGCGGATGTTGCTGTGCGACATGAGGACGCGGATGATGCCTACGCGGAAGTCGGCCATGACTATCAACGTCCCGCAGCAATGCCTGCCCTGGGATGCACAGCTGACAATCCGAGATCTCTACTCGTCCATCTGGAGTCTCCACGCACGCTTCGTCTTAGAATCCTCATTCAACACTGTCAATTCTGGTAACAAAGTCAGCGCATCACAGGCGGCGGTGCAGTGGCTGTACTCGGTTCTCGGTCGACAATGTGACTTGCACCAGCTTCAACAGAAGGACTATCACGAAGATATTCTATCTGCCACTATGGTGGCAGAGCGGTGCAGCAAGTTCGAGACTTGCCTTGACAACTGGCATCGAACCCTGCAGCCACACGACCTCCCGAGGCCAATATTAGGCAAGACGCAGGACATCATCACTGGGTCATCATTTGGAGCCATTGTGCCATACCAATTCACTGATGAACGGAAAGCGCTCGACTATATATCATACCTCTTGTCGCGAATCATGTGCAGCTACCTTCAGTCTAGAGTCCAGGAACCTTCGTCGGCCTCTACTTCTCAGGCCTACGCATGGATTATTCTCGGGATCGCAGCAACAATCGGCCTTCGGAAACACCAATTCGCCGGCCCGGGAATATTCGCACAACTTCTGGTAACCTCCATGCTATCTGACGGCACAATGATTGCGACGGCCATTTTAGACGGTCTGCTTCCTCGGACCACGGCCCTGGCACAAAGTCCACTGGGTGCATTTGAGTTGCGTAGCCTGCGGAAGATGCTGGAGTTAATCATAAGAGAGAAGAACCGCGGCAAGGCAATCCGCATCATCATTTCAGCATTCGATGAGCATGAATCTCTAGACAAGCTGTTTGAGTTGCAATCCGTGGTTGCCTTCGGCGATTGCAATGGACGGGAGCCTTTCAGGGACGTGTATCAGTTTCCAGAGTCTTAGCTTATCTAGATCGCTACGCGTCTGCATGCACTTTGACGTAATAGGAAGCTTCTAAATCTTCCTGGCGCTACTTGTATTACCGACTGCAGTAGGAGGAAGTTCCAGGGAACGACCTTACGGTAGAATTCCGTTACACATACTGTTCCGGGGCTCTAGGAATTCCTCAATCATATGGAATGGGAACAAATCAACGCTGGGAGCCGGATAACGATAACAACGGTGAGAGTTGCCGCTAATAGCGAGTGGCATCGTTTTTCTCGGTAGACAGTATGCGATAATCTTCCAAACTTGCAATCAACATAAATCACCGCTCCATTGACTATTTAGTTGTCTAGGAGACATCTATCTAGCAGGAGAAGCCAAGATCTACAATAGCCTTCTTTCTTGCCAACTCATGGATTGACCTTGTGCATATCCGTGTGATGGCGGTACGTTAAGCGCACCCAACAGTCGGCCCAGAGTGAACATCAAGATAATTAGAATTAGAAGCCACAATGAAACCCCCCTCAGGCCCGGATGCTTGCCCTCTTAATCCACTTCTGCATGAGTTGTGACACGGCCAACGGTTGGTCGTGAGGGGACATGTGCCCAGCTTCGTCGACAGTCACCAAGGTTAGATTCTTGGTCGTCTTTAATCGGCCCCCTAAAGTCTCGCCCCCATTAGCGTCCGAATAATACCAATCCTCGAGGTTGGACAGCTGAAACTGAGCATGGCCGCTCCACAGCAGAGAGTTGTATGCTTGCAGAATCCCTTCAGTGTTTCTAGCGCCATCGGTCAGTATATGGGACAGATGTCCACTTTTGTTGTGCAATGATTCGCGCAACTTACACTATGGCATCGTTATTTCCGTTCAGCACGAGGATCGCCGTGTTCTTTTCATCCAACAGACGCGCTATTTCCCTCGTGGACGGCAACAGCATGGCTTCTTTTGACGACCACCAAGTGTTAAAATCCATGTTGACTGGCTTGAAAAGTCGCTTCTTGAATCCGAGGGCATGCTGGACCCAATCTTGATTCAGATACACGGCTACTTCTTCCATACCTGTAGATCATCATTAGTCATTTAATATCAACGCACAAAGTCGACAGCCACGTACCGAGGCGGCCACAAATCGGAGGGTCGATACAAGTCGTCCTGTCGTCGTATGGATTCTCACCGCCAGGGACAACGTGCCGACCATACACTCTTTGCACCGCGTCGCATTTCTCGAACGCCACTCTGCATACTTCCGTGTCGTATGTTAGCTCACACAGCCGACCTTGCCTTTCGCAGTTCGAATAGGCGCCCGCCATTTCCTCGCACGAGGAGGCATTCAACGAACTAGTACCAATGTCCCTCCGTGAGATCCTGTCGGCAGAACAGAAGTGATCATGCAGCCCGAGAGCCACGCTCGAATAGTCGATCATGGCATTGACCAGCACCAGCGAGCTAAACTGCCGGCGCATCATATCTGCGTAGACGGGACAGTATTTGCCACCGAAAGACTCGCAAGCCAGATGGATAGGTCTGTCTCTGAGCTCAGGGAAATAGTCGCGCAGAAAGACGTCGAGAAATTTGTCCAGGTCTACTGCGCCGTCCCGCAGGTTGTTGGTCCAGAGCCTGGTGTCCTGCGGATCTGAGAAACCAACCCCGATGGGTTGACTATTGTTCAGCATGGTTTAGCATCCTTTCTTTGGCTCGAATTCCGGGTTCATGAGGACTGACGTACTCGATAAACAGCATGTTTGAGAATTCAGTCCAACTCAGATCAGATTTGGTCGTCGTCTTGCCATCCTCCGCAACGGCACATGGTCCGATTTCATGGAAGGCACCGAGAAGAGAGGAAGCGCCGGGACCGCTATACATAGGGGTATTCAATAAATATCAAAGCGGGCCTAAACAGAAAGAGTCAATGAGACATACCCATTCAGCCAAATGATCAAAGGGTCATCCTTGGGTGAATGCCGACTTTCGAAATACCCTACATTCGTCTTAGCCAGGTTGTGACACGGCTTCCAGGTGGATCTTACAGAAGAACATATCCCTGTCCTCGTCGATGGGAACAGTCCCGCTCCATTGAGCAGAGCCTGCATCGCAGATAGTGTTGTTCTGTCGAATTAAACGTGGTGTCGTTGGTACATCATCTTGGCGCAAGACTTGCTGGAAAGGCGTGGCGCGTGCTGAAACGAGGGCCGCCGAGAGTGAGAGAGTCCCCAGAACAGATACCGTCAAGGGGGAAATCATGATGAACGGTCACTTGCCTGAACGTGTTTGGCTGAATGCAAGAGCTTGTGGGTAGCATGCCATTGATTATCTACCTCATATTAAATTGGATGCCTAAAAATTTCCTAATGCGGAAATCGGGTCCGGATTGCCGACTCAAGTAACGAGCCGATGGTCCGAGACGTATCGGTTCCCACATTGAGTGCACAGCCAAAGATATCAAATCTACCAGAAATTCAAAGCTATCAGTGGCATTACCCGTGGATCTGGATAGTCGGGATGATTATCGTATTGATGTAGAGTAGGGGTTTGCTGCGGTGAAGTGTCGTCCATTGGAAGGTACCCAGGGGTACCGAGTACGGCTTACAACAGAATGGTAACCAAGGTCCCATTTTGTTCCAAGCCAAGATAGTACTCGATCCATCTCTAAGCATTATAAATACCATAATACTAGAGATTCCTGTTGTTTTTTGTATCTCGGCTGGGACAGGTATCAAGAGCATCCATCTTCACTCGCCACCAGGGGGACAGGGTCAAGTTTCGAGAGGTGCATCGGCCTACGCCGTCCAACTTGAGCACCCAAATGTCGAAGTTCGTTTCCCTTCTTCTAGAACTCGAGGTTAAGTAATGTTCTTGGTACATCCCAGGCTTTAGATAAGGGGACAAAGCCAAGCAAGAACCAAGACTTTAGAGCCACGTGAAGTGCCCAAGGGTGGGATTTGTTGCCCCGATTTAGATTGGCCTTGGCCCCTCCCCCGCATTCGCTAACCCATCTTTCATGCCCAAAGACAAGGGTCATGATAGGTCCTCCACATGCAAGAGTGTTGTTCAGCATCTATAAATCGGTGTAAAAATGGCCAAAGAAGATGAACGGCGGATCTCAGCACACTTTCCAATTCAGCAGTCACAGGCAAGTCCCAGCTGAAGAAGCCTATCCTGCCGAACATGCCTTCTCCCATGCCTGACCCCGTCACGCTGGCGCCGGAGAAAACTCAGACAGTTCATGACATCGACCAGAAACATGGCGACCTAGCACGAGTGACGACTTCCGGCGACAAATCGATCCAGGTCGGTGAGGTTGAGGCTGAGGACACCTTCCAGCCGTTGCTCGATGTCGAACCGTACGATGGGCGTCAAATCTTGACCGTTCGCGCCGTCGGCACAGGCGTGTTCCTGGGATCCATCATTTCCTGCGCCAATCTATATCTCGGTAAGGTCATAGCCGGTCCTGAATCTGCTAGCATAGTATCCTCGGGGTGCGTACTAATCTTCCTGCAGGTCTCAAAACCGGCTTCGGCGCCGATGCGACTCTGTTTTCTTCCATCTTCGGCTACGGCATCTTGAAGGCACTTGAGCGTTCCAAGGTGATATTGTCCCATGTTCAGACAATTCCACATACTAACAACTTTGTTTATTAGTTGCCACTCATGTCAGACTATTTCGGGCCACATGAGAACAACATCGTTCAAGCCACGGCCCTGGGTTGCATGGGCGTAGCCTTCATTTTCGTCAGCGGCGTTCCCGCTCTGATGCAAATGGGACTGCTTGGAGACAGCAACAAGGTCAGCTACGGCACGCTGGTCAGCATGTCAGTCATGTGCGGCTTCTGGGGCCTCGGCTTCGCCGTACCTCTGCGCAGCATCTTCATCCTCAAGCTCGCGCGCCAACTCGGCCTACAGTTCCCGCTGGGAACGGCATCAGCCGTCACAATAAGGGCCCTGCACAATAAGACGGGCGCGGACACGGCCAAGAAGAACATCATGACAATGTCTATCGTCTTTGCGGCATCGCTGATCTGGGCCGTCGTGACTTCGTACGCCCCCGGTATCCTGTACACCTGGAATGTCTTCTGGTGGATCTACAAATGGGGTGGCCACGGCATCATCAGTGCAGTGAGCTGGGGATGGCTCTCGTGGCAATGGTCACCGTCCCTGATCGGTACCGGCATGATCGTCGGCCTAAACCCTTCACTGTCGTTCTTGTTCGGTTCCGTGTTAGCTTGGGGCATTATCGGCCCAATCCTTGTCAAGACCGGCCAGGCTTCTGGCATTCCCATCAGCGAGATATATCCAGGGCTGGTCACGTACAACGCCTTCGACCCGACCAAGTTTGTCCATGATCCTTCGCCACGCTACTGGATCTTGTGGCCCGCCGTCTTTCTCATGTTGTCTGTATCCATCACAACCATTCTGTTTGAGGCGAAATCTCTCGGCCGAGTCTTTCGCTACGGAGCTCTACGGCTAAGAGATGTCGTCAAGCGAGGGGCAGGTGGTCAAGCTACCACCGGCCAACGAGCTATGCTCCAAGACAATATCCCAGATCCCGTAGCCGCAGATTACCAAGTGCGCTGGTGGGAGTGGTCCTCTATGGCGGCTGTTGCCTTTGCCGTAGCAATGGTTCTGATGAGATTCCTGTTCGACATTACCGGCGGTATGGGCTTCTTTCACCTTGTTCTAGGTCTCCTATGGTCATTTGTCGTCATCCAGGTATTTGGAGTCACCGGAATCACGCCCATCGCCACAGTCGCCAAAGGATCGCAGTTCATCACAGGTGGCATTCTACGCAGTCACATCGATACCATCGGCTACTCAAACGCGGCCGTCTCGAATCTCTTGGGCGCCACCGTCACCTCTGGCGCAGCCCAACAGGCTGCGGAGCTTGTCCAAGACTTTAGAACGGGCTTTCTACTCCGGACCCCAATGCGGCCTCAATGGTACGCACAGGCCATCGGCACCATCAGCGCGATCTTTTTCTTGCCGGGT
Source organism: Dactylonectria alcacerensis (assembly GCA_029931735.1). NCBI lineage: Eukaryota > Fungi > Ascomycota > Sordariomycetes > Hypocreales > Nectriaceae > Dactylonectria > Dactylonectria alcacerensis. Next base: position 2,682,014 of record JAPMUZ010000010.1, on the reverse strand, counting down.
CTGTACATGCTCTTCATCAAAGCTTGGCCTTGTATCACGGACTCGACGGCAACCACTTGCGCCTTCGCCCTGCCGGCCGTCACTGCCTGGAAGATCATCACCATCGGCCTCTTCTCCCCAACCATGCCCATCTCTCAGTCTAGTTGGATCACCTGTATCGTCTTCTCCGTCATCGGCATGGCGTCAGTCGTTCTGAAAAGACGGATGGCCGCCCATGCCAGGTGGAGTCGTTGGGAGCCCTTCACCCCCAACATGTCAGTCGTCGGCCTGTCCATGACGATCCCTGGTGCAACTATCCCCATGACCCTGGCCATTGGTGCCGTAGTGGCTGCGCTATGGGAAAGATATGGACAGCAGTCTCATTCTAAGCTGTTCTATGCTGTTTCCGCTGGTGGTATTGCCGGAGAGGGCGTGGCGTATGTAGTTTTAGGTATTCTCCAGATCGCCCAAGTGGGCGGACCTACCCACTTTGGCACTCACCTAGGCTGCGTGGCCGAATCGTGCTAAATCAACCGCTGTGCCATATTCCATTCTAGAGAGACAATAATTCATAGATCTAGAATCCATGACAGTCAAAGTACGGGGAAACCGCCAGACCGAGCAGTGCGAGTAATAGATCAGCCAGGGCTCCAGTGGCTCAACATGCATTAAAAGTGAGATTGGTACTGGAAACTATTCAGCATGAGATTTGAAGGAATCATGAAATGCCGAACTGCAGATACATATCATAATGATAATCGTGTATCAGAGACTCACTATACTTATTTACAGGTGCCGGTCGGAACCAGGGTTGAAACTTGGTCAGCTATTATATATACCGATATATTATAAATCATAACTTAGACTCTGACCTTCACCTTCCACGTGCAGCTGACGGACTCTGTGATAGCAGCAAATCTCTGGCATCCACTGTACGGTCACAACCATCACCTAATTTCGTTGCTGCTAATAGTCAGGGTGTCCAGAGCTGCTTTCACTATTCCCTAGGCGCATACGACAGCACTTTCGCCTAGCCAAAATGACGGGCATGTCGAAGGCCCGATGACAGATTTATCGACGACTCATACCAAAAAAATAAAATTCGCACGGAAGCGACTTCAGATATTCTTCGTCAGAGACAGGATTCGAACCTGCGATCCCTAGGGAATCAGATATCTAGGCTCACGCAATGCCGAATCGGGATGATCTCAGCTTCATTGAGCGCTTCAAGTCTGACGCCTTAACCACTCGGCCACTCTGACATATTGTGACAATGGGACGTGTTATTGCCTGCCATTATTCGCTGTGCTTGCGAAGAAGTTTTGAAATGGTGGTGTCGCAGGCAGAGCAGCAGGACACGCAAGTGGATAGACAACTAGAAGCAGGGCATGCTGTTCATGGCCTAGCCAATGGATCACTTCGAGCAATGTAAGTGAGTTTGTGTTTTAGCATTTTACTAATTCCTTCCCGAGCCGCTATGAAGGATTTCCGTGCATCATAGACAGCTCGTCGTGAACGGGAATATGGACCACACAGAGTCCATCATCTCGCACACCTACTTACGTCACATCCCTGACCGTCAGGGATCTAGCGAGTGAATTATTAATGGCTTTCTGTCTTCTGGCAAAATCTGGTCGAGTGGTGGTTTGGAAAAGACTTGAAGTTTAAGAAAGAGCAGCGTCGCGGATTAGGACACTATTCGGGGCGGTCCGGTGCGGCTTACCTCTGCACTAGATAAGTTAACACAACGTTGAAAACCCAAAACAATGAGCGCATAGTATTAGCGCCTTCGTAATATCAGTAATTATGCAATAGTACGAGTGATAGAAAGCATGTATATATTCTCTTCAAGGTCCCAATGAAAGAATGACAGACCAACTCAAGCTAATATCCCCGTGCATATGCACGTGAGATGAACAGCCACCGCCACACTCTCAGACAGACAGGATAAGCCTCACTGGCCTACTTGAAGAGCCTCGTCAGCCCCTCACGAGTTACGCAGCATCCAAATCCTTTCCCCTCCCACTTCCTTGCATCAAAACACCTCAAGAGGGCTCTCACCAGCGCCTGGCTTATCCATCTTTCAATATCGTTTTGCCATGGCCGAGGCAGTCGGACTGGCTGCCAGCGTCATCGCCATCATAGAACTGTCCGCCAAAGTCGGCACGCTCTGTCTCGAATACTCCACCGCTGTCAGCAACGCCAGATCCGACATCGCGCGTCTCCGTAGCCGTCTAGATGATCTAGGTAGAGCAGTCCGAGGGCTGCAGAAACTTCTCGGTAGCCCAGATGCCCACACCCTTACCACATCTCGGGAGTTGCTCGACTGTGTCGATAACTGTACTCTAGAGCTAGGCCAACTGCAGAGCAAATTGGACCCGAGCAGGACTCGGAAAACAATGCGCCGGTTTGGATTTCGCGCTCTCAAATGGCCCTTTGACACTAAGGAAATCAACCAAATTTTGTCAAACTTCGAGCGCTATGAACGTACCATCACTCTGAGCCTGCAAGTCGACCAAACGTAAGTCGGCAATCAGTTCCCCGTCTTCACATTCAAGCATGAGGAAGGTTCTAACATGGTACCGTTTTTGCAGCACGCTACTTCTTGACATTGGTCAAAGGATCAAAGACATCTCCCGCCAGCCCGGAAGAGACACGCCCGTCACTTGCAAGCCCTGTTTCAGCATGCCATTCCAACCCGACCCTGATTTTATCGATCGACCAGAGATCCTCACTTGGATGAAAGAGCATTACACTGACCCTAGTGGCCGTATGGCCCTCCTAGGCATGGGTGGATTCGGGTAGTTCTAACCACACACGGCGTTATCTCCTCTCTCGAGTCCATTAGCACTGACAAATTAAAGTAAATCGCAGCTCGCCATTCAATTCGCCCATGAAATCCACACCATTTCACCACGAACCAGCATATTCTGGGTGTACGCAAGCTCAAAGCAAAGATTCCAAGAGGCATACCGGTCTATTGCAGATCAACTCCAACTGCCAAGACGAAACGACCCCGAGGTTGACTTGCTTGGAATAGTCCGTGATTGGTGTCAGAGGGAAGAAGTCGGTCCTTGGTTGATGGTCTTGGACAACGTTGATGACGTCAATGTTTTCTATCCCAGCCATGCTGCCGATGCGGACAAGACATCCCACGACCCTTCCGATGCAAGTTTTGTCGAAGTGAGCTTGAAACAGCCTCTTGCGTCATTCCTGCCCAAACGACATAACGGAGTCATCCTGGTAACTTCTCGCAGTCTAGATGCTGCAGAGAGGTTGACAGGCAGCCACAAGTCTATCCACAAGGTCTCCCCGATGGACGGCGCCCAAGCTTTGCAACTTTTGCAGCATAAGTTGGATGTTGACTTTGACGAAGATGATGCTGCAGGGCTTCTTCAGGCTCTGGACCATATCCCATTAGCAATTACACAGGCAGCTGCGTACATCAATCGCCGCGCCCCTCGCATGTCAGTAGCTACATACCTAGATGATTTTCGAAAAAGTGATAAGAAGAAAGGCAACCTTCTGAATTGTGATGCGGGAGACCTTCGACGAGATGAGACTGTTTCGAACTCTGTGGTCACGACATGGCAAGTCACATTCGAACAGATACAACGCGAAAGACCATCAGCGGCATATTTGCTGTCTTTCATGAGCTTTTTCAACCCACAAGGCATCCCCGAGTTTGCGATCCGTCATTACCAGAAGGATGTGCCACGCCATGCAGATATAGTCAACAAAGAAAACACAGTCGATGAAGGCAGATCAAACGAACAAAGCGCATCAGACAATGAAGACACATCTGACCAAGAAGATACCGAATTCGAGGATGATATCGATGTCCTCCGTGGATATTCACTCGTATCAACGACAGCAGACAGGGACATTTTTGAGATGCATTCCCTAGTCCAATTCTGCACGCGAATCTGGCTGTCTGCAGTCGACCAGGCACGAGAATGGGAACGTGCATATTTGTGGGTCATCTCAAGGCGATTCCCAAATAGAGACTTCAAGACCTGGCCCACATGTCGAGCTCTGATGCCTCACGTTGAGTCCATCATACACAAGCGATCAGAGAATGAACTGCAGCCGTGGGTGGACCTCCTCACAAATTGTGGGCAATATCTTTACGATATTGGGAACTTCGCAGCGGCGGAGAAGCTAGCAAGGAAAACTCTTAAAACAAACACCGGCATGTTGGGTGAGGAACATCCCAGGACACTCATCAACAAACGCCATCTTGCCTCCACCATCTGGAGACAGGGTCGATGGAAGGAAGCAGAGAAGCTGGAAGTACAGCTAGTTGAGCTACAGAAGAAGATACAGGGTGATGAACATCCTGATACATTAACAAGCATATCAAACCTGGCCTTGACATATAGTGACCAAGGCCGATGGAAGGAGGCTGAAGACCTACAAGAAAAAGAGTTAAAGATCTGCTTAAAGGTAATGGGCGAAGAGCATCCTGATACTCTAATAAGCATGTCAAACCTAGCCTCGACATATAATAACCAAGGCCGATGGAAGGAGGCTGAAGACCTACAGGAAAAAGAGCTAAAGATCTGCTTAAAGGTAATGGGCGAAGAGCATCCTGATACTCTAATAAGCATGTCAAACCTAGCCTTGACATATAATAACCAAGGCCGATGGAAGGAGGCAGAAGAGCTGAATCAAAAGACGCTACAAATCAGGTCAAGGGTGCTAGGCGAAGAGCATCCTGATACTCTGGTAACCAAAGGCAACCTTGCTGTGGTTTGGAAAAATATGGGCCGATTGAATGACGCAATAATCCTAATGAAGGATTGCATTTCTGCTCGGCGGAAGATACTGGGTCCTGATCATCCGAAAACTCAAAATTCGGTGCGGTGTCTAGGAGAATGGACAAGGGAGACTTAGCGAGCTGTATCTCTACTTGACGTACAAAGTAATCAGAGGAATTGGAGTCAAGTTAACATCATTCACTCTCCTGATAAGCTAATACATCTACATTGACAAAGTACCTTAATTATTGATAGGAGATAACCTTTAGGCAGACTAGGCTAGCCGTCACCAAAGTAATAATTGGAGCCTCTGGACAACAGATTAATCAATGCAGAGCAAATTTAATACCAACATAATCTTATATTTTAACAGTATCTATATGTTTGCGTTGGACCTCAATACTCAATCGCGACTTCACTCCAATTATCATTCCTCATTTGACTCCCCTCTCGTCCCCGATGTGAGATTCCATGTCATCATTCTAGGAGTAATCGGCTTATGGCAGGTAGGAAACCAACGGAACACAATACGTGGCCCTGAGGAGGCATCGCTAGCGTAGAGACTCGTCCATTGTTCTGGTTCATAAGCGAAACATGGACAGCCACCAGGCATTTGGGAACCATTATCATTGGCAGTTACCAAGGCTATAATAGCTTAGGAACCCTTGCGACCTATTCAAGAGCTCAGCTATGGAATAGGCTGTCCGCTCCATCAAGGGCGAGTCGCTAGCACAAATGCAATAAAAAGCACAATCTTGGTCTACAATTTAAGCATTTCTAACTCCTACTACTTCCCTAGAGTTCCACAGCTGAGGATGGCGATTTAGATGGTTATCGTGACCGGTGATATGATGCCCACTCAAACTTGCTACACATCCCGACCTTCGAGTAGCACCCAGTTGGGACAAGACCAGTCCTAATTACGAGTGCTTTTTCCATTCGGTCCCAGGCTACGATGAAACGGTGGTTTGAATTGGCCTTTCCAATTTTGAAGCTACAATAACCAGCGAAATATTTAACAGGAGCCGACTCCCAAGGGAATTGGGTTGATTTCTTTTGTCGAACTGCAGATGTCAGTTTGCTAGTTCAGGGTCTTCGGCCCGTCCCGAGCTGCAGAAATACCCCGCACTCCAATTCATGCTTGGGCTTAATAGTCGCCTGACACCAGCTTCATAACCCAAATTCTTCTATTCAACAAACCTGATGCCTGTCTATTTATAGCCATTAACTTTGGTTCGAGAAGTTCAGAGGGAAAAATGTGGCCATGCATGACCACCAACACCTTAAGGGTCAGCTATGGCAAGCTCTGGCGTTTGCGGCCCAACCTCCTCTGGTCTTATCACCGTTTCGAGGTCCCCCACTGAAGAATCCCCCACTTTCGTTGTCACATTGTCACGTCACTGCGAGCTGATTAGCAGATGCATTTGTTCGCGCATGCTACGTGGCATGCCGCGGCGTGATAGTATTCTGGGGCTGCCACACCTACTGTAAATTAATTGCCGGCAGTTGTCGGGCTGTTCGCCTTGATCGCCATCTGCAACTCAACCTTGTCGTTTCGTCTCAACTCTTCATCTACCTTCCTATCAAGGACACGTCCAAATCTGTGAAATGACATGTATGCTATTGTCCAGACTAGGAAGCGCTCGCACGGCACTGCTGACAGCAAACTAGCGCCGGCACCCGCAACCACAACACCCCCCGCCAATTCCCCTGGCGAGGAAAGGCCTCAAACGCCGCTCTCCCAGGGAAGCGGCAACGGAGTTCAGTTGCACACCGCTGAGCACTGGGCCCAACTCGCTGAAGCATGTACCTGGAGATAATTATCCCCGTGATTCTTAGTAGCTAACTCTTGTCCAGACGGATCCGATCGAGGATGACGATGATGACTCCGCGGTCGGAGACGACAACGCCAGCTCAACTGCGTCAATCACATCCAGCATCCTGCGGTATAGAACCATCAATGGCCGAACCTATCACTCGGAACAAGGCAATGCGGAGTATTGGTAAATATCCTCTCTCTTTCCCAGACCATAGTTGAGGCAAACTGACACCAGATAGGACTCCGAATGATGAGCATCACAATGAATCCATGGATATCAAGTCAGTTTATGATTAACACCATGCGGGAAACTTTTCTTACTCTTTAGTCACCACCTCTTATCACTTTCACTCGAAGGAAAACTCTTCTTGGCCCCTTTGGAAGACAGCATCCAAGTAGGCAGCTCATGTTTGTGAGTGTTTGGTGCTAGTTGTTGACCTCTGCGATAGAAAGTACTGGATATTGGAACCGGAACAGGTAACCCTATTTCAGCTTCTTGCGTCTGGTTAATTGAAGCTAATGAGAATTGACTAATCAGGCATCTGGGCCATGTAGGAAGTTTTCCACCGGTCGTTAAAGATCCATGCTGACAAGATATAGCGACTTTGCCGACCAGTATCCCAACGCTGAGGTGATTGGAACAGATCTTTCCCCAATCCAGCCTTCATGGGTGCCTCCGAATGTTAAGTTGTGAGTAATATCATGAAAATGTGATGAGCTGCTCTAACAAATGAAGTGAAATTGAGGATTGCACCCAAGAGTGGACATTCAAGCCCGACTCCATCGACTACGTTCACATGCGCTATCTATACGGGAGCATTAGCGATTGGTCTGCTCTAATCAAGGAAGCCTACCGTGTTTGTAAGCCTGGTGGCTGGGTCGAAAGCTATGAGGCCTCTGCGATGATGGAGAGTGACGACGGCACCGTGACGGACACTTGTGCAATTAATGAATGGGGAAAGTTCTTCATCGAAGGAGGCAAGAAGCTGGGCCGAACTTTTACCATCTTGGACGATGATCTGCAGCGAAAGTACATGGAGGAAGCTGGCTTTGTTGACATCAAAACCTGGGACCTCAAGGCAAGTCTAACGGCCCGACACTTTCAACGACCACAAACTGACCAGGATAAACATTACAGGCACCCATTGGAGGCTGGGCAAAGGAGGACCGGCTTCGAGAAATCGGTCAATTTGCGCAAGCAGCTCTCGAGCAGGACTACGAGGGCTATGTTCTCTACATGGCGAACATGGTCCTGGGGTGGTCGCAAGAGGAGGTCACGCTATACTGCGCCCAGCTGCGTCGCGAAATCCGCTCAGGCAAATTCCATCCGTACTACCGCCAACGCGTTGTATACGGCCGGAAGCCTGAGTAAGTCGTGTGGCAATTTCAGGGAATCGACGGATGAGTTAGTGTTGCCTGTGTTTGAAGCGACGAAACGAGTCCGAGTTTGCTAAAGATAATTGAGTCGATTCATAGAAGCGAGGAGCAAATTTGTTGAGTTTTATCAAGAATGCCCCGTCTTGGCCAAGAGGAGCTTCGGGAGCCGGAGAAGTTTCCAGCAGAAGACAATAGCTCGTTTTTTTTAGTGAGATTAGATGCGCCTTTCTCTCTAGGCCCCGAGCGGTCCTCTTAGGCGGAGTGAAGCATCGCTGCTCTAGATTCACTGCCATTAAATACCGTAAAACCGGGCTTAAGATATGTCAAGGCTTCCTTGAGTCGACCGCTTCTTCAGCCGTAACTTGAAGTAATTGATTTCATCCAGGTTATGATTTGATGTGATATTATTTTTATGCAGAATGCCGTGTTCAAAGATTATGTTGTCATCGAGGTGGATCCACAAGTCGTCTGAACTCGTGCATACCCACTGTAATCTCATTCGAAAAGTTTGGACCACTCTCATGACTTATTAGCTACAAGGATTGGACAGTGGAACTAGAGTAAGATCAAGTCTGTACAGAGTATCTGTCTTAGAAAAAGCTTTGGCCATTGTATTAGCTGTCTATCAATTTTTTTGGTGTTAATTCTATAGTCTATAGTTCATATCTCATAAGAGTTCCAAATCTAGCAATTGCTTTGCCCTGTCAAGGCCTCAAACCATTTGTTGGTGAGATTGGGTATCGCTCGCTTAAACAACCACAGCAGCATCAGCCGCGCTGCCGTGAAGCACGGGGTTAATCTTCTCGTCGAAGTACATCTTGAAGTCCTGTCCAAGCTCGTTTCGCAGGGCCTTCTTGACCGCATCCAGCACGGTGGGGAAAACGCCAAAGTTGGCAGGGTTGTTCTCGTCGTTGTCGCCGCCCTGGAAGACGCCGCTGCGGACAAGGCACGTGTTCCAGCCGTACTCGTTGCCGCCGATGATGTCAGAGGCAGGGTTGTCGCCGATCATGTAGATGTTCTGGGGCAGCTTCTCCTCGCCGTGGAGCTCTTGCATCCAGGATGTCAGCACCTCGTCGGCGTACTTGTACGTTGCCAGCTCGGGCTTGCCGTAGACGACACGCTCCAGGTCGACGCCAGTCATGGCCTTGTACATGGCCTCGAGGCCGATGCGGAAAGCACCCTGAGACATGCGCGGCTGGGGGTGCTCGGTGGGGCAGAGGAGATCGCCCTGGGAGAAGTAGATGGGGATACGCTCAGACACGGGGTCGGCGGCGACGGTGCCCAAACGGCCGTTGCGGCTGCGCAGGAGATCCATGATGATCTGCATGTCGGTGGCATAGTCCCTAGAGTCGGAGAAGACCATGATGGCCTCGATGCAGATCTTGGTGAAGTCGCGGGGACGCGATGTGGCGCGTTCCTCGTCGGTGAAGACGCGATATGGCGCGATGGTTGGGTCCCAGGCGATGATGTCGTTGGGGACGACAATGTTGTGGAAGCCATACTGCTCGGCGACCTCGCGGCAGCGGTAGCCCTCGCCTCCGACGACCAGGACGGTGCGGTAGTACTCGGACAGAGCGCTCATGGGCGTGTGCGACTGGATGAACTGGTCCGTCGACACGGGGTTGCGCAGGATCTGTGAGAGCTGCGCGCAACGGGCCGTCTCGATCTTGCCCGAGCCGTTGGTCAGGAAGATGTGCGGGATCTTGATGCCCAGCTCGTTGTCGCCGTTGAGGATCTCCAGCGCCCGCGCGCCCTCGGGGATGAGGCGGTCGCCGTGGACGAGGACACCGTCAATGTCAAAGGCAAAGGCCATGTTCTTAGCCTTCTCGACCAGCTGCGGCTTCACAGCCTGAGCTTGGGCGGCCAGCAGCTCGCGTGCGGGCTGGACGGGGGAGGTTGGGTCGGCATGACGGACCGAGGAGAGACGAGTGTGTCTCTTGGCTCGGGGGATGGGAAGAGTAGTGCCAAAGGAGTTTCGTGACGAGCGTCTGTCCTTCATCGACGGAGAGATGCTCAGGTTGTGCATGTACTTGGCCGCCTCAGAAATAGAGGATCGAGTGGCGGGGATCTCGATGGCCCCCTCGGTGGACAAACCGTTGGCGTTGAGATGCATGTTGGATGAGTCTTTGGTGGAATAGGTAGGGCTCATGGGAGGAATCTCAAAGTCTGAGTCGTCGTAGGCAGGCATGATGAAGGGAGGGAGTGTTTGTGGTTTTATATGATGTAGTGTCTTTGTGGCTTGACTGTGATGGTGTAGAGCCTGCTCTACTTTGAGGAAGTGTTGAGAAACTAGAGGACTAGAGGATGAAAATTGGGATGGATCTACAAAATCTTCTTAGAGGTGGCAACAAGGACGTATTTATCAACCGCTCGGTGACGTCTTATCGATCATACAAGTCAGTTCCTGGCGTACGTACTCTGTACACGGTACTCGGTATCGAAACCCTGAATATCGCTTGAGCCGCACGAAGCGGGCCAAGACAAGACTGCATGGCCATGGCGAGCCGTAGCGCCCGTCAACTGTGGATAACAAACTACCCTCGAACCAGTGCCGTAACGGAAAGCTACCACGGTTCTGGATACAAACGGGAAAACTCGTTCGTTTTCCGTTTCACCAAGACGGCGCGGTGACGTGAGAGGCCTCGCCATGGCTCCGCCCGCCCCTCTCCAGCTCCGTCCCGTCGAACATCGTGGATACCATCCAGAAAGTTTTTTCCGGTATGACGGCAGTCCGTTCGACGATAAGGCTCAAGTTTCTGACAGCTTGGTCCGAGATGATGCCGTGAAAAGTGGAATGTATCCAGAACTGAACCCAGGAACCGGTGGAGACGATATCAGCGCTTGACATCATCCAGGTCCACGGTACCTTGGTGATACTGACGCAATTGCCGCCCGCTGCCGCCGATTGGACGGCTCCACAAGTTCTTGAGCCTCTGAAGCTCTGCCGCGAAAGACGCGGATAACAACGCTCCATAAAACACTGGGTAAGCGAGTGTTAGTGGGATCCGTGGTCCCGTCAAGGGTCCGTTTCTGACCATTGACCTTTGCGGGATTGACAGTGTTAGGGGTCTAGCAGGATCTGCGTTATTTCTGCAGGGTGCCAGATAGCCAGATAACCCCACAAATATCTGCACGTTCCTCCTGCACGGCTCAGCTCAAGGCTGCAAAACTACCCTACACCGACTTGACCGATACCATTTCGGCCCAACGTCAAGAACTGATAGATGACAAGACGGCATTCTGAGTTATTAACCTGCATTGCGCAAACTGCCTTGGCAATGATGGAAATATCGGCAAGTCGGTTGAGCCAAAGAAGGCGTTGCGTTGGCTGATAATGTTGCAGGTACAAGAATTCGCCCCCACCATTCCGTCGACGCTAGAGATACGGTCAACCATTAGAAGAGTCCAACCATGAAAACTTACACTTCAGCGAACTCGGATACGGAGGGACCGTTGTATTCACTCCACTTAAAAACCGACAAACTGACGCGCTCCGCGACGATCTTTGACAAACGACTCAAGACATGGCAGGTATTTTGGCGCTGAAACCGACAAGGTGGAAACAGCGATGTCATAATCCACAATGGCGAGGTTGAGTTTCTCACTCGCGGATCCACAATGGCAAGATGGGAGCGAGTCTACCCGAGATAGATGTCTTGAAGGTTCTACAGAGCTACTTCGTACATACGTATACAGGTACAAACAAGAAGAGGGGTCTGGCTTATCTACTCTCCTCCGGGACCTCATATCGGAATTGGATCTTGACTACGCACACTCATTGCACGCCTACTGGCACCCGTCATTTCTCATTCACATCATCAAGCAACAATTCACAATGACGACCATTTCCAACACTACGACGTTCACTCTGAACAATGGCGTCAAGATTCCCGGCCTGGGCTTCGGAACCTTTGCCAACGAGGGCGCCAAGGGAGAGACCTACAAGGCCGTCACATGCGCGCTCCAAGTAGGATACCGCCATCTGGACTGCGCCTGGTTCTACCTCAACGAGGGCGAAGTGGGCGAGGCGGTGCGAGACTTCCTCAAACAGAACCCGTCCGTCAAGCGCGAGGACATCTTCATCACCACAAAGGTATGGAACCACCTGCACGAGCCCGCGGACGTCAAGTGGTCGCTGGAGAACTCGCTCAGCAAGTTCGGCCTCGACTACGTCGACCTGTTCCTCGTGCATTGGCCCATCGCGGCCGAGAAGGATGCCGACTACCTGCCCAAGCTGGGCGCCGATGGCAAGTACATCATCAAGCGGGATCTCACCGAGAACCCGGAGCCTACATGGCGTGCCATGGAAGAGCTTTATGCTCAGGGCAAGGCCCGCGCCATCGGCGTGTCCAATTGGACGATCCCCGGCCTGGAGAAGCTACTCGCCTTCGCGAAGGTCAAGCCGGCCGTCAACCAGATCGAGGTGCACCCCTTCTTGCCCAACGGCGAGCTGGTCAAGTACTGCCAGGCGCACGACATCCTGCCTGAGGCGTACTCGCCACTGGGCTCGCAGGACCAGGTACCCAACACGGGCGAGAAGGTCCGAACGAACAAGACGCTGAACGAGGTTGCGGATCGTAGCGGCCACACGCTGGCGCAGGTGCTGCTCAGCTGGGGACTGCGACGCGGCTATGTGGTGCTGCCCAAGAGTTCCACGCCCTCGCGCATCGAGAGCAACTTCCAAGTACCACACCTGTCGGACGCGGACTTTGCTGAGGTCGAGAAGGTTGCCGAGGGCCGTCACTGTCGGTTCGTGAATATGAAGGATACGTTCGGCTACGATGTCTGGCCGGAGGAGTCTACCTAATGGCCTAGAGCCTATGTTGGTTAAAAGACATGGGGCTTAGGAGGATCAAGTTGTCAAGAACAAAAGACATGGTCGTTTAAGGGAGCATTTGGAGTATTCGGACGGTTGTGTATCCTCAGTATGAGAGGTCTTGGTGGTAGCTGGGGTTGCGATGGGCAGCACCACAACTTAACCAACTCAAAAGACAGGCGTTGGGGACATATGCAAGTCGAAGCGCTTCGTCGAAACTTGTTGAAAGCGTGTTGCTTGGTGAGAGTTGTCGAAGAACATCGCTGGATCGTGATGGAAACGGAAAAGGAGGCGAGAACGTGAAAACTGGGAAAATCCGCAAGACTTGGAAGATTTGATAGACTGGGATGAATCATGAGGCGTTGGACAAAACAATAGAATTTGGTACACTGGGTAACAGCCGGAATCGCTTCCAGGCGGTCAGCCGGAAATCGAAGGAGTTATCTGTGCGGGCGGCACAAGCGCAATGCAACAAAATGAACAGCTCCGCACCGACCGGACAAAGTTCGTGAATGTGGAAATGCATGAGTTGCGTCTCTGAAATTGGACGATTTCTTTATTTAGAAGGCGGTAATCTAACTGTAAGCACACCAACTTCGGTGGATCAGCGAGATGCCAAAACGTGCTGACAGAGATCCGGGTTTTTGGTAGGTTCGGACATGAGTTTTGCCACCGGGAAGCACAGTAATCTTAGTCACCACAATGGTAGAGCAATAGCAGGCCAGCGCTATTACCCCATTCATATGGGAGGTCGGATGGCAAATGGGACGAATGGAAGCCACCAAATGAGCTGGGGGCGACCGGCCCCTTGTGCATGCAGCTTCTCGGCGTCTCACCAGTTCGCATGTGGAAGGCTGGTTGGTGCTGTTGCTCTCTTTCGGTGGCAGAATGCGGAACGATTTGAGGAAGAGACAGTCCGGGCGTTGTGTTTTAGCAAAAGCCCCGAAGAGACAGGGTTTCATTCGGTAAATTGAATCTGCAGGCGAGTGTCGAGTCGGAGGAGACAGAAGCAATGGAAGACGACAGGGAATCTACGGACGAAGGCGACAGAGTTGGAGCCACAAAGGGGAGGCGCATAAATTAATTGCCGGACAAACACGAGGTTTCCCAGGGTGAGGGCGAGGCTGGCCAACCGACGGAGCTGCAACGGAAGAGGATGACGATGGCGAATGAACCGATTCGCTGACTGCTGTACCTTGGAATTACTGGGCAACTGCTGACTGTGTGTGTGTGTGTGTGTGTGCAAATCTTGCAGAAACTGGGGGATCCAGAACAATGACTCTTCGGCTCCTGGAAGAGGAAGCTGAAGGTAGCTTGCTAGACGAGGGCCCTAGCAATCAATCAGAGAAACCAGAGCAATCGAGGCCAAAGAGTGCAATCAAAGCAACCAAGGCAGTTAGCAGTAATGGGGCCACATTCGACCGCCGTGGGACGGACCAGGGGGAAAGAAGAATACTGGGGCCGGGAAGACCATACTCTGGGCGATGAACCCGGCTTGGCTTTGGAACCAACGAGGCTCGCGTCCAGTGACTGGAGCCCTAATCATCAGCCAATGTTCTGGGGGAGCTTGCCCGTGTCCCATAGCCGAACAGGAGAAGAGAGCGAGAGATCGAGGTTCGGTGCTCGGCAGCTCGGCCAGCCTTCCGAGGATGGCCAAGGGGGGCAAAAAGAAGAGGCCAGGAAAAGGAGAATGAAAAAAAAAAAACACAGGGCGCTCTCCACAGCAAAACGGGTGGGAGTCCCTGGCTGGGCCTCTGAAATCCCTGGCTGGCCTTCTGTAATCCCTGGCTGGTTTGCACTAAGCGTCCATTTTTTGCGGAGCCCAATCTCCTAGGCGAGGCCGCTCGGCCAGCGCCGTTGGCCACTTGTTCCCACGCCTTGCTGAGTCTGGGTGGTGGTTTGGCCACCGCCTAACTACTGGGAAAATGATGGCTGGACGGGCTACAATCTCCAAAACAGACGGCCAAAGGAGAAGGATCTGGCGATTCATAGTAGCGTGCAGTCCGTTCAGTCACTATCCCATTGAACCACCCCGGGTATTGGTCCGCCCGGATATGAACAGCGTTAGGCGCGCGCACCCATCATCTCATTTCATCACCCATATTCTCCACACCCCCCTTTTGGGCTCCCGAGTCGACACTTACTCGGGTTAACTCTGCCTGTGCGACGTTGCACGCATTACTCCGAACGGTGTAGTCCAACACACCTCTTTTCGAATTACCCCTGCACTAATCCATCCTCCCCCCCAGTCGGCCAACAAGACGGACCGGGGGGAGGACTTCTGGACAGGGGAATCAATGGCCGATTTAGGTTGACAGGGGATGCAGCTGAGAAAAGGTGCCCCCAGGGGAGCTAGCAGGCGACATGCAGTTATTATTGGAGTTTGCATTAGCGGACGGAATACGAAGAGCAATTACCCAACTTCCCAAGTACGGGGTACTCCGGATTGACGGGGTATAAGGACTCGATCTTCCTCAGCTTCAGTTGCTTCTTCTTTCCTACCTCCTCACCCACACTCACTTGGTTCTGCATTCACCACAGTCACTCACTTAGTTCTGCTTGCTCTCGCTCTTTCAGCAACTCAACAACCCAACCAACAATATCAAAATGCGTTCCTCCGCCTCTATCGCTGCCGGCATTGTTGCCATGGCCTCCGTCGCCGCTGCCATCCCCGCCTACCAGATCGACTACCCCGGCGATGTTGTCACCACCACCCCCGCTGCTGCCCAGGTATGTTTTTAGAGTCTCCGTCCCAGCTTGATGATCTCTTCAACTAACACACGCAAAGACCACCGCTTACTCGGCTCCCTCTGACGAGACCACCGCTTATGCGGCTCCCTCTGATGACCTGACCACCTCCACTGTCTACGACACCAAGGTCTACACCGTCACCTCGTGTGCTCCCACCGTCACCAACTGCCCTGTCGGTCACATCACCACCGAGACTGTTGGAGTCTACACCACTGTCTGCCCCGTCACCGAGCAGCTGACTGTCTCCACCGTCTACACCACTGATGTCTACACCGTCCCCAACGGCGCCGTCACCACCAAGACCGTCGTTGTTGGCACCACCGTCTGCCCCGTCAGCGAGTACGTCTCCCACTCGGCTCCCGCTCCCCCCGTGTACACCAAGCCCGTGTACACCTCCGAGTGGGTTAAGCCCCACAACAACGGCACTGCCACTGCTCCCGTCCCCACCTACGCTGTTCCCACCACCCCTGGTGCTCCCACCAGCACTGGCACTACCCCCTCCGAGGTCCCCGCCAGCGCCGGCTCTGCCGTCTCCGCTTCCGGCCTCCTCGCCGCCGCTGGTGCCGTCGTTGCCTTCTTCGGTCTCCTCTAAGCGTCTCACCCCGCTATGGAGTAGGTCCAAAGGCTTAGGACAGGCTGATGGCTCTGGGATTCAGTTCTGCTGATGACTATATGGTTTCTACCTCTCCGCTTGTGGACCTGGACTTCAAGGAGTAAAAGCTATTATAGTCGATAATTTTTAATATGAGCAACGCAAGCTTCTTTCCCATAAACCGATGTGCTTCCTGTGATTTCTAGCTCCTGCGAACTTGATTATTCTTTAGCCTTTCCTCCAGTGTGAAGTTGACAACGATTGTTGCTTGTTCGGTTCCTGGAATGCGACTTCCATTTACGGATATTGCGGTCACACTCCGAAATGGTGGGTTGCAATGGCCAGGTTACCGTGGCTACTCGGTAATTAAACCACCATCTTGGTTGTCACTAGTGGCTCATGTTCCCCTGCCAAGGCATAAATTCCTACGCGCCTTGGTCAGCGCCAAAACAAAATTGCTCTTCATCCTGTTCACATGCAGCCTATGACAGAAGGACAACCAAACATCGCCCCATAAGGCTAGAGCAGTCTCGGCCAGGAACTAGGCTATTTATCCCTGCTGATTGACAGCGTTCATTTCTCTCCACGCAGAGAGCAAGTTTCCCGGCTCTTTTTACCCGTCAGTCATCACTAGTGAATAACTTTCACATGATGACGGTTTTGTTGTTGTGTTCATGGTGTACCCATGTTGGGAACAATGAGCTGGTTTGTGTGGGAGCATCATTTCCTGATCTCTGCCTTTAGCCTCCAGTTTCAACACTCTCTGTGGAGACTTGGATCGGGTTGTTGGTAACTCCGAAGGACTTGCTCTTGGCATGGTTCATACTTAAAGTTATGGGTGATGCCAATAAGATACTCGCTCTCATAGTGCATATCTGCTAGGGGCATCTGATCGGAGGGCTCTGTGCATTCGAGGACGCGTGGAGCCATCTGTCCGGGGAAACCACTTCTCCAGCCGTGATAATCGGGTTGGAGCTAAGTAGCCTCTTCATCGCGTGCCCTTATTGTCCCAACTTGTGTCCCCGGAACTACGTACGACCTCTCCGCTTGCGACCTTTCCCCTTGCGTGTTCAAGCTTGAGCAATGAGGTGTGACCGCCGCTATTGACATTAGACCGGTAACATGCGCTGTCATACCGGCGCTTGAAACAGCCCGGGGGAGAGCAAGACGTGCTCCTATTCGAATTTGGAATTGCATCAATACAACGCAACGTAGGATTTATTGGTACTCCCTGCTAACGCGTCTACCTCGAGCCGGAATAAAAAATCCACAAGCCTCCGTGTTGCGCCTCACGAAGTCATTACATAATCTGTATTCCAACCTGTGATCATTCCTCAAGCAACAGATATCATCGCAATGAGACTTGACCTCAAGAGCAAATGATGTCGAGGATTATAGAAAGAGGGCACGGCATTGGACAAAGTGGAATGTCTCGCGCGTCGAATTGAGAAATTGGCATGACTCAACCCAAAACGGGACTTTCAGCCACCAGAACCTCTACGCCACCAATATCAGACCATGGGAGTAGACCAGTCTTGAAGTGGAGCCACCGCTTTACACCTTTCTGCTGCTCGGGTGTGAATGATCTGATAACAATGAAAAGTCTGGTGACGATGAAATCGATATGAATTAAGTCCCGAGAATGGGGTTTCGACGCCTGTTGCGTCGCTTTTCCAAGACATCTTCAGATAACGAAGATTTCCCAACTTCCTAATTATGAGTATACAACCATCACCTCCACCATTCATTGCTTCGCTTCGAGATATCCTTCCGTTCGTGGCTCTTCCGCTTCTCGTCGTCCTTGCCTTCGCTTGCCCGCCGTTCCGTGGTCGTGGGACCATCTTTGCCACCCTCATCATCCTCGCCGACTATGCGACCGTTGTGTCACCATGGCCGCCAAACGTGGGCTCCACGCGCCCCATGCGATATGGTATGGCCGGCTCCTGGCTTTTCGTCCTCCCCGCAATAGAGAGACTGCTCCTCCATGATCCCGAGCGCGATTTCTGGCGCCTTGACGAGGAGAAGTTGGCTAACAGAGGACGCCCTCCGGAGTGGACCTGGCGCAAGCTTCGCTGGGCCCTGGATCTAGTGGCGACGCCACGAGCGGTGGGCTGGAACTTCGGGAGTCGCAAATTAAACGCGACTCGTCAGGCAATTCGTCTGAAGAGACCGAACAGGGCATCATTTGTCGTCGCTAGTTTGGCACGGGCAGCTTTGGCGTATCTCACGCTGGATGCCGTCATTCTCATCGGGAGGACTGTTGATATTGAGCGCGAATGGGGCTGGGCCTGGCCCACGATTGCCAGCATGTCTTTGCGCGTACTTTTAATGGGCCTCTCGGTTTACTCGAGTATGGCGCTGCAGTTCGAAATTGCAGCAGGCATTAGCGTCGGACTGAGGATTAATCAGCCAGAGGTATGCTTTGAAGACGTTTCAACGCGTTTGAGCCAGTTGGGTGTGCTAAGCTCAAGTGAAGGACTGGCCCCCGTTATTCGGCAGCATTGCGGACGGCTACACTGTTGCCAACATATGGGGAAAGGTTTGGCATGGATATATCCGTCAGGTGAGCCTAGTTCCCGTTGTTCTAGGTGGTGACATGGAGTTGAATGTTTGTAGCCAGTTCTGGGCTTTAGCCACGCCATCATCGATTTTCTCAGAGTCCCTAACGGGTCCGCTGGAGCATATTTTATTCACCTATCTGTCGCATTTCTGATCAGCTCTTTCTTCCATATCTTGGGACTGTTCATGGTTTCAGATGGCTATCTGTCGACGCGAACTCTTGCTCGAGACATGACTTTGTTCTTTATGGCCCAGCCGCCTGCTACTATGGTAGAGGCAATTGTTCTCCGCCGTTGTCAAGCACATGTGGTAGCCATGGTCCGGTCGGATAAAATGACAAACCAGGTCAACGCTGCTTCTTTCAGTACCAAGCAGCGGTTGTTGAGGGCTCTCGGTTACACAGTAGGTTACGTTTGGGTTGTTTCATGGTTTACCTTCACTGGCTGGTGGTTTGTCAAGGATTACATCACGATTGGAGTCTTGGAGTGGCCACTGCCATTTTCATTTTGCGAAGCTGTCGGGCTGGACAATATCATTAGGAGCTATTTGTAACATTGAAAAGCATGATTCGGTGCGAATCATCGTTCAGATGATTGCCCCCAAAATTTGAAATTGCTCAGAGTGTGATTTGAAGATGTCAACATTCGCAAGCGATGAGCGAGACAAATTACGAGTTTAAAGTAAGAACGGGAATCTGACTTGACATATCTTAGATTCTTATCACCAACGAGGATCTCGAAGTCTAGGATGCGAGTTAAATAGTGAACTGGGGTTGGTGGTAAAAAACATTCAGGTTACCCTACAGGCTAATTTGTCTCCGCTTCGACGCGGAATGCCGGGTGCCCACGTGACCTGGCTGGCGTGATGAGCTTGGTGGATTTTCCTAGTGTACGCGCATCATGCTTCCTCTCCAATGAATCACCAGTTGTGAATGAGAAACAAAAAGTTCTTAAGAGGAGTAATTAATATGGAGCCAGAACAGTCTCGGACCCATTCACTCAGCAATTCCACACGCCGTCTGGCTCTCAACGTGTGTTCCATCTGTTCCTGGATGAGAATGCATTTGACTGACCTTGTTCAAGGCTTGTGATGCTTGTCGGCAACGTAAGACAAAATGTGATGAATCGAAACCGTCTTGTGGCCGCTGTGCGCGCCTTCAGCTGTCATGCTCATATGCAGAGACCGTCATATCCAAGTATATTTTGGTTGAATTTGAAACCTACTGCAATTGCTGATGAAATCCTAGGAAGAATCTCTCCGTCATTGAATTGACAGCCGCCCTGAACCGAATGGAGCGAAAGATTGATACCTTGACTGAGAGAATACCGGAAACCCAAGGCTCTGGTAGAACTGCCGAGGCCACCAACCAGTTCGTCACGAGTGTGCAGCCTCATCGTGAGGACGCGGACTATTTTCCAATCAACATGAGAAGTCCAAGCATTCCAATGCAGACATATTTTGTGCCATCAAATACCGAGTTTCCACAGCATCCAGGAGAATTGAGCCTTTCCGAAAGGCACTCTACTGCGCCCCAGCATCTGTTGTTGTGGCCCTGCTCCATGCTGAAATTGAGCGAACATGAGCTCAATTATCCTGTGCAATTGGAGATCAAACAACCGAGGTTACCGAAAACCACGATACCTCCAGCATTCATAAACCAGCAAGGCGATGACGGTTGGATTTCTCACCTTTCTTTGCATCAGCTACGACAGCTCACACA
The DNA here is from genome assembly GCA_029931735.1 of Dactylonectria alcacerensis. Taxonomy (NCBI): domain Eukaryota; kingdom Fungi; phylum Ascomycota; class Sordariomycetes; order Hypocreales; family Nectriaceae; genus Dactylonectria; species Dactylonectria alcacerensis. The sequence goes on along the minus strand of JAPMUZ010000010.1, from coordinate 2,661,641 downwards.
ACTGTATTTCTCGCACTTTCACCCTCCCTATCTGTTAGTGGATGAGGCAACCTTCCACGGTCATCACCTGGCCGCAGCCTTGAAAAATGAATTTCGTCACGGAATCGACAGCGCGCTTTCTCTGCTTGTGCTTTCCCTCGGAGCTGTGGCGGCGTATCACACAGGGAGCAAGGAATGGGCGCAAGCCGGTAGCGAAGATGACCAGACCTACGTCGGCCTCGGTCTATTTAACCTCGCATGTGAGGTATTTGAGACAGTCGAGGCCGCTGATTGGACTAGCGTTCAATGCTTGCTCTTGATGGGGTGAGATCACTCTGGAGACTTGTTTATCTCATGCTAATCGTGTTGTAGTGTGTTTTATGCTTCTAAGCTCAGGATCTACGACTGTTGGAAGGTCATCCACCGTGCCTGCTGCACTATTTTGATCCTTCTGCCTTTGTGAGTTTCTCGTTGTCACGGAATGAGTCCCCCAACTAAGCTATCAAGACATACTGCGCTGGACGCGCACCAATGCCAACTTTATTGGGTCGCATATCTTCACGAGAGGTAATCTGAGGTGTCCCTGATATGAGCAATGGTTAACCGTTGATACAGTCAACTTCTTGCGGAATTTGACTTTCCACCTAGCGGGCTGGGTGTGTACGCAAGCTCAGTCCCGCTTCCTCTCGTCCCGGAATCGAGCCAAGACATCCACCAAGAATACCAGTTTTTCTTCCTGGCACATATTGCGATGAGGAGACTCCTTAACAGGATACATTTCCATCTTTTCAACAGGAGTATGTTTAATCATGAAAGGATGTTCTTCGCTAATGAGAAAATTAGAGCAAGACGATGACCACTCAAGCCACATTGGCTCACCATCGGTATTTGAGCCTGACAAGCTTCTGCATACCTCACAGTCGGTCATATCGGAGTTGGATCGCCAAGTCGAAGAGTGGAGAGCGTGTTTGCCTGCCACACTTCAATTTCCGTCCTATCCTGTGTCTCATCAGGGCAACTACAACCCAGAGCCCTACCGGCCACGCGACACACATGACAGGTTGAAAGGTAACCTGATGGCTCGTTACTTTGCGGCCAAATTCATCATCCACAGGCCGTTTGTATACCGAACTCTTCACCACGATCCGGCGTCGCCATTAAGCGAGCCTGACAAACTCGGCGCCCGCGTTGCACTGGACTCGGCTGTTCTCTCCGTTCGCCACAGCGGAATCCTACATGAGCCGATGGCGTTACTTCTACATCCCATTAACTCCTGTCGAAGGTACGTCTTTCCAATATCCCCAAACGAATCGACCGTTGACAAATTTGGTTAGCTTCTTTGCTTTCGCCGTCCAAGTCGCGTTCCTGTCCAGGGCAAGGGAACCCTACTGTACTGCGTTACCGGATGATTGGGAAGTTATCCGACTGGCTCAGGAACGAATTGCAAGAGATGCCGCTCCTTTTTCGCCTGCTGTCGCTCGAGATCTCGAGATTTTACAGAGATTAACATAATTAACAATAAAATGGTAGACAATTTATGGAAAATGCGGGAGTGAGTCTATAAATTTCACAGCTTGCTGCGTTGCTTTATGTAATGATATCCTGAGACGAAAATTAAGTGAGATCTTAGTCAGTATGCATAGCCGCTTTTAGGGCTTCGCTCGGAGTAGTCTAGCAGCATGACCAACAGCCATAGAAGCGCCACTATACCATCTGTAAAAGAGGCTAGTTGTTAGATTACCGGTCGGTGCCATGAAGCAGAAGTGGCCGAGCTTCTAGAGTTGAGATTCAGCTACCGCATTCCATGCCTGATATGGGCTTGCGGCACTGCCTAGGTTAGCTGTTAGAGAAGGAAGGAACCTGTAGACAGACAAATGACAGTTGTGGTGTGAGGCGTCATGTTGGTTGGCATACATGCGGGGGCGGCTTCACATAGGTCGTTGGCCAATGTGGGCGAGACTTTTTCTTCGGATTAACGGAGTGCAGACACCACCATCAGTGCCGTTCGATCCGGCGACGACCTGGCATCTGGGCAATGTACGGCTCCCCTAAGATTTATTGATGTAACTCAATCTCTTTAGAGACGTCGCCGAGAAACACCCCTCCGCAGTCGTTACGGTTGTTGATCGACGACTCGATATATTCCCCGATCTCCTACCTCCCAATATCGTGCCAGAGTTTGACGGCATTGATGGCGCTTGGTCATACAAGAAGAACACATTCGATTTTATTCATGCAAGGCAACTTTCATGGATGGAAAATACGGGTATGATGGCCAATGAGATACTCCACTGTCTTAAGCCTGGGGGATGGTTTGAGTATCGGTACATCAGACCGAGACAGCTGAGCTGCGGAGTTGACGTCAACTCCGTTGAAACTGCCACCTAAATCTGAACTACTGTATTATGACCTAGGGAGACCAAGAGGTCACAACCAGGCAGAGCTACGACGTAGCCACTCTTTCCCGACCAATCGCTGCGGACACGCATATGCAAGTCGAACAGGCTCTGTTCACTAGCTAAGTACTTGCTATCGGGTACTAATCGGCACTCCGATGGGCTCTCAAGAATGCCTGTTATGACACCAAATCTTGGTTTCCGACGTCGCAGAGACAACAGCTTGTTATTTTACAGAAATTACAACCGAGTTATTATTTACTTACCCCTAGGGTTGCAGCTTGCTGCTGACATCCGAGATCTTGTTGCCATTGCAGGCCAGTCCGTTTCGCTCACTATTTTACTTCCAACCCCATCTGTTGGCCATCCAGCGAACAGCATACACCAAGCCTACCAAGACCGGCACCTCGATAAGCGGGCCAACGGTAGATGCCAGGGCCTGATCGCTGTTGGGACCAAAAGTCGCTACTGCCACTGCGATAGCTAACTCGAAGTTGTTGCTTGCGGCCGTGAAGCTTTGGGTCACGACCATTGGGAACCGGAAGCCGAGCAGTCTGCTGATCCACAACGTAGCAAAGAAGATGAGCACGAAATACACAATCAGTGGCGCGGCTACCCGGATGACCGACACAATCTGATGAACGACTTGTCTGCCCTGGGATGCGAATAGGACGAGGATGGTGTAGAGTAGGCCGATAAGGGACCAAGGCGCAAGGAATTTGAGAAATGTGTGCTGATACCAATCGGGTCCAGCGACTTTACGAAGAACAAATCGCGTAATAATAGCTGCACCAAGCGGGATGCCAAGGAACACAGCCACGCTGGTTGCAACGACACTGTAGGATATATCGATCGTACCCGATTCGTGACTGATGATGCGGATGAAGAAGATGGCCAAGGGGGCGAAGAGGACCATCTGGAGTATTGAGTTGATAGCGACGAGGATGGCGCAGTATTCGTCGCTGCCGCCAGCAAGACCGTTCCAAATGAGGACCTGAAGGCAAGGTGTTAGTATTGTCTATAAATATCTTCAGGCGACAGGTAAACGAACCATGGCAATGCATCTCCCCAAGCCCACGAGAATAAGACCGGTGCGAAGCTCGGGCTTGTCAGGGAGAAAAGCCCATGCCAGGGCAAGCTAGGAGAAACGTCAGTATGCCGTCTGCGAAAGGAGGCGTACCGGGTGACGGGATTCACCATGAGGAAGGGAGCAAGGATCCAATTGACGAAAATGCTGAAGCAGATCTGCTTCCACATCTCGCTGTGCGAAAAGAGCTCGTGCAGCGATTCGTATCGTACTTTGCAAAGGATGGGATACATCATGACGAGCAAGCCAACAGCTTTTTGAACTCTGTCAGCTTCAGGTACCAGGAGTTCAAGTCTGAGAAGGACATACCAATCGGCACGGAAACGCCAACAAACTTGCCCTTCTGCAAGGCTGGCCCCGTCTCGGGAACAAAGTTGCCCAAGATGATGCCAATGGCCATTGCCAGGAAAATCCACAGGGCTAGGTAGCGATCCAGAAGACCGAGTCCTTTGAAGGCAGACAGCTGTTGCTTCGGCTGCTCATCGGGGCTCGTGTGCGCAGGCGCGGCCTCGGGATCTTGGTCAGACTGTAACTGTCCAGTGCTTCCATTGCCCGGGGTTGTGCAAGGCTGGGCAGGCTTCGGATCGTGGCTGCTCAACCCTTTGCTCTTCTCCAGTGTCATGTTGTAGGCGGACGTTCGTCTTGCGTGGTAGGTTTGAAGCGATGCGTGGTGCGTGGTGCGTGGTGCGTGGTGCGTGGTGCGTGGTGTAGTTGTGAGTGGCTTCGAGTCCAGCAATGCAGATAGATGAGTGCTGGGCCTGTATTGTTGAGAGGAGAGAATAATTTTATACGTGAATCACCGCAGTCCCTCTTGCTTGCGCTCAAAATCTTGCAGCAATCTAAGTTACTACTCCGTACGCACGGAGTAATCTGTCTGTAGGTAGGTAGGAATCGCAATGGACGCTGCTGGTCTGCAAAGCTGATGGACCAATCACCTCCAGGGCATGACAGGCTCCCTGATGATGGAATTAATTTGCTTAGTGGGGTGGGGGCAGCCCAGTTGCACACGTCACAAGCGGTCGCATGACTTCAGGCCCTGCAAAACTGATGGACCAATCATGACTGGGGCATGACAGGCTCCCAAGAAACGCCCTCTCATTTTGACCATGTTACCTAGACTATGACACAGTCCCCGACCATGTGTATGTGTGAGCGAGGTTACCCATTGCCTTCGGCCCCTCGGGTGGTCTCATATTCAGAAATACCCTCCCTCCTCCCTTCAAATATGTACCAGTGATGAACATCATAAAATCTCTCCCAAGGTCGCACCCCCGTCCTCGCCTAAACCTAAATCTCACATTCCAACCCGTCAACTGCATCTGCCTATCCAAGATGGCCTCTACTGATGCTGCCACGCCCTGGCATGCCGCCTACCCTCCTCCACTCAACAAGACCCCTGTGGCCATGACACGCCAGGCAGCATTGGAGATGATGAAGGATTGCAAGAGTATCGCTGGCAAGAATTACGTCCTCATCGATCTCCGCCGGACAGACCACGAGGTATTTGCATTTGTTACCTTGCTTCCGTGTTTTCTGAGGCAACAATTAATTGAGCATCAACTCACCCATTCTGTCTTCCAGGGCGGTACCATTCGCGGATCCATCAATCTGCCCGCACAAAGCCTCTACCCGACGATACCGACGCTGTACAGCCTGTTCAAGTCGGCGGGAGTCCGGAAAGTCATCTGGTACTGCTGTAGGTCTTGATTCGCTGCTTCCAAACCTCACACCACGTAATGAAGAGATATACTAAATCTCTCCAGCATCCTCTCGCGGCCGGGGCCCGCGGGCAGCTGGATGGTTCAAGGACCATCTCGACGAGCGAGACGACACCGATATCGAGAGCGTAATTCTATTCGAAGGCATTGCCGGCTGGGCCAAAGCCGGTGGCGAGTTCGTGGAGTGGATGGATGGGTACGACGTGACTGTTTGGGATAGCAAGTAACTTAGTCCTCATCTGGAATGAACAAGTCTTGGTGGTCAAGGAGCATTGAATCACGGTAGCTTGAACTCCTGGCGACCTTGCGACTTGCTAGATAGGCAGCATGAGCATCCATACCAAAGACTTTGTAGTGCACTAAATCTAATAAGAATAGCTGCCCCAGAACACAGTCATCGCACCTGGGTCCCTAAACATGTCATGCTGGAGAAATGAAAGGAGATAGTGGGTTAGTGAAGGATCAACAATTCCGGGAGAGAGGTGCTGTAAGAAGCTATGGAGACGCAATCTTTATTGAGACGAGGCCCATCCTGACGGCTCTCTCGCGAGGGAATGGAATACTAGAGTCTTAGACCCTGCCAACCTGCATGGATTCACTCGCCACTACCGACGGTGGGTGGGCCAATGCATGGTTCCTAGCCAAGCTTGGCTTGGTTTTTGAGGCTTTAAAAGCTCTGCCTGCACTGCCCAAAGTACTCTCCGTAGTGGAGGCGACGGTGCATAAAGAGCGCGGTTCGTTGTGTGGGCTCTCGCTGTTGTGTCTGGCCTGGAAAGCCGACTCCAAAAATGAGCTTTCGTCACACCCTCCGAGTGCGCACTTTCACAAGCAGCCTCCACGCAAGCGCGCCTTTCCACGGGCTTCTTCAACGTCGATATTTCTCTGACGGCATCTCAGAAAAGCAGACCCAGAACCTCGGCTTCGCCATGAACGGACACGGAGATTTGAATAACTCCCACGCTGGGAGGGCAGCAATTAAGCTTGCTGCCGACCCCGCCCACAGCTATCAGTCCCTCGCCATTGACTCCGGCGAAGATGACGTCGGAATCCGAGAGCAATATCGCCCTTTTCTTTTTAACGGCAGTCCTTCCACTGATGACTGGATCTCAGAATTAGAGCTGAGCACGGCGATCAAGATGGTGCAGTCGGAGATCCTGAACAAAGGGCTCGATCGTCTCCGCATTCTGGTTCTGTACGGTAGTCTCAGAAGTCGGTGAGTACAATGGACAAAGACGGATGCCATCATTTGATCTCCTGCCATCCATTTTAGCTCGGATATTACCAGTCTTACTCATCATCCCCCAGATCATATTCCCGTCTGCTGGCCTACGAAGCCGCGCGGATTCTTTTCCGCCTCGGCTGTGATGTACGAGTCTTCGACCCTGCTGGTCTGCCCCAGAAGGACGACGTCCAACACTGCCACCCCAAAGTACAAGAACTGCGGGAATTGAGCAAATGGAGCGACGGGCATGTATGGGTCAGCCCTGAGCAGCATGGGAACTTGGCAAGCCCCCTCAACTGTGATTAAATGTGTGTAGAAATATGAACCTAATCGACATCGCAGACGGGCATCTTCAAGCAGCAGATTGACTGGATCCCATTATCTTCTGGCTCAGTGCGTCCTACCCAAGGAAGAACCCTGGCCATTGCCCAAGTCAGCGGAGGATCACAGTCTTTCAACACTACCAACTCGCTTCGGATACTCGGACGGTGGATGCGCATGTTTGCCATTCCCAACCAGAGCTCGGTGCCAAAGGCTTACACGCAGTTCACATCTGAGTCTGAGGGCAGCCGTATGCTTGCCAGCTCAAACCGCGACCGCCTCGTTGATTGCATGGAAGAGCTCGTGAAGTATACCATCGTCATGAGACCCCATTTTGACTTGTTCGGAGATCGATTCAGTGAGCGCGAGGAGCGCAGGGCCAAGGAGGCACAAGGGGAACTGGGAAAGTAGGCCGCACGGCAAAGAGATTTCTACAGACGTGTGTGCCGGGCCTAATTTCATGTAGGTAGTTAAATCACGATCTGCCCTTGGTACAGTAATGGAATAAGATACGATTGAAAAGACAGGACTAAATCTCGCCGGCAGCCATGGCAAACGCATGCCCGCAATGTAACCCAGCAGCCGGCTTTGCATCTGCTACGGCCAGATTGTGTTAATTAAGCAAGCTCTTTAAGTTCTCATCTTACAAGCCAATCGTTCTCAGTTCGCCGCGGGCTTGACAGCATACACCTGGAAAGAGCCTGGGAAGGTTTAGCTGTCGGCTCAATCGGACCCAGAGCTTTGTGTACTTACCTGCCCATTTGTTCAAGTCTGTGATCCCCAGCTGAGCAGCCAGAGTCTCGGCTTCATTTGCCATCAAACTCTTCTGGTCCTGGCAGCCACATGCGGACGAGTTAGCTCCGCAGCATGACTTCTTTTCCTCCGGCTTGCAACAATTCTCTTTCGCCTTCTCACCGTCGCAAGATGGGGCCGTCTCTTCCTCTTGGACAGTGTCCATCCCACAACACGATGTCTTGGCCTCGGCGGCGGTCAAGTATACATTCAAGTCATTCTTGCTGTCCACGATGAGAACATCTGGGAAAGACTAATTAGGCTCCATCATACGCTAATGGGACGATTCGACTTACCGTTGAAGCCTGCATTCTTGAGAAATGCCTCATAATCGTTGACCTGGCTAGCTCCAGCGACGCACCCGACATATAGAGCAATGTTCTTCTTCATCTCCTCGGTGAACTCCTTGCGCGCCAGTATGTCGCTTATGGCAACCCGTCCGCCGGGGTTGAGCAGTCGGAACATTTCGTTGAATGCAAGCTGCTTCTCCGCTGCAGGGACAAGGTTGATGACACAATTGCTGATGATGCAGTCGGCAGTGTTGCTGGGTAACGGGATAGAGGTGATGGCGCTTTCGATGAACTGAACGTTTGAGGCACTGCTGTGGACTTTGTTGGCATTGGCCTTGTCGACCATATTCTGTTGTGCAGTATTAGATAGATGCTAGACTCGATCCGGATGGCGAGGGCTCTCTCACCTTGTTCATGTCCACTCCGATGGCCTTGCCTCTAGGACCGACTTTCTTCGCAGCCGCGAAGACATCGAAGCCAGCGCCAGACCCAAGATCAACAACGGTTTCGCCCTTTGACAGTCAACAAAACGAAACGACGTAGGGTATGGGATACACATGCCTCTCTCAACCTCGCAAGCGCAATTGGGTTGCCACAGCTCAAGCCCAGATTCGCACCCTCGGGGACGCCAGCGAGCTCTTCATCAGTGTACCCGAAAGCTTTCGCAACTGTTTGCTCATATTGACCGGTGTTGCTCTTCGTGATTGAGCCGTATCGCCGATTAACTTGGTCATATATCTCGTTGGGCTCCATTGCCAGTAGTAAATTGGTTAGGTTAGGATAAGAATAGTGCTGGATAAATGTGCTGTAGTTGGGCGACGGGCAAGTGTCACTCGCAAATCCAGCCAGATAATATATAGTCATTGGGAGCGCATCATAGAGCGGTTCGATATGTCACCGTTGAGAATATCTCGTATGCTGATAAATCAAACATATCCGTCACCTTTGCGCCTAGACACCAGCCTGACGCACATGATGGTCTGTCTGATGGGAATCATGGACTCCGCCCAGGCATCCTCAAGTAGGTCTTGGCTGGTGGCGTCCAATCATGGGGCGTCTGAGACAGTTCGCAAGGAGAGACCCGTAAATACTGACTAATACGCGAAATCGATATGTCACCGCTTTGAGACGCATAAAAATGGGGATAACATCGGTGACATATCGACGATAGATAGCGACTCACCATGCCTACGGAATCGCCTTCGACACCACGACCCAGGACTAAACGGGTTTCAGCACTGCACACGCGGGAGCGGGTCCGAAACAATCAGCGTCGCCATCGTGCTCGTCGAAAAGACCATATCGCAACACTAGAAGAGAAACTCGGCGAAGCAGAACAAACTATTTCGAGTCTGAGAGATCAGATTGAGGCTCTTCAGGCGGCATTGACGCGAAAATGCCGCCATCAAAATGATCAAAATAGGGCAGATTGTCGCACGCCGCTGCCGCAACAGCCTCAAAGTCAGGGCGGCGCATCATCGCCACCTCTTGCCGACATTTATGGCGAAGCCTATCAGCCATCCAGTGTTGTCTCTGGCACAGATGATCTCGGAACTTGGAATCTGCTCGCCTCGGGTTACACAGACCCCTTGGTTTCCGTTGACCAACCTGGATCGCAAGTCGCCGCCTTCATCTCACCACCTGCTGAAAGTCTTCAGGCGTTAATCTCCATAGCTCAGTCATCTGAGCCCGTCACCAGACCTCTGCTGGCTCTAGGATCTCCCCCAACATCAAGCTCACGCTCTGCACCCGAGCTTACCCTCACAGCTGCAAGCTGCCAGGCTGTTGCTGGAGCCGGAAGTCTGCTACCTGAAACAGTCATACCAGACCAGATGTCGACCCCAACGACACCCTGCTGCTCCAGTGATCCCTGCCTGGGTGCACAACAGACGGCGCACACAATGAATCGAATGGCTCTCGTTCCGAATCAGGAGACCCCTTTCCTAATGCCTCCATATATACTGGAACCAGCAATGGAAGCCTACGACCAAGAAACCCCTTGCAGAGAGTCCACGATTCTTTGCTCCGAGGCATATATTCTCATCGAGCAACAGAACTTCAAGGGTATGAGCCAAGGAAACGTGGCTACGTGGCTATGGAATGGCTTTCGCAGTTCACTTCAACCGGATGGGGGATGCCGCGTTAATACGGATACGCTATTCAGTCTTCTTGCATTCATCAGCGATACCTGACAGGAATATTAAATATAGCACTGAGACAACATGTTGGAAAGTCGACTGACACTCTCAGATATTGAGGCAATCACTGCTCTGGGAAAATTCTGCCATTCGCCGCCAGTTTGCTCATATCTCTCCATCACATCTCATGTTAAATCCATTCTACTATGCTGTCATACTTCCCTCAATCTGCGTAGGGACCTGCCAACTAATAGATCAGTGGATGAGTGGAACAAAGCGCCTTCGAATCGAAGTCATTGATTCTCAATGTTGTTATTCCACCGCCAGTGAGTTTCCGCCCATGGTTGAACTCGGATTCGAATAATATAGAAATGGAAATGAATTTTGGTATGCTTGAGTTTCGTGTCCGAATATCTGGTAAATTTATTCTAAGATATTCTAGTTAACCCATTCCACTGAACTCGCAGACTGGAACTCGACAGTCAGGCCCTCACTTCTGGAATCCTTGGATGCAGCAACCTTGAACGTCGCGCCTCCATCAATGACCCATTTGTGGACGCTGTCATCCCAATATGAGATGCTCACCCGATCGAGCGTCGCGCGAGCCGTCACAGTCTCCCCAGAAGCTACCAAGACCTTGTCCCAGCCCTTCAATTCCTTGGTCGGGCGGGTGAGCTTTGGCGTGCTCACCTGCGACACGTAGAATTGGACGATTTCTTTGCCCGATCTTGCTCCTGTGTTCGTGACGTCGACTTGAACCTCGATTTGGTCAGGCCCCGAGCCGTCACAGGCTAAGACGCTGGAGCTCAGTCGAATGTTGGAATATTCAAATGTCGTGTAAGACAAGCCGTGGCCGAAGGGGAACAAGGGCTCAATTTTGCGGTGATCGTAGAAGCGGTAACCGGCATAGATACCTTCGCCGTAGTAGACGATGTCGTTGTCGCCAGGGTAGTTGTCGAATGGCGGCGTATCCTCGATACGGCGGGGGAAGGTAATGGGCAGCTTCCCAGACGGGTTGGTGGCGCCTAGAAGCACGTCTGATAGGCAATTTCCTTGCTCCTGGCCCTGGTACCAAGCTTGAACAATGGTGTGAACCTGAGACTCCCAGGGCATTGCGATGGGGCTGCCGGTCTGGTTGACCACGATCACCTTGTCGTTGACCTTGGATACGGCGGCGATCAGCTCATCTGATCGTCCAGGGAGAGACATTGAAACCATGTCACTGGTTTCAGTCTCCCACTCGTGGTCCTTGCCAACCACAACGATGGCGACGTCGCTTGCCTTGGCGAGATCGACGGCATCTTGGAAGTGCTGTTCGAGGTTACCCGGGTTCTCCAAGAACCCAATTCGCCCTCCATCCTGCACCTCTTCTCGCTCCAGCATACCCATGAACGTGAGATCGTACGGCTTGGGCTCGCGACTAATCGACTCAAGAAGGAGCTCGTAGGACTTGCCAGCCTCCATGTGGACGTCGACGCGCTGTTCGGGAGAGCCGTAGCTCATGAATAGGGCTGACTTGGGCGACCACCAGTGACGCTCAATGTTGATCAGGAGTTTACCATCCAGGAACAGCTTTCCAGGCCCGCAGGAGGAGAGAGAGAATTGGTGCACTCCGGTGGTCTTGGGAGTGATGATGCTCCGTCCTCGGTAGGAATACCTCTCGCCGGTCGTCAACTCCGGAGGCAAGCCGTCGTAGCAGACAAGGTTAGAACTAGGCCGGTGCTCAACCATAAAAGGCTCTCCAGCGTGAGTCAGGTTTCGCCATAGAGATAGAACAAAGCCGTTTCCTCCCGTCACCGGGTCTTTCATAACGGCAGGTTCCACTAGCGGAAGATATCTGTGCGTCAAGATGCCTTGACGCGTCTCCACCGTGGCATTGGGATAACTCTTGAGGATCTCGGTCTTGAGGGACTGGTAAGGAGTGGTTCTATAATGCGGCTCAAGGTTTGAGCTTCCTCCGCCGCTTGCCACGGAGCGCGCGGCGTTGGGGCCGATGACTGCAATTCGTTTCCCATCTAGATTTTGTAGTGGGAGAAGAGAGTCTGAGTTCTTGAGGAGAACGATACCTGCGGCGAGTCAGAAGCGCGATTATATACAAAAGATACCGAAACTTACCATCTGCACCCGCCTTTCGAAGGATGCTTCTGTGTTCGGGCAGATCAGTGGCCTGTTCTTGGCCTTCCTGCCAGTCTGGAATCTCGCTCTTGCCGGACTTATGTAGTAATTCGAGCAGTCGGATGACGGATTCGTCAATTACCGAGGTCTCTACAAGGCCCTTGCTGTGCGCATCGATGAGGTGCTTTCCTCGACGCCTCACAGGTCCTGGCATCTCGAGATCCAAGCTTTATAGAGTTAGCATTCCAACTCGGTCCTGCGATGAGGTTTATTGCGGCTTACCCAGCCTTCAAAGACGGCACAATGCTGTTCGTGCCGAACCAGTCACTCATCACCAGCCCATCCCAGCCCCACTCTTCACGGAGCACTTGGCGAAGCAGAAAGTCATGAGCAGAGCAGAAGACTTCGTTGACCTTGTTGTAGGCTGTCATGAGCGTCCAGGGGTTGCTGTCTCGAATCGCGATTTGGAAGGGCTGGAGGTGTATCTCTCGAAGAGCTCGGTCGGGGATGCGCTCGTCGATGAAGAACCGGCGGGTCTCTTGGTCGTTGGCGGCGAAGTGCTTGATGCAAGCTCCGATGCCCTCGCTTTGGATGGAGTTGATAAAGGTACCGGCGAGCTTTCCGGTCAGGAAGGGATCCTCGCTGTAGGCCTCGAAGTTGCGGCCGCCAAGGGGTGTTCGAGGGATGCAGACTAAACAAGTCAATATTGTTACGGGTAAGGATTTTGTGTTGGAGCCAATCTTACCAGTAGGCCCGAGTAAAACATCGACCTCCTTGCTCTTGGCCTCTGCGACTAGTACTTCACACACGCGCTTGACAACGTTGTGATCCCAAGTAGCCGCAAGAGAAACACTGCGGCGGTCAGTATTGTCAACCCAGACTCGAAATTATGCGGGTTCTTCGTACCCAGTTGGTAATGAAGCCGTCTTGACACCATCCGTAAAGATGCCGCCACGAACGCCGACTGGACCATCCGATGTCTTGATTCTGGAAATGCCCAGTCGCCGGATCGGGTTTGTGCGCCACAGATCTTGTCCCGTCAACAGCAAGACCTTTTCTTCCAAGGTCATGTGAGACAGCTTCTCCTCTGCAAACGCCCTGGCCTTGACCTGTCCGGCATCGGTGGGTTGTTGCAATGCCGTCGCCGGCAACTGGACTTCTTTGGTCATGATGGCAAAAAAAAAAAAACAAGTTCCTGTAGGTAGTCTGGAACAAAAAGGGCTAGGGACTCGGATCAAGCCCGAGGCTGGTGCTGAGGGACTGCAGAATCATGGATTGGACATGGGATTTAAATACACGGAATGGGTCATGATACCATTGGGGAATGCCAAGGAACGCTTGATGCAGGAGAGTGGAGGATCGTGAGGAGCATTCGCCATCGGAGCTGGTCCGCATGTCCCCGTCCATACACTAACAGGGTACTAACAAGAGATCCACCCATGACATCGGCAAAGCTGATCCTTCGGCTCTCAGTAGCAATGAATGACTTGCAGATTCAATGGTCTGGCCGGTGAATGCTCGGAACCTAAGCCGCATCTCATCTTGAACAACTAGACGACCTCTAGTTGGAATCTTCGCCATCACTACGCTGGCAGTCGAAAACTAGAATCAACGGCCCGACCAATTTACTCGGGATTCTAATCCGACAACATCGAGAGACTGTTTCAATAATCATCGAGCCGTCATGGTAAATCTGCTCAACCCCGCAGCCGAGATACAAAGCGGCTGTTCCACGGAACTCAGCATCACACTCGGGCTCGATGCCCTCGACCCAGCTTTCTCGCTGCCCGACCTCCTAAAATACAAGGGCATTGACAATTCCACGATCCTCAACCTTCCTCCAAACCACAACCACCTCTACCAAGCACCCTACCAATGGATGACGCGCCGAAAGATAACAACACTCTGCGGCACCTTTATCGCATCGACTCTCGCCGCATACTCGGCCGGCGCCTACGCCATGGCCTCACAGCAGCTCAAGCAGAAATGGAGCGTCTCCGACACTGAGTACAACCTCGGCATCACGCTGTTCGTGGCGGGCTTCGGATTCGCGCCTATGATCATGGCACCCATCAGCGAGAACCACGGACGGTACTGGGTCTTTGTCGGTGCCGGTGTCGTTTTCTTCCTGGGGACAATGGGCTGCGCCGTCACTGGTTCCTTTGCCGGTATGCTCGTCTCTCGACTCGTCACTGGAAGCGGCGCGTCTATCTTTGCAACGCTCACGGGCGGCGTGGTGGGTGACTTGTTTCATGAGGAGCAGCGCAATACACCTATGGCCCTATATTCGGCGACGATCATGGTCGGAACTGGGCTGGGACCTATGTTCAGCGGCCTCATTGTCGAAAATCTCAGCTGGCAGTGGGTATTTTACCCCCAAATGATTACAGTTGGGCTAGCGACCTTGTGTCTTTTCTTCTTCTTTTCCGAAACTCGAAACAATGTCATCCTGAAGCACAAGTGCACTGCGCTGAACAAGCTCTGGGACCAAACGCCTGTTTCAGTCAAATCTAGTCTCGATGCGACGAGCTCCTCAACCCCTATCAAAATACACTTCTGCCCTCAGCTGGGCGACAAACCGAAACTTGGCATCAGTATCATATGGACCAGCTTCGCGTTTCCTCTGAAGCTGTTGTTTACAGAACCCGTCGTGTTTCTGTTTTCCGCATGGGTCTCTTTTGCCTGGGCAATTTTGTACATGCAGTTCACGAGCATCGGCCTCGTCTTTCGAGACGTGTACAACTTCAACAACAGCGAGGTCGGCGCTGTGTATACGGCGGTGGTTGTCGGATCAGTCCTAAGCGCAGCACTCAGCATCCTCCAAGATCGCATCCTGCGAAAGCTATGGCCAGATCGCATGTTTAAGCCTGAAGGATGGCTATACGCTGCATGCATTGAGTCCGTTCTGTTACCCATCGGTCTATTTTGGTTCGGCTGGAGCGCAACGCCGAGGGTATCATACGTTGTCCCCGTGCTCGCCATCGGCTCGTGCACGATCGGTATCTTCAATATCTATCTGGCGGTGTTCAACTACCTTGCTGAAACATACCATCGATATGCCTCCTCTGCTCTCGCAGCACAGAGCATGTGCCGAAACCTGTTGGCCGGGTTATTCCCACTCTTTACGCACATTATGTTCCGAAATTTGTCAAATGGCATAGCTGGTAGTGTGCTGGGATGTGTTGGGATCTTATTGACTGCTGTACCGTGGTTGCTGTCGCTGTTTGGAGAGAAGATTAGAGCACGAAGTCCATTCGCAAGTCAATTGAAAGGGGAGGGCTCTAGCTTGTAAGATTGCCATAGAGTATTGCTATTCGCAAAGCTAGCTATTCTATCTGCATAGCATTTCTAGATACGCTGACTTCTCTTTGCCTAATGATAGTAACCCTAATTAAGATCATAAGAGTTTATAAATATTAGGGGTAAGGGAACTAAATGAAGGGATATTATATTAATTTGGAGATGACTTTGCTACAATCAGGCTCGTGGCTATTGCGATATGCTGGGTAGATAGTAACGATTAATTGCGAATGGCAATACTCTTGCTATAAAGACTACAGAAGAGAGCTGATAATTGAACGATCATTTCTGTAAAAATTTCCACACCAATATGTGACCAGCACACAGAATGCACTGTTCACTCTCTAAAGCACCGGGATGGCTACTCATCTCTTCTCCGGGGATCGCTTCAGTTCCTTCAATACGGTTGTCGTACTTTTGCTCACTGAGCTATGGTGGCTGGTGACACCCTAGTTGTCTACGCTGGAAACGACTAGAAGCGTGGCGCCTCAGACAACATGTCCGAGACCACCACTCTTGGGCTGAAGGAAAGGGATTCCGGTGATGGTGTTGTCGGCATGCCCGGAGTCTCCTTTTCTTTTTCGTAGTGCAAAGCCTTGAATCTAGGTATTTTTTTACTAGTCATGAGAACAGTTCCTAAGAAGGAACCGTGAACGACTCTACACGCGGAATCATACGATAGAGTGGTGTTGCTTCGGGCTGCCTTGTCGGAGCGTGTCCGTGTCTCCGCGCACCTAACCGAGGTCGCGAAAGCGGGGGCCAACGTTAAGGTGGCAATTAAGAAGCAGCGCCATCTATTATTGGCAAGGTACCTAATTGCTAAGGCGAAGAGGTAAGCTGTTGGCACTGACTCGCCTTGGTGGAACGGGGACATACGGCCTGGGTCCGCTTGGTCTAGATCCATTCCGGAGCCTCTCCGTGTCTCCGCGCCCCCAGACTTTGATCCTCCGTGCAGTCCCTGATGCGAACCAACCTTTCCTTGGGGAATCCCCGTGGGGAAGCCAATCAGCCGTCTACCTGGGGTGTCGAAAATTCCATCCGTGTGGTTGAGGTCATGCGACGAGTGACATTCGACTTGCAAAAGAGGCCTGGCCCAAGAGCATTATAAAGGAGGCATACAGCCTCATCATAAGTCCATGCTCCAATCCTCAAGTCTTCAGCCATATCTCCAGCCTTTTTTTCACTGAAAGCCCTTCTCCAAACAAAAACCCCTTCCTCTCATCATCGCCCGTCCTGGCCAAGATGGAGGGCGGCATCCCAACCACGCGCCCAGTCCAATCCGTCGCCGAGATCCTTGCCTTGGACAAGAGCTCGGTGTTTTCTCTCAAGTCGTCCCTTGTCTACCTGTATGCCGTTCTGGCACCGGCCTGCCTGGTCGTCTGTGCTACTAATGGCTATGATGGCACGGTTCTCACCGCTCTACAGGGAGTGGAAGCATGGAAGGATGAGTTTGGGAGCCCGACCGGTGCCCTTCTAGGCTTCACCAGCGCGGCCTATCCACTGGGCGCCATTCTGTCGACGCCGTTCTCTGCCATTATATCCGACCGCTTCGGCCGCAGATGGTCCATCTTGATTGGGAGCTTGATCATGATCATTGGCGTCATCATCCAGTGTGTCAGCACGTCAATTGGGCTCTTTATTGGAGGTCGTGTCGTCGTCGGTTTCGGCATCACCCTCGCCTTGGCTGCCGCTCCCATCCTGATCTCGGAGCTCGCGCATCCCCGACACCGCGTCTTCTTCGGGTCACTGTACAACACCAGCTTCTACCTTGGTGCTCTTCTCGCAGGCTGGGTGACTTTTGGAAGCTATCGAATCAATAGCCCCTGGGCATGGCGCCTTCCGACCCTGTTGCAGGCCGGCCCCGCGGTTCTCCAGATGACGTTCGTTTGGTTCCTGGACGAGTCGCCCCGTTGGCTCTGTTATAAATCTCGCAGCGAGGAGGCCTTCAATATTCTCGTGAAGCACCATAGCAATGGCGACCGGAATGACCCGCTTGTGGTTGCCGAGTATTTCGAGATGCATGACACGTTGCAGGCTGAGCGAGAGGTCGAATCTGCCGGGCTCTCGCTTTTCTTCGCTACACCCGCCAACCGCCGTCGACTTGCCATCCTCATAACTCTCGCTGTCTTCGGTCAATGGAGCGGAAATGGTCTTGTTAGTTATTATCTCACCAAGATCCTGACGAGCATCGGTATCACGACCCAGCGAGAGCAGACAATGCTCACCGGGACTATCAGCACCGTCAACTATGCCACCGCGTTGATGGCCGCTGTGCTAGCAACAAAGGTCGGCAGGCGTCAGATGTTCGTTGGTGGCGCTATTGCCATGTTCCTTACTTTTTCAGCCTTGACTGCAAGCATCGCCTTGTACAACGAAAACGGTTCAAAGGCTGCCAGTCAGTCGGCACTGGCTTTCATCTTTATTTACTACGCCTCGTTCAACATTTGCCTGAATCCCCTTCTTTTCCTCTACCCCACTGAGATTCTACCCTTTCGACTCCGTGCCATGGGTCTCAGCATCATGGTCTTTTCGACCAAGGCAGCATCGTTCTTCAACCAATTCGTCAACCCTATCGGCATGGATAACCTTGGATGGAAGTACTACATCGTTTATGTCTGCTGGTTGGTTGTCGAAATCTTTGTCTTCTACTTCCTCTATCCGGAGACCAAAGGATACACTCTTGAAAATATTCAAGAGGCGTTTGGCGAGAAGCTACACCACCCTGCCGACGCCGAAAGCGTCTACAACGAGATCGAAAAGAAAGATTCTTCTAATCTCAACTAATTAGATTAGTATAATGCATCTTGAAATGACATCTTTGTTCATTTGATCTCGAATACGGTACTTTAGTCTTTGACCCCCAGCTCGCCTTGATTGCTTTCTTACTCGTAGCTCCGTGTGCAACCCTCCCGCATGTGTCGCGTCTATCCCATCATTGATATTAATACGGTATCTTATGGGCCTGCCAATGCTCGTTATACCAGTGCACAATTCCCGAGATCAAGATAGGTAAGCTCCCACGGCCTCGTTAGGTACGATGCACCTCTCCCATTCCAAGCTACTGGGGGCGGAATATTACCCCCGGAGAGTAAGGGCCTCTTTTAGCGAATATGGGGAGTGTTATCGGAATAGAACCCAGCCCATCAGCCTGCAAAGTATGTATGTTAGAATTCGGATCGAATAAGAAGCAAGGATCTTTTCACACCTTCTCTAGTACAGCGGATTCGATCCCGCATTGCCTCATCTCATCAGCAAGTTGTGTTGCCAAGGACCCAGTGACTGGGTTATTTTTTCCAATGGCAACCATGACCCTCAGTAGAAACTCCAAGTTGCTGCGACTGTGTCCACTATCCGAGTGAGCGTCCTCGAGGAACACCGAAGCAGCGACGTACGCTGCGAAGTTGATCAAAGGGTTTTGAAGCGCCTTGTGAAGATCAGAAACTATCTTCAAAACGTTCAAAACTTCCTCTGCAGCTGGTAGCAATCGGGCTTGGCTTAGTCGCATGAGATAGTCCGGTACTGGTTGTGATTGCATTCTCCACAGGGCAGCTCTGTGGAGACAGATGATGGCGGTTTGCATCATGATGTTAACTAATACTGCATTTTGGCATCGAAAACCAGCAGATAGACGAAGGCTTTCAGGTAATAATACAAGCGTACTAGCTAGATCATTATCAATTTTTCTGTGCTCGTCCCAGTAAGGGTCGGTTAGAAAGTCGTATATTACCTCCGGACAGTTTTGAGAAGTATGCATTACTGTCCTATGAAAAATATGAGCAGTAAGTACCCGCCCAGCGAAGGAAGAGTAAGTATTCTCATTTTGCAGATCATCTGATAAAAAGGTGGATTTCTCGGTAGAGCCATTCTGGTACGCTTCCTCCGAGGCAGGTAGAAGAGTTCGTATCTAGATTGAGTCAGCGACCATCCATGAATATCTTGTAAAGCCAGTCAAGCTGACCTGATGACTGTAAATCAACATCGGCCACCCAGTGGTTGCATCGACAAAGCGATCAGCACAAAATAGTGCCCACCATGTCCGGCGTTTCTCTTCCAACTCCAACCAGTCTTGACTGACTTCAGGGTCAGATACCTCATCGACTTTGTACAGATGCAAAATCTGTGCCACTCGGATACCGCGACACAGACTAGTTGCAGCTTTTGAGAAGAACTTGTGTTCAGCCTCAAAGTCGGCAGCTAAAAGCCAGAACTGGGCATGGGCTAGTGTGAATGAAGCGTCTCTCAACTCCTCACAAAGAGATCAGTAAAGCACATGATTATTGGCATTTTACTCACTTGAGTCTCATCTGAGGCAGCGTACGCCCTTGCCCGTTGATAGAAGGGTATACACAAGTGCCTATGAATCTCACTACTGGCTGCTCCTAGCGCCATCACAATGTATTGAAGACACGTCGGCACCTGAAGCTGAGTGGGCATGTGTAAGGATACGAAAAAGCGTTGCCGGTGCAAAATGGGAGCAGCATGATGGACTCGGTCAAAGTAAATTGTCGCTCTAACATCCACCGGTTAATACAAATGCTTTCACTCATAGAATGAGCAGCATGCATACAAATCTTCAATTAATTGGCGAGGAGGGAGTCGCTCGAACAGGCCTGTTCTAATTGCATCGGTGGGTAGGCTGTAGCTTTGTAAATGGAAGTCGGGTTGCTCGGTTTCAAAATTCGAATTGACGAGCATAGGTTCGAGCTGTCCAGCATCTGTTTTGTTCCGGGAACTTGAACTTTGCGTCAAAGTCCTTGACTCGACATTGTGAACCAGATTTTCAAGTTGACCTAAACCGGATCAGCCTCGGCTCTCGAGTGGGAACAACTTCCATTGGATTGTCTCTAGGTAAGCAGGAACTTGATGACGAACTTAGTTGAGTCTCGAGGTCTCGCACGTGTTTTCGTTTGCCGCGGAAGGCTTGTCTCGATGTGGGATAACTGCATTCATGGCCTGATTTGATGCATCGCCCACAAGACGGCACCTCGCGATCACACTTTAGCCTTCTTGATCGACACTTGTGGCAAGAGAACGGCGGGGTAGTGCTTGGCGGTTCTCGCTGGCTATCTTCTGCTGCGTCCTCGACAACTGGGACTTCGGCAGTTGTAGGTGACAGGTCACCCATGTCAACATCCGACATTTTGACCGAGTGATGCGTTTGTAGGAGACCAGCGTCCTCCGAGATTTGTGATCAACTGCGCTGGGAACTGGTGTTAAGACAAGTGTTTTGTTCCAGCACTTGAGAAGAAACTCTAAATTCCATTTCTTCGACATTGACTTGTGGAATACGAAGGGCCTAGGAAGTGGACGACCAAAATGGTACCTGGGTATCTCTGGTTTCAACCAGGAGTCATTGGCATATCTGTTGGGCGATATGCTCCATCACTTTGTCAAAGCGGCACCAACTACGGGGTCTAGACTACCTGGTGGGTCGAATCAAAGCCCACCCACCTTCCCCCAGTAGTAGTGGCCTACTAAGTTAAGCTCTTGAGTTAAGCCCTTGGGTGACTCTGTGAGACTGTGGCCATAGCAATTACGTATGCAGTGTGGGCAAGCGGCTCAATCTCGCTGTCCGACAGATTCGCGAGAGCGGGGATGATATGAATGACCAATAGAATGACAGTCTCGGGCAGCGAGGTTCGTCCTTATGGCTACCTTGGCGTCGATCGAAAAAAGCCTAGTTTTTGTTAGCGTCTCTTAGACTCGACGCACAAGCCCTGGATCATTCCAGCGGCGATATCCGTGACAGTCACTGCATGATCTGCTCATCCCTGAATGCTTTAGGCTTTGAGAAGGGACAAAATGTCGGTGAAAGAAATCACAACTGTGGCCGAAATTTGTTTGAACTGACTGGTCCTAAGCTGCGCTGTATCTACAGAAACTTGCTCTTGTTGGCGGTGAGGAAGTCCTTCCACGAGGTTGGCTTCAAACCGACCTCCGCCAGCAGATCAATGCTCTCCTTCAGGTCCTTTCCAGCGTAATAGCCGGGCTCTTCAATGAATTGATGATTTTCGAGCATCTCATCTGCAAGGGGCACAGGGAGGAAACTCTTGTAGGTCTCCACATCAATTTGCACAAATCGTGCCTTCTGTCCAGTCACTTGCTCAAATTCGGCAAGAATCTGAGTGGGCGTGTAGTAGCCAGAAGCAGCAAGAATCTGCTTCCCAGCCACCTTGGCCTCGTTTCTGATGGCTGCGACGACAAATTTGCCTAAGAAACCCAGTTTTAGCAAATGTTTTACACCACGACATTTCCAGCAGTGGGCGAAGGTCCGAGGCTTGTTACTCACCAACATCAGATCCAGCATCAATAAGTGGGAACTTCGCCTTGTCGCTGACGGGATAGGCAAGGCTATACACATTGTCCTCTCCCTTTTTGATCATTTGAAGATCGGTGAAGTTGCTCATGAAGTATCCCGGGAGGACAAACGAGCTTGGGATGTTCTTGGACCGGATATATCGCTCGACCTCGGCCTTGTCATCAAAGTGAACCACATGTTTGAGACGCCTATTGGTGGTTTCAGTGACATGGAGTAGCGAAGAGTAAATCAAGTGCTTCACTCCAGCTTCGGAAGCGACATCTGCGACATTTTGTCCGTGGGCCTTTTCCTGGGTTCCGGCGGCCGACATAAAGTCGGGCGTGGTGACGAGGAAGACAGTGTGAGAGCCCTTGATAGCTTCTACGAGAGAGCTCTTGGAGCTCAGATCGGCCTTTTCCGGCGTTAGCAGGAGAAATAAACACTTATTTGCGTGATTGATCCACATACCGAGACCACATCGACACCCTCCTGCGCCAAAGCCTGGGCTGAGGGCTTGGATGCGTCACGAGTAACTGCCCTAAGCTTGAATTCCTTGGAGATAACAGGATCGGCGAGGGCTGATCTGAGGACAGAACCTCCCTGCTTCCCGGTAGCACCGAAAATAGTCAAGACTTTGGACATATTGGCTGTGGTTTGTTGTGAAGGTGGTGGTTAAGAGATGGAGGATCACTGAAATGGATACGGAGACCAAGTTATTCTCAATGAGTGAGGTCTTTTGTCTACTTATATATATTGATCGCTTGTAAAACGGCCCCTATATAGACTTTTCTGGCAGCCCGCTTTGACTCGGGCTCCATTCGGTCATTGACATACTGTTCACGTATCCCCAAGACGGATTTCGGACATTGCGTCCGTCGGACTTGCAAATCCAAACGCCGTAGTCGTAAAAGCACGCATGAATTATCTTAGTAGGGCGCGGCCCAAACCTCCCCGATCGCTCCGGGATTCGCGATGGCTCGGACGTAGTCGGACAGCGAGGTTACAAATCACACAATGATACAAAAACACGCAATACTCCACTTCCGATGCGTTTCGTAATGGATTGTCATGTTGTAGGCCCGCAGATTGTCCCTTACGTCCAGAGTAAGAGTGAGACAACACTCCGAATACCTGCACAGTGACGAGACGAAAGAGCTTGTACCTGACCATCTAATGGAAGATAAAACAGAGCTTCAGGGCGGCTCTTCAAGAATCAGGGCTAGAGTGATCTAATTCTCTGGTGAGGAGAGGGGCAGCCGAAGCTAGTGGAGTGTACTTAGTCAACCCCCCTGAGTACATCCTGCATATGGGCGGAACTTTCCTTGGTATGAATTGAAATATGGAATCGTGACTCTAACAATGCCAATCAACTTGGAGCTTGTGTGCCTCATGGTTGTGCAGGGCCAGTCGGGCGACTGCCTCGTCACGCTGCCCTGTGATGGGTCGTGGTATTTTCATTGGAAGGACGGTGAAGCTAAGGTGTTTTGAGCTACTTGACATGTGATAGGTATGTCGCCATGATCCTCTTCCCGTAGTTTGTGTCGCCAATCGCAAAGACATTCAGCGTCTTACAATGCCCCGCTTTTGATCCCTCGGAACGAGGGCATCTGCGCTCCCAGCCCCTCCGTTGAAAGAACACATGCTTCGTCACTGGCGGGGAACCCTGTGGTACGGCCGTCTGTACGATTCCATATTCTTAGTTATCTAGCTGAACCCTTGTCAATTCAACCATGCTCTTTCCTCTCCGCTAGATACGGATACACCATAACATAAGGGCTACTTATTTGTCGTATCGAGGGAACCCCCGCGAGCAACAAGAATCGGCTGTTGGTTCACACCTGTTCATAAAACACTCGTTCCAGGTGAGAAGCAATTACCTTTCGATCTTGCAACATTATAACGCCAAACAGTCACAATACCACACCCACTCACTTGCACAGTCGTCATGACGAATGCTCTCAGACACCAATTCCTGTTCCCTACGGCGGCGACGCGCCTGAGTTTACTAACGGTTACTTGTGGCGTGGTCGGAGCTCAACAGCAGACGAGAGGTGTTGCCACTCGCACTCGCCCAACTCGCTTTCAACTGAACACCGGCGCCAGCATTCCTGCCATTGGTTTTGGGACCTTCCAGGACCCTGACGCGCAAGAAGATGCTGTGTCCCGGGCTTTGAAGGCGGGGTTACGCCTTATTGACACCGCAAGGGTGTACGACGTCGAGAAAGAGGTGGGAAAAGGTATCAAGAACAGTGGTGTTCCTAGAGAGGATATTTTCCTCGGCACAAAGCTGTGGTGCAACAACTTTCACCCAGATGATGTTGAGAAAGCTTTAGACGATTCTCTCACTGACCTGGATACGCCATATGTGGATCTCCTCATGATGCATTATCCCTGTACCTTTGCCAGAGGAGATGATCGCTTCCCTAGAGACCGTAATGGCAAAATGATTTTGGGAGAAACAACCTTTGTGGATACTTGGAAGGCCATGGAAAAGCTAGTAGACACCGGCAAGGTGAAGGCCATCGGTGTCTCGAATTTTAGTAAAGGCGAGCTGGAGAGACTCATCAACGAGTGTTCAGTGGTAGGTCCTACGAGGGGTTGATGAATGAAGTTGAGAATACGAGACTAACCTACTCTTACGCACACAGGTCCCCGCCGTTCATCAAATGGAAGTTCACCCGTATCTACAGCAAAGGAGCTTCAACGAGTGGTTGCAATCTCAGGGAATTCACGTGGTCCAATTCAGCCCTCTAGGGAATATGAACGATTTCTACCGCTCGACAGGTTGGAGTAAGGAGGTATCACACATGATGCGGGTCATTGATCAGCCGCTCCTCAAAGACCTCGGTCTCAAGTACGGGAAGAGTGCCGTGCAGATTGTGTTGTCATGGGGGGTCAACAGTGGTCGTTCTGTTATCCCCAAGAGTACAATTGATTGGCAGATCGCTGAAAACGTCGAGGCTGATTTTGAAATGGCTCTGGAGGACATCAAAGCTATCGAGAAACTAGACATCGGGGCGAGGTTCAATGACCCTAGCCTGGACTATCAATGGAGGCTTTACAGTGATCTTGAAGGGACTGAAGGCACCATGGAGGGAAAAACACATTGATCTTATTGGTAACTGAACATGTATTGGTTGCATTAGCTGGATAATGAAAACATAGCAAAAGATATTTCAAAGAGCTGGATAGCCCATCGTGAGTTGGTAGTTTGCTTTTTAACAAAGTACGCAATTTCTTCCCCTTCCTTCTTGTACTTCAAGAACTTCATATTGAGCTGGGCAAATTTGGCCAAGAAAATGACTTGTTGAACTAACAGTGAAATTGCTCGTTTAAATTGCGGAAGGAAACTCCCGATAGAAGATGAGCTCAAGTCGAGATGAATGATGACAATAGAAGATTGATTGGTTAGTGTCTTATAATATATTGGATGCCTAGAACTCATCGTTGCTGCGCTCCCTGTACACCATGTTCGCGCCTTGAATCGCGGAAGAGGCATCAAGAGAGGAAATATGGACCTCTAGCTGAGACTGTACCTCAAGAAAGCATCATTATGCAGTCCAAGTCCTTAGGAGCTCTCGACATGATGGGCAGGAATCGAATCCCCTTTAGCTTCGACGTCATCCCCTCGCTCCTTGACTCCTCCTCCAATTCCTCCCGTTTCCTCCTTCAGAGTGGCAAAGGTTCTCTCAGCGCCCCATGCCCAGGGGGTTGAAGCCGCGGACAATAAACCCATCTCCTCAAGGGTTCGTTGATTGGACTCCGGGTAGAGAGCATAGACTGTTCGCTCAGTTAGAAGGCTGCGGAGGAAGAGAGCTTTGGTTCTGCTGCTTACAGATCGGGATACTCAGGACATTGACAGTAGCGAAGATGTACATCATCTTCTCGTTGATCGCATCAACAATGTATGGCAAGAGGAGTGTAAGAGTCCTGCACAATAATCAGTAACCGCGAGCGACACGGCAGGGCTTGAAATAAACACATACCCGTTTCCAATACTCCACCCAACAACCCCCCAGGAGTTACCTTTTGCTCGGACTTGAATAGGGAAAATCTCAGCTGGGTAAAGCCAGGGAACAGTAAGCCACGTTGCGCCGAAAATAAAGGTGTACAAGTACACCATTGATGCGGCGGCAGCTCCCCACTGGTTGGCAAGACCATCATTTCCATCCACCCGGGCGTTGAGTCCGCCACGAGAGAGCCCGCCAACAAGGAGCATGGCGATAGCCTGTCCTACTGAGCCCCAGTATAGAGTTCATCTACGTCCGATGCGGTCGATAGTGAAGACGCAAATCAACGTCGAAAACATGTAGAAGATATTGTTCAGTCCGGTGACCCATTGTGTCTTGCTGGATCCAAAACCTGTAATCTGGAAGATGGCTATCATGTATGTGTTAGCGCCTTCACGAACGGTAGCCTTCCCTCGAGATTACCAGAACCTACTTGGTCCATACATCGTTACGCCTGCAATGCTAGTCCAGCGCTGGATGATCTGTAGCCAGATAACCAACTGCACTCGCCGGCCGGTGTGCAGCCTGCCGGACTTGATACCGAACAGCATGTGGATAAATGATGTGCCCTCAGAGCTCTTCTAAAACTCAATGACGTTGCGGATATCGTTATACTCGGCCTCGGCCACCCCCGTCCAGTCGCTGTCGGTGCCTCGGAGGCGTTGCAAGACGTACAGCGCCTCTTGATCTAGCCCAGCTTTGACAAGCCATCGAGGCGATTCTGGAAAAGCCCAAGAAACGAAGAGAAGGAAGAGAAGTGGGAGGGTCTAGAAGGCGATTGGGAAGCGCCAGCGGATTTCGGACTCGCCATTATCGATGAAGCTAACGCCGTACGCAAGCCAGTACGCCACCACAACGCCAAAGATATTCAACGTGAACTCCATTGCGATGAAGGTGCCTCTGCTCGTATAATCAGAGAGCTCTGACGCCCAAGCGGGAACAATGCCATTGAGGATACCGGTTCCGATCCCGTTCACGAAACGAGCGCCGAGCATCCAGGCAGGATTCATGGCAGTGACTGGAGAGAAGCGCCGAAAATTGCCCAAGCCGCTCCCAGTCCGATGGTCCCAATACGCCCATACTTGTCTCCAAAAGCGCCACCAGCGAGACATCCCACGAGGGTTCCGAGATAGAAAATGGCCATAATGCCTCCCTGAAGGAGCGTTTCTGTAATCACCGGGTTTCCGTTACTGTCGAGGTAGTCATGGCTGAACGAATGAATCAGCTGGAACAATGATGTCAATCCGTGACTGGGGCCCCGGTTTCCCCTCACAAGCCCTAAACTAGGGTCCCTAGACGCAATGTTGAAAGATTCAACGCCGTAGGCCAAAACAGGTTGATGGTGCAGTGCCTCGACTCAACCAATCGCCTCCGAAGTTAGGCACATGGTACTTGCGGGGTCTTTGACTCTGATCCCCGCAAAGTTCGGAGAAGCTGACCCTCGAGACGAGGGCTGACGCTCCGCCTCCCCGGTGAGCCCAACCGCTTGGGGTCCTTCTTCAAGGTTTCATTGGCAAGGCCAAGTTTTGCGTTTCAAGAAAAGGCGATGACTAACCACCTCGTCCCTCCTGCTGACTTCTGTCATGGGTCTAGCATACGCCCTCGCCCTCGGCGCGGTTCAAATCAACGTATGTGTGTATCAGGGCCTCACGTCACTTTCTTATACAGAAGGTATACTAGCACTGAAACCAGCCAAGGTATTATACCAACCCTAGACGCACACTCAAGCAGGCAAAATAACCTATGCAACTACATCCCCATATACTACGTCGACCACTTTTCATGCCTCAATTACCTTTCTTATTGTACATCTTTCTATATAAATAGATGCCTATTCATATACCTCCGGCGCTAGCATTTACTACGGTTTTATTATAATCAGTTTTTAGATGAGCATTAAGCTAGATAGCGTGAGATATTGGAAGTGTAATTTGTGGAATACTGTATGTTAAAGCCAAAATATTGTGCAATGTTGTAACCAAAACCCATTCCAAGTTACCTCACCGACTGTAGACCGCTCATCTTATAGCTAAGTCTGAGTACCGGCCTTACATATGGAAGGAATGTAGGTCTAGGCTGTGTGATTCGCCCAAGAGGGCTTCTCTGACAGCGACTGAACTGCCCCGCCCTTACGAGAGACCCATCTTTCCATTCAGTCTGACTGAGGACGGAAACCTATATATTTCATTGCATAGTTTTGTATTTAGAGAGACACAGGCTGGGACATTCCTTATATGTGTCCCTAAAATAGCGCACATCGTCTCCAGCTGCCCTAGCTAATTAGGCAACGAGACCCTTTAGCCAGGGTTAGCTCAGTACTAGCCAAGTGAAAGCCTTGAACTATTAGTAGACCTACCTTCTCAACCCAGGCCTCGATCTTCGTGTATAACCCTGGTTGACACTAGCCCTTACACAGACCTAGCTTCTATTGTTAGTTAGTTATTAACACTTATGGATTGCTATATTCTATTTCATATTTTCATTGATAGTTGAGATATAAAATGTTATCGACAATTTCTCCAATTTTTTTGGTGGTAGAAGTAGAGGCGAATGATTTACTTAAAGTTACTAAACGTAGCTTCATGATGAATAGAAAAAAGGAACATTTGCAGTTAGTATTGCAGTAGGTACTATACTATTAGCCGAGTAGGTAGGCTTTGCCCCAAAAGACGGATGTTCATTAGAGGAGAGTGGGTGCTTGATAGCAGGTGCCTAAGTTACAACTGCATCTGAATGGACCCGCCCCCTAATTTTCTATTTTCTCGGCTCGAGGGCTCCCACACCGAGTCAGGGGTCTCCACATTGGAAACCTCTTATGGTGCCACTGCGCTCCAAAAACTCAAGTGGAAGTGGCGACCTGGGTTGTTTCAACAGAGCAGCGCCGCGATAGACCAATTGACCAGCTTCTGTAGTCGTGGTCGTTTGCCTGAAGCATCTCAGGATCATTTAATTATCCTTTACGATGAGCATGAGCGCCTCAATCAGGTTGCTGGCCGGCAAGACGGCTGCCATCACCGGTGGCACGACAGGCATCGGCCGAGCCATTACGATCGAGTACCTCCGCCATGGTGCAAACGTCGCCGTCAACCACCTGGGACTCCCCAAGGACGAACCTCTTCGACAAAGCTTGCTTGAGGAAGCCAGCCGATTGAGTAGAGAGGCGCCCGAGGGGTCACCAACTGGCCAGCTGCTCGAAATCGCCGGGGACGTGACAGATCCACAGACGGGCGAGACCCTGGTCTCTGAAGCTGTCAAGAAATGGGGCCAGTTGGACATCTTTGTAGCAAATGCGGGCATCTTCAAGGCGTCCAAATTTCTCGAGCAAGTCCTGCACCCATCTTGATGGCCTCGCCTCTTCCCAGCTAATCGTGCTTCCAGCATCGACAAGCAGATGTTTGACACCTCCATGCAGGTCAACGTTAACGGAGCATTCTACACGTGCCAGGCCGCGGCCAGGCAGATGATCAAGCAGGGCAAGGGAGGTTCGATCATAGGCATTTCTTCCATAAGCGCGCTTCTTGGTGGTAGTCAACAGGTTCACTACACTCCTACTAAGGCCGCCCTGCTTTCCATGACACAATCCATGGCGATTGCGCTGGCCAAGGACAAGATCAGAGTCAATGCTCTGTTGCCTGGAACAATCCATACCCAATTGGCAGACCACGATATAGCCGACGAGGGGAAGCGTACATACTTGGAGCAACGCATTCCCTGGGGCCGAGTGGGCAAGCCACAGGATCTAGCCGGGCCGGCTGTCTTCCTTGCTGCAGAGCAGATGAGTGGCTTTGTGACAGGTGCTCAGCTTCTTGTCGATGGTGGGATGTATGTCCATCTTCAATAGCCAGTTGGGAGGAGAAGGTAGAAATATGCCGTGTCGGGAGCTACTAGACTATGAAGCCGGCGCAAGCAATCCTGCTTGTCTTTGGTATTCTGTGGCAATCTTCCTTCCTAGACTTAAATGAGCACATCGTAGTTTGCCATTGCGATTACTCTACACTAATGAATCCTCTCCAGATTTACGAGTACCCGTTTGCCCATGAAGCTGGGGTCTTCTTCTCCCAGAAAAACGAGTTGTTCGTAACGAGTAATCAATTCAAAGATGGCACTGGCAACCAAAGGTGCAAATTTCCAAGGTCCTACTAGGAGGCGGCGGCGGCGAGCCTGTGAGGCTAGAGAAGATTGGCTGTCATCTCATTGACCTCGCAAATGGCGGCATCAATTACCAAGACGGAATCCTTGATCAAGTTTACCAATTACGACCCAGTCTCCCAAATATGGTCTACCGATACGATCCTGCCGCCAAGAGCATCAGAGCCGTGGCGGACGGGTTCGGACGATCGAATGGCATCTGCTTTTCGCCTGAAAAGAAGACGGTGTATATCACCGATACGGATCAAGTATGAGGTCCTTGGGTCGATCAAAGTCCAGCTGCTTCCATGTAAGTGTAGTTATAAGAATTCGGACACCATAGACCTTACACCGATTCATGTTTTTGACTAGCTGCAGTTACGCGTTTGACCTGACTTATCGCCATGGGCAACCATTTCTCGTCAATCGTCGTTTATTTGCTCTTGCAGACACAGGAATTCCAGATAGCATCAAATGCAACACTGCAGGGAATGTGTATAGTGGCTGTGCAGACGGTGTCAATGCATGGTCTCCTGGAGGACTGCTATTGGGCAAGATTGTCATTCCTGGAGGGGTCACCAACCTTTGCTTCGGACGCAATGGACAACTCTTCGCCTTAAATGAGCATCGCCTATGGCTCGCCTGGCTTGATTATAGCGCAAAGGGGACCTTGCTAAGTACATAGATTAGTGATCAAGTTGCTATTTTGGCACCATTGCCTCGTCACGGGAGAGACAGTGACGATCATGCATATGAAGACAGCCCGTCTAAAACTTAGTCTCATCGAAGATGTAGGCATGCTCATTTAGTATAAGTCTGGGCACCTGCGGCTGAACACCCCCTAGGTGGAAGGATCGGACACTCGATTCAACGGATAAAGTCAACCTCGTCGGGTTCAGTCACTCTGTCACTCTGTCACTCGCGTCCAATCGGACATTCCGCCACCGCGAAGGAGGGTCGGACGCCGAAACTAACCCGCCCCCACACCTCGGCCTCGGGGTTCTTGGCTTAAAGCGATGTGCATGAGTGGCTTTCCCAGTTTTCTCGTCGATTGTAACAAGCCCACCTTGTATTAATAGCTGTTTCGTGGACTAGAGCACAACGCTTCAGGGTAGCCATTCTATCCTGGTAAATGCGCATGCAAACATTTTATGTACCGTTGATCCATACTGGAATTAGAATTCTATCGGGTGATGCTATCAAATTCGCAACTCTCCATCTTTCAACACCCTCGTCATAGAAATAACTCCGTCGCCGCCTACCAATGGTTTCCTATTGCGAATACCTCGAGAGCAGGATTGATCTGATCCGGAAGTCAGTCAACAAACTCAGTCCGGATACCACTCAGGGCCTGGAAATCGATACCCAGACGAAGACAGATCACGAGCAGCCGATGCGCGAAAATGATTACATCGCCACCTTGCATCAGCGGCGAGAGGAAGCTGAGACACATGCTCGTCAAGTCGCCTGCTACATGACAAACACACGTCTTCGCGACCCAGCAATGCCAATCGAGCCATTACCAGCCTACCAACCTTCCCATGGAGTAATCGAACCCGACATGAGTCTATATCCTCGGGACGCAAGGGAATTCTATGCGCTAAGAACGCCAGAGTCGGTGCACCAGAGACAAGTGCTCGCCTACCTCATAGAACTTTACAACATTCCCTGCCAAAACTGGAGTATGAGTGCGCCACAAGTAGGCGGAAGCTCTCGACATGCCAAAGAGGCTTCAGATGATCGCTGCCATAAGATTAATGTATTTCGGTGGAATGATGCAGAAGGTTGCCCGACTGATATCGAACAAAAAAATTCCTCGACTATTGAGGATGCGTTATTTTACGAGGCTGGCCGTGCTGTCCAGTATCTGGAGGCTTTACTTGGCCTGAGCGAGGATCAGTTCAACTTAACAGCTGGCCCTGGAACGAACCCGGCACACCACAGAAACGCTTAAATCTATATTGAGAGAGGGACAGGCGACTTGAGGGTCATGGGCTTCAGGTAATGGCAACTAGCCAAAGGCGGTTGCCGTCTTCATCCTGCCAGGTTAAAAATCATTGACCTGCAACTACAAAGCATTCCTGAACAGTATTGATCCAACAAACCAAAATTATGCTTCATGTTTGAAAAATGATTATTTGAAACAAAAAATTACATTAGTCGAGTTGGGGCCGAGTGCCGCCAACAATGGGACGATTTCCGGGCATGGCTCTAGCTCTTTAATCTGCGATTTACTAGTTAGCCTGAACTAAATACAATTGTAGTATCATACCTTTTCTATAGTCGCTGATCGAATGCCATGATCTGCCATTTCTTTTGCGAGTTGGCCCGCCAAGGATCGTGTCACAGCATTTTCTCTGCCTATAGCAATCATAATCTTGAGCAAAAACTCCAAGTTATCCTCGCCATGAGAGCTATAGTCTGACAGCACGTCTTCCAGGAAAACTAGGGCTGCAATGTATGCAGAGAAGTTGATCAATGGGTTCAGGAGAGTATTTCGAAGATCTGAAGTGATTCGAAATACGTTAAGAATGTTCTCAGCGGCTGGGAGCAACCGATGCTGAGATTGGATCTTCAGGTGGTCTGGTAGGTTGTGCAACTTAACCCTGTATAGAGCCGCTCTATGAAGGCAGACAGTAGCTGTATGGATGAGAATGTGGATAAACACAGCATGCTGGCTGTGGTAGTTTGCGGGAAGACGGAGACTCTCCGGCAGCAATAGCATGACCACAGCCAAGTCGTTGTCAAGGGCTCGGTGTCGCTTCCAGAATGGGTCAATATTGGGATCCAG
The DNA here is from genome assembly GCA_029931735.1 of Dactylonectria alcacerensis. NCBI lineage: Eukaryota > Fungi > Ascomycota > Sordariomycetes > Hypocreales > Nectriaceae > Dactylonectria > Dactylonectria alcacerensis. Next base: position 2,629,056 of record JAPMUZ010000010.1, on the reverse strand, counting down.
GTTCGGGACCAAGTCGATTTGAGATGTATGATCCATGACTAGATAGAAAAGATGTGAAACCCGCACTCTCGCAGTAAAAGGGGTGTATCGTTCGCTTGCTGACTCATCTGCCAACATACATGTGGTCTCTTCACGGCCACTGCTATATGCCTCGTCGGAGGCAGGAAGTAACGTTTGTATCTGAGTGCATCAATTTATTATGACGCTGGATGAGAGAGTTGATGGATGACATACCTGATGCTCCTGGATCAATGTTGGCCATTTCGTAGTTGCGGAGACAAGGCGGTCAGCGCAGAAAATCACCCACCAGGTTCTGCGCTGTTCCTCGACATCCGTCCAGTCTTTCGGTTCCTGCACAAGGGGCATTGAGATTCCGTTGACTTTGTCTAGTTTATGCAGATTCAACATTTGCGCAATCCGGACACTGCGGCAAAGACTCAGTGACGCTCGCGAGAACATGACATGCTCAGCTTCAAAATATGCAAGCAAGGACCAGCATTGAGCGTCAGCCAAGGTGACAGAGACGTCTTCAAGGCCCTAGTACATTTAGCACATCGCATTAATATTGTTCCTTTGGTGTGGTGCAACTTACTCCCATCTCGTCCGAGTTTGCGTAAGTTCTGGCGCGCTGATAGAATGGCATTGCTAAGTACCGATGGGATTCGGATACCGTAGCAGCGGATGCCATGATGGCGTACTGGAGGCACATGGGTGGGCGCAGATGAATGGGTAAGTGTAATGATGCGACAAAGCGCTGTTGATGCAACATGGGCGCACCATGATGCAGTGTGTTGAAGTATATGTTCGTCCTCCAGAAGCAATGAGAAAGCTGATGAGAAGAACAAATCACTTCGGGGTCTTACAAGTCTAGTATCAGGTCATGAGATGGAAGCTGCTCAAAAAGGTGCAATCTGGTGAGTTCATCAAGACAAGCGCTGTCATGCAGAGCATGTGCGGAGTGTTCGGTGTCGGCCGGGGTTGAAATGGGAGATAAGCCGATTTGGCCGAGGTTGGCTAGGATTTGCGCATCGTCACTATGATCATCACGTTGATGATACTCAACAGCGGGTGTCTTCGTTCTTCGGGCTAGGTGCTCTAGCTCTCCTATGCAACGTCAGACTTGGCCGCAGTAACCGATGGACCTCTTTCCATGGTTCCAGGTCCAGGGGATGAGCGCGTGGGGCTACGAGGCATGTTTTGCGGGTACTTTGGGAAAGGTACTGACGAACCTATCTTGGCTTCGAGTTCATGTACTCGCTTCCTCTTTCCAACGGATACTTGTCTCGACTCAGGGTACGTGCAATCGTTGCCAGCTTGAATACATCGGCGGCAGCTTGGCTTTATACGGTTACATTTCTTTTTCGATTCCCGACATTGGTAGCAGGACAGGACAGAAATCGAGGGGAGGCCGCTGCCAGGATCGTGGGTACTGCTGGCTGGCGTACTGGTTGATGGGGTCGATTGTTCACTCATGATGAATATGACACCTCAGGGCCAGCTTTCGTGTTGACTGGGCCGTCTTCCACTGAACTGCGTTGCATTCAAGTACAAGCCAACGGACCAAAAGTAGAGCTGTCATGATCTGCGTGTCGTGACGGATAATACAGGCGAGTCCCCGAACCCCACATCTCCGAAACCAGTGCAAGAGTTTGTTCCATCTTTGTCAGCTTCGGGATTCTGAGGACCGGCTCGCTGATCCGTCGGACACCGCCATGCTCCACTTGGATGGATCGGGAGGTCGGTGTGGAGGACTCGACGGAGTATGCCGAGGTGGCGTTCCACTAACCAGTGCACGCTTTGACGGGTCGAGCCCAATTTCCAAGATTAGAATCAACAATGATAGGGTTTGAATTTGGGTCACCATTCATATATCATCTTATCCTCTGCAGCTGGACTTTGTTTTGCTTCCGGCTGTTCCTCTCCTGCAACGGTATTCACATCCACGAATCCTTGACTACCTACCTGCCTACCCATTTATCCATCTTTCCTCCATACAATCGCACCCCAACTACATCTGCCACCACAACTATGGCTCGCGCTCTCCTCATCACCGGTTCTACCGGCAACCAAGGAGGAGCTGTCATTGATGCTCTCATCGCCAAAGAATCCTCAGATTTCTTGATTTTGGCTGCCACCCGAGATGCAGAATCCGCCAAGGCTAAACAGCTTGCCGCCAAGTCTCCCTCCATCAAGCTCGTCGAGGGTGATCTGAATTAGGTCCCCGGGCTCCTTGCATCGGCCAAGAAGGTTGCTGGAACGGTGCCGCTTTGGGGCGTGTACTCTGTCCAAGTTTCCATGGGCAAAGGAGTGACTCTGGCTGGCGAGGTCCAACAGGGAAAGGCTCTAGTCGCTGAGTCGATTAAGGCGGGAGTCAGCCATTTCGTCTACAGCAGCGTTGAGCGTGGCGGCGATGAAAGGTCGTGGGATAACCCAACACCTGTGCCGCACTTCAAAACAAAGCACGAGATTGAGCACTACCTGCGCGACTCGGCCGCCAAGCACTCTATGGGCTGGACAATCTTAAGACCAGTCATCTTCATGGAAACCTCCAACCTGGGTTTGCCGGGAAAGTGTTCCTCACAACGCTGCGTGATACCGTCAAGGAAAAGCCGCTGCAATGGGTTGCCACAAAGGACATTGGCTACTTCGCCGCTGAGGCGTTTCACAACCCAGCCGCATGGGATAAGAAGAAGGCCGTTGGCCTGGCTGGCGACCAACTCGCCTGGTCCCAATTCAACCAAGTGTTCAAGGATGTCACAGGAGAGCCGATTTCGACCACATTCGGTTTGCTCGGTAAGGCCTTGAAACATGGGGTTTCCGAGGTGGGCGTCATGTTGGATTGGTTCAAGAATGATGGATACAAAGCCAACATGTCGGAGCTTAAGAAGACGAACCCCAACATGACGACAATGAAGGCTTGGCTGAGTGATAGTTCATTCATCGAGAAACCTTAGGTTGAAGGTGTCGGCAGAGATATTGCGCCCTGCGTATACTCGTAATTGCACCTGGGGTGTACATTGTGTCGGTTCTAGGCCATGTAATTTTCCGGTCATGGTCTTTTTTTTTTTAATTCTAAACCCAAACACCAATAATAATTTCTTTTTAAAAATGTTAGGAAAAGCAATGCTCGTGACATATTTGTGCCTTAGCCATTTATCGGTGGATTGTGTTGAAATATAGGTCTCAGTAGTCTTCTGGGAGCTATCCCTTTTGCTTTTAACAGATTGTCATGAGTTAGAGCACAGGTCACTGACACCATTACTATTTTTCCACTGTCTTTGGCCCCTACATCCTCCAAGCTCACCAAGAACGATTTCCACTCTAATCAAACCGCATGATAATAAACCTTGTGTCATGTATTCCAAAGGTAAGCTTATCATCTTGACTGTACGATTGATCAGCTAGAGTTTTTGATGGGCCAAAGCAAAACGCAACCGTAAAATTTCGTCGTACTATGAAGCACCACCAGGCGGCGTGGCAGTGGCGGTGTCCGATTGTCCGCGTGGAGTATTTGCCAAGTATGGACTGATGAGGCCCAGGTTCAGAGTAGTGCCGAGATTAGATGTGGCGGCGGCATCGGATGCCGATACATGGCGACAAGCGGACTGCGTCCAAGGAGCAAGAGTAGATACTGTCGGACACGGTTTGATTACAAACTGCGCAGTCAAGACTCAATCAAAGACAGCATTTCCGATTTTTTCAGGGACAAAGATCCATATATATTCTGGAACTCGACTTCGATGCTTGGGTCTCTATCACCTCTAGCAGCCATTCCTTTTTACATTCAGTCACCAGTTTTTCCTCGCCACGCTCATCGCAGCTGTTCCTAATTCATTTCATTTGTTTGGAAACACAGTGGTTCGGAACAAATGGATACTAACCCAGAAACCACCTTCGGCAAGGGGAAGGATATGACTGGAAACAATTTCCCTATGTCGGAGGCAACTGCGGCCCCAAATTCTGTCGACAATGCCTCGCATCCAGAAGAACCAGGTCACCAAAAGCCTGTCGGGTTTAAAATTGTCCTAATTACGATGAGCCTGATGTTGGCGGTGCTTTGCGTGGCCTTGGATAATACTGTATGGCACTTCTACTCCATGATAGAGGGCTGAAGAAACCTGACTGTTATTTCAGATTATTGCCGTTGCTATCCCAGATATTACAGTGCAGTTCAAAGTTCTCAATGACGTGGGTTGGTACGCGTCAGCATATCTGCTCACCACCTGCGGTAACGTCACACCCGCTCCCTAAGAGTCGCAACCTTACTGATGTGGTTTGCTTCAACCCATAGCCCTTCAACTCCTCTTCGGAAAGCTTTATGCCCTCTTCAATGTCAAGCTAGTATTTCTTACTGCCTTGTTCGTTTTCGAGCTTGGCTCGTTGATATGTGGTGTTGCGCCGAATTCAACTACCCTCATTGTGGGTCGAGCCATTGCAGGACTAGGAAGTGCTGGTATTTTTACGGGCTCACTGGTTACTATTGCTCACACCGTCGAGCGAGAAAGAAGGCCCATCTTCTTTGGACTTTTGGGAGGTATGTACGGAATTGCGTCTGTCGCCGGACCTTTGGTACTGCCTTCCATCCATTTCTCTTTATTTAATTGCTCATGCTAATAATTCGACCAGATGGGCGGTGCTTTCACAGATCATGCGACCTGGCGATGGTGTTTCTACATCAATCTTCCACTCGGAGCTGTCACAGCAGTAGTTTTGTTTTTTCTTCTGAAAATTCCCCATCAGGAGAAGCCTCAGAGGGACTCACTCTCCAGGACGTTGCGCCGTCTAGACCCCATCGGCACCGCCATTTTCGTGCCGAGCATCATCTGCATGCTTCTCGCCTTACAGTGGGGAGGAGTCAAGTACCCCTGGTCTAACGCGCGGATCATTGTGCTTTTTGTCATGTTTGGTGTGCTACTGGTTGGATTCATTGCTGTTCAAATTTATATGAAGGATGATGCTACTGGTGAGTCAAGAACTGCCTGCTCGTGTCAAACACTGAAGATTCGCTAACCTCAAAAGTACCTTCGCGTATCGCATCGCAGAGAACTGTCGCATCGGCTGCGCTCTTCGGATTCTGCATTGGAGGCTCGTTCTTCATCTTTACTTATTACATTCCTATCTGGGTTCGTCATTCAGACATCGATATGTTCCCATCCCTTGCTGACTATCGTGCAGTTTCAAGTCATCATGGGCACCAGTGCCATCAAGTCGGGAATTAACTCGCTGCCCATGATCTTGGCCAATGTCGTCGGAATCATTCTTGCCGGTGCTCTTACGACTCGAACTGGGCACTACGCGCCATTCTTCATCGCCAGCAGCGGCATCATGGCGATTGGAGCTGGTATGCTGACGCTATATGAAGTCGAAACTCCCCAGGAAAAATGGGCAGGGTTCTTGTTTCTGTATGGCTTCGGTGTGGGTCTCGGTTTCCAACAAGGTGGCGTTGCTGCACAAGCCGTTCTACCGCTAGCCGACGTTTCCATCGGTACTGCCATGGTCATGTTCTTCCAGATGTTAGGCGGCGCACTTTTCGTGTCTGTCGCTCAGAATCTCTTTACGAACCGGCTCGTTTCGAACTTGATGGAGCTGAGTATCGCGGGACTTGAACCAGAAGCGGTCGTCAATGCCGGCGCCACAGCAGTGAGATCCATGGTCGATCCCGAGATGCTGCCGCAGGTTTTGGTGGCTTACAACGATGCTCTGGTCAAGACCTTCCAGCTTGGTCTCATATTGAGCTGTCTGAGTGTTCTGGGTGCCATCGGCGTTGAATGGAAGAGTATCAAGGGAAAAGAAATGGCCCCAGGTGGAGCTTAAAACGCTCAGAGTGTAGAGGCCACAGTGTGGCATGTAGACTCGTATTGAGGCTTCCTTGCAAAGGATTTGTTGATTAGAAGGATAAGCTATAATAGAAGGCTGTGCGGGGAGAATCTTAGTCATAGAATGAATTAATAGAATGTTGTTGAAGGTCTCGACCGTACAGAGCCTTGTGTAAAGCCAGTGTCAATACTTGTGTCGGGGCACAGGACTTGACGTCGCCTCACAGTTACGGATCGCCAAAGACGTGACTCTGAGAAACTTACCTTGAAATAACTACTGAATGTGAAGTGTGATAGTCGCACCGTTTACTATAGAGGTGCGCTGTGGATAGTAACCATAGTTGCAGCATGGTTATTGGTTCTAACTGGGGAAACTCATTGCCAATCACGGCCTATCCTTATCTTCTATCTCCCAGGGGAAGTGGGATATTTAGTTGAGATCAAGGCGAACATACATTCTGCAGTGACATTGCACTGATCGTTGGAAAAACTGCACAAAGAGAGAATCAACTTGTGCCTGATCAACTTGCCCGGAGACAAATCTTAATTGAAATGCTGGGAAGGAATTCCATGCTAAAACCTAACAACTAAATATGGATTCTAAATGTATAATCGATCTAAAGCGACCACGATATCGCGTTGTGGCCACAGCCGTTGCAACCGAGCGAGCATCGTATTTGCTAGCTACAACAAGGGAACCCCTATTTCCTTCATATCTCTCCGTATGCTCTCTTAACGGCAGGCCTGGAACTCAGTCTTTCATGCCACGCCAAAAAGTTGGGGTACTTCTCCTGAATCTTGTACTCATCCCACAGAGCATCCTTGAAAAATGGGCCGAAGAGAGCAGCCTTGTTCCATGGGAAGAAAGCTAGGTCCGCGTACGTACTATAAGGTTTCAGGGCTAAGTTCATGGGTATGCAAACTAAAACTCACCACTTGTCTCCAACAAGATACTCCTTTTCTTTGAGTATAGTGTCTAGAACCCCAAAGACGCGAACGGTCTGCTCAAGATACCGTTGCTTTCCGACAACATTGTCGTTTGCACAGCGGTGGAACCACACAGCCTGACCAAAGTAAGGTCCCTGGATGTGTTAATGAACTCCTCCATTTGCGCCTCGAGGATTCGTCTCACCTGTCCCGACATCTGAAAATGCAGGAATTGCTTCAACTGCCACTTTTTGTTCTCATCTTCGACTGTTAATTTGGCATCTCTGTCGTATCGCTCAACAAGATACTCAACAATAGCTCCAGACTCCCAGATAGTGAAGTCTTTATTATTGGGGTCTGTAATAATTGGCACGCGGCCATTTGGATTTAGAGCCAGGATTTCGTCTTCTTTAGGATTCGCTACCACAATCTGTATGGGTGTTAACAGTCGTACCTAGCCTAGCTGATGCCAGTATTACCTTGTTATAAGGGATACCAAGTTCTTCAAGGACAATCGTGACCTTGAAAGGATTAGGTCCACCAGCTGTTTTATGTGCTTAGTCCAGATACGAGCTGATGAAAAAGGGAAATACTCACTATGAACGTACACCGTAATGGGGACCAAGTCGGACATCTTTTTGTTTCAGTCTTCGTGTATCAAATGAAAGCAACTCAATGCGAGTACGCAAAATGGTATAATCCTTGATGAGCTTGGTAATAGCTAGCTCTTCACGTTTCCGTGTTTACCGACTAAGCACTCCTGACCGTGGCCGTTTTTAAGGACTGGGCTTGGTCGCCCTTTAGACAAACGTTTGAGGCGTGCTATTCACCACTCCGAGCTCACATCCGCGAGCGGTGAGGTTAAGCCGAACTTGTCTCCACTTTTGGGTCCGGATAGTTTGTCGGAACCCCGAGATGGATCCGTCTTGAGCCAATTGCGGCACTGCGGTGCTTCGTGAAATGCCGAGATATGTAAGCATCCGAAAAGCGGAGAAAGGGGAGGACCGGTCGGTACTTGCCACACTTGGATGTGCCGGATGGTCATGGGATTGTTTGGTTGATTAGACATCGAGCCGACCGAGAGTTCGTGGAGGCTGAAACATGGCAGGGGAAACTGAGGCTATCGCGCTTTATCTGGGTTGTGCCATGGGGATGTTGGAAGCTCCTCAGCCACCCAATATCAGAGCCAATAACCAGACATTGCTTCTCAAATTCTGGAAAGCTATATGTAAGATAGTCTTCCTCCAAGACACCTAACTGCGTCTCTAATCTCCTCCTATTACACGAGCAAAACCCGAGGTCGAATCTTGTGATACCCACCAACACGCGTAAGGGGGAGCAATTGCATATGCCGTACAACTTGATGACGCACAGTTTCGAACCCAAAAGAAACCCGCTGTGCAATAATCATACAGTGATGGACTCAATTGCCCATCTTTCTCTCCGCCAAAGTGAAAACTTTGGAATGAAGATCTTCAATCCCGCGAGATGTCACATCCGCGTCAATAACGTGGGTCCTGACTAATTTACTACAAGTAAATATGCACTAGCATGGAGTTGTCGTCGCTTCCAAATATATTCTGCAGAGTAATAAAATACCAACTCAAATGCCTGTAGCTAGCTTTAGAAATTGCGAAAGAGAACTAGAGCTTGGGCTTTGTTGCTCCGTTGACGATATAGTGAACGAGACAAGATAGTTGGTGAACTGGCATCAACGCTCCGTGCCTAAACATGGAAAAACCGTCGATCATGATTGTGCTGGCATCTTCAAGAGGCGAATCCGAGACCGAAACCGAATGCTCATCATCTAAGGTCCCTTCCCTGCACCCGCAAGTATATGAACCCAAATAAGATCACACCTTCATGCCGTACCTTGCATCAAGATTTATAGCGGCTTGGCACACACCCTTTCTTGTTCTTATTCTTATTTCTGGAAAAACTTCCGACCTTCCGGCCTAAGTAACTATGCAGCATACGTCCGGTATGTTACAGATTAGGAAATGAATCGACTCGCCATGGGTCGACTCTCGGGATCGAAGAAGGCCCCGAGGCGATGGCCAACGAGCATTTGCCAAGAAAATAGCAACTTCCCAGACTTATGAGCTATTTAGAAGACACGGTAGCACCGATTCACCTCTTTCCTGGGCCAACCTATTCTTCCATCTCAGCTTCATTTTCCAACCCAACTCTCATCATGTGGTTCCAAGGTTTCTCGTCAACTGTGCTACTATGGGCCAGTCTTGTTTCGCTTCCTGCTGTTGCGGCATTTCCCCGTCCTAACCAAGCAGGTAGAGCGACGCAAGGAGGGATTTGGGAGGAACTCGCGCCTCTTTCCGGTGGCCGGAGACAAGAACATGCGGCAGTCGCCATCAACAATCGAATCTACGTTATTGGTGGCCTTGTGCCGATCGGAAACCCCCCGACTGGAGTTGAAACAGTCGGAACCTTTGAGGTTTATGACGTTCAAACCGACACTTGGGATACGATTGCACCCTTGCCTGTTCCTATGAACCATCCAAACGCGGCCGCTGCAGATGGGAAGATATACATCCTTGGCGGGCTTTCGGGTAACATCAACGGCTCTTTCATCGGTCTCACGGATGCGTTCGAGTACAACCCTCGCGATGATTCTTGGGCAGCGCTGCCCTCACTTCCAGAAGGCACTGGCCGCGGCAGTTCCATCATGGGAGTCTACCGAGATGAGATCATCGTGGCTGGCGGTGTGGAGCTCATTGAGTTGAAGTACGGCGGCACGCAACTGACACTCGATACTGTATCCGCCTTCAACTTCAAGAAGCGTACATGGCGGTCGCTCCCATCGTTGCCCGAGGGCCGTGAGCACGCTGGCGGAATGGTCATACGCGACACCTTTTACGTCGTGGGTGGCCGTTTTATGGGAGAGTCAAATGTCAGAGATACGGTTCTCGAACTGTCTCTCAAGACCTGGCAATGGAAGAACAGCCGGGCATCAATGCCAACTGCCCGTGGCGGCATTTCCGTCGCAGCCGTTGGAAGTAAGATCTACGCTTTCGGTGGAGAAGGCAATCCTGACCCAACGGCAGGAAATACCTATAACGAGACTGAGGTATACGATGTCATCAGGGACCGTTGGGAGCAGCTGGAGCCAATGCCAATCCCGAGACATGGCTTTGCCGCCGTCACTGTTGGAAAAACAATTTACACTCCTGCAGGTGGAATTCGAGACTTTGACGTCACCGACCGATTGCAGGCTTTTCATCCTTAGGCCCAACAGAAGGTGACCAATCGGTTTCAATTATCCACCCAAGTCTTGAGGGCAAGAATGAGCGCAGTTTTAGGGTTGGGCTACTCGTGGCCTTTACTATGTTTTTGATCAAGTCGGGATGAAGTTAAATTTCCAGACGCTTAGTCTCGTAGATCGACCGGTGTTCAAGAATACAATAAAGAACCTCAATACCATACAACAACACTTGACCTTGTCAGTGAGCTTAGGAAGGAGGATTGTTTTGGGACTTGAATAAATAGCTCTCATACGGCGCCGTTGCTACGAGAGGCCAACTAAACAAGGGTGGCCATGTTAAAGGCACCCAACCTTGCCGTTCTTCAGTGGACAAAGTTAACCCTAATAGCTTTCATGATTTTGACGGGTAGGGAGGGGTGAACACCAGGTTCGCCTTATTTGTTGCCGGCTCGAATTAACTACGTTTTTTAATCAATCAATGGGCTCCAAATTTGCCAATAACAGTAGTTGGTGAAGACAGTAAATACAGCTTGCACACTTTTGCACGACAAAAGACTCATGTACGGGTTAAGTAGAACTATAATACAAAGTAGAAAGATATCAGGCCTTGCACAGCCTATCGTCCATGCTGAACTTAAAGACCAAGCTTGAAGCCACCCCAGTTCAGGCGAGTGAACACCAGGTCGGGGTCGTACACATCTCTGATACGTCGCAGCTTCTCTTGGTTCTTCTGAGGGTACGTGAGCAGGGGATTCTGATAGTCGGCCGAATCACCACCGTAGAGCAGCTCAGTAGCCAAGCCAAGGGCATTGTTCTCGGCGTGATAGTGCTCCAAGAAGTTCCGCGCCCAGGTGGTTACTCGAAGGTCATCTTCGGGGCGTGCCCAAGAGGTAGTCAACTGCCACCCTGGAAACCAGTTAGTGTCTGAGGTTTTCATCTTACAACGGAGAGGACTCACAGATGTAGGACTGTTTGTCATCCAGGCCAAAGGCATTTCCGATTCCGTTTGTTTTCGCCACAGTTGCCGCTGTTCGTGGAACCAGATTGAAAATGAACGTAGGACGGATTCCAGGAACATCAGCCACGTCAGTAATGGCCTCCTTCCACGCGTTATAGATTTCAGTCAATCTCGCGGCGTCAGGCTTAATTGTGTGGTGACCAAAGCTGACTCTATTGAGGAATGCGGTTAATACTGACGCTCTCGAACTGTGAATCAGCGGAGCAGACATACCGGAACAGTTGGTTTGGTGCTGCCGACCTTGCGTGCCACTCAGAAGGCGTAGTAACGTTATGGACTCTAGTGACGGGGTTGGGGATCGCAGTAAAGTTGGCGAAGCGAGATGGTGGAGACTGAGTCGTTTCCTGAAGACCAAAGACCTGGGGCGTGGCCTGCTTCGTCGTAACATTATAGTTGATGTTGATGACCGCTCCCGAGCCGACAGATGCATCGTCAGCGAGAACAAAATCGCAAGCAGCCTTGATGAACGCAGGCGCCGCGGCGTCCCGGAAGATCTGGAGAGTGCTTGTAACGGTAGGGACTTTGTACGTCTTGAGCGTGAACTTAGTCACGACACCGTAGTTCAGGGCACTGCCTTTCAAAGCCCAGAAGAGGCTTGGGTTTGTACGCTTGTTTGCCACAACCTGAGTGCCATTTCCAAGAACAACGTCGTAGCTAACAATGTTATCCATGGTGAAGCCATACTTGTTGAGAAAGTAGTTCACTCCACCAAGAAGGGAGACTCCTGGGACACCGATCGACGAGAGGCGGCCGCCGATGGTATACAAACCGTGGGGGGCTAGTGTCGAGTAGACCTTTTGCCACTTGTTTCCGGCGCCCACATCGACAGTTCCGGTCTTCGTGTTGACTTTGACCTCGTTGAGGCCACTCAAGACCAACAGAATACCGTCGTTGATGCTGTTCGCTCCGGGATACTAGTTCTTTGTTAGCTCCCCTTTGCGTAACCCCATTTTGCATAACGCTTACTGGCAAGTGGCCACCTCCACGAACAGCGAACTGCGCATTGTTTTCATGAAAAATGCGGACTGCTGCCGCAACTTGAGAGCTAGATTCAGGCCGGAAAATGCATGCCGGGATAAGATTGGACCGCTTGTCCCAAACGTTGACAACTTCTTTATCGTACTCTTCAGTGCTAGGCAGAAGAGTCAAGTCGGAATGGCTCTCCTGGAGTGCAGCACAAGCTGCTTTCACCGAGTTGGAGATATACAGCTCTCGAGGCAAGAGGTCACTTGTTGCTGCCGCGGTACTAGATAGCCAGATTGGCATAAAGAGAGAAAGAACTCGCATGGTGGCGGCCTTCAGAGGTTTCTTGACCAATGAAGAGAGGCAAGGAGTGTGTTCGTGACAATAATTCCAGTCTACACTGTGACTGCAGCTTGTTGTGTTTATTTATTATGGAATTAACTACGTTCCTGCAGAAGGCTTCCCCGTATCGGCAAGGGCCCGGAAGCGACAACTCCGTATACCGGAAAGCAGCCGGATTGCGACACCGATGCATAAACACGCAATCAAACTTAATCTATCCGTACATCTCGATCTTCAGCTGCAACATCGAAACATCGTCAGTTAAGGTTATAGAGTTGCTCTATTAGGGCATTTATCCCCGAATACCGAGAGCGAAGGCGAGACCGAAACCGAAAAACTAAGCGAATGACACCTCATACTGTGTAATGCCCATATTGAGACGATCTGCAACAAGAGACGGGTGTTCTAACCACCACTAGTCTACCCCGCAAACGGCGATTCACTAAATGGAGATCGATCTGCGGAAGGTTATAATGTTTAATTGTTTGAACTGGCCACTGCCAAGATATTGCGGATTAGAGGACGGCCAAGCCGCTCGTGTAGTTGACACCAACTCCATCCCACGGGCTTTTCTTCGAACCCGAGCCCGTTGGTTGGTCATGCATTTGTCAGTATCGTGCCATCCCACTGTCGACACCGCCGAACGGGATGGTTTAGTGTAGTGTCTAAGAAGTTCCCTCGATGTCTGCTCAAGAATTCTCAAGTGCGTTGATGCTACTTTGTATTTATTATTGTTATAGATGAACTTAGAATGACTTTTTTAACGTTGGAAGCTCCTTCGATTCATCCGTCACATTAGTAAGAACGGATAAGAGGTATCACCAGAGCCATCCCTCTCAACGGCTTCGATGTCACTAAATGACAGCCAGACAAGTTACAGCCGCAGCGACCTCGGCAACGCCATCGATCACGTGTCCAGTCATCAGTGAACCCTGCAGAAGTTTGACGAGACGATATCTGTAAGTGCTTGTAGATTGGGTACCATGTGCACTGACAGGTTCCCACATCGCAGCATCCAAAAGGAAATCCTTGACGATTTGCCTTGATTAAGCAAAAAAATAAAAGGTGAAAGACTCGCTAATTATTTTGACACTGGTTCTAATATCAGTTCATGCTGACTTCCGTCAATGCTACCCGTCCTTTTGTTATTATGGATTAACTCCCTTCGGCTAACACCGATACTCGAATGAGAATGAGACTCCTCGTCTCCCTGGGCACCACTTTGCTGTGGTTGAGTATCGCCTCCGGTAGTACGACTCATCGAGGATTTGACGCGGAGAGTCAACGGCTTGAAGAATGGCAGGCAGGCGCAAGAAATAGCCGATGTCAATTCGCCGAGAGACCATAAGGCGGGGTTGACGTTCCACCACGTCATGTCCTTGCTCATCTTGAGCCATCGCATCCGCCCGATCGAAATACCCACAGTTCTGAGCGATTTGTAGTGTTAGCGGTATTCGTTGATACAAAGATCCTACAGTGTTCAACTCACAGGAACCCTAGGCAGAAAACGAACAACAGATAGGCTTTCTGGCGACGCGGCAATTGGAGTCGCCACAAGGCCGGGATGGGCAGCGTCAGAATGAAAAGATCGCCAATGGTGTTGAAAACGCCGTTGAAGTACCACATTATGGTTATATTTGGTATACACTTTGCATCAACCTTTGGATCCCAAGCACCCTCGAGGGGGACGCACATGACCAAGACGAGTATGCACACGCCGCCGGCCCAGAGCACGATCAGGACCATGCCCGTGATGCAGTAGGGACGCAATTTGGAGAAGGATAGCAGTCGGTAGTAGTTGAATAGGAAGGACATCTTGATGAAGAAGAGTGACAGCATGTAGAATAGCACGGACACCCAAAAACACTGAGAGCTAGGTTAGATACGATTTTGCTTTGGGGAGCCAACGTGGTGCCCTACCCGTAAGTATAGGATTAGGGTGTCATCAGACACGGTTGTTACGTGTCGTCCGAGACCATATCGCGTCACTGATTTCTATTAGCAGGTATCCTGGCAATTGAGTCGCCACGGAACAAACTGGATGTTATCGCAGTACCACAGCCGATCATTGTCAACTACCGGAAATTGTCAACACAGTAATCCAGGTATTCCCGTCCGCTAGTGCCGTCAACTTACCAAAGACGCGATAGCGGCCATGTCGTCCAGCCGAAACTGCTTGACCATGCTGCGGCTCACGACTCGCAGCACCACCATGAGTGTCGACGTGGCCATGAGAAACGTAGCACATCCAATGACGATTGACACCTTCGACTCGTTAGGGTCCCGAAGGACCGTCGCGGAGTCCGCCATTGGTTTTCGGGTCGTGACGGAGACGCGACGGATCGCGGGGTGGGAGGTGCGTGCTTTGCAGGTAGTTGAGCTGAAGAGACAAAGAGCAAGAAATAAATCGCCAAGAGGGCAGGGGGGACGTGGGGATTTTACCCTAGCTGCTGTTGTCTCACTGAGCGGGCAAGCCACCTCCAGAACTCAAATTGGGGCTGACGAGTACTCCGTATATTATGGTGGGTGTGATTGGAATGTGAGACATGGTGACCGTCCGAGTACTGTCCGAGCGACTCGCTTGTCAAACGCCACATTCTTTCCGGTTGCGTTGGTGGGTTGCCACCAGGGAGACTAAGCTTGCGTGGCACATCACGTGTGCTTTCTGACTTGGGGTCGCCATTTGCAATAGTCGACGCTAGGCTTTGAGGGTATATAAGTGCTTCTAAGACCCATGGTGTCGTCTTTGGATGGTTGGGGTTGTGTCTGAACCAAGAAAGCGCTCGAAACGAACTGTCTTTTTTTTTGTTGTTGTGAGAACAACTCGCCTTGAAGGAATCGACTGCCAATCAGCTAGCGCCTAAGACTAAGGGGGAGTCCGATCGCTTTGACAGATGGCTTTGCATCATAGTTCAGCCTACCAGCTACTAAACCACGCATGCAAGATTCATGCTTCGTCTAGAACAATTCAATTCATATCAACGAGTAGCCGTGGTCGCACGTGGCACGGCTAAGGCGCTCAGGGATTCCACAGCCAGGCGCCACGCTCCGGGTCATCGAACGCCCGAGCGTGTTGCCTGGTTTTGTTGTGTCTCAGAACAGCTTTGAGACAGACGGTGTGATAGCTCGTTTCGATGCACTGGCTTGCTGGGCAATGTTATGCATTTACTACAGAGGACAGTATTTGACGGCCTTCTTACAAATTCATGATAGCAGTCGTAGATTTAAGTATTTTCATTCTTCTACAAACCAGCTGAAGTTTGAAGGTCACAAGAGCCGGGAATGTGTTCTTAGGAGTTTCCAGCTATCTCCAATCCACCTTTCAATCTTTCATTTATGCCAACGCTCGCGCTCGACTCGTGTCTAATTATCTGCAAGGAACCGAACCAGCGAGTCTCCTCGCCACCTTCGTCAAGCCGCGTACTCGAAGACCCATTACGCGAAGCTTAAGACCTCATCCCAAAAACAAGATGGACAATGCTGGCTCAATGCCTTCCCTTACGTACAAAGCCACTCGGCGAACACGCACCAACGCGCCGTACGGTCCGCCAACACCAAGCCTCTCCACGTGCCTCTTTCCGAGCACTTTATAATCGCGTCCCAAACCCTACGGGTTTTGTTCTCGTAGTCCATCCCCTCCAATTTACCGTAAGGCCCATCGAACTTCCTCATCAGACGGATGATCTTGCCGCCTGGTGTCTGAATTGCTGTCTTGGCGGGCTTCCAGCTATCGAAAGCACAACTGGACTCAAAGTCGTCCACGACTGGTAGAGAGCTCGGGTGCTGGCGAATGGCGAAGGTAAAGGTATTGTGTAGGGTTAGGCGTCGGCACTGAGGCTGCACCAGGTAAATATCGTGCCGCTGTGCGTGCGGTGTCGGGTGTCTTGTCACGAACTCATATGGTCCGTTAGTTCCGGAGTGCACTATAGGTAGACAAAACGCGAGTGGATGCGGGTTGTACTTGACGCTGTGCATCAGACCCCTTTGGCCAGCGTATATCTTGAGCTTGCCCTGTGCTTCGTTGACTGGCAGAAGCGCCTTGACCGTGTATCGCTTAATACCTTCGTGCCACTCAGCTTGTGCTAGAGTAAGATTCTTCGCAACATCATCAATCCTCTTTCCGTCCGTGTCTACCTCTTCTGGCAATTCCACCTCTGCAACAACCTCGACGTCGTCTGGCACATTGAACTTGATGTACATGATCTCGAGGTCGTTGATCCTTGTCATCCACGTGTTATAGTCCAGCAGCTTTATCTTGTTGCGGAAGAAGATGGCGCAGGCACACGGCAGGTGGCGCAGGACGTCGGTGTTTACCGGCGGCACGATATTCTGCTGGTTGTAATCCCGGGGCACATGCGTCCAGCACGATTCAGTAGGGCGTGTCAGAAACCACCAGTAGTCCGTCTTGCCTTTGTCTACGCAAGAGTATTGGAATCGATTCGGGTTTGAAGGGCTCGCCAAGCAGCAGTCCACTATGCGCCACTCATCGTGGACAAGAACGGTATTCCACCAGTGGTTTAGCAGCATTGGCTTGCTTGTGTCAACCACTTCGCCGGGGGTCTTGAGATAGCCGCGCACAGTTTCACATTTGATGCCTACTGCGGTACACATCTCCATGACCAAGATAGCGTATTCCTCAGGAGAGCCACACTTTTTTTGAATCACGAAGCTGGTTCGAAGTCCGGATGGAGGATAATTCTCGTCCACGGCAGTTTCTTCTAAGCAAATCATCTCTGCAACCCAGGTGAAAATGGCCCGTAGCCGCTGCACGTCCTTGCGGTAGGGTTGACAGACATATGTCGTCGCTAGAGTGGTAGCGGTTGTCCCATGCGGCAACTCCCTGATGAAGCGAACGCCCTTGTCGATGAGGTCGAATTTCCAGGCTTGGTAGTCGCAAGATCTAGCCACGGGCAATCCAAACTTGTCTTCATCTCCTTCCACCATCTCAGCCAGCTCATCGACAGGATTGAAGAATGATGGAAAGTTCATCCGATACCGCTCCATGCGCTCCAAATTTTCATGCCTGCTTGGCGAATTGGAGCGGTTGACGTCGCGCCTCACCTGAAGGCAGTCAAGGTCGGTGGATGAGGGCTCGCTCGCGAAGGCTGTGATGGTGGAGATGGGGGCGGAATCCTGCTCAGACGCTTGATTGAGAGAGGCGCCGCGAATCCTGATTTTTTCCGAGAAGTTCTTGAAAAATGATGATTTAGTTGATGGTTGGTAGGGAAGTTTCGTATCCTCACTCGAAAACCCTTTATAGGACTGTACATTCTCAGACCTGTCATAGTTGTTGCTGAGACCGACATCAAACGGCCCACGAGGTTCCGATTCGTGTAACACCAGGGCACCATTAGTACGGTGGGTGAGTCGAGCCAGGCTACCTGCACTTGTGGCGCTGAGACCACCAGCAGAAACTCCGCTCCAAACAGTTCTGCTGCTCACCTGCGACCAGACGCTCGCATTGCTCCGATATTCAGATATTGTGCTTGTTACGTTGGACTTTATCGAACTTGCCCTGCGAACGCCCGGGGCTATATCTTCCACTGAGTGGTCGCTAGTTATGCTTGACTCTCCAGCTGATGAGTCCAGTCGCTCAGATGACTCCCCTATAGGAGGCCGTAGCGACGGCACACCTTGTAGATCCACTTCGGATGTATCCTCATCCAACGTGGGCGTCCCTTTGGATAAACGCATTGACAAGCGTTTCTCCATACGCTCAACGAAATTTTCTGGTTGAGGGGCCCGATCATGGTTTCTTACTTCAGCCCTCAATTCGGTAACATAGCCGGCAGCTTCAGGGCTCCAGGCGGAGGGGGGAGGACCCTCAAATAGAGGTACAGGGGTAGGATCTTCTGAGAGGACTTCGACGAAGTTGGATGGAAAGCTGCCGACAGCACTGTGACCTCGCTGAACACGGCCAACCCACCACAAGCCGTCGCCAGCATTGAGGCATTCGATGAGATCTCCTTCGAGAAAGCCGATATCATCTTTGCGCTATCCGGGCGCCGTTAGTTCTCGGCGGCCGGGGAAAATTGATGATTACAGGATGCAGTGGGAAGAATTGATAACTCACCTCGCCTCCCCAAGAATAAAGAGCCTTGCACCAACACGGAAACGTCGGAGGTAATGGCGGCGGCATAACAAGGGTTGTCTTGGCGACAACAATTGGTGCGCTTCGAATGCTCAATACTGACGTCAGACGCGTGTCTCCTGAGATGAATGAATTGACAGAATTAACATCAAATGTGTCTATCTGTCGGGAGCCGTCTGTCTTGGAAATGAAACGCTCATCGACAACGCGGGGCGGGATTTGACCGGGCAATGTAATTCCAGATGAATGTTTTGCATACTGATCAATCCATTGGCCAAAGTCTGGAACAGGAATTTTGTATTTTTGCCGGCAATGAAGGCCTGGTTGGCGGACGTTGGCCACAACCGGCGTTTTGGGAAGATCCATCATGTAGATGGATAAGTTCTTATACGATTGTCCTTCGTCGGGATTTTGCATTAGATCAGAAAGGGAAGTATCAATTAGATCTTGACGACGTTTCTTGCGACCTGAAAGGGACTTTCCGCCCCTATTAGCAGATCCGACGGAGCTCTCACAACGAAGTGGACAAGCGATGCCGAAGCTAGTTGCGCGGAACCAGCACCTGCAGACAGAGCTGGAACGGCCATTAACCACGGTATTGTTTCGACAGGATGATGCGCTGCTTACCAAAGCTTGTTACCAGATTCTCCGTTGACAACCTTGAAAGACAGACACCCGACTCTTGGACAGCGGTCGAGTGTCGATGACCCATATCTCCCCAAGACCAGTGTCATTGTGATGCTCATTCCCGGCATCAGAGGGCTATGTTCCCGGCGCAGAGCATTCTTCGAATCTAGTGAATTGTAAAGTAGGTACTCCCCAGACTTGACTTTGTGGCTACCGGGGCCTGTTGCAAATTGATCGAGGATGATGGCGTGAACTTTCTATTTGGTTGTCTCAGCAAATGACCCGGCAGCTACATAGGTGTGCTTACGCTCCAGCTGTACTCGGAAGGGATGGGGAAAACGCGGCCGAATGCATCTTCAAATCTGATAGGATCTTGAAACCACGTATGTGATGTATCCGGCTTTGGTGGGCGACTCTGCATCTCTGATACTAGAGCAACAATCTGGACGTTTGAGTTCCAGATATTTTGAGCAAGCTCCAAGAGGGAGTCAAGCCGTACCCCAATACAGCTGTAGATGTTAGCCAAAAATAAAAGACCCAACAATGGGATAAAAGGAGGAAAGCATACGCCGATGCGATCTCGGAGACCTGGTTGAGGATGAGATTTGATGTCGCAGCGATCAAAGAGCCTTGTGCTGCCTGTTCGCGTCTCGACTCGCCAACTTCACCTCGAACCTGGCCGAGTTCGCGTGTCACTGTGCTGTGATGCTCATCTAGCTTTTCGGCAGCGAAAAAGCTCGCGTTGCTTGTCACCGCGTCAGTGACATCTCCATCGGATCGAAACGGCAAGCAAAACTCACAGTCCAAGTGAACTTAGGCGGAGGTTTAGGAACCCAACATGGGCGACAATGGCTGCACGCAATCTCACAGCCTCCTCCTCCATCTCGATGCCCCACTCGACCTTTCTCCCAAGCCTCTGCAGAGCTTGTGTCTTTCCAAGACTCGCTCCATGCTGTTGATTCAGGACGGCGTACTTTTTTAGCTTGGATTCAAAATCAGTCAGCAGCTGGCGGCAACTGAGAGCCGTGACCTTGACTTTGTTGACAGCCGGCTCTTGGGTAACCGGACATCGGATATGCTCAATCTCATCAAGGGCGCGCTTCAACGTGTGCAGCTCGACGTCGAGAGCCTGATAAGACGCGGAGGCATGCCGAATGTGGGAAGATACATCCTTGATCTGCTTCCCAACGGCGAGAAAATCGCCGGCTGAGAAGCCAAATGACATTTGCGGTAGGGAAGAAATGCGTCAATGCACACTTGCTCTCTTCAGTCGAATGCTAGATTAATGCGACGAGTTCGTGAAGCCCGCGAACATGCATTGTTAAGGCGAGGCGATCAAGGGTCTGCGGAGCATGAGCAGCGAACTAGTAGAACAACGAGAACTCGAGCGCGGCGTTGACCATGATGTTGGGAAGGGCCCATAGGGATGAGTGAAATAGCGAAATAGAGCGGCTCAGGGAGCGATGATGACAGAGAATAACACAAAGCGGAAGAAGGCTGAGATGGAGGCTGTGCTAGTTCGCCTAAGCATCAAAAATAAACAAGCAGGAGCCAATCAAGGCGACCTCCTTGCTGCAGTTTGCAGCAGCCCTCACTGAAGGTCTAGGCCTCGGAAGAAATAAAACCCGCAGAAACCTTGGTTGGAACTGCATGAGTCATGTAAACATCATTTAGGCAAGGCAGATTGACTGTTCAAGACATAATAAATAACATCGACTGGTCTTTGCGCACCTGACGACAATATTGTATTTGCACACGAATAACTTAGGTCATTTTATAGTTAGAATTTGTATCAGGTGTTTTACTGAGGTCGAGGTCACCTATTAGAAATACCTTTTTAAACTGGTCATTTTAACAACACAGTGTATTTTATGGAAATTTCACGATGGCATAGCCTAGACACCACGCGCAACTCCCTCCAGGATGTACTGTCAAAGAGCCAACTTCTAAAGGTGTGGCTTAAACAGTAGCGATCCTGGAGAAAGCCTCAGATAGTGCTCATCAACAATGAGGGTAAGCTCCAGGGTAGGTCCTCTAGCCTAGCTCAGTCACGCATCAAGACACCTGCCACGTCCACTTTTATCACAGTTTCCACATCTTGAGACGCATGTTGGGAGGGGAATGGGTCCAGCGGAGCCCCTCCGCGAGACTGGTTTGTAGACATTCAAAGCATTCCCCTGAATTTGATCCTTGTCGAGCTGGGTAGTCATGCAGAGTCGGTTAGGAAGAGTAGGCAGACAGGTCACATCCATGAGCTTCTCCGCACAGCGAGAAATTCGCCTGTGTGGCGAAAAATGGAAAGCCTTGATTGAACGCCAGTATCACGTGCAACGGGCCCCACAGGTGGCTCCCGCGAGTGCCGGGCGCGTCGCTGGTGTGGCACCGGCAAGAGGGTGTGTGACCAGCCACTAGAGTTCCAGGGCCAGATATTAAAGCTCATCTAGCACACCCGTGGCCCCTACCAGTGACCTCACAGCTATTGACATGTGTCCCTCGCTCTTCTCAAAAAGCACATGCTACGTACGTGACAGCCGGAGAAATGGAGATCCAAAATTACCCAATATTCGGGCCTAGCTGCATTAGAAACCGGGGTAAAGGTGGGACCCGAGATCCCCGATTGCGGAGGAGAGAATGACAGTCAGGACCCCTCTTTGCTACCTACTTATCTCAGTTGCGATCGCTCAGTCGATGCCTCCTGGAAAAAATACATATAAATTAGATGTATACTTGAACGCCCTCATTTAGATACCAATATTGACGCGCTGTTCTTTATTTCATGTCCCATTATCACCCGTGACTCAGCAGCGGGCCGATACAGGCGAAGGCAAGGAAAATTCAAGCCTGTGGAGCATCTTCTGTCCTACGCAATGACAAGTTTTTTTTTTCCTTGGAAAATCCTTACCCCTCACTAGCTGTTACCTCTAGCTTTTCTGAGTCATTTAGTTTGTCTTTAAAGGCACGAAGCTGCTCCCTAGTTTCACCTTCCTGTTCCTACATCTATACCACACACACATATCGAGAAACACACCATACTGGATGCCGAGACAGCGACGGCCATGTCGACCAAGAATGCAATCACCCACCATACCAGCCACACCATGGAGAATGGTGCCAGCAGCAGCAGCGGAGACGGGGGAGCTAATGGAGAAGGCCAAACCACCCATTGCAATGCCTTCACTGATGGCAACGGTAAGGCATTGGTCCTCGCCTGTCTGGGGTGCAAGGATAGCTGACTCTTCCTCTAGGATCTGATAGTGCTCCTGTCTTGGGAACCCCCTTAACGACCTCTGCTGTCGCTAGCCTTCCCAACAACGAAAACACTTTCGGAGGGACTGAAGATTCCCCCGCTGCCTCGGAATACGATCGGCCGAGCTCCTCGTCGGCGAGCGAGTCGGGTGATGACGGATATGCCACCGTCGCCTCATCCGTCTCCCTGGCCCCGGCCTTTTCGAACTTTGCCATAAT
Organism: Dactylonectria alcacerensis; assembly: GCA_029931735.1. Lineage (NCBI taxonomy): Eukaryota > Fungi > Ascomycota > Sordariomycetes > Hypocreales > Nectriaceae > Dactylonectria > Dactylonectria alcacerensis. The sequence continues at coordinate 2,606,587 of JAPMUZ010000010.1, read as the reverse complement.
CGATAGCACTCTGCGCGAGGGCGAGCAGTTTGTCAACGCTCACTTCAATACGGAGCAGAAGATCCAGATCGCTAAGGCGCTTGATGATGTCGGGGTCGAATACGTACGTCGGCCAGCTCCCAGCTACACGTTGAGAAGCTTAGTTCCTAGCTAACACTGCACGCATTAGATTGAAGTGACTTCCCCTGCGGCTTCGGCGCAGTCGTATGCTGATTGCAAGACCCTCTGCGATCTGGGATTGAAGGCAAAGGTAAGTCGGCTAACTTCGCAGTGCAGAACTGCGCATCTTCATCAGGCAATGCTAACATTTGGGTCAGATATTGTGCCACATCCGATGCCACATGGACGACGCGAGACTTGCCGTTGAAACAGGTGTCGATGGAATGTACGTCACCACTTCCTAGTGCCACCTAACAAATTTGTCTCGACTAACGAGACCTGATGTAGCAATGTGTGTATTGGCACTTCCTCTCAGCTCATGAAGCACTCCCACGGCAAGACGATGGACCAAATTTTCGGAATGGCCAAGGAGGTCATCGAGTACGTCAGGTCGAAGGGCGTCGAGATCCGCTTCTCCGGAGAAGACTCGTTCCGCTCCGACTTCAACGACATCGTGAAGCTGTACTCCTACGTCGATCAGCTCGGTGTCCAGCGCGTGGGCATCGCCGACACCGTTGGAGGAGCCACTTCTCGCGAAGTCTTCGAAAAGGTCAGCACCCTGCGCCGAACCCTGGGCTGCGATATCGAGACGCACTTCCACCATGACATGGGCTGTGCCATGTCCAACGCCTTAACGGCTCTCGAGGCTGGGGCGACCCACATCGACACCACCGTCCTTGGTATCGGCGAGCGCAACGGCATCACCCCTCTCGGCGGCCTCATCGCTTCGTTGCTCCGCATGGAACCCAAGTCTGTGCTGGGCAAGTACAAGATTGAGAAGCTGCGCGAAATCGACAGCCTTGTCGCCGAGATTGTCGGAATTGAGATTCCTTTCAACTGCTTGACCGTGTCTCCCAAGGAGATTAGTTTCTGGGCGCAGAACTAAGTCGCACACTGGGACCCATAGGAAGCGTAGAATCTGCTTGACTAGTGATTCTCGCGGCGCGACTACCGTCGCATGGCTCCCAGGCACCCGAGACAGGAATGCCATCGGGTCTTGTTTCTTTCGATGAGCATGCGTAACAGCATGTCTCATGCCTCTAGTTCAAGTATCTTACACTCTGAGCCTAGGGCTATTTGCCAACCTTGATATGAAAGTATCAATCTTTATAAAACAACCAATTGCTATTTGCCTGTCCCGTCTTCCTTATGTAACAGCCATGACAATTCCTAACATACAAAACCCAAGTTACCGAGTCCCATTATTTCTCCTCCACGCGCTGAGAAAGAAGAAGCCTCCGCAAATCTCCGACGTCAAGTCCGCGCCGCCGCAGTGCGAGTTGCAGTTCCAGGGCGGCGCCACCGTCTTGGGCGGTGTTTTCGAGCAGTAGCACTGGGCCCCAAACTCGGTGCCAAAGTATTCAAAGCTGTCGCAAAAGTTGGCGCACGCGCGGTTGGTAAGCGCCGTGTCCTCCTTGTCGCTGTCTCCAAACACGCGCGACGAGTCGTCCTCCCAGCACCCGATGAACTCCCAGTCGGCGACCTTGACCCATGTTGCAGTGGCGAGAGGAGCCGTCAGCGTCGTCTGTGGTAGGTTGGTTGAACTGAAGATATGGAAAGACCTGGTCAGCTGCGGTAGATGGATGAGTTGCGTTGCTTGAACTTACTCTGAAGGTCTGTCTAGCGTCTGTTTTCTAAGATCGCTAATTTTCGCGGCTTGGTTGGTGATCAGACTACCAAAAACTCCGACGATGCATATGTAAAGAATGAATATCAGGGCAAGGATGCAGGTAAAGATAAAAGTTGCGCGTCGTAATCCGTAGATCCTCTTTTCCGGTGGTGGAAGTGCTTGCGACTTGAGGCTTTCATCTACCAGAGCCTGGTCGCGTTTCTGCAAGTAGATGATATTTTCGGGGCCGTGGTCTTGCACAACGTGGAGGCCGTCGTCAATTCCTGGCGGGTAGTCGTTCTGCTGGTGGAGGTCTGCGTTGAAATCTGGCGCTGTGCTGTCCAGTCCCTGTTTCTGATCATCCCGCTGCCCGAGATAAAACTTGGCATGTCGGCGATTGTCCATGGGGGACGAAACGAGTAGTGCGAAGCAAAACACGCGCTAAGTAGAGGTCGGGACGAAGAACAATAGAGTGACTTGCTGAAAGGTCAAAGAAATCATGGTTTAAAGACGGGAACATGTTCTCGATCGACCTGGGCCGTTGTCCTGTTTATCATGTACGAGCCACCCGAATAAAAATCCCTGAGGGCTTCATTGCAACCATGGTCAAGATGGATGCATACCTGCAGTATCCCACGCTGGATCAGTTTGATGTCGAACTACATCGCCTGGGGGCGGCATCCTTCGGCCTCGAATCTATTTGGTTTGTCGTTTTATCTTATCTCTTTGCCACAAGAGCACCAGGCCCTTGTCAATCAACCGTAGAGATTCAGCCCTGCCAAGCTGTTGCAGGGTTACCGAAGAGCATGTTCAGGCGCTTAAAGTGTGTCACTACTTATGCATGTCCGGTATTGGCGACTCATGAAACATTGCCGAATGTCCCGGCAGGTGCGGAGTTCACAGGCCACAGTAGCCGCGACGCTTGATGAAACTCGACAGTGTTTGACTTAGCCAAGGATGGTGCTTACGAAATACCATCAACCCCTCACCAGACAGGGAGCTCACAACTACGGGTTCATGAATCGAATGCAATAAAATTTCTAGCTGACAACAACTGATCACAGCTCTTGGTTGCTTTTGAACTATGGACAAACTAGCTTATTGCATGCAATCCGTTGAACTGCACCAGTTGCTTGTCAGATTTTCGCGCCACCAAGTACATGTGCCTGATTTACGATGCAAGATGGCGATCCTCTCCTCCGTGGCTGGGGTTAAAACATGACAGGTTTGAGAATTTTCTTTTTATTAACCTTGGTCTCATCCTGACTGACCTTCGGTCCCGAGACTGTCCAGACAGACCGTCGGTCCCGACATCGAGCCCGAATTTTTGAGCAGCGCTTGTCTGCCTCGAATGACGTGCTGGAATGGCAAAACTGTTTGAGAATTGAGATGAACAGACAAGCAACCGCATTTGGATTCACTGAGCAGCGAGGCTAGAATTTGGCGGTGAAATACGCTAGTGCCCGTCTCCTTTTTCTGACGCACCTCACCCAAACGGCCATGCCACACCCAGTCGTCCTTATTTCACTTCAACTCCAACATCACATCCGGTATTGAAAATTATCTCTACATTCTAGAAATAACCAGGACTAAATAGGATTGCTGTCCTTGAAATAGCGTCCCCGTGGTTGCTGACGATGTGCCGGCAATGCTTCGAACATTGATTGCGAGGTAGTAGGTTGCGACCCGTTTTCGTCTTTGTTCCCTAAGATAGGGCATTCAAATATCCGTGTACTACCCAATAAAGCGAAAGTATGTATATACGCCCCAAGCCAGTCTACCGAGAAGAATACCCGAAGGTCGATCGTGGGGAAAGCAGAAGGCCGCGCCGCATTCCCGATGGTCGCCCGGTGGCTAATGTCGACGGCAGCTATATTAAGCTTAATCGAAGTCCCGATGGCACCTTATCCACCCTTTTGTTGAGCTTGGCGTCTTCTCAATGGCCGGATCTTCAGTGCTTCGGTTGAACAATGCGAACGTGCCGACAGGTCTTCCGTTCTAGATGTGGAGGTGGAGTGGCATGTTCCGCCCACCCTGCTGATGACGAGGGCTTGTCATGTATAAACGAATCAATATATTTAAATGGCTTGGCTTGGCTCGTTGTTGCTGTTCAACGTGAAATGGAACCGTGCCAAGGCGTTACTGTGGACGTATTGGGAGGGCGGATGATGGAGGTCCGGGTGCGACGCTTGAGCCATCCAATCGGCAACATGGACTACTCAATGGATAGTGCTCTCATGACCGTGGCAAAACATGCATCGAGGCCTTATGAACGGCTCTAATTGTTCAGTGGTGGACTTGAAGGATGAATGGCCCGCGATTCCGTAAACCGGGTTGACATTACACGATGGAATGGAATCAGGCACATCAAAGCCCGTGTACCATAGGCATATAAGTGAGAGATTATTCCAAGCATCAACAATAAAGTCTGTGCCTCAAGCTCTTCACAGAGAACCATACGATCTATCTAAGTGTCTAAACACAAACCAATTGTCAACATGCGATATCTTGCCACATTCCTCAGCCTTGCGGCCTACGTGCCCCAACTGGTCTCGGCCCACGGCTTCGTGCGTGGAGTTACGGTCAACGGAGTCTGGACCGCCGGCGCAGACCCCGTCTGGTACTACTATCCCACGGGCCAGTCTCCGGCCACTGCAGGCTGGAACGCTCTGAACCAGGACAACGGGTTCGTCGAGCCGGCCAATTTTGGCACGGCAGACATTGCTTGCCACAAGAGCGCTACGGCTGGGGTCAACCAGATCAGTGTCAACCCTGGCCAGACCATTACGTTCTACTGGAACACATGGCCAGAGTCCCACAAGGGTCCCATCATCAACTACATTGCCCCATACAATGGTACGCATGCCGTCTTTCACGTTGTTCCTGTAGTGAGTTGACATATCTAACACTTTGAAAAACAGGGGAGACTACGGCCGGTACCCTTTCATGGTCCAAGATCAGTCAAAGCAGCATCGTCAGCGGCACGACATGGGTGACGGACACCTTGATCGCCAGCAACTTCACCTCGTCGACGACGATCCCCGCCAAGCTCAAGGCCGGAAACTACGTCCTCCGACACGAAATCATCGCTCTGCACAGCGCTGGCAACGACAACGGTGCCCAAGCCTACCCGCAGTGTCTCAACCTCAAGGTCGGCGGCAGTGGCACCGTCACCCCTACGAGCGGAAAGGTGGGCAGCAGCCTTTATACTCGTTCCGAGGCTGGAATCATGTTCAATCTTTACACGTCCTACACCACCTACCCGTACCCTGGCCCGACCGTCTGGACGGGTGCCAACTAACATGTGAAGGATGGACACGTCTTGTACTACGCACTTGGCAAACGTTGGAGACATAGTAGCTCCGCCACTCGTTTGGAAAAATGTTTTATTCTCTTCTTCTATGAAAGACTATCGCTCATTTTAGGTGCTCTAAATCACGTCAGATCAGATTGTAGTCGGGCACACATGCCCGATTGGGGTCAGCACCCGATCTGTTCCCATAGCTTTCAAAGCCGCAAGCGGCGATTCAATTGTAACCGAAAGTTTTATGCAGATGATGTACTTCGGTGATTGGATCTATGGTAGTGAATACCCGTCAAGGGGATTATTGAACAAATTGCATGGCTCGTAGACGAAAGACAGTGCCCGCTCACCTAACGACTCTAAACGCAGCGACTCCCGTATCAATGCAAGTCTGATCCACCCCAGACTTAGACTGATTCGAAGTTAGTAACAGAAGCGTGCCCAAGCTTTTTCCCCATATGTCTAGCCTCCACTGGCAGCGGAGATACAAACGCCCTTAACTCCGCGTCGTAATCATCCATGTTCGAATTCCGGCCTCGCTCTTCGGCAATATGGGCGGGTCGTTTCCCGCCCTCAAGGATCAAGTCTGGACAATCTAAGCATCGGTAGTAATCACTCTAAGTTAAGCTTCATGTGCACACCATTAGTTTACCACCCATCCTCCCTTTTTCTCCACACTGGGATAGTAGTTGGTATTATTCGGACATCCGAGTGCCCGCGGTGGAATCAATAATTGGTCACTTGTCATCTGGCCGTCGGGAAGACTGGGCAAGGGGAAGGACCTAGGCGTTCTGTCCCGAGGGTACCGGACTTATATGTCGCGACCATGTTACCTCCGTAACCTCACTTCGTAGCGCTTGCCTTGAGTGTTGGGACGAGACTCAAGCTTGCATCACTAAGTCTACGTTACCGAATTTCGTGACTGGGGTTTTAGCCATACATAAAAGCAGCGACACGGCCACCCAGTGAAACATTTGATTCATGATATACAGCACAAAATTCCTTCCATCTCTATTCGTGATTATATCCAATGAAGATGACGGCGACAAACAACACCATGCGAGCCTGGATGCACACTTCCACCAATCTGCCCCTCGAGAAGGGCATGACGCTGATTGAAGACGCGCCATATCCTTCGGATCCCCCCAAGCCCAACGAAGTTCTCGTTAAAGTCAAGAGCGTGGGAATCAACCCGGCTGACCATCTTTTCTCCGAACTTGGCTGGGCAGCCAAAGCTCTTGTTAAGCCCAGCCCAATCGCTGGTATGGACTTCAGCGGCGAAGTCGTGTCGACTGGAAACAATGTTACTCTTCTGAAGCCAGGCGATCGGGTCTTCGGTAGAGTCGACACGCAAAAAGGCCAACCCGGTTCAATGGCGGAGTACACGAAGGGTGATATTGAAGGTTGTGTGCTGATACCACCTGGTATTGACTGGGACCAGGCAGCGGGTGTCGGTACGGCAGCTATTACAGCCTACGACAGTCTGGTTCTGAATTCGAAGCCCGGCGACCTGGTCTTCATCAATGGAGGTACCGGAGGCGTTGGAACGTTTGCCATCCAACTTGCCAAAGCTCACGGGTGCAGGGTGGTGGTGTCATGCTCAACTACCAAAGTTGATCTCTGTAAGCAACTTGGCGCTGACGAAGTTATCGACTATAAAACGGAGAATCTGGTCTCTGTTCTGAAGGGAAAAGGCAAGGTTTTCGACCTGGTCGTTGACTATGCATATCAGGAGGAAACGAATTTGTACAAGGCCTCCGACGAATTCTTGAGCGACAAGGGAATATTTGTCATGGTACCTGGTGGGGTATCAGGCGCATTAATCAAGACACTCAGCAAGAACACGCTCTGTCCATCCATGCTAGGCGGCGGGAGAGCCCCGTTTAAGGCATATTTTGCGAAAAGCAATCGTGTATCTTTCCAGCAGATAGCTGAATGGATGGCGGAAGGGAAAGTCAGGACCGTGATTGACTCTGTTTTGGAGTTTAAGGAAATGCCCAAGGCGATTGAGCAGATCAAGTCTGGAAGGAGCACGGGGAAGATAATAGTTCACGTTTAGTCCATTGCGACATTTGAGCTGTATGAGATTACCATAATCTGGAATAATGCGTACATCATGAGGATATGAGGAACAGAAATAGGATTATAAGGGCAATTTCTCAGAGCTGATGTCTTCTGCATAACCTAAAATCACACCCTTTAGCTTAACGGCTCAGAGATGTCATCGAGTCTTTGACAATGCGCCCATTTACGGCCAAGGTCTCATGGTTTAAAACATAATCAGATTCATATGCTAATGGGATATGCTAAAACCTAGGACTAAACTTCAAGCTTCTTTGTAAACAATAATTTTTGCTTGTTATAATTGAGTTGCGCACGCGTTTTCCTTTGGCTAGAACGCACAAGACGACGCTCAAATGGCATCCTCATCCCTCGACCCTGCACGAGTTCCTAACCACTGCAATCAGACTGTGGTTTCAAGAGCCATCAGATTACCTAAGATTGTGTAACGCACGCCATCGTGAATCCCACTCGGCTTAACTAACTATGTTTGTCGGACGAAATTTTCATCATCCCCACTCCTGCGCGACGGATTCCCCACCACCAATCTCCTCATAGAATTCCCGTAGAAATCCCACTTCAACTTGACAACAGCAACCATGTCAGAAGAACAGCCCTTGCTGCGGCCTACGGCCGAGCATATCGAACCGGAATTCGAATCGGCTGTCATTCTGGACTTTGAGCCCAGCAGCCCCGACAATCCCAGGAACTGGCCCAATGCGTTCAAATGGAGCATCGTGCTGATGCTCGCTTGTATGGCGTTCACAGTGTAAGACCGAGATATCCGTGAATGTCTGAATGAGGCAGATTGCTAAGCTTTGTCCAGGACCTTTACTTGCATCTCCATCGTCCCAATTGCCAACCAGGTCGTTGCAGATCTGGACAATGGCCAGCCAAGCTCGGCAGGAAGCGCGCTTCTCGTCACTATCTGGGAGCTCGGTGAAGCCGCTGGACCACTGCTCATAGCACCGCTCTCCGAGGTCTTCGGCCGCTACCCGGTGATGAACGTGGCCAACATCATCTTCATCGCAGCCACCATCTCAGCCGCCCTCTGCCAGAGCACGCCGCTCTTCATCGCCTGCCGCGCCCTCACCGGCCTCGCCGTGGCCGTCAACGTGCTGAACCCGGCCATCATCGGCGACATGTTCGACGCGGACCAGCGCGGCTCGGCCATGAGTCTGGTCATGTGTGCGCCGCTGATCGGCGGTGCCATCGGTCCCGTCGTCAGCGGGCTCATCGCCGAGCTGGTGGGCTGGAGAGTTGTCGTGCTTATCGGCGCGGCGTTGGCGGTGGCGTGCGAGGTGCTCTTCCTGACGTGCTTTCGCGAGACGTACAAACTCACCATCTTGAGGGAGAAGGTCCAGAAGATGGGCAAAGGTTCTGCTCGACCTGGGCCTGGTATCGACTTGGTGTTGAAGTCGGTATCGCGGCCGTTTGCCGTCCTTTTTGGCTCCGGCGTCTTGTCCGCCCTCTCGCTGTTTGGTTCTGTTTCATTCTCCTACTTTTACGTGCTCTCCGTCAGCTTGCCGAGTATCCTTCAAGATGTCTACCATTTCACACCTGCCAAAACAGGGTCCGCCTTCATGGCCCTCAGTAAGATTCTAAAATATTTTGCCCATCACTTCGACTTGATAACTAACTCGCAATAGGCCTCGGGTCTTTCATTTCGATTGCTATCTGCCATACGACTCTTGATAGAATCAGTATGCACCTTCGCGGTTCGCCCGATAAGCCGAATTTACCAGAGTACCGCCTCCCTCTTGTCATCATCGCCGCGCTTGCAATGCCATTTATCATGGCGGCATATGGCTGGATTGCGCAGTACCGCCTTCCCGTGTGGATTCTCTTAGCAGCGGCAGCCATGCTTGATGGCGTCACTCTATTAACCCTGATCCCATTATCGTCATACGTGGTGGATGCTACTAGTGTCTACTCAGCCTCGGCCATGACGGGAGTTATTGTCACAAGATGTCTTATGGGCACTTTTCTACCGCTCGCTACGGCACCGCTCGTCGATGCTTTCGACTATGGCTGGGCTTGCACTGTTTTCGGTCTCTTCAGCCTCGTGCTGGCACCGATTCCCATGCTGATTATGAGATACGGCGAGAAATGGCGACAACTATCCGAGTATACTCGCGAGTCTGAGGTTCAAGCATAGAGGATAACCACAAAAGCGCATCGGTTTTACTTTAATGACAGATATGGTAGAGAAACCGGGAACACGCAGGTATCGAGATAACACTTCAAGGACATACAAGAGAAGTAATATAGCCAATGAAAGAGTAGAAAGTACACAAGACCTAGAACTTGTTGGATATGACGAATACTTCTTTATCTTCACTTCTTGCTCGCTGTAAGCAGAAATATGGCATACCGAAAATAGATTTCAAAGATAGTTATCAGAGCAAAACCTAAGCATGTGAGGGCAAGGTCGCGTTCACTTGTTCCGGGCTTATGTAACATATCGTTGGTCAAGCTTCCAATTCCTCAGCCCAATATGCAGCCGACATCTGTCCCAATTGCCAACTCAACCGCCCTTTCTTTCCGTCAACCGCCCAAACTTGGCCCAATCTCAACCTGAGCATCGATGAACCGTTTGTGTGAAGAATTTTCTGGCCCGCCGCATCCTCATATCTTGTGTTCGGCATGTTGTGGCGATTCCCGAGCCGCCTTACTCTCCTCCTGCGATCGGTCGCTTTGCGATGTCTCTCCGCATGGCGATTACTAATCCTTGCCTTCATCGTCTGGACTGTCTACGATGTCCTACTTGTTCATCATAGTCTCCATCTTGCTGACCAAGACCACCGAGTGCAAGTAAAGCCCCAGAGCCCTGTTCGGGTCTATATTGCGAGTCTGCACTGGAACAACGAGCGCATTCTCCGTGACTCCTGGAACAAGGCCGTTCTGGATCTGGTGCTGGCTCTTGGCCCTAGCAATGTCTTTGTAAGCGTGTATGAGAGCGGCAGTAGAGATGGCTCCAAAGCTGCCCCCCGCGAACTGGACAAGGCACTGGATGCCGTGGGGGTTTCGCGCAACATCTCGCTGGACAAGACCACGCACGCTGATGAGATTGCATCGCCACCCCCCGAGCTGGGAAATGGCTGGATCGAAACTCCGCGTGGACAAATAGAACTTCGGAGGATCCCATATCTTGCTCGGCTGCGGAATATTTCCCTGCAACCCCTGAAAGACATGGCACAGCATGGGACCACGTTTGACTACATCCTATTTCTCAATGATGTAGTTTTCACAGTACGTCTTGCCATTTCTTATGTCGATCTGACTTAGAGATGCTAGTGGTCAGGAGTACGCATCGCAGATGTGGCCATACTTTCGATCATCCGCTTCCCGAGCGGCGATGAAACGCAGCGAGCCTGTTTCTGTGGCTAGCTGCTGGAACGGCATGGGTATGTTTCCGTATTCTAGTTTCTTACTATTTAGTCTAGAAAATAACCAATACCTGCTCTTAGTTTTTATGCCCGTGACGCCATTCCTAGGCGAGGAGGCGATTGCCTTTCGGGGCCTTGATGACACGCTTGCTGCTCAGCACCTCGAGGCCTCTGAGTGCTGTCTTATCCACGCAGACAACCCTTCATCAGCCAAACGTGGCGTATACTTGAACCCCAATGTCCGTGTTGGCTACAATGGCCGCGCTTACGAGCAAGTTAACCCCACCGGGTCGTGGCTCACTTACACCGAGATCTTCACCGGCCTGTGGAAAAACAGACTCTCGAGGTGGTTCATGACGCCGTGGTTCAAGGAGTGGAGAATCCGAAGTCTGCAGTCTGCGTGGGAGAAGCAGAATCCAGGTCACAAGGAAGCTGGGTCTATATGTATAATCAATGAGATGCAGGTCCTTGTCAAGAACGGCTGGGCTCATGTTTAACGGCGCTTGGTAGTATTGGGCTAAGGGACATTCGATTTGGTATAAGAATTATCTGAATTGGATACGTGAGATAATGTTATTTTGCATCCATGGGGGGAGCACACTCGACGCCATACCGCTCTACCCTATTTCACCACTTGTTTGACTGCAGAAGCCGTGTACGTTTCGATGAGAAGCTGTTTGTTGCAGGATGTCTTTAATTGCCTCCATTTGTTGTTCTGCATTTTCGCGCCCGTCAAAAGGTTTCCAGGCCCCTCATATTCTGTGGCTGAAAGCCAGGCAGCCGGTGCATAGTGAACGAAAAGCAATCTGGCGAGTCAAGTCACACATCTAGTCTAGAACACGACTCGCAAGTCTGAAATATTATTTGTGAGGTCTTCCAACGAGTCAGGTCGAAAGAACGATGGCGCCACGTGCATTCTTAATTCATTAACTTTTCAATTGCACAAGTAACCAATCTTTAGACGAGTCACCGCCCGCAATATTTTGCGGTTGCTCTACCCGGATCTACAGGGGATTGTCTAGCCGATGTTACAGTCCTGCAACTAAATAGACGACTGGATGACAGTGTTTCCCACCCTCTCAATTTATTGCCTACCCGCATGGCCCCCATTCAGTTGAAGCCAGGATTAATACCATATGCAGCGCGTTGGCCGCGTTCAACAAGCCACCATGCAGTAATACCCTGTCCCCAGCGAGAAGACTCACCAACCACCCTCATGCAATGTTATCAGACAATGGGCGAGAATGACCAGGGCCAAGACTCCCTGCGGCCGCAATGTCTTTGCGTGACCGCTTGTTTCCCCGCACGCCCAGGCTTCTTGCGCCTCTAAGCCCCAGCTCTGGAATGCAGCCAAGAGAGGCTATGGAGCAGGAATGCGCTATCCGCATTCAAGGCGGTGTTTTGTGAGCACAAATAGGGCTCACGAGCAAGACCCAAGGATCATGAGCAAGATCCAAGGGTCCCCGTTGACTCGTATCGGGGTTTTAGCGCTGCTGCAATAAGACGCCACCGACGCGGAAGAAGGTTTGTCTGATGCTGTTCTCGCCCATTTCTTCTCCATGCCCCTCCCTCTGCTTGCCACCCTGACCCGTGCGCTTTTTGCTCCCTCGAGAACATGCGGGGGAGAGCTTCGAAGCTTCATCTTTCTTCAGAGCTAGCAGGACACAAGAATCCCTCTTACCCCATCGACATCGACATTGCCAATTCTGCTTGAAAAGTAGAACTCTCGAGCAAAACACTCACCATGTCGTCCACAGGGACGGGCACCGCTTCGGCGGCCACATCGACAGCCGTCGCCAAAGCCGCGTCGCAAGGAGGCATCTTCGAAGGCCTCAATCCGACCGTGTACAATCCCGCCGACCCCATCGTCCTCTTCATCATCCAGGCCACAATCGTCATCGCGCTCACGCGGCTGCTGTACTGGCCTCTGGGCAAGATCCGCGAGCCCAGAGTCATTGCAGAAGTCATCACCGTAAGCAGCTAAAGTGCTTCCTCCCACCAGCGACTAATCATTCTCCTACGCAGGGCATCATACTTGGTCCATCCGTCATGGGCCGCATCCCAGGCTTCACCGATGCCATCTTCCCCAAGGAGGGCATGGCGCCCTTTCGACTCGCCGCTAACATCGGCCTAATCCTGTATCTCTTCATTGTCGGAATGGAGATCAACCTAGTGTATCTCCTGCGCAATTGGCGCACCGCCATTGGAGTCGCGACACTGGACATGGCCATCCCCTTTGGTTGCGGTGTTGCACTCGCCTATGGACTATACAACGAGTTTGGCGATGATCCCGAGCTGGCTCCCATCAGCTTCGCCGTCTTTGCGCTGTTTATCGGAATCGCCATCGCCATCACCGCCTTCCCCGTCCTCTGTCGCATCTTGACGGCTTTGAAGCTACTCAACACCAACGTCGGCGTCATTGTTCTTACCTCGGGCATCATCAACGATGTCATTGGATGGATCTTGCTCGCCCTCTGCGTCACCTTGGTGAATTCTGGAGCCGGAGTGACCACCGTTTGGATCTTGCTCACGGCCGTCGGCTACGCCTTGTTTCTTTCGTATGCGATACGGCCTGCCTTTATGTGGGTTCTTCGAAAGACACACAGCCTCGAGAATGGTCCCACCGAAGGCGTCGTCGCGCTCACGATTCTTCTGGTGTTTGCGTCTGCCTTTTTCACCAGCATCATCGGCGTTCACTCCATCTTTGGTGCCTTTATGGTTGGCCTTATGTGTCCACATGAAGGCGGATTTGCGATCAAACTCACAGAGAAGATTGAAGACATCATCTCTACCCTTTTCGTGCCTCTGTTCTTTGCACTGTCTGGCATTAACACGAACTTGTCACTCCTCGACAGCGGCATCATCTGGGGATATGTTTTTGCCGTTATTTTCACAGCCTTTTTCAGCAAGCTGTTCGGCGGCACGATGGGTGCTCGATTGAACGGCCTGGTTTGGCGCGAATCCGTCACCATCGGAACCCTCATGTCTTGCAAGGGTCTCGTGGAACTTATTGTCCTCAACATTGGCCTCCAGGCGAAGATCCTCAGCACTCGAACATTTACCATTTTCGTCGTCATGGCTCTTGTCACTACCTTTGCAACGGCACCCCTGACTAGCTGGCTCTATCCGCCATCGTACCAACGCAAACTGGAACTTTGGAAGCAGGGCAAAATTGACTGGGAGGGCAACGCCCTGGTTCCTGGCGACGATGACCATCACTACTCAAATGACCAGAAGGAGGTTGCTACACGACTGCTTGTGTATCTTCGAACAGATGGACTTTCTAGCATCTTCTCCACCCTCTCTTTATTCACCTCTGGTCAGTCTAGCAGTGACTCTCGCTCCTCCGCCCAGGCCCTATCGGAGAAGGATGCTGCGCACCCAGCCCCAGCAGGACCCCTTCAATCTGAAGAGCAGCCACAGTCACTGCTGAGGATCCACGGCTGTCGTCTGGTGGGATTGAGCGAGCGCAACTCGTCCGTCATGAAGGTCTCAGAAATTGAAGAATATGCCGGGCACGATCCTATCATCAAGGCATTTGGAACTTCTGCAAACAACACATCTCGCGACGTCATCGTTTCTGGCCAGATTGCTGTCGTCCCCGAGGACTCCTTCGCCGATACCTTGGCCACAGAGGCTACGAAGCTAGAAAGCGACCTCATCCTCGTCCCCTGGAGCGAAACGGGTACCATCTCCGAGCTCCCATCCTTCTACAGTGCATCAAGAGGCGACCCACTCGCTAACGGCGACTTTGCGCTCCTCATGAGCAACATCTTTACCCAGGCCAGATCCGTCGCTGCAGTTGGAATCTTTGTGGATAGCACTCTGCTTGACTCAACTGACACCGACGGCGCGGGACCAAGACAGTTGTCGAGGCAAATCTCTGGCTTGAGCAGATCTGAAATTCAGGACCCATCCACTGTCAAATTTCACTCTGCAGAAAGCCGCAAGACGAAGATGATCCGCGTCCTATACACAGCTAGTGCCGATGATGTCTTTGCCGTCCGACTAGCCCTACAGTTTGCGCAAAACGAACACGTTAATGTTGAAATCATCTCACTTGAGGGCAGCCAGCATCATCCGGATATCACATTTGCACAAATCAAGACCAGCGTGCCCGAAGGCATCTCAGACCGTGTGGTATTTACGGAAATTTCAGGCAAAACCATATCTATTGCGGCCAACCTGCTCAGCTCTCAACCCCAAGACAAGCGGTCCACTACTTTTATTCTTGGTCGCTCGGTTCCCAATTCAGGCAATGAATCCTCTGGCTCAAGCTCTGGCAACATCCGAAGCACACTGGGGCCAGTCGCTTCTAGTCTGGCTGAGGAGATCAAGAAGACTGCTGGTTCAAACATGAGCCTGTTGGTGGTGCAGGCGAGACACGTCGCGACAGACAGGCCCAGCATCAAGAGAAAAGCGAGTGTATACTCCAATGTCACCGCTGATTAGGAGTTTGAGGCAACACTTGGAATTATGGAGGCCTGTTATGGAATGAATGGCCTTGGGTTACATGGGTGTATTGACGTTATCAACGTAGTTTCAAATTTTATGACCGTGGGATATCACCTCACCAGCAAAGGGGATACTTTCGAAAACATGTTGTGACTGAAAGGGCTGCAGCATTACCGACTCACCCTTCTCTAGTACGCCGAGGATTTCCAATTCTCGCATTTTGGCATGACAACCTATTGTGGATGCATGAACTAAAAAGGCCCACCTTGTGTCAACGCGGGGGATCTGCTGTTTGACAAGAGGCGAAGAATCCGGGGCTGATGGATGAGCCAAACGATGAAACTTATGCAGGCGACAGTGGATCCATTCTTGAATGCTCTGGAAAGCTGGCCTATAGCGTCTCTTCTTGAGATGTTATCAGGCGATGCGTTGAAAGCCACGAAACCGGAGGGGTTCTAGTCGGCAGAATATTTACCAGCTTCAGGCTGTGGTTGGTGAGCTGTCACAATGCTTCCAGCTTAATCAACTCCGCCACCCCGCGAGAGCCCCCAAACCCCACAGTGGTTGTAGTGGGGAGGAGAGAAGCGGGAAAATATTTTGGCACAGTTAGTCTACGAATGATTGCTGGTGTTAAGTTATATCTCGGCATGTCCCCATTGCGATATGACTCAATACTGCTAATTTTTTGCGTCTTTTGATTATCGATGTATTAGAAAAGTATCGTTTTCGTTTGAACCTAATCCTACAAGAAAGGCGCCCGCAACATTACTCTCAACATGTCAACCTCACCCAAGATCAAGGTTGCCGTCATCGGTGTCGGTCTGATAGGCCCTCGCCACGCAAGAACAGTCGTGGCCAGCCCCGACGCCGACCTCGTTGCCATCGTCGACTTGATGCCAGGAGGAAAAGTGCTGGCTGAGGAACTAGGCACCGCTTACTACAAATCTGTCGCTGAGCTGCTCGACTCCCCTCACAAGCCCGACGGCGCCATCATCTGCACGCCGAATCACACACACGTGCCCATCTCGAAAGAACTGGCAGCCGGTGGAGTTCATGTTCTGATCGAGAAGCCATTTTGCACCGATATCGCAAGCGGGAAGGCGCTGGTTGAACATTTGAGAGAGACGAAGGTCAAGGCCATCGTCGGCCACCACCGTCGCTTCAACCCTTACATGGTCAAGGCAAAGGAGATTGTATCTTCAGGCGCACTGGGAAATGTCGTCGCAATCAACGGAATATGGGCAACATACAAGCCGCTGGACTACTTCGACGCTCCGGCAGAGTGGCGAAAAGGAAAGACTGGCGGAGTCATCCTGATCAACATGATTCACGAGGTGGACCTCCTGCACTACCTCTTCGGTCCCATCGTCAGGATCCACGCCGAAAAGACCATCTCCCAGCGGGGTTTCGAGGCTGAAGAGGGCGCCGTGCTGACCATCCGCTTCAAGTCCGGCGCCGTTGGGAGCTTCATCGTGTCCGACAACCTGCCATCCCCTTACAACTTCGAGGCCGGCACCGGCGAGAACCCGCTGATTCCCAAGTCGGGGCAGGACTTTTACCGCATCTTCGGTACCGACGGATCGCTGAGCGTGCCGGACATGACGACGTGGTCGTACGCTGGCAGGACCAAGTCGTGGCTCACGGAGCTTGTCGAGGAGAGCGTCCCGGTGCCCGAGGGAATTCCTTTCGAGCTGCAGCTAAACCACTTTGTCAAGGTCATCAGAGACCAGGAGACGCCGAGCTGTACAGCGGAGGCTGGTCTCGCGGCTTTGGCGGTGTGCCAAGCCATCAAGGAAGCGCTGGAGGGTAACAAAACCGTTGAGGTGGAGCAGTTTGACTTCTAGATTAATACCATCTTTACAAGGGTAGGAAAATGCTAATGCTTTTTCTAGTTGATTGATAGCGACGTAGTCCTGAGGCGGTGTTGTGAGCAAAGCACCGACGTCTTAGTCTTCATTACACCAAGAAGGAATAGAACATGAGTGTGTAAAATTAAACGTGGCTATGAAGACAAAAACCGACTGTGAACTTTCCCCTTTTCCTACACAGCTAGTGTTGACCGTTAAACTCTCGCTCCCGAGACCCATCATCATCGTTGTACAGTGTGCATGAATTGGCGAGATCGAGGTTGGGCCATTTATGATAAAGGAACGAGAAATAGTAAAAGAAATGGTAATGGCTCATGAGACAGGGCAGGAACGTGAGGTAGAGCCCAAGTCTGAATATTTTCTTTCGGAACATTTAATCCAGACTCAAAAAGCCATAGAATATTCCTAATTAAATCAATTCTTTGAATTGTGCCAATGATGAAGAATGTGTCTGTCTTGAAGTTTTAGTGACCGGTCAATATGATGTTTACCTACCCTGCTCGCGGATGTAGTCTGGATTTAGTACAACCAAATCCCTGCCCTTATCACTCTCCAGTGATAGGAATAAAATAGAGTCTCAGCGTCATGTCATGTTCCAAAATCATGCCCGTTGCTCAGTACACCCGGCAAAAGCTAGCTGCGGGTTCCTAATTGGACCGTGCTCCGCAATCGCGTCAGCATGTCTAGGCCATGTTCTCCGAATTATTACTCACACTCTGACTGTAATCTTCACGTCACACCGACGCCGATGCCAAGTCGCAATGTCTAACCACACCAAAACAAATCTGCAAAAATGAATCGAGCTCCATCATCGCCGCCGCGTCGAGCAAATGGCCGGCCGCAGGCCTGTGATCCTTGTAGGGCTCGTAAGGTCGCCTGCGATCATCGACAGCCGGTGTGCAATCGGTGTCGCAAGAAGGGACAAGACAGAGCGTGCATCTACTCGGCGTCTGCTCCGCGATTAAAGACAGCAAGGCAGTCGCCGAGCCAGACCCTTTCAGAGCCAATTATTTCCACTGAGCCTGCATTGCCAGCCGAAGCTATTGGCACAACATTGCCTAGTCCCCCTTCTGGCCCAGGTTATCTCGGCTTCACCAGCCATTCCGCAGTTTTCGAGGAAACCCGATACAGTCTATCACTCCTCCGCGTCCCGGACACAGGCCAGGATTACGGCCAAGGCTCTAAAAGTAAATCTAGACAAAACATTCATTTTCGAGATTTGTCTTCGCCAATGCGTGAGGCATGCCTCTATGTCCTTCAACATCTCCCTGGCCAGTCAAACGAGCTGATGGTCTTTCACGATGACCCTAAGGAATCCGAAGGATGGTGTCATGTAGCTATTTCCAGAATCATTCATTCTCTGCAAGAAATCTTTAGCCATCAGCGCCCTTTGACTGAGAGTGAGCTTGAGCTTGTTGCAGAGCAGATGTGCAACAACTCGACCCGTCCATTGAGAGACATACACACGAGCCCCAAAGAATGGATGGATCAATTCTGCGGCTCCAACCTCAGATGGGAATCCATAGGCCTGCTATGGCCGTACCTGGAACGCATCTCGGACTGTCTTGACGCGCTCCAAACCCGCCATCTTACTTGGATCCCCGGCAAACGATCCCCCGACAAAGCTCTGGCTTGTCTTGGCTACTGCATCGAAATCTCTCGCTATTTCAATGAGGGCAACTACCTGCTCCTCGAACTTTGTCGCCGAAAGGCCATACTAGAGTCCATCATTATTGGCGATGCTAGTAAGTTCCGCATCATGGAATAAATCACGTTTGCTAACAATCCGAGGTCTCCAATGCTGGAATTCGCATGGCATTTCATCCTCCATGATGACTTTCTTAGGATTGCACGTGCAACAAGCCGTGAAGCCGTACAAGCCATCCTTGTGTTCCGAAAATAAGCGCCGAATCTTTGCGGAAATATTCAACGGCGACAAATTCGGCGTGTCGTTTACCGGTCGCCCACCGCTGGTCAATCGTCGGTATTGCTCGACGCCGCTGCCACTTGATCTTCGAGATGAGGACCTTATAGCTGACGAGCCAACACTCATGGCTGCTGTTAATGCCTTGGATGGACGCGGTTGGAACACCAAGGGCGAATTGTATCCTACCACTCTCGTCAGGGGGCGATACCTGATTGCTACCATTCTGGATGAGCTGATTGATGTCGCCCTTGACACAACGACTATCGTCACTCTTGACCAGCTTCAGTACGTCACACCCCACCTGGTCATGATTTTGAGCTGACTGTAGCAAACAGAAACATCAAGGCACGCCACCTAAAGACAATGTCCGAGTTCCCTGCCAGTTTAGCCTATGACCCGGAAAACATGTTTGACTCAAGGCTCGACAGCCGCGCAATTTATACCAGAGTTTTGATTCATCTAGCGCATTTGCAGAACCTGTTTTTCGTGGAGAGGCTACTTCTTCGCCATGGCGCGGCCGACGAGGGCAACTTGCTGCTGACAAGCTTCGAGATGGTGGTGATAACGCTCGTCTTTTGGACGCACAAGGATCAATTCGCGAATATGAGACGCAATTTTGAGTGGCTTGTAAGTAGTGCCCCTGGAAACGTTGTTCAACATGCCGCTTACATACCAGGTGATGGCGTACGCAGCTCCTGCCGGCGGGATTCTATGCCTCGAACTCCTACGGCCATCATTCCATGGGACGCATCCCAAAGACTCCCGCGTGAGCCGGTCAGCTATTATACAGCAACTTAGCCTCCTCGTCGGATTTCTTGACTGGGTTCGCCCGCCTGCGCCAAACGCAGACCTTTGCGCGGACTGCAAGACCATTATCCAGCGCGTGCTGGATCACCACCTCAACTCTGGCACTGACACCGGAGGTGCTCTTCAATCTTTGAATTGGGATGTTGCAAGTGCTCCGGATTTCAACTTCGAGCTATTGGATACGTTTGACTGGATCCGTGCAGATTGGCAGTAAGGTAGAACTGGACAGTGTTGTTCGTGTGACAACTCGGGGGGATTAATGAGGCAAGCGGAACTCAAACAAAGGTCGCGGGGGTTTGATCCACGTTTCAGTCTGAATTAATTTCTTTTGTCTTGCCTATCCTTTATGCGACTGCCTCACCTGCTAGGCATCCATGCCTTATTTGTGGCGTTTTACATCAACGTTTTTGCTTTTTCTTGATAAGTACTAAACCTAAACTCCTCCTCCTCATCTCCTCACCGACAACTTGCTCTTTCCTCCCACATCTACAATATCAAGGCTATACTACAACCAAGCATCACATATCAGGTACTTATCCAGCAATCAAGGGCTTTGGCACTGCCTTACTAACACATTATACAAGGTTCCTTCCACCGCTTCTTAAAATGCCCCTCTCCTGCAGCGTCTGCAAGAAAACGTCAGGGGAAGCAAGCATCAAGAAATGCGCAAAGTGCTCCGACACGCCATACTGCTCGCGAGAGTGCCAAAAGGCGGACTGGAAAGCCCACAAGAAGATTTGCGGCAAGATGAATACTCAACCAGGCCGTTCTTCGGGCTCGAAACCTGCCTTCTCACCTCCTAAGGGTCTCAAGCAGGGTGTTTCTTGCCCCTTCACTCGGCTGGATAAAAACACCTGGCTTCATAACCGCCCGGAGACGGACGTGTACACGCTCCTCATTGACTCGTACCGACTGCGCGTCCAAGACGACTACGTCATGGAAGGTGGCGCGGATGCGGACAGCATCTACGGCGGAGCGCCCAACGGCCTCGTCGGCTTCAAGCGCTACCTCAAGGCCGTTGAGTCTCGACGCGGCCTTCTTCCAGAGTGGTGGGGCCCGGATAAGGCGCAGGTGTGCCAGGACTTGGGCATGGACAAGTCGCAGTGGTGCGACCTCTCGTGCAAGGTGGAAAAGAGCGACATCATCGAGCAGTACGGAGACGCGCAGTTCCCCATGCAGCTCCGGATGTTCACAGAGGCCGTACTGGGCCGAGGCCCTGGCGGATCCAACGGGGCGCCTATGAGAGGGGTGATGATGGCCATGGAACAGGGTAACTTGCCGGATGGTTGGGCAATGTCAATCATGGACAACACTACAGGCAATGTGACGTATCATGAGTCGTGAACAGAATTCTTGGGAGTGGCTCATCTCTAACCACAGTTTAGCATCGGCTGTTTAGACCGTAGTGCGTCACATTTTGCCTAAAAATGCCACAAATGAAACCGCGCTGGGTGGTGGTGATTACTGATTCTCTTCCGGTTTCTATCATATTCACTTCCGCTTCCGTATGAGCGAGCGCAGTCCATGGTAGATAGAGATCTGAAGTATCCTTGTTACATTTCTGTCTCGATCAATATACGAAACCTCGCCTTTGCCCGCCCCCTTGGTTGCTTTTTGCACCAACTCCACCCTAACGAATGCCCATGTACGCACAACCCTATCAAGGGCACTCATGTCCGGTAGACTCATTCCAATCTCAGAAGCTCGAGAGACTTTTCCCACAGCTTTCCTGGACCTTCCTCATCATAGGCCCAATCCGCCACACCAGTGCTTCCTCTGGCTGGAGGCTTAGCTACCTGAGTATCCTCCAAGTACAAGCCACCTTTGCCCTCAAGTTCGGGCGAAACTGCTGCCAAGACAGTGGTCGCCGCTCCTTGCTCGGAGCTCTTCCATACCTTTGCCAACTCCTTGTTATCCGCCCACTGCTGTTTTTGTTCGTCCGAACAATGGCGTTGGAGTTCAGTGGCAATACTGCCAGGGTGAACAGCCCACGAATGGAGGCCTTGGCCCCCGAAGCGCTTCTCAATTTCTCGGGCGGTCCAAAGATTGGCCGTCTTGCTCTGGCCGTAGGATTTCCAGGGCTCATACTCGCCCTCCAGAGTGAGGTTATCAAGGTGAACCGAGCCAGCCTGGTGGGCACAAGATGAGAGCAGGACAACGCGGGAGTTCCATTCTGGTGTTGAAGATGCAAGTAGGGTATCCTTGAGAAGATAGAAGAGAAGAAAATGACCCAGATGGTTGGTGCCAAATTGCGTCTCAAAGCCATCTGCCGTGCGGCCTTCAGGACAAGCCATAACGCCAGCATTCCCAATGAGAACATTGAGCTGGGAGCTCTTGGACTTGAAGCTCTCTGCGGAAGCCCGCACCGAGGCGACAGAGCCCAAATCAAGTTCCAGGAAGTGGACGCGAGGGCTGTCGGTCAGGTCGCCCAGTGCCTTCTTTGCCTTGTCGACATCGCGAGCAGTTGCGTAGATGGTGGCGCCAGTGCGGTAAATCGCACGGACAGTATCGATGCCTATGCCAGAGGAGGTGCCAGTTATAAGAATAACCTTGTCCGAGAGTTTCCCCGCTAGACCATAGTCATCGATGATCTGGGAAGCAGTGGGACGCGCATCGCCTGGTCCGGCGAGCTTTCCGTGAACTGCAACGTACTTTGATGTCATGTTGATGATAGAGAAGGAGGTTGTATAATGTTGGGACAGCAATCTCGAAATCAGTTAAAAAGAAAGTACATTTGGGCTTCACAGCGAAAGTAAAGTGGCGTAGGGGTTCTTTATAATCTTGGCTGTGGCTATGGATATAGTTCCTCCATTAGCATCCGCACATTAACTGTTATTGTGAGTTTCAGACGTCAGCAGGTTGCAGGAAGAGAAGGATTGTGCCTGAAAGTAACAGGTCGAGCGGCCCGGATAGAGAGTGGATCCATGTCAGCAAGTTGCATTAGTCGTCAGTGTCGTAACTTTGGGTGGTGTGGTTCCACCGATGACTAGCTCCGTCCTACGTTACTAACTGCCGCTCTTTTAAAGCATCCCTTTTAAGACATGTATAACACGCATCACGGGCTCCCCTCTGGCACCGCTATGACTCGGTTGGGCGTCTAGGCTTTATTTCTTATACAACCCAGAAGCTAGCCGCTACGCACCCAACCAGAGGAATTGCATCATTCTTGATAGATAAGGAGTTGTTTAGCCGCCGGGCAAGTTTTCTGGCTCCGCTGTTTATCAAGCAAGTTCTACCCAGATTGATACTTCCAAGGCCAATGAGTCTGACTTCTACACTTGCTCTGTACTTTAAATATGTTGAATAAGTTTAACAATTTTTATAAACATGACTTGTATAGACTAACTGCTCTATGCTTCATCTAGGACTGTATCTCAAAACCAAACAATTACATACAATGAAGTAAGCTTCCTAATCTTCGACTCTATCAGTTCAGCATCCCTGGGTTCTTCACCTTAGAAGCCCGACTCTTCACACGAGCGTCAAAGGGGAGCGGTTCGTCAGCCATAGTGCCGTCCTGGTTCTTGGTCGACCCGAGCACGCACGACGCGCCTTTCCAAGCCACCGCGGCTGCCCTTCGCCAGATCTCGGAGACGTCCTTGAGCATCATCTGCGTGTAGAACAGGCGGCCGTTTGCAGCCTCGTACTTGAAGTGCACCGGGTATCCCTCGAGATCGTCGACCATGTATCCGTTGACGTAGTTGACGGCGCCGGTGACCCCGACTAGGGGAGGACCTCCGTTGGTGCCGGGCAGCGAGTCTGCCGCGTCTGAGAGGATCTGCAGGGCATCGGCGTCGCTCTCGACGGCCGTGATAAAGCCGAGCGTGTCTGAGAGCAGCGTGTCAAACTCTTGCAGGCGAGTGCCCTTGACGCCTCCCATGGCTTGCATGGCGAAGCCCATGGGGCGACCGCCCAGCGCCAAAGTACGGATGCCGTGGTTGCGCGTGAGCAGGCCCGTCAAGATGGTGCAGGACGAGGCGCAGATGCCGTCGGTGACGATGAGGATGTTCTCCGGCCTGAACGGCGCCTCGTCCGGCTCAGAACTAGCGCCGAAAGACTCCATGAACTCAACTGGATCGAGCGGCGAAGAACGAGCCGCTGCCGTGACGTTTTGTCCGCCCTTGAGGCTGTAAGGGCCAAACCACTCCTTGCCATTCTTGATCTGCTCGCCCTCTGGGGTGTACGGGTAGCTGTCATCCAGCTCGAATTCCAAGCTGACAAGCGTCTTCCAGCTGGCCTCGGAATATGCCTCAAAAGCCTCGTTGGCACGGTAGCGACCCCAGTTACTGATCTTGCCCTGCGGGAATAGCATAGCGTAGAAGATCTCAGCCAGTAAGATGTATCCGCCTCCGTTGTTAGACAGATCGATAATGAGCTTGTCGCGATTCGCCTTCTTGGCTGCCTTGAAAAAATTGGACACCATGACCTTGGCCTCAAGCATGTACTCTGTGCCGTTGAAATCGGCCGGGATGCTGCCGGGCTGGAACTCTAGAACGGATAGGACAGCAGTGTCCTCGAACCCGGACTCGTTCAGAAAGTATCCAGAAAAGGAGTTGCGCGAATGCTTCACCACGGGGTAGGGGTATCCGGGGACCGTGGGAACAGCAGCAGCCGTCGACGTCTTGGACTCTACGGCGGTGCTAACATAAGTAGGTGTCGACTCGGCAGTGGAGCTGGTAGGCGCCTCGGTAGTGGTGGCAGGCGGGATCTCGAACAACTGGTGGAATTCCTCGCCCGAGTTGATGCCGCTGAAGTCGTTGCCGTTTAGAAATAGCAGCATGTTATCGACCACCTTGGTGGTGCCGTTGTAGAAGGACAGCGTGTAGTTGTCGGGAATCTCGAAGCCGACTCGGAGTGCACCTGAATCCCCTCCAGACGCTTGGCGTGCCAGACTAAAGAATTGACTGTTGTACTGGGCGTCGGGATCCTGCGCGTTACCGCCCCTCCACGCTGCGTCGTTCTCGATCCATTCCGCGATGGGGTGGCCGTCGATGCTCTCGAGGGCCGAAGGGCGATAGTCCAGCTCGCCGTGGTTGCCGGCCAGGATATCCCTCAGCATGAAGATGTTGGGTAGACGAACTCCGTCTATGGATACCGACTGGAAGAGGACTTGCGGCCGGGCGAAGAAAAAGGTGTTGGTGAGAGCCGGGCCGTAGGCAAAGTGACCATCGCCGGCGGCCCAGAACTATTGTGAACGAATTAGCACATATTTCCACAGCAAGTTTGAACTCGCTTACAATCCTCTCTAGGTCCGTCATGACCTCGTACTGAGTGTCATACTGGTCCTTCTGCAATTTGGTCCTGATCGCTTCGATGCCGCCGAGCACATCAACGCCAGGGATGAGGTATCCCTCCGGCGGGTCGGCCAGGTTCTCCAGCGTGCTCTGGAAAGACACAAACGGGAGCAGATAGTCGAGCAATGCGAGATCTCGTTTCTTATCCAGGGGCACTGATTTGAGGCAGGCGAGTCCGACCGACGGAGCGATGGGCAAAATGTTTACCTTGCCCGGGGTGGCCAAAGCCTCGTAGGCCTTGCTCACGATCTTGCAGGGCTCCGTGCCGCTGTCAGCGATGTCGCGGGCGTGGATGAGGGCGGGCATGTCGGGCAGAGAAGCCACTTCGTCCATGACGTGGTAGTCGGGGATCAGCTTGGCCGATGCCACGCCGGCGAGGGCGAGCAGGATGGTGGAAGAAATCATGGCGAACGACTCGAACAGGAAATCAGCTCCTCAATTCAATGTTGGACCACGTCGGGTAATGGACGTAAGGCTTGTGCTTTTGGGCCGCCCATCACTCCTGGGAGCTCTCCGTCTTATATGTAGCCATCGTGCCCGCTTGGATGATCTCAGACCTTGTAACGAAGGTTCCTCCTCCGCAACGAGGCTGAGCAAGATGCTGCTGAGACAGTGGAGTCTGACATGGGAGGACCCTGCGTAGGGCGAGATGAATTAGGGCTGAGATTTGATGTCCATCGTTGGATCTTTGGCCCTCTTGGCAAGCTGCTCAGCCCTGTGGACACACTAAGCCCTGTCGTGCAGAGAGGGCAGGGTCCAGTAGGTGACTCCAGAGAGAGCTGGGCGGATGATAAATTCTGCGAATTGAAGATGGTTGGTCCTGCTGGGGGCTCAGCTTCTCACGTAAAAGAGACGAATCGGCCGATATGTTCAGAGCCCGTGAGGTGAGTGAGCATCACTGCAGCTGCTGTTACCCTTCTCCACGGAACACACGGAGGGCGCAAGAAGTTCTACTGCTGCGCCCAGCTATTTTTACTCTCATCAACAATCAATAATACTCCGAACCAATGGCAGCTCTGTGCCACGTGGTGGGCGCTACTCAGTGTCAGCAAGAATGTGAACTGATCCACCGCCGTTTTTGCCCCTCTTATTTCCATACTGCCAACGGGACTTTGGTTGTCGTCGAATGTTTTGCCCGCCTTGGGATCTTTGGCAGCATATGCTGACACCCCTGGCTTGCTAGGCGCTTCGGGGCAGGGCACAGACGGAGACACCCGGAAGTTCGCTCAAGCATTACCAGAACTTGGTCAATTGCAGATTTTACGTCACGGAGCCTGTAGTGTTGCGAAGAATCAGTTGCTTTCGCATCAGATGAGTTCAAACTAAATTTGTATGTTCGTGTCATGGTTGTGCCGCAGAGACCCATATGTTGCCAAGTCTTATATGTAGCCCCGACAGCTCAACGGTCCTTTAGACATGTGTGATCACAAGTCCAGGATCAGCTGGTCAGCATTTCTCTCCGAATTCATGTTAGTCAGGTAAATCAGTGGCTGGGTGGTTTGTGTTCTGGCGGTAAGAGCATCATGATGGGGATCTGCAAAGTCACTCTAATCCTAGCATGGAAACCTTGCAGCGAGCGGCATCTACGATGGGCATGGAGTTTCATTTATAACGCAAACAGAATATGGCCGACATGACTCTGTCTTAGCGTACACTCTAATCTCAGCGCACTTCAATCTTGCAAGGTATCGCGTTGCACTCCAGCCTCCAGGCCAATGCTTGGACGCTTTGCTCGCGACCGGTGCCTTTTTGTGCTGTTGGGCAAACGTTTTCCGAACTTGGCTAGGGCGTCAGCCTGTTCGTTTCAAGGGTTTGGCTTACAGCCCAGGGACAGGGTTGGAGTTATCAGACATTGGTCAACTATAGCGAGCGGTAGAGACTTGAGTAGGCAAAGAGGGTCTTGCTTAGGATTCCCAGGGGCATTGGTTAGTGTGAAATCATTTCCATGGCGGGCATACCCCGTCCAACCAACGCACGCAGTGTCGGCAGCAGCAAGTTCCGAGAATCCCGTACAACATAACCCAAACATCACCCACTTCCAGCAATGTTACTCTACATTTTTAGGAGACTCAATATTTGTAGGCATAGCATAGCCTGGTTTTGTAGTGGCAGATTTTGAAATGGATATCTCAGTTCAGTGGCAATTGGTATGCTGACATGCATGATACATCTGTAGCACAGGGAATTGCCCTAGTCATTGCAGGCAAGCCAGTCCACGCTAACAAACAGTCCACATACTTTGCGGCCTACACGTTCTGAACATATGACATATCGCATCACCAATATCCTGCCTAATCTTGGGTACTGCTCGGACTAAGTCCGGTTTCGTCGCTATGCATCTTAACACACTTGTAGCGCTCACGACCTTTGCTACATGGTCAGCTGCTGTACCGCTACTATACAAATCCACCGGATATTCATGTCTTTCTAAGTGCCAATGAGCATTTTCTCTCTGCATTCTGTGAGATGCCTATTGAGAAGAGTGAGAGACGCAGGTCACTAGCTGTAGGGTCACTGGTAGGGGTCATGTAGGTGTAAGATTAATCTCTGGCCCTCTATTCTAGGGCCTAGGTCCGCTATAAATGCCTCCGTCAGGTGCTTTGCCAGTGAGTCGCCCGGGGCACGTGACAGTGATACACTGCTGACCATGGCACCTTGCTAACGATTTTCTTTAGTCAGTCTCGAAGTACACTACCTAGAGGACGTGCAGTAGAACACAAAAGCATTCGACTACCTTGTGGTCGATGACATGACGAAGGAGCTTATTAAAGCTGTAGTAGTGAATCAGCCGGGCGGCCATACAAACACCGACCTTATCCGTAGCAAGGGGAATGGTTTATTCATACTGCTGCATGGGTAAGGCCCTCTATAGCTTAGGAGCTTTATCGTCCTCGCTTCAGAGTTGGCACTAATGAGACCAATAGTGGTCCTAGTACAGGAAAAACACTCACAGCTGAAAGGTATTGGCCGTTTAGCCTTGCTCAAGGCATTACATATGAGTGCTGACTTGGCTCAGTGTTGCCGAAATTGCGAAAGAGCCACTGTGTCGAGTGGCTTGCAGCGATATAAGGATAAAGGCAGAGGATGTAGAGAAGGTCTGCTCCGCGAATTACCATACTGCAGTGCAGGTATGTTCTAACTCTTACTAGTACTTAGAAGTTGTCCTGCACTTAGGGAAGACGTAGGGCTGTGGTACTGATCGCCTTCTATCCAACCGTGCTACAACGTCCCGGCTAACTTGCCTGCAGTGGTGTTGCTCGACGAGGCGAATGTCTTCCTCGAACAGAGGTCTCTCCTCAACCTCGAGAGGAATGCTTTAGTTTCAGGTCAGTCACAGCATATCTAGGAGTTGAGAATGTAATTTATACTCACACGCTGCCATAGTTTTTCTCCGCGTTCTGCAATACTACGACGGTAAGATCCTTAGTGAACCTGAAAAGTCAAAGGGGGGCCTTTATAACTGATAAAAAAAGGCATACTAATACTAACGAGTAACCGCGTGAGTATCTTTAATGAGGCGTTCAAGTCTCGGATCTAGCTCAGCTTGCGCTATAACAATCTCGGTTAAAAGCAGCGGCATCAAATCTGGACAAACTTCCTCCTGCACTTGGACCATTTCTAGCAATCCGTCGAGGCCCAATCAATTTCTGAGTCGCAGAAGGTGTCGCAAATCGGATATGGTATTGACGTCTTGGGCCTGGAGAGTAAACTGGAAGTCCTTTCCAAGGCGGATCTCAATGGAAGAGAAATCCGCAACGCACTCTCGACAGCGCGGCAACTCGCACTATACCGCAAAGAGAGGCTGCGGTACCATCACCTAAAGAGCGTCATGGATGAGGCCAAGAAGTTTGACGAGTATCTAAAGGATCTACATGTTTCTCGGCAGATTATATCCTGAGGGACAGGCGTGAGAGATATGCATCTGACGTTTGCGGTTACTTCTAGGCTTGAGTGAATTCATCTCGCAGTTTCTCTCTCTGAATGCAACATAACGTTTCTGTCAATACGTACAAATGCCCTTTGACAATCTCATTGCTTAATCCCATTGCTCCAAAACAGCCTTCATGCATGCTGCCGCCGTTGCCGCCGCGTAGTCTTGCCACGTCTTGCTCTTATGACAGTCTGCATAGTCGCAAACGCCCTTGATGATCAGGCAAGGGAAGTGTTCCCAGACGCCAGCTCCCTCCATTTCGAAGGCAATGATGTTCTCGTCTCTCGCCACCATGTCGCGTTCCTCTGCCGACTTCATAACCTTATCACCGGACGCAACCGTACCAATGTGCACCACCAACCCCACGGCGGATGTACTCCCTTGCGAAGAACCCTGCGGCTGATTTGCCGTTGGCTGGAGAAGACGGCTCCGTGGCACGAGTTGGCGGTTATCGCATTTCAGTGCCTCGCAGTTAGAAGTCCGTGCGCAGTTGCAGGCTTTGCCCCAACTACAAGTCCCCGCCCAGGCCGGGCATTGTGAGGCGTCGCGGTGCTTGTGCAGGTATGACGACTTGTAAAGAATGTCAGCGTCGATACCCGGATATTCATACATGGTCTCGTCTTTGGAATTTTTGCCTGTGCGCAGAGCCGCGAGGTGTCTTTCTACTACGTCGAGGAGAACCCTTCGACTTTGGCGACCGTCCAACCTGTTGAGAAAGCCCCTGATCTCCGGGTTCGGCCTGCTGAGACTGTCATGAACAGTGTTTTTCCTCACAAACTGATTGGAGAACTGCCGACCAAGGTCGTATTGCACGAGGGCATCACTAATGATCACATCTCCCAAGATCCGTTCTGTGCGGTCCGACCCGAAAGGCACTCCGCCACAGATCCCGACCACGAGTGCAAACTTTATCCCGGTGAAGCTCGTGCGACAACTCGACGCAGCACTGGCAGCGATGCCCTTCCCCATGCCTGGCAGGTGCACAAGCACCACGTTGTGGTTTCCAATCGCTCCCACGGTGTACGAGTTGGTGTCGCCATGTCCTTTGCCATACTCCCTTCGATTCCAGTGTCGGTCGAGAAGCGCCAGAACAGCGTCGGCTTCTCGAGTAAGGGCGCAGAAGATGGCAATATCGAAGTCTCGACGGTCGTTTGGCCTGGCATCGCCTTTATCCGCAGTGGACTCTGCATACGTCATCGTTGTTTGCTCTATGCCAACATCAAACTGGGTCTGCGACTCCGATACGGCGAGTGTGTGTCTGTTATCGCGTCGAGCTACAATGCTAGTTTCCTCTACGCATGCTGCCTTAGGAAGACGCAATAGGCCTTCTGGAATAACGACTCGGACGATAGGTGGTTGCAAAGGATTTGTGTCGCTAGGACGATCCTTGTGGTCGGGCAACGTTCTGATTTTGGGAGCATTCTCAGTCATGACATATTCTTGCAACGGTGAGAGAAAATTTAGTACTTACCTCTTGTTTCCACCACTGTCGTTAGAGTCCGAAAACTTTCGAGAAGACCTAGCTGGGCAGACCCGTTGTCGAGGGGGAGCATGTAAATGTGATGAAATCATTGGATCACTATCAATGACTATAACACTTGTTGTAGCATCTGGCTTTTCGTTGATTTGGCGGCCTGTAAGGATCATAACTTTCAGTAGGGTGCTCTCCTCCAATCGCTGTGCCAGCCTCATGAAACCGGCTGGCCAGAGACAAGCGTCTTCGAAATGACGGCGGAGGATCTCCGCGTTGACAATTATAAAGGCCTCGCGTTGGTGCGATAGTGTTGTTTCCATGGTCGAAAACCAGTCCTTACATGATTCGGGCTGGAACTGGCTGGTCATGTCGGCGAGAAAGTCCAAGACATTTGGCACATCTCGTGGGTGCAAGATCTGTAGACACTGGACAGCCAACTGACGCAAGAAGTCGCTTCCTCTGCAAAACGACGATTCGTAAACCTCGGCGGGTAAGGGGTTTAGAAGGTAAACAACTGAATGGGTCTTTAAGATATGATCAACCAGCTCAACGCTGAATTTCTCCAATCGCTCCAGGGTCTGGGACGTGCCCTGGACTGTCACCACGGATGATTCGGGGTTCGATAGCCATTCTACTAATTCCTCTCTGTCCCAAATGTCCTCTGTGTAACTATGGTTTGTAGCACGATGTTCCTGAAGCGCTTTGCTGCGAGCCTTCGAAAATTCTTGGTCAACAACCGCGCCGTTACCACAAAGCGCTGGGAGCTGCCACATCAGAGACTCATCAGGTAGGTCAAGAAGTTCATTTTGCGCTTCTTCCGACGCTAGGCAGCCTGCATGTCTTGTCAGATCCTCAATATGACATAGCCTAACCTAAAAAGATTTTCAACAAGTTTTACGTACCGTTAATGTTGGAACGAAGGCAGTGAAGGTTGTCTCGATAATTCTGATTGATGTCCTTGTGAGTGCGGATACTGGAGTGATTTCTAGCCTGTGTTTTCACAGTTCCTTGGCCGCATAATTGCCGTTCAATTTCATCTAGCAGGAGTTGGTGTGAATGGTCCATGGCTTGGTCATGAACATCGTCTTTGGAGCTCATATTCGAGCTTTGGTTCGTTGTGCAGCCAGCACGAGGACGATCGCGACTGTCGTATTTTCTGCCTGCTGACGAGATATGATTAGCCCCTCCCAAATCTGAGGCATTAACCAGGGTTCGATTGCCAGTATGCAATGCTGATTGGCGAGATGCCGATCACGGGACGGCTGCCAAAGAGGCTGAAGTTTTAGCCCCCAACCCAAGAACAGGACATCCACCCCCAAGCTTGATTTCTCTCTCTTCTTACCCCGCGACTTGACACGTCACGACGCGAGCCTCGGCGACTACGGAACTCATGCATCCCAGCAATGGAGCTTCAAGATGTAGCCGACCGTGGCAGCGGGGACCCTTGCACCCGCTGCCGCGTGAGGACGGAGCGAGAGATCGATCACATCTCCGAGGCGACCCTTCTCATCTAGCATCAAAGGCTAGAAATGCGCTTGTCAGCGAGATGAGAGACTCGGAATATGATGTTGGTTAGTTCCCCTTTTGTCTTCTTCCTTGTCGCACAGCTGATATGGCTTAGATTCGCGAGAATCAGATTCGGTTGAGTCAGAGTCGGAGCAAGAGCGAAAGCCGCGGCGAAAGCGAAAGCCACAGCGAGAGTCACAGCGAGAATCAGAGTCAGAGCCCCATTCAAGGTATCGGCCCATCTTCACAATCGATTGGCACAGCGAGATATGTCGGCTTCTTGAAACCCCGCCTGATATCTCCGACGATGATCTGCTTGAAGCCATCAATGTAGCATCTAAGACGCTCAAAGAGGTTGAACTACTTAGATCCAAGACGAAGATGCGTCAGGGCCCGCCCAGATTTCAAGTCATCCACTCAGTTCGCTGCGGGAACTCAAGAGCTGAGGATAAGCTCTATCTTGACCAGCCTTGGGTTGTGGAGACGGGCCCGTATAATGCCCACCTGAGGGGGAGCCAGCCCATCCATAACTTCGAACTCTACCTTGAAAGAAACAAAGAAGTGGCTTTTGTCGTGTATAGGGACTATGAGTGTTGTGGGAAGCCCCCCAAGTCTCGTTCTAGGCCCCAGACCGAGAGAGAGATAGAAGTCGATACTTCATCTCTATGGGAGAGGGAGCAAGTTGCTATCCTCCTCCCAGACTTGAGATCAGGGCTAGCAGACCTAGCTAGCACCGCCCTTCAGGGAATACCTCACCCGGACTTTGAAAAAGACAGGGAGATTGCTCACCCATTCATCTGGTGGTTTCACCGGCGCCAGCAGATTAAGGAGGCCATAGACACGCTTCACCCAGCAGTACAGCCATATGTCCACTTATTCCGTGACTACGTTCTCGACCGTATGATGGATGAGTGGGGAGTTGTCGATGAGTTGCTGGAGAAAAAGAAGATGTCTGCTCAATATCTGGATTACCTATTTGTAAGTACCGTTCAGGCACTTCTTTTCTTGCCTTTATGCGGAATCTCATCATTGCCAGGTTCCAGATAGCATCATGATATCAACACGAACAGGCAGTGCCCTCCAATTTCTGCAAGGATTTGTCGCACAAGACTGGCTCCGAACGGAACAGTCTAGCACCGGGCTTTCGGGATGGATCAAAGGATCATCATGGAGCTTTGATGGAAAGTTTCAGAAGACAACCGAGCAGCTATCTGTTCACCCACTACCGTCTCAAACCGAGGATTTTGACATTGTCGAGCTGTCTGTTTATCCAATGGAATTCGTGAGCGACGTTGTTGTTCAAGCCCTTCGCAAGCGTGGAGAGATATTTTGGAAATGCCGCTCACGGAACTACGTCTCATATAATCCAACAGGGACTGACGAGATTCACAACACTGTGAGCTAAACCCTACTTAGCCGGATGTTTTGTTTTACTAAGCTCTCTACCTAGATGGTCTCTCGATTCATGGTAGACATCGCCACCCACAAGCAGATGCATCCAGATACCAAGGCTAAACCGGAACGGCCTCCAGCCATATCGGAGGAGATTGGCTCCGAGGAGATGTCACAAGATAATCCGAAGCTCGGGGATGAGTTCTTTATGTGCCTCCCTACTTCAATACCAGGTTTCAATATGGACAAAAAGGAATGGGGTAAGATAACCTTCGATCAGGTCGGCTTCTATCAGCCCAGAAACTAATATTCGCTATTTCAAAGTGAATCTTGACGTCCACTACATAGAAGACGTTGTTTGGAACACCGAAGCCTTCGACTTTCTCGTTATTGATCAAGAAACCAAGGAGCTTGTCCAGGCCGTGGTTACGAACCAACTTCACGCGAATGAGAACGCCGATCTCATCAAGGGCAAAGGAAACGGTCTATTCATTCTTCTTCATGGGTAAACACACTTAAAAAAAATTGTATTTCCTTCAAGCTAATAATTTTTATAGAGGGCCTGGAACAGGCAAGACCCTGACGGCTGAAAGGTATGTAGAGTCGCAAGATGTAAGAAAAGGTAGAATCTAACAAGGGTTTAGTGTGGCTGAAATTGCGAAGAGACCTCTCTATCGGGTAACCTGTGGAGATATTGGGACCAAGGCTGAAGAGGTCGAAGAGGTACGTGCCCATGTTGACAAATCTGTAGCTGAGCGATGTGCTAATTTTGCACAGTATCTTCAAGTCGTCTTGCATCTCGGCAAGACTTGGGGCTGCGGTAAGCCTATGGCGTACTTGACTTTTGGGAACTCGCTAATTTGGTTCAGTTGTTCTACTGGACGAAGCGGACGTCTTCTTGGAGCAGCGCTCTCTCGTCAACCTCGAACGAAACGCTTTAGTTTCTGTATTTCTCCGGGTTCTAGAATATTACGAAGGTGATAACCGCTTTAAACTTGCAGAAGGAGATTATTTATTAACACTTGGATTAGGCATCCTCATCTTGACAAGTAACCGTGTCGGCATTTTTGATGAGGCTTTCAAGTCCCGCATCCAGCTCAACCTGCGGTACAAGAATCTCGACAGAGACCAGCGGCTGCAGATTTGGAATAACTTTCTGCTGCGCTTGAAGCGGCTCGAGAAAGAGAGGCTTGCCAGCGGTGGCAACGATGCGGGAGACTTAGATTACGGGATCAAAGCGGACGAGATCAAAGCAAAGGTTGAAGAACTTGCTGACGTAAATCTGAACGGGCGTCAAATTCGGAACGCCATCTCGACCGCCCGCCAGTTGGCTAGGTATCGTAAGGAGCCCATGGCATACCGGCACTTCGAGGTGGTAATCAACGAAGCAAAGAAGTTCGACGAGTACTTGCTGGAGCTGAATAAATGGTTCTCGTCGGATCAGATTCAGAGGGATAAGAAAGAGCGATAATGTTACATCTATCGGCTATTTGAGACATCCGCTGTAATACGGATCTTCCGTTGCGGAATGCTTGCTTTTGCCCCTTTCAGCTATGACGCTATTCGCATCCAGCTGAATGTCAGCTACCGCGCACTTCCCCGCTATTTCCTTCTATAATTACGGTCCTTACGGCCCTCAGTTAGCCAGAAATCAAGAGCTTCTATTCACATCCAATGCACCCTTCCTCATCAGATGCGACAGATAATTCTCCTTGGCTTGCGCGGTTTATAAGTAACTGAACATAGACTAAGTCTCCCACCTAGAGTAATCTTTTATTTATTTATATCATGTTACTACTAGGTGCTATTTCTAGTTCCTCCTGAAGTGTCTCTTACGGCTGCTGAGTACCTTATCCCCTATAGACTAAGGGGAGTTTGCGGGTTTGGCTCCTTCTAGGTGGCCCGTGCTGCCGGAGCCCGTGGCTGATACCTGAGGGGAGCTACAGTAGTGTGCAAAAGTTCTGACAATTTCCCGATTTCCCCGCTCTTGCATCTCAAGCCGCGACGCGACCATGGCAATATAGTAACTTCATAATGCCATAATTTAATTACACTATGCCGCGGGTGTATGGAAAGATATATTATAGTCCTTATAAAAGGATGAAGATTATATATATATATAAATCTAGTGTTATAAATAGGTCAGGACCAGGTTCTCACTAATAGAAATAACAAGCCTATAATTAAATCTTTTACTTTAGAAATTAGATTAAACAATTAAGACTTTATATATAATATATAAAACTAAATTCCTAAGTACAAATTACTAAAGTAAAAGAACTATAATAATATAAAATATAATAATAAGTATATTTAATAGTATAGCTATTAATAATAATATTCCTTAAGTTAGATATAAAGAGAATTATAATAAGTAATAGTAATTACTAGTTCTTATATTATACTAACCCTTTCTATAAGATATTAAAAATACTACTTAAATAGTATATTAAAACTAATAAAAATCTTATTAAATACAGTTCTTATAGAAGTATACTTAGTAAAAAAGCTTAAATCCTATAAGTAAAACTAAATAATTATAAAAAAAACTTAAAATCCTTAAATTAATTATTTTAAGAGATCTACTTATTATAAAGAGAGTTAGAACCTTCTTTTTTAAGGATAAAAATACTAAGGTTAGATAAATCTTCTTAATAAAATCTAATAGATTTTTAAACTTTATAAAACTCTATTACTATATATTTAATAAATATAGTAATCTAATTAGACTTAATAAACTATAAGATAAAGAACTCCCTTTTAATTAGAATTCTATTAACTTATATTAAATAAAAGAAGCTTAGAAGATAATAGAAAGGATTCTTAAAAAAGTAAAAGAACTATAACTTCTTATAAATCTACTAGGCCTAAAGTTACTTTATACTTCTTTAGAATTAAAAATAGTAATAATAATAGAAAATAAGGACATCTTTAAATATAAGGATCTTAAAGACTTTAAAAACTTTCTAATTACTTAGTCAGAAGCTATAATACTAATAATAACTAAGAATAGACTAAGAAGACCCTTTAAAAAAGAAAAATAGCTTTTAATAAGACTAAAGATTAGAAGTTACTTAATAATAGTGTAATTAGACTATATACTACTAATAGATAATAGTATCTCTAATTTAAAACTAAGAAAATTCTTTTAAAGAATAATTACTTAATATAGAGAGTTATTATAAAGGATATTAAAAGCTCTTATTAGTAATATACGATTTAGCCTGTTAGTATTAAATCAAATCTCTTAAATAATAAAACTAGTATATAAGTAAAAAGTACTATTAAGAGAGTTAGAATTATAAAAGTTAGAATCTAATAAAATAATCAGACTATTATAAAGTTAAAGAGTTAAAAGTTATTAAAATAAAGTCATTTCTTATAATAAACTAGATAAGAATACTATTAAAGAAGTAAAGCAGTTACTAACTTTAGTAGAGTAAGTTTATGCTTAGTATTAAAAAATTTTTACTTTTAAAAATAATAGAAAAAACTATTAATATAAACTATAGAAGATAAATAAGCTTTAAAATATAATAATAGCCCTTATTAATAGAATAAATAACATATATAATAAGCAAGTAAGATAAATAAGCAAGTATAATAAAAATTCTAATCTTTAAGATTTAAATCTTAATAAAACTATAATAATACTATTAATTAATTAAAACTAATTATTATACTCTCCTTTAAAAGTCTTAATTATAATCTAATAGGTTCTTATATTATAACCAGCTTTTTTATATAACATACTTAATAAGCATACATTACATCTGTTAAACCTAAATAAATATATAAATATATATAACATATATAATAAGCAAGTGTCCTAGATAAGCGAGTATCTCACTCAGATTTTCATTTTAAATTACGATTTTAAAATAATTCTTAAAAACTCAAACTAATTCTAAAATAGCTATAGTTTTAAATATAACTTAATTATAATATATATTATCTTTATAAACTTTCTTAAGCTATATATACTTATAGCACTAGTAATATAAAATTCGTACTATGTTTTTTAATATTTTTATTTATAATTAGCTTAATAAATTAGTTAGAAATATAAAGAAAATACTATATTGTACCTTTTTTTTTAAAAAGCTTAAAATTAATTCTTTAGAAATTTATTTATTAAATAGCCTATTTTAAAAAATCTAAAATATGTACTTTTAGCTATATAGTATAGGTAGGATACTTACTTGTTTAGGACACTTGCTTATTATATATGTTATTTCCTTTAATAAGCTAAGTTTTAAGCTTTATTATAAGCTTAAAAATTCTATATAAAATCCTATTTAAATATATTAAAATACAGTATTAATAACACTATTCACACTATATAACTAATAATAGCTAATCGGCCTAATATTAGTCCGTGCTTTAAAATCAAGCAATTTTGCTTTATAATTAAAGCTTTCAATTCCTCCGTGATTTGAAATCAAGATATCTCGGCATTTCCTTGACATATAATTACAAAAATAATACCACTAAATAGCTGAATTTTTGGGCTTCTTAATAGTATACCTTATGTCTTAGTGACTACATATTTACTGGCTTAATTTGTCTATAAAAGAAGGACTACTCCTAGGACTTATTTTCTCATATAATAGAATCATACACTATCACTATACACTATAATACACTATCTTCTGATAAGACTCTCTTATCTTTATATACCTCTTATTTTATTACTCCTTATAAGAATATCCTTATATAAGCTATAAGCTTATACTTCTACTGCTCAGTGACCTCTAACAATCTATAACTAGGTCGACCAATCAATCGAGTCCTTCGTTTTATAATAACTCAAGCAATGCAAATACGTAACTATATAGAAACGCAGTAATGAGGAACGTAGTAGCGCAAAAATAAAAGTCCGAATAGCGGTTTTAATAGTGTTATAAGGGTTTATATTATATATTAATACTAATATCTTATTATTTATTACTTTACTTAAGTTTTTTATTATTATAGAGTTTATTTTTAATTTATTTACTTTTTTTAAAAAATAATATTAAGTATTTATTCTTTATATAACTGACTTATTAGTAGTTATAATTATTATTTATTTATATAGCTTAGGTCTTAGGTAATTAAAAGATTATACTAAGTGTATTTCTTAATTAACTATAGTTTACTTGACCTTAATTAGGCTATTTATTAAGGATTTCTTCTTTAACTTTCTTTTAGTAAGAGTTACTATCTTTTAGAATAAGTATAAATCATATTATATATTTATTACTTTTCTTAACTATTATAAGGATTTTTCTATTTATACTTATTAAGGGTTAGCTTTTTAAAATCAGAGTCTAACTCTAGAGCTACTTAATTAGAATAATTCATCATAAAAAATAGAATCTTAATAATAGTTTTAGTTTATATAGCTCGTTTTTAGCTTCTTTCTCTATTTTATATAACTAGCTAGAGTATAGTTATAGTATTCTTTTAAAAGCGCTAGTTTTATTATAGCTACTTTTAGTTATAATAAGTATCTTTAAAGAGTACTAGTAGTTAGTAGATTAAAGGTTCTTACTTTTTAATATAAGCTTATACTTCTAATTTATCTTAAGGCTTTAATACTTATTTTTAAAATACTCCATTTTATTATAATTCTAATACTTAACTTTAGAATAGTCTTATTAGACTACTTTAAGTCTTATAAGTCTAACTTAAGTTTTATAAGAAGTATTTATTTAATTCTTATCTTTTTAATTATCTTAGTTCTTTAAATAGTATAAATTATAGTTATTTCCTTAACCTCTTTATTAGTTTTTAGCCTTCTCTTTTTATCTTTTATACTATTATTTATTAATTTTAATAACTATAGTAATATACTTAGTAAGTATATTAAGTTAGTTAGCTTTATATAACTTATTCTTAACTTCTTCTTTAAGTCTTTAGTAAAAGATTTTTATAAGTATATTATTATCCTATTTTAATTTAAAGGCAATTTATTAGAATATAATAGTATAAATAATAGATTGAATTTACTTAATCTTATAAATCTTAATTACTACCTGCCTTTCTTTATTAACTATATTAAAATTATTTTTAATTATTTTTTTTAAAATTCTCTTAGTCTATAAAGATATTAATAGTATTTTAATTCTAACTTACTTTATTATTATTTAAGAAGTCCTTTATAATTAATTTAAATTAATTCTTAGTATTCTTAATTATTAGGTTATTTATAAATAATAAGTATACTTTAAATAATATAAGATATTATAAGAAGAATTAAAAGTATCTTTTTATATTAGTAATAAATAGAATTATATTACTTAGTAAATTATTAAATAGTTTAAGTTTTAATAGCTTAATAGTCTTTTTTAAATTATAGTTATTATTTATAGTTATAGTAAGTACTATAACTAGTTAATTTTACACTTATTATTATAAGGTTTAAATAAAAGCATAAAGTTATTAAACTTCTATTACTATTTTAGCATTATTTAATAAAGTTATACATACTAAAAGTATAAGTATATTACTTAGAATAATAAAAACTCAGTTTATTCTAAATATACTAACATATATAATAAGCGAGTATCCTAAATAAGCGAGTATCCTACTTATATTATATAACTAAAAGTATATATTTTAGATTTTTTAAAATAGGCTATTTAATAAGTAAATTTCTAAAGAATTAATTTTAAGCTTTTAAGAAATAAAGTTATAATATAGTATTTTCTTTATATTTCTAACTAATTTATTAAACTAGTTATAAATAAAAATATTAAAAAACATAGTATGAATTTTATACTACTAGTACTATAAGTATATATAGCTTAAGAAAGTTTATAAAGATAATATATATTATAATTAAGTTATATTTAAAACTATAGCTATTTTAGAGTTAGTTTGAGTTTTTAAGAATTATTTTAAAATCGTAATTTAAGGTAAAAATCTGAGTAAGATACTCACTTATTTAGAATACTCGCTTATTATATATGTTAATAGTATAAAGTATTACTTAAGTTAATATATTAATATATTAAATAAGAGCTATTAATATATAATAGTTAGACTTATACTAAGGCTCTAAAGTAAGTTTAAAGTATATAATATTTATAATTAAATAGATTAAAGATATTATAATAAGTAATATAAATTATAATCTAATAATAATAAAATAGTAAATTTAATATAATTAAATTTATTAATAGTTAGTAAGACTATTTTTATAAAAGTATTAAATAAATATACTTATATACTAAAGGTATTTAAATAGATTATAATTAAAGACTATAATTTATCCTTTTAAATTATAATCTAGAATTATAATTCTATATTAGATTATAATTAGAAATTATAATTCATTATTATAATTATAGTTTTAAGTAGTAATTTAACGGGATTAGTTAGAAATTAATAGGAGCGGATGTGGTTAGTTAGCGTTATATAGTCTTTTGCAAACCGGGCTATAATAAAAACAACTCAAGCAATGCAAACACATAATATAGAAATGCAGTAATGTAAAAACAAAAGTCTGAACAGCGGTTTTAATAGTAATAACTTATAATTATATTACTTAAAACTAATCTTAAAGTAATACTTTAAACTTTATATAGTTTTATATAAGCTTTCTTTTATTATAATAAAAAAAACATTTTATATAATATATTATAATTTCTTATTATTATTTCTTTAAAAAGAGAGATAAAGCCTACTTAGCTCTATAGTTATAATTAAAAATTATACTAATTCTTTTACTTAAGGTCTTTTAAGAGGTTTTTATAATAAAAGCATAGCCTTATAATATTACTTAAGTATTAATTATTAATATATATAATAAGTAAGTAAGCTAAATAAATAAGTAAGCTATAAATCCTAACTTTTAAAATTAAAACCTTAATAAAACCGAAATAAAGCATTAAATAAATTAAAATTAATTACTATCCTCTTTTTTAAAGATCTTAATTATAATCTAATAGGTCCTTATATTATAACCAGCCTTTCTATATATTCTATAGTACCTTTCCTTTAGTAGCACTAACCTCCTTTAACTATTACTTTTTAATAATTTAGCTATTACTTATATATTAATATCTTTCTAATCTATCTTATTCTTTCCCTTATCTAAAGTTATCTTCCCTCCTTTATATAAGTAGATTCTTATTGCTTTATATTACTTACTAAGAGTCTTATTTACTTATTAAAGGATCTAAACCTTAGACTTTAATAATACTATTTAATATATTATTACCTTTATTCCTTTAGAAAATAACTTAAGTGCTTTAAGAATAGATACTAAAGAGCTATTCTAATACCTTCTTATATATCTTTTAAAGTATTTAAACTATAAACTGACCTTAAGTATTATCTTTAGAGTCTTTAAGACCTAAGAGTTAGAAAGGCTGACCTTCTTTATAGCTAGTATTAGAATCTGTAGTTATATATTAAGCTTTAATATAATATTTTCTAGGTTAAAAGGAATAAGTCCGGCCCCTTAGAAACCTCTTTTAATATTATTCTTTATTATAATAGCTTTATAAATAATATAAAAGGCTAAGAAGAACTTAGTTTTTAAAATATAAATTATAGAATATTTAATTAATTACTTAATTACTTAATTATAAGCTATTTTAAATAGCTTAAAGTATTTAATATTAAAAGGCTAGAGTAAATAAAATAAATAGAGCAGTATATAAAGTATAATAATATTATTCTCTTTATAATATTTCTTAAAGTTAATAGAGTAATAACTTTTATATCTATTAAGGATTAGAAGATAATAATAATTAGTTAATTAATCCTTTATATACTAATTAAAGTACTTAAGCTACTTAAGACCTATCTTATTATTAGTCTATCTATTTTAAGTTATTATAATAGCTTAATTGCTTAGAAAGTTACTTTTTTAATATTAGCTAATAAAGTAATATTAGTCTATAATTATAATAAATAGCTAAATTGCCTAGCCTTTTATATTAATTGCTTAAATAATTATAATCTATTTCTAATTTCCAGATTATACTAATTTTAGATTTTTATGCTTATTTATACTTATAATAATCATTCTACTTATAATTATATTTATTATAAAGCTAATCTTATTAAAATTATAAATATTAACTAAGTTAATACTATATTTTATAATTATATTCTCTATAAGCTAGAACTAATTATAAATAATAATTAGATTTTTATATTTAGCTCTCTAATAGTTATATTTATAAAAAAAACGTATTTTAAAGTCTAGTTATTACTTAATAAAGTTAGAAGCCTAGTGCTTACTAATAGGTAATATATTATAATTAGTAAGTAATTAGTTAGCTATTTCTTTAATACTATACAATTATAAAGAAAATCCTTATAAATCTAAGTTAAGAATAAATTAAATAATAATCTACTCCTCTAGATTGGATAGCTTATATAATTTAGGAATAGTATTACATTAAGATAGTATACCTTTCTACTAGTAATATAAGGTATTCAATCTATATTATAGATCTCTATAGTGCTTTAAATACTTAATTTTAAGTCATTTTAAAGGGCTTAAAGAGTAAGAAGGATATTTCCCTCTTTATTTAATTAAGATATCTTTAGTTATTAAGAATTAATTAATTAATTAAAGAGATAAAAGATTAAGGGATTTTTAGCTTACTTACTTATTTAACTTACTCACTTATTATATATATTATATATAGTTCCTTCTGTAAGTTAAATTCACCTTTAGGAAGGAGAATGTTATTAAGAAAGTGATAAGAAATATTAATTGGGTTTATTATAGTTAAAGAAAGGCATAGTAAGTAGAATTGACTTTATAGAAGCTGTTAATCGTTGAATTGAGGGTCTAATTTGCACCCTGTTACCCGTCTTTAAAGAAAAGATCCTTCTTACATAAGGATATTATTATCAGAAAGCTAGCATAGCACTTAGATGACTTAATTATGTGTATATTATATATATATATCTAGAAGGTCTTCTAGCTATAACTACATATATATTCTAATTATTACTAAAAGTAGGGGCCTAAGGTATTTATACTAATAAGTAGTCTTAACTCTAGAGGTCACTATATAACTGCCCGATTAAGTGCTTTATATATAATCCAATCTAATACGCCCCTTTAGCTTAAGAGTATTACTATTAAGCTATGCTCTTTATCTTTCCTTAGTTATTCTAATTAATTAGAAAGATCTATTAGCTTAAGCTACTAAGTGAATTTAGTAAATGCCTCTCTTAGTAGGCTCTTTATTAAGCTATTAGTAAGTAATTATATTAATAGGGTATAGATTACTTTAATCTTTTCTTCTAATATCTCTTACTTAAGCTAATAGTTATGAATATTAATATATTATAACTTTATCTATAGTTATACAAGCTTTATTACACTTAATAGTAACTCTTAAGAGTAAGGTGGTCACTTAGTGAGCGGTTAGTGAAAATAAGTTGATTTTTAATATTAAAATAAGTCTGCTTATAAAGAGGGCTTTTTTAGTAGCCTAGGATAAAGCAAGCAGCTTAGCTTCAGTTATTAATATTATAACTATATCCTGCTTATTTGCTCTTTATAATATAACCCCTTTGAATAGCTTTATAATAAAGGCTTATGAGTTCTAATAGTCTGCTAAGTTATCTATAAAACTTATATCAGAAGCTACTTATAAGCTATCTTCTTTATATCTAGGGATTGTACTATATTTAAAGGAAAGACTATATATTTTAATAAGGTACTATAGGGCCTGATTAACTACTTAATAGTACTATAGCCCTAGGTTCTAATTAAACCTAGCTAGCTAGCTTACTATAAATACTATATTTAGTCAGATTATTATAGCTATATATATAATCATTCTAACTTTATATTAATAAAGATTAATGCTTTTAAGGCTAGTAATCTCTTTATAGAGTAATAGTTCTTTTTATATTATAAGAGTTATTACTTATAGTCTTAGTATATAATTAGTAAGTAGTTAGTGCATTTTGTTAATATAGGAGGATTATGAGAATTATAGGTAATAGTTTCTATAGTCTTAGATTACTTTAATCTTTAAGAATTACTATAGAGGCTTACTTCCTTTTAGATAATAGGTCTTTTATAAGTCTTCTATTAATAATATTACTTAGGGTTTGACTTACTTTAGAAAGTAGAAGATGCAATTATTTATATAAAAGAAGAAGATAATATTCTTATAAAGCTAGTAATAGTCCTTGCCTAGTATTTAGTAAAAGCCTACTAATAATAAACCCTTCTTAAAGTGCTTTTATTATAAAAGAGGTGATTATCTAAGACTATAAAGGGCTTTCTATAGCTTTAGGATCATTTCTAGCTTCTAATATCCTCTAAGCATTTCTATATAAATCTTTTTATTAAGCTTTATATATATAAAAGCATTAATTATATTATATTATAGTATATTATAATTAAAATAGTTAGTTAGTATTACAGGCTGGAGCCTGGGTGTATATTCTACTACATCTCACCGCCTCCATAGCTATCTAAGGCCAGGCCCGCATCAGGCCCACGAAGGAGGATTCCTTCCTCCTTAGCTTTTCATAGATCAATACACGGCTAGTCCCTTAGCACACCTACTTACAGGCCAGCCCCTTACATTATAAAAAGCTTAACCCTAAGGCAAACGATCAAAGAGCGAATACTTAGTAACTTCAGGCCGAATGCATAATGAAGTCATTATAGCTACTTA
This sequence comes from Dactylonectria alcacerensis, assembly GCA_029931735.1. Taxonomy (NCBI): domain Eukaryota; kingdom Fungi; phylum Ascomycota; class Sordariomycetes; order Hypocreales; family Nectriaceae; genus Dactylonectria; species Dactylonectria alcacerensis. Next base: position 2,561,757 of record JAPMUZ010000010.1, on the reverse strand, counting down.
AGGAACTAGTTAATTAATAGCTTGAAAAGCAGAGCTAGTTAGTACTATTAATAAAATGAAGGAGTAAATAGCTTGACTCTAAGAAGTAATATAGTTATAATGACCCTAGTAAGTCTTACTAGAGCCTGAACGATTTTATAGAAATGTAAATAAATAGGAAGCTTAAGTCTTTATAATATAGGCTAAGCTCTGAGTTAATAGAACCGCTATTAGTAGTACTAGTGTTCAGTTTTATTTTATATATAGTTTACTAAGGCCTGAGATCTAAGCTATAGTCCTAGCCTATATATAATATATTAAAGAAGAGTGAAGCCAGAATCTGGTAACCCTATTAGAATACCTTAGCCGAATTTTTAATAATTTTAATAAGGCTAAGAAGGCAGGCTAGCAGTTATAAGAGCTATATTAAGGAAAAAAGAGCCTTTTGAAATTCTTTATAAAGTTTAAGCAAACTCTTTATAAGGCTAGTATGGATTTATAGTCTAATAATATAAAGATTACTACCTTAACTAGCTACTTTAGTAAAGAAGTTACTTAATAATTAAATAGGTAATTGCGATTATTAGATGATTATAATAGCTTTATATATATACTACTACTTCTTAGTAACCCTCTAATGATCTAGCTATAGCTAGTAAATAGGTTAATAATAGACTAAGAAGCTAGTAAAGTGAGCTAAGTAGTGCCTAAAGCCTTACTTAGGCAAAGGTAGGAATAGTAAAGTAATAAAAAATGCATATATTATAGCTCCTTAAAGCACTAAATAAGCTAATGCACTAAGCAACTAGCGAAGTTATAATAAGTATACTATAATAATAGTATAAGCTTATAAGAGTCTGACTTAGATACTAAAAAGCCTGCTAGTATTTATAATATAATACTTATTATAAGACGTTTGGATAGCTTTGGGTTCGATACGGAGTAGTTATAAAGGAGGGCATAAGAACTTAGTGAGAGGAAGGCGACTGCGAAGAATTAGAGAGGGGGGATGATATTATAGGCTGGCGCCTAGGTGTATATTCTGCTATATCTCACTGCCTCTATAGCTATCTAGGGCCGGGCCTGCATCAGGCCCACGAAGGAGGATTCCTTCCTCCTCAGCTTTTTATAGATCAATACATAGCTAGTCCCTTAGCGCACTTACTTACAGGCCAGCCCCTTACAGTTAGGGCTATAAGAGTCCTAAATAATATACTTACTAGAGTTATTATATAAGTCTCTTAGCTATTAATTACTTACTAATTACTATATACTATAAGGCATGCTTTAATTTTTAAGAATTTCTTATACTTATTAAGCTTATAAATATAGACTTAATAGTAGCTAAGTACTTAGCGATCTTTTATTATAGACTTAGTAACTTTAATTTATAATTATAACTCTATATAACTCTATAAATATACTTTCTTAACTATAAGTATTATATCTTAGTATAGATAACTTAATCTCTTTATATATAAGTTAGGAAGTGGCTTTAATAGTTATTAATATATATTAATAATAAGTTACTTTTTTTCTCTAAGTATAGAGCTTATCGTATCCTACTAAGCTTCTCGCTTTCCTATAGTAATTATAGAGCTTGTCCTATTCTACTAGGCTTCTTACTTTCTTATACTCAGTTTGATTTAAGGGTAAGTAATACTTCCTCTATTAAACGATCTAATAGAGCTAGTTAGGCTATTATAAACTGCTTAGTAATTATTTATATAGTATTTTAGTAATTAGAGTCTTTTAGCTAGGAATGCTACTTTAAAAGAGATCCTTTATTTTACTAGCTATTTACTAACCTTTTTATAACTAATCTTATTATCTACCTCTCCTTCTTTATACTCTTTTATATTAAGATTAATAGTTAAAGTATAGAAGAATGTAATAAGTAGTGACTATAGGGGAGTAAGAAGTAATTTAAACTTAGCTATTATATACCTTTCTAATATCTTTTTAAGTTCTTCTTATTCTTAATTATTTATTAAGTATTTAATAAAATGACTATTTCTTAACCTATCTTAGATCTTATCTGCTTTATTATTTAGTAGTTATAATACTTATTACTTTATATATTCTTATATTAATAGTAGCTCTTAGATTTACTTTTAAATAGCCTTAAGGTCTTCTTTTAATAAATTATTCTAAAGGCTTTTTAAGCGCTTATTGAATAGTTACTATTTATTAAATATAATGTCCTAAGTAGTAAAGACCTCCTTTTATAATAGATTCTATATTCTAAAGGAATTACTAAATATATAACTAATTAGAAAGCTAATTCAGGCTCTTAGTAACTGCCTTTATAGCTAGTTCTTTTATAGTTATATATTAATTATAAGGGCAAAGACTTTATAGCTATATACTTAGAAGTATAAGAGATCAGGCTTTACAGTCTCTTTTAGTTAAAATTAGTTATAAAATAGCTTATATAAGGTCTTTTAGTTCTTATATATTAATAGTATATAATTATATAAGTAAGTAACTGCTTTTATTAACTCTAGCTATAAGTATTTAAGTAGTTTAATTTTAATATATATTATATAACGTATATAATAAGCGAGCGGCGCAAACAAGCGAGCGGCGTATATATACTATACACTTAAAACTCTAAACTTAATTTTTTTTAAAATAGCCTATATAACTCTAGGATTTTTAGAGATTTAATTTTAAATCTTTAACTAAATAGTTAATAAGCTAGTATTTCTTTTAGACTTTTAAAAAAATTATTAAGCTAGTTATAAGTAAAAATAGTAAAAAAAACAGTGCGAATTTTATACTACTAGCGCAATAAGTATCTATAGCTTAAAAAAAATGTTAAAAATAATATATATTATAAATAAGCTAAGTTTAGAATTTTAACTTTTTTAAGCTTAGTTTGAAATTTTAAGAATTATTTTAAAATCGTGATTTAAGGTAAAAATCTCACTGCGCCGCTCGCTTGTCTGCGCCGCTCGCTTATTATATACGTTAGCTCTTTTAAATAATAATAATAGCTATTTATTCTATACTTCTATTTTATACTTAAGTATTAAATATTAATAGCTTAGTAAGTATTCTATAATCTTTTAATAATTCTATAACTTATAAGTATATATTTATAATCTTATTATTATATTTAATTACTTTAACTTTAATAAAGTATTAGACTTCTAATATCTTAAGGAAATAAGTAATGAAACGACCTTGGCGGACGAGGAAGAAACCACACCCAAATGGCTAGCTATCTTTCCGGGGCCGCTGGGGCCAATCGCGACAGACGCTGTCCCGCCGCCTCCAGCGGAGGTCGGCAGCGGCTGCTTCCAGCACCACCGCAGGTGAAGGTGACAGGCCGGTCTCTTCAAGATAGCTAGAAAAGTGTCTACTTAGACACTCTATCGAGTTGGATCGCCGCTGCGGAAGGTGGCAAGGCTCGAAAAGATGAAGGTTGCAGCGGCAGATCCCGGCTTGGGTGGAAGACCGCGGACGCGGTCGGTCGGGTTCGCAGGAAGAGGGCGATTTCAGCGGAATTAAAAGAAGTATGATGGAAGGCAGGAAATCCGTGATGAAATTGATAGTCATACAGTCTAGAAAATAACAGTGCCGTCGAATTCCGCAACTGAGAGGCTTCCCTGCCTCCCCAGCTGTTGAAGCCAGTGATGATGATGTTCCTTGAAAAATCCTTAGAAAAATCCCGAGACCTAGAGAGTTGAATCTCTAGTCCCCACAACCCTATCTAACCCCTGTCCCGCCACAATCGCATCAGTAATTACTAAGTATAGTATAAGTATTAACTAATTATTTATATAATAGTCTTATAAGTAATTAATAGCTCTATTTATAAAGATCTAGATTAATATATAATTAATATAGTTTTAAGTTATTAAATAGAAATTAAAAGTAATCTAATTACCTAGCCTTACTCTAGCTATTACTTTTTATAAAGCCTATCTAATCATTTAGCAAGCCTTTACTATACTATAAGTATTATAATTAATAGTTATAATCCTTTATAGTGTGTTGGGCAGGGGGACAGGAGGGACACCACCACCCGAAGTGACGGATGCCGTAGGGTAGGCGGGATGCGAAGCAGAGCGAGGATAGACAAGACTCGCAAAACAAAACAGACAAAAAGAGGGCCAGAGCTGCAATTAAGCGGCTGGCTAGAAAGTAAATCAGATATTCCAGTTAATCAAATAAATCTCATCATAATGATATCAAAAACAATTCAATAACTCAAAAATAAAGGTAGGCAAGAACATTATTAATTGCTATCTATATTCGAGTTATCTCTGCCTTTTATCTTAGACTAACTCCTATTATCCTTATCGATAGCTTTATTAAGACCGGCACTTAAATTAGTTAGCTAATTAAAATGTCCAGGCTATTCTAGCTAGTGGGCCCTCAGCCCTAATACAGTCCTCCTCATACAGTCAGCGCTTTATCCCTACAAGCCTAAAGACTGCGAATAATAAAGAGAAGAAGAGCCTTAGTAAATAAAGGAAATAATAAGAAAAGAAAGATAATATATATAAGTCTAATATCTAAGTATAGTTAATTAACTAGAATCTAGCTTGCATTTATTCTTCTGAGATTATAGTGTTTATAAGAGAGGGTCTAAAAGGAACCTAAGCACTAAGGTCATATTAAGAGCAGTAAGCAAAGTCGTAGAAGTAGCCGTAATAAGAACTCTTTAGTAAAATTAATTATAGGATGTATGAAGAGACCGGGAAGTGTTCGATCGAGTAGTATCCCTCGGCGAATTGGATGATTAAGACACGTTAGTAAGTCTAGCAGGCGCGGAGGCAGATAGCGGCAGTAATCCTCAGGCAGGTCTTAAAGGCAAAGTGCGAGTCAATTTGCATATAGTAATGCGATCAGCCCGAGAGGGCCTGGTGGGAGGAGGAGGAGCCAATCTCGACCTTAAGGTATCCGTAATAGCGTCCTATTAAGACAGGGAAATCAGACCATCCAGGACGAAAATAGTAAAGCTTCCCATTCGATTAATCGCATGCGTCTATTAGTAAGGGGCTAGGAGTAAATAGAGAGACCTAGTAGTATGTATAGTCATAATATAGGCAGGGGTGTTAATATTATTCTTCTTCGCAGTTTCTATAGCTTCTTTAGCTATTAGTTTAGTAATATAGACTCCTTTAATTCTATCTATAAGTACTTAGTTAGGAATAGCCTTAGTATGATTATTAGTACGAATGATTCGACTATCGGCCTTCTTCTTTAGTAATGCCCGTTTTATAGTAATGTCCTTGCTAGTCTTCTTCTGCTTCTTATTAACAGCCCCTTCGTTTAAGTCGTCTGAGTTACTATAGTCATCGCCGGCCGCTAGAGCAGGGGTTATATAAGGTAGAACCATCCGATTAAATGAATCTGTAATACCTAAGCCGGATTCAGAAGCGAATAGTAGAATTAGAAGAGTTCTAGGGCGTTGGGATTTTAAGGTTACTACTAGCTCTAGGTCTTGTACTAATTAATTAATGAGTTCCTAGTTAGTATTAAGAGTGCGTAAGGCAGTTATATAGGATTCGGGCAGGTTAGGGATCTTAATAATTTGGCTTAGTTTAGGAAGGGTAATAGACTCCCTAAACGTTATAGTATTAGTAAGTATAATTATCAATCGAGAGTCCTTAGTCTAGTTCCTAGTAATAAGAAAGTCAGTCTACCTAATTAGTTAGTAGCTGCCTAGTTTAGTAAGGATAATAGCAGGTCCTTTAGGCAGCAAACTATAGACAGGGTGGTAAGAGAAGGGCATGGAAGACACTGCCCTGCTGTGCTTATATTTAGTAATAGTGACTTTTTTAAACCTAAGTTCATTACAAATAGCCATTAGGAACTAGGTCTTGACCTGCTCCTAGCTAATAGAGAGAGTGACTTTAGATAGCTTAGGCGATTGATTAAACGGACTGATAAACTAATCTCTTTATAGGAGGGCGTATTCTCCTTCTATTAGTCACTTCCTAGTGCTTAGAGTTACTAAAGATAGATTTACATATAGATAGACCCTAAGTCTTATAGCTCTGGTTATACTTCATAAGTTTAGAAACATAAGGTAAATAGCTAGGTATTTGCATTTAAAACTACCTAGTTAATTAGCTATGGGAGTGCAGAAGATATCGAAGTTATAAGGATAACCCATTTTAGTTAAGACGAGGCGCTAAGCATAAGCAAATGCTTTCTAGCAGTTAAGCAAGGTGCGGCCTCCTAAGGTGTTATAGTAGAAGACTTAGCTAGAGCGTTGGTTAAAGATATATAATGCTTAGTGGAAGTCTTTATAATTAACTAGGCTAATTATAAAACGCCGGTCGAAGATGTCCTACTTAATAGTATAGTAGCTAGAGTTATAGTAAGAGTTTAGCATACATTTAGTAATAAGGTCCTTAGGGAGCAGGCACTTATATATTCAATTAACTAGATCCATTATCTTCTTAAGTAGATTTATTATAACTATAGGAGCACTATCTAGAAGCAGGGTTAGAAATACTATAATAACATCCTCCAGTCCGTACATGATTATAGTTAGGAAGTCTCTGAGTCCTTCCTTATTAGCCTAAGCATTATCCTATAGCTTCTTATAAAGGTCCTAAAAGCAAAGAGTATACTCCTTTTAAAATACTCTAAAAAGCATTATATTATCCTTATATAAAGGTCATATTAGCATAGCCTTTATAAATTTAAAGTCTTTATAGTCACTATATATATTAATTATCCTTTCCTTATTAGACTTAGGCTATTCTATATAAAGGTATAATAAGGCCAGTTAATTAACTACAATCTCCTTTAGCTATTTAGCTAGGGATGCTTTTAAAGCGTAATAGAACGATCCCTTTTTATAGTTAATAATAGCGATTTCCTTACTTCGGGCGGAATGAGCCTTTAGTAGGAAGTAGGTTTATTCATCGTCAATAGGGCTACTTATAGTAAAGGCGCTTAGCAGGAGGAAGAGTAGAGGATTCGTTTAGAGGAAGGCTAGGTCGAAAGGAGGTCGTTTAGTAGTAAATTGTTTGATTAAATGAATTATAAAGTCGTTTAGCAACCTGATGTTATGATGATAGTGAGATAAAGGAAATAGAGGGTTATAATTGAAGAGGGGGGGTTTTTACTGTAGTTAGCTATGAGGTTTTAGGGATAGGATTTTTAAGACTGGGCAGTATAGGCTTGCGAGCATTAGTAAGGCAGGTAGAAACGAAGGCAGGTGACTGGTTTAGAGAAGTAAAGAGATCAGGGAGCAGAAGGTTATAGTAATAAGGTTCTTATAATAGGAGGCAGAGAGAGGTTAGAGGTAAAAGCTTAGCTAAGAAGAAAGGGGGTTTCTAAGAGCGTTATCTAGGCTAGTTGAAGAGCGGCGTTTAATTAAGTGAATGTGCTAAATAGTTATAGTTAAAGGGCAACGAGTTCTAGGAATAGTAGCTATTGTAAGAAGAGAGGTTGAGTTATGCTAAAGAGAAAGAGAAGAGAGAGAGAAATGGCTTTTAAAGTCTTAGGCAGCGGGAGGTTGTTTGTTTTCCCTGCTGGCTATGATTCACCCTATACGCATTAATCTTAGCACACGCATTTCCTTTACTTTAAAACACTTCTTTTCTCTCTCCTTCTTTTCCCTCCTTTTTCTTCCTCTTCACACTTTATTAATATTACTTAATTAACTCATTTAATAATAGTTTCTTCTAACTTCTACCTTTCCGATATTACTAAGGTCTGCTAAAGAGCCCTTCCTAATATATATATCTATATAGCTAGTTAGTTAGAAAGCGATAAATTCTCTCTTCACGCTAGTTCGACTTAGAACAGCTACTATAAGACTTTATTAATTAAAAAGGAATGAAAGGAGGCTCGCTTCGTATTAGTAAGTATTCCCCTATGCTTAAGACTATTTAATCTAACGGTTCTGTAGTTCGAGAAGCACTTTACTATTTAGATTTGCTTGTATATAGCCCTTGACTGTAGCAGTCTCTCTCTCTTTATTGAGTTCGCCCCTAAAGGAGAGTTGCCTGATGTTAACTCTGCTAAGAGGTATATCCGAGCCTGGATTCATAAGGATGAGACGGCTGATACAGTCTTAAAATACTTAATAAAATATATCTCTGACTGGCCCCTTTAGTTAGTATATATTCTTACTGACTTAGGCTATTCCTATGGGTATTTTATTAAGGAACTGCTCTACTAACCTAAGTATAAGAAGGCTTTGATTATTACCTTCTTTAAATACTAAAATCCGCTACTATATAAGTATTATATTTAATTAAGCACCTTAAATTACTCTATAACTAAGGAGTATTATATATAGCCATTTTATGCTTGCTGATCCATCCTAAGGTTTATAGATAGGAAATGTACGAATTATATCTAAAATGCTAATTCTTAGTGCAAGTGGTCTTTTCTTAGTAAGTACTTAGCTTCTGAACCTGGTTTTAGTACTTCTCTTAACCTCTTATCTAGTATAAAGTGTCTTATCGATCCTAATAATTAAGTAGTGAGTATTCTTAACTATGCGAGCTGCCTTCGTATTTCTAATGAATTCTCTTTAGCTTAGGAGGATAAGTCCCTTTGCAATAAAGCTATCCAGAATGCTAAGAAGCGCGCTGCCTAGGATGAGTCTATAGGCTTTTTTGAGGCTTAAGTCTTCAGTTTTTAGTCCATTAGTAGTAGTTTGGGGTTAGATCAGTTAATTAACCCGGTTCAGCTTGTCTCCTGTATACTAGACTCCTTCGTTTAGTAGCTTTAATGCTTGACTTGCTATAGTAGTGTAGGATAAATAGGATCCTACTAGTTAGCTTTTTTATAATTGACTTTTCTCTTATATGAGGTGTGCTTATCCTTTTATAATACTATATCTAACTTACTATTTTAAGTAAGTATAGCTTTTATAGCTTTTCCTTTATCTTATAGCTTTAGAGTTATTTAATTAATTAGTTTATATGTTTTATATATTAATCTTAATGCTAGTTTAGTCTTAAGTCTAATTTTCAAGCTGTAAATTTGTAAGGCCTTTAACTGGCTAGGATGTTAGTAAGTAGTAGTTATTTGTCTTTTCTTACTTCTTATACTACACCCCTCCCTAAAATAATAATAGGTATAAACTTTAGATTTATTATTATTTCCTACTCCCTTATCTTACCTAAAGAGATTTAAACTAGTCTTTCTAGGCTTAATCTCTATATAGGAGTTAGATCTCCAGTTTTCTTTCCTCCCTAGTACTAGTAATAGTCAGTTAAGAGGGAACCTCAGGGCTTGTTTTTAATCTATCCTTCTCTCCTGGGCTTGTTTCCTCATCCTATTTCATTTAATTAACTGATCTAGCTTAAGGATTGCTATAGAAAAGGCGCTCCTAGCGAGAGGGGGCTGAAGAATCATTATCCGGGCTTTACTAGCCGTCTTTATCTTATTAAAACACTTTAAGGTATTCATTATAGTAAGTAATGCTAAATGGCAGTCTATCTAGGGTTTCTAAGTAGTACTAGCCTTTATCTGAGGCTATTTTAATCCTATATAGCCCCTGCTATCTAGGCTTGAACTTAGCCACTATAGAAAGGTCGGTTTTTCTGGGGTTATTATATTATAATACTAAGTCACTAACCTTCAGCAGGGTTTTTCTTAAAGTGCAGAGAAATCCTTAATCTATCCTTACTGCTTTCCTCTTTCTAAACTCAGTGACCCTTCGCCTTACGATCTCTACATCCTCATCTAAGAAAGAAAGGGCGTAGATTCTAGCTATAAACATTTAATTAGATGTTTTTATATTATCCTAAGGGATTATCCTCTATATAGGCGCATCCCCTTCTAATAGGAGACCTGGTTTATATTCATATAGTAAGTATGCAGGAGTGTAGCTATAGGATGCTCTTAGTAATACTCTATCTACAAATAGAATAGCTAGGAGGTTAACTAACTAATTCCCAGTCTTTAGAGCATCTTTCTTCTTAATATAAGACATAATACTACTATAGCCTGATTCGATTAACCCGTTTACCTTAGCATTATATGCAGAGATATATACAGTCTGTACACTCAGGTCTCTTAGGATGTCTATAAGGCCTTATTAATATTCTGACTTATTATTAATGATTGCTATAATAAGTATCCTATAATAAGAAAAGATCTTTCTTAAGAATGAGTATATATAAGAGGCTTTGAGTGACTTTAGAGCTTTAGCTTTAATCTATCTAATAAGATTATATCTAGCTTCTAGTAGGTATTTCTTGCCTTAAGACTCCTTAAGATATTAAGCGTTTATATGAATCTTTATTATAGAATAGCTAGATCTAGTAGGTATTATAGGTTCTTTAGCCTATTATGCATTATGAATTTAGCAAGTCTTGCAGGCTAGGATGGCTATGTTCATATCCTTATAGAGGTTTAGCTAGTAATATCTCTCTTTTAGGAGTCTTACGGTTTTCTCTTAGCCTCGATGCCTATAGTCTTTATAGTATGATTTAATTAAATGCTTCTATATATCTTTGCTCCTAATAACCAGCTTAGGGTCATGGTTTAGGTAAGTTGCTTATAACTATAGGGTTCCTTTATAGAAGAAGAACCTTTTTGCTTTAAGGCAAAGATATACGTATGCCTTGTCTGATATGTCTTGAGGGCGTTACTAAGTCTGTAGGAACCTCCCTAGGACCCTTAACTCGCTAGTATATTCGTCTTTTAGCAATTCTAGTAGTAGTTAAGATTCTTACTAGGTTTTTACTAGATTGATTATAATAGCATTTAATTATTAATTAATAAAGGCTTTGATATTCCCTTTAGCTTCTTAGTCCAGTTGATTAGATAGGCCTGGTGGTTTTCTAAATAGCCTATTAGCTACTGTGTTCTTAATCCTAGGTATGTGTCAGACTGTAAAGTCAAAGAGTAGTAAGTAACTGATCTATTTATTAACTAGCGCTCCTAGGATGTCTGTCCTTTTTCTATTAAGCTAATAGACTAATATTTAGGTATCTATTTCTAATATAAAGTGAATTCTGTATAAATGTATATATAACTATTTGATTGAAAGCAGAACGCTTTAGTATTCTCTTTTTATAGTATTATAGTTATGTTTGCTCTGAGTTTATATACTGGATTTGAATCTTACTAAATGGCGTTTACTATCCACTACTTATATGAGAATATAACCCTAACCTAACAGACTAGTATTAGCTATAAGAATGACCTCCTTATAACCAGGAGATAGGTTTAGAGTAATTAAGATAGGTGCTAATAATAATTTATCCTTTAGTGTTTGTATAGCCTTAGCTTATGAATTACTCTAGATAAATTTAGCATCTTTCTTTAGTAAACTTATTAATAGCTTTACAATAGTTATGTATTTAGCGACCTATATCCTATAGTAGCTAGTGACTCCTAAGAATGCTCTAACTTCTGTATTAGAATTATAGTAAGTCTACTTAGTGATTTTAATAACTTTAGCCTCTTCTGGCGATCTTCTATAAATGCTATAAAGATACCTAATTATTAGAGCAGTTTATCTATAAAACTGTGATTTTAGCATAGAAACAGTGTATCCAGCCAGTTTAATGTTTAATAGAGTCTAATCTAGGTTAATTAAATGCTCCTTAACATACTGTCTGACTCCTGGGCTGGCTTCTTCATTATTATAGGTTATAGTAAGTCCCTTTACTACTATATTATTAAGGAAAGCTATATAGATATCTAGTATTAAGTCAAATAAGATGTGAGTGATGATCTTTGTAAATTGGGCTACTGAGTTAGTCATTCCTTATAGTAGTATGTATATTCTTAGCAGGCCTAACGGTATTATAAAAGTGGTCAAATCCCTGCTTTCTTTAGCTAGACTGACTTAGTTATATCCTAAGAAGAAGTCTAAAAAAGATAATATTTAATATATTACTACATCCGCTAAGAACTCCTTAGTACTAAGAGGGCTTAAGCTATTGCGAATAGTAATACGGTTTATCTTAGTAGCTGAATTAATTAACTGGATTCTACTATCCTTTTTCGCTATAAGTATGAAGGGGTTCTTATAGGAGCTATAGCCTTCCTTTAGGATACTTTTTCTAAGTCTTTAATAAAGTAAGTTAATAACCTTTTAGTATAGTCCTAAAGGGATAGGAATACTGCCTGCTTACTAAGCCTTATGAAGGATGACCTTAATAACTTATAGTAGAGTGACCGCTAGGTTAACTCTTTTACAGTCTTCAAAGTCCTAGGCTAGCGCAGCCTCCCTATTATATAAGATAGTAGTAAATATGTCTTATTCTTCCTTAGATAAGCTTTCATTCGTTTAATTAACTATTTCTACTAGCCGTTCCTTTATTAACTGACTTCCTTTCTCTAGAGTGGAGAATTTAAGTATAAAGAAGTTAGAATACTTACCTCCCTTTTCCATCCGGAAAGCAATCTCTACTATCTTCTTTAATTTCTAGTGAGGATCGCCCTCTAGTACTGAACCGTCAGATAGCAGGTTATCAATTAGGTGGATCTTAATGCCTTTTCGTTTGAAGAGAGTGTTTACCCTAATATACTAAGTATCTTTATTAAGGGGACGATTTCTCTTTAATCTTTTTTTCTTAGTAAGGCGTCTTAGTTATTCTAATTCTTCTTATGTATTAGTAATAGTATTAGTATACTAGTTAGCTATACTAATAGTGAGGATTTAAATAACTTTAGTAAAGTCTTCTTAAGAAAGTATCTAGCTTTTCTTAAGGATATTATTATCTTTTAATAGGAAGTTATTTAGCTTATAAACTATTAGAGGATTGATTATAAGCAGTATTAATACTCTGTACCTCGCCTTTTTAGGCATAGTATGTTATATTTAACTGCTCTTATAGTAAGCGTAATTAAGTGAATATTGCTTAGATTAAGGCGGATTATAAGTCGCTTTTAATTAATTAAATAATTGAATGTAAGTTTACTAAATCTAATGAATAGCATCCTTAGGATAAATAGAACTATAACTATTAAAGAGGGTGCTATATATAGCCAGATGGGCATGCATATATTCCTAAGGTATAGAGTTATAGCCGCTTCTCCTACTATTAAGATCTTCTCTCTAGAATAGGAAGTCATAAAGGCACTAACTGGCTTAATATTAAGGCTATAGTATTAAGCCTATTCATAGGAAATAAGGTTCCCTTCTAAGCCTGAATTTACTAATACCTCTATTATAATGCCCTTAGGAACTTCTAGCTGGATAATTAGTTATAAGGTGTCTTATAAGTATAATATCTTAAGTAAGTTAGATATACTTATAGAGTTAATTACTAAACTTAGAGTCGATTAATTAACTAAACTCTCCTCTAATTTCATATAATCTTAAGAGTTATTAATAAAATGGACTTTTCCTTTATTATCTTTTCTTAAGTAATGTCCTAAATAGAAGTGCTTAAAGGTAGGGTCATCTAAGTTAGGAGAATGATATTCATTAGATAACTTAACTATAGTAATAGTGAATTTAATATAATCCTTAGATGGGTTTTTATCATCCTTATATAATAATACTAGAGCTGCTTAGTAGTAAGAGTGGTTATCCATCTGATTAATTGGTTCTGATATTATTATAGTTATAAGCGCTTTTCTCTTAGGTATAAATAGCTTAGTCAGCTATTTAAGGTTAATAAACTCTATCCTATTAACTTATTCTACTATTATAGTATGATTATCTAAGCAAGCTTGGCCTAATCTAGCATCCATAAGCTTAAAGATGGTGCTATATAGTAGGGAGATCTTGACCCTTCTAACCGCATTAAGCAGAGTAGTAGCGGCCCTGTGGCGTTGATCTTAAGCTGAGTACGGGTTATCTATCCCGAATTGCTCCCTGAATTTCATTTAATTAGCTAATTTCTAGCGGTTAAGGATTGTTTCTAGGATCACATCCTCTTTTTCCGTTAGGCCCGTAGAGGTTTATAGTAACTCTACTTGCCCTATCTCGCTTCTTTGTCTTTTATTATTATAGATATTGACTAATACTTCTCGCTTATTATCGCTTTCTTCTATTATCCTATGAGTATCCTCTTCTAGGCTGAAGTAGACCTTTTTAAGGGTAGGGGTAACTTATACTTAGTAGACTGAGAGGTACTCCTCTAACTACTCGCTCTCCTCCCCTAAGTAGTTTAAAATAAAGATTAGATTAGCCTTTATAATAGGTTCTATTAGGGTAATAGAAGAAGTGAATATTATATTCATTTAATTAACTAATCTAATAATATATAAATACAGCTTATTAAATATTTCTTACTTATATTATAAAAGAGTCTAGTTATATAAGGGTTTGATTAAGCTTTTAATATCCATTATTTAGGTCGTATAAAGGGGATTATTAGTATAAGTCAAGGTAATAATTACTAGTTATTAAATGTACGATTCCTTTTAGAAGGCTGCTACTAAGCGTAGTAGTAGATACTGCTTATTGCCTACTCTTAGTTAGTAGAAGCCTGCTTTAGAATCATATTCTATATACCCTCTCTTAAAGTCATATACTAAGTGTTTATACTAGTCAGAGTAGTGACCTAAGATCTAATAATACTAATATCCTTTAGTCCTATTAAATGATAAGGTAGTATTAACTATAAGTAAGGATTCATTATCCGATTGATTAAATGGATTTACTAGGACTTAGTTAGCTATGATGTTCTTTATAGCCTTATTATGCCTTTTTTAGTATTCCTATTAGCGCTGGATTGTTATTACTAAGTCTTAGTTAGTTTTCTCCATTAGGGCTAAGCGAACTTATAATGACTTAAAGCTATTTATTAAGTCATTAATAGAGTCATTATAAGTAGTTACTAGAAGTAGTAGAATAGTTATGCTAGTGGATACTTATACTCCGTAAAGTAGGACGTAAGCTAGTAGTAATAAGTATTAGAAGGTTACTGGTTTAAAGGGAGTTATAGCTAACTGTGGTTTCATTTAATTAAATAGATAGCTAAGGCCAGATCGTTCCCTAATAGCGATATCTATATCTAGGCAAGAAATGATATACTGATAAAGAGTCTTGTATTCCATTTGTTTAAGCTCTATTAGACTTTTATTACTTCTTATATATACTAATTATATAAGTCTTATAAGCAGGATGTAGTAAAGGGCCTAAGACTAGTAAGAAGTCTTAGAATCCTTTAGATTAACTATAGCCACTAGGAAAGAGTGATAGTATATTAATTATTAGATGGAGCTCGGATTAGTAGATTCGGGGATCTAAGTAGCATTCATCTAACTAAGGATTATCTCTAGGGTTTCTTTAGAATTAAGATCCTAGCCTTTGAATATATTTATAAGGTTCTTCTTTACTATTACCTATTCGAACCATTAGACTGCTAATTAGACTAAGGCCTTTATATCATTATCCGTATAGAAGTAGACGAAGTACAATGGCTATTATTCCTTAGGCAATCTGTTATTTTTAGCTATGATTTCAAAAGCCTCTATGTAAGCTAAGACATTTAATCTATTAAACTTATGTCTTAGCCCTCGTATAGTAGAGCGCGTTTGGGCTAGAATAGTTATAGTAATGCGATTAAGTTCTGCTTTTAAGATATTCGCTAAGAGTGCTATTATTATTAACTTATTAGTTAAAGATGCTGAAGTTATAAGGGAAGTCATCTCTATAGGGTATGACTAAGGTTAAGCTTACTGCTACCCTTTTTAGCCCTTTCTAGACTGAGTTTTATAACTTAGTAAAAGGTATAGTTATAAAAGCAATTAATTAAGCAGATAGGAAAGTTAAGAAGTGAAAGCGCGTCCTAAGGATTGGATATCTTTAAGATTGCTTATCTTCATCCTTTACTATAGTTATAAGGATTGGGAGAGTCTTATATAAATCTATCTAAAGGAGACAGCTAAGGCGATTAATAGGTCCCTCATTATTAACTACACAATTAATAGTATTATAAGCTAAGTTAGAATATTAGTTAGTAGAAGTGATTCAGTCAGTTAGGCTTTCTTACTATTAATGCCTTTTAAGCGGATAGCTAAAGGGGAATTACTAGTAACTATCTGATTAATTAATTGCAAGGGTCTGGACTCAGCCTGGGTCTTAACCTTATAGTTTATAGTAGCTTTTCACTTCGCTTTTATATTTACTTTAATTATAAATAGTATTATAAGTGTCTTATTAATACTAAATATAATGCCTTACAGTATTAATAATAAATCTATTATAAATTAGTATAATAAAATAGGGGAAAAAGGGGTTTTTAGTTCTGTTTTTAGTAAAATTAATTAATTAGTTAAAAATACTATATGCTTCTTAGTTAGAGGCATCAGGCAAGGTTGTTTTTCAGGGTCAATTAGATATTCTGTATTCTCTTAATCCCCGCATCCTCACTTACTTATACCACCTCCCTTCTGCACCTAACTTAGGTCTTCGCAATAGCTTAGAAGTGTCACTACTTATTTGATTGATCTACTGATTGATAGGATTAATTGATCAATTGAACCAGTAGCTTGTCGCCCTACTATGACCTCTAAAATGTATTAGGCAGGGGGACAGGAGGGACACTACTACCCGAAGTGACGGATGCTGTAGGGTAGGCGGGATGCGAAGCAGAGCGAGGATAGACAAGACTCGCAAAATAAAATAGATAAAAAGAGGGCCAGAGCTATAATCAAGCGGCTAGCTAGAAAGTAAATCAGATATTCCAGTTAATTAAATAAATCTCATCATAATAATATTAAAAACAATTTAATAACTCAAAAATAAAGGTAGGCAAGAACATTATTAATTGCTATCTATGTCTGAGTTATCTTTGCCTTTTATCTCAGACTAACTCCCATTATCCTTATCGATAGCTTTATTAAGACCGGCACTCAAATTGGTCGGCCAATTAAAATGTCCAGGCCATTCTAGCTAGTGGGCCCTCAGCCCCGATACAATAGTCCCTTAGGCTCTTTTATCTTTAGTCTAATGCCTTTTAAAGTGCTTATTAAGCACTTAAGAGCATTAAAGCCTAGATGACCTAGCTATTAGTACTATATAATAGTATTTCTTTAGAAAGGTTATTTATAAGTCTATAATATATGCTTTTATCTCTTCTAGAGTTAATTAAAGAGGAGTGCTATTAAGCTATTAGTAAGTACTTATTAAGTATTTAATATAATTAGTTAGCTTTCCTTTTCTTTAAAGACTTACTATCCTTCTTATTTATTAATAGCTCTAAAGAAGGTTCTATCTAATCTCTTAAGATAGTTATTTTCTAATCTTATATTCTACTAAATGCCTTACTTTCTTAACTTTAAGAAGGATATAAGGTTAATAGTAAGAGCTATATATAGTATAATATTAGGGACTATAAGCTTTCTTAGTAAACTATTAATAGCTATTAGAGTAATAGTTCTTTTACTATATCTATTAATTAATACTTACTATATACTTAATTAGAAGAAGTCTTTTAGAAGAGCTACTTATAGGTTCTTTATTTTTATTATATTATAGAAGATATTTAGTATTATTCCTAAGTCTAAGAGAATAGAATCTTATAGTAGATAGTATTTACTAGCTATTAGAGTAGTATTTATATTATAAGACCCTATTAGTCTAAGTTATATAGACCCTTTTAGTTTAATCTTTTTAATCTAATTAATTAGGTTATTTTCATTCCTTTTGATTTACTATTTAATATAATTAGTAATATACTTAATAAGTAGAAATCCTTATAGTATCCTCTTTAAAAAGGCATAGTAATATTATATAAGTAAATAGAAGAAGTAATATACTAAATACTTAGATTCCTTATTATCTTTAATACTGTAATAGAAATGCTTCTTACTTCTGCTCTTTTACTAAGCATTCTTTAAGTAACCTTTATTTTATTCTTTTTAGCTATCTCTATTATAAAAGGCACTTAGTGCAATTCTTGCCTTCTTTAGAAGCTCTAGCTAGTTATTAATTGCTTTATAAATATTTATTATAACTAGCTTAATAGTAAGAGTATTAGCTCTAACCTAAAGGGTCTGAGTTATACTATAAGTATTAATTTATAACTCTATTAATATAAATTATAAGGCATTAATTAAGTTATTAAACTATTAATTAGACTTTATTGCCTTTTAGAGCTTAATATCTTAAGCTTTATTAATAGTATTCTTTTAATATATAAGCTAATTATTAATTATTTAATAGGTTATGATCTTATTTAAGCGCAGTTTAACTAATATCTTATAGTATACTTAATAAGCCTTTTACTTATATTTATCTTTAGTAAGAGAAAACTTATTATAAAATGACTAAATCTATTTAATAAGGGATTTCTTATTTAAATAGTAATATTAAAAGTAGGTTTTATTAATTATATTTATAATCTAGTCTTTAATAGTCTTTATTTTCTTAACTATTTATAAGTATAGCTTATTATAGTACTTATAGTTAGTCTATAATATATTATATATTTAAAGACCTTTCTCTATTAGTTTATTAATATCTTAAGCTTAGATAGCTATATTATCCTTTTCTTAGAAGGTTAAGTCATTATTATCTATTTAGACTATAATTATATTAGCACTTTAAATAAAAGTTAATAGAGTATTAATAAGCATTCTATAATTACTTAATATATATTTCTTATAGAACTTCTTAATATTTAAAGGAGTTAGTACTATAAGTATAAGCTCTAGTTTATTAGTTTTTATAAGGTTAAGGAAGTCTTAAAGGTTCTTTTTCTTAGCCTTTATCTTAAGTATTTTAAATTAAGTAATTTAATTATCTTTTATAATAAGCTTAGTAGTTGAATTAGTTATTATTATTCTTAGTAAGTATTCTATAAGTACTTATATATGATCTATACTTAGTGTAAAGTCCTTATATATAAAATATATAACTGATAAGGAAATATCTCCTTTAGCTCTTATTAGATAAGACTATAAATAACATATTCAAAATCTCCTGATTTTTAGCTTTATAATGGTATATATTATGCCTCAGAAAGCCTATCTTCCTTATATTATAACTACAAAGGACATCTATAATAAGAACCTCCAATAAGGTTAGAGTTCAAGCATCAGACATACGTCCAACAGTCCTAAAACTCGGGACACGTCTTACCCGGTTTTACTATGACAAATTGTCCAAATCCCCTGTTAGATTGGACATGTGACTGGACAGCAATCTCTCTATAAAGCTAGGGCTTTTCTCTAGCCAGTCCAGCAGGATTATCATAATTAATACATGCATTTCTCAACCAATCACATCAAACTGACTACCTCTCTAATCGTCTTTTCCTGCTCTTTCTGAATCTTTAATCCCTTTTCTGATTGGTCAATTCCTTGACCCACAATCGCCGAGTTCCACCAATAACCTTCCACTCCTTCCACTCCTTCCACTGCTATAGCCTTTACACTTAGTTAGGTATTTAATTGAATAGTAATATAGTATATAAGACTCTTAATTATTAGAAAGCTAGCGTAGTACTTAGATGACTTAATTGTGTGTATAACGTACTTGATAAGCGAGTGTAATAAACAAGCGAGTGCAACACCGATACTATACACCTAAAAGGCTAAACTTTAAATTTTCTAAAACTAGCTATATAACTAATTAAGACTTAAAAAGTATAATTTAAGTATTTAACTAAAAAAGTCACAAGTTATTATTTTCTTTAGATTTTTAAAAAATCTTTATAATTTTTAAAAAATAAAAAACTTAATAAAAACAGTGCGAATAAGGCTTTTCTTAATAACTTTATAAAGGATTTTTTTAAAAGTCTAGAAAAAATATTTAATAAATCTTTACTTAATAATTAAGATTATGTTATATTTTTAACTAGCTTACTTTTTTTTTATTTTTAGAGAATTATTTTTGCTTATAGTGTAAATACTAGGAAATTTCAAGTGTTGCACTCGCTTGTCTGTTGCACTCGCTTATCACGTACGTTATTATATGTATGTATTTAGGAGGTCTCCTAGCCGTGACTGCGTATGTGTTCTAATTATTACTAAAAGTAGGGGCCTGAGGTATCTGCACTAATAAGCAGTCTCAACCCTAGAGGTCATCACGTGACCGCCCGATCAGGTGCTTTATACATGATCCAATCTAACAATTATTTGCACAGCCGGCTGTGCAGGTATGGCGTGTACTTGTGCTTAGTCATTTTCGCGGTACCCCGTGATTCTTCTCGGTAAGGCCAATCCTGGGTCAGCTCAGCTCGTGACACCTCAACTACGGGTGGCTCAGCCTTGTGTTGATAGGCTGGGATTAGGCAACAATACCAAACTTCATTGCCGCAAATCCTCGACTCATGAGAACGAACTCGAATTCACCGCCTAATTCTCTTTTGATTCGGTTCCAGCGACGAGTTCTATCATCTATACTCCGTCGTCTAGCTACAACTAGTCGAAGTTCAACGGCCCTCGTCGGCTGTCGCTGGCAACCCATCCCGAACGCCATGCGATGGATGTTCGCTATAGAAGCTACGGAAGCCTGTCAGACGAGAAGCCAACAAAGCGCCCAGTCCTTTCTGCGGTCCGAGTCCTCAAGCAATTGACGTTACATTGATTTCTGTTTCATTAACCTGGCAGCTGTCGTCCGTTCTTTTGGGAGACAGGCATTCATTCTCCCACCCCGGCCAGGTTCCAACCCACCATCCGCCGCCCGCACTTCAAACGTCCTCCATTGTCCACCATCATCACCGCCATCGCATCACCACCGACAACACCACTGAATACTGCGTCCTATCGCCGGCTTTCTCAAATGTCGGGCCAATCAACCCGATTCCCGGAGACTGGGCTTCACCACCTTCCGCTCCGGGTCCGCGATCGCGACGCGCGCCGCAGCGACCCAGGCCTTTCCAAGTTCCCAACCCTGAGCATGCGAACCGATGCGCGACCGAAACGAGTCCCCGAGAGCCTCCATTTCACACCAGGAGCTTTTCACTTACGATCACCTACCGAGTCATCTATGAGCAGCATCTCATCCGCCAATATCCCAGACTCCGCAACCACGCACTCCCTCTCAACCTTGGCGAGCCCCATCAGCACCAGCTACGCCAGCGACGTCCAGGAACTCTTCGCAAATGTCAGCATCGGCTCCAGGCACGACTCCCCCGACACCTCAGAAGAACGGACTAGTGTCAACGATTACTTGCGCATTTTTCGACGAGCGGATGGAGACCCACAGACGATTTTGCAGATAGTTGAGGAGGAGGGGCTTCAAGAAAAACTCGCTTATTGGGTCGACATCACTCGCCGGTCTATCCCTGGGCAAGAAGGCAGTGCCTCGGAACTCCCTACACCTGTTAGGCGCCGAGGGCTGAATATAGTTGGTGGTCGTCCAGAAAGCTCTGTCTCTACAGCCAACTACCGCTTTCGACCCGCGAACACAGGTTCGACATCATCGCCACCACCTGTGCAAGGCTGGCGTCGGGTAAATGGTGATCAGACTATATGGTCGCTGAATGCGCGAGCACTGGACAACTTACCTAATAGAGATACGATATCGAGGGACAATACAGGGGGCGATGAGGCCCGGATCGCCGATCTCCTAGCGCGTGTTGGGAAGAAGATGGGCAAGACGTTGTATCTCTCAGCAGCCTGAAACATTCGTCAGAGTACGAAATATCCATTGAGCTCCTTTTAAAAGAGCTGGATCATACAGCTGTTGAAATATTTCAAGATATCAATCATTCTAAGAGCCTGGGCTTTTAACATACCTCTTAGAGCATAAAGGGACATGCAATATCGGGAACCTGAAATTATTTAACTGGATTGGAGAGAGGTATAAATAGCGAATGTGACGGGAGCGTCTGGAGTGCTGGACTCAGGGTGGGGTCGATACGTAACTAGGGCGCACGGGGCAGGCCACAGGGACTATCAATACGTTGCACGGTAGGACATGAGGTGCATAACCCTTTTCGGATGACGCGACTATGTCCAAATACTGAGTCAGCAGTACCCCCATACTGAATTACAGACAGGTGAGCAGGCTGTGAGGGGTACGAGAACGTCCGCGATCGGTGATATTTAGCGGGGTACGTGCCCGAAGCCGGGATCACCAAGCGCTCTCGGCGAATTTTATAGTTCTATACAGGATCAAGCCGTGCAACAACGCGACATTTGAGATTTTTTATCGGACATGAACGCCGTAAGAGGCTTGAACGCTGGCTGGATTATGACTACACTACAGGCCTGGTGCATATCATACCAGTTTGGCACTTGGTCATCTGCTTTCTCAGTCCTTCTAAAACTGGCATTGCCCTATCTAAATCAGCAGCGCATTTTAGAACTATTCTTCGAAACATATCTGCTTGCTGCTGAAGCTATGTCTCTAGACTAGCTTGTTTACTATATAATTAGTGGACTTCTTCTTTAGTAATCACTCTCCGTTTGCATTCTGTGTTTGCTTTCCTCGTCGCCTCCTTAATCTGTTTGCAGAGCCTCGTATTCTCTTCTTAGAGCTAGTCAATAATAGCGCTAAAGCTAAGTTCTAGATTAAACACCTAGTACAATTATTAATTAACGTTTTAATGAAAGTCATATTCTAATATCTACTTATTAGCATAATAGTGTCTAAAGCTACTCTTTTCCTACCTACTAGTATAGCCTCAAATAATTCCCTAACCTCATTACATAAAAGCTGAAAGGTACTAACAGAATGGTCACTCAGACCTTTAGTAAATATTTTAGAGAATATCTTAAAAAATGTCTTCTCTTTACCCTACATAGGTTACTACGAGTAAACGTCAGTCGCTCAAAGCATAAGGCGAACTTCAGGTTCCCTGAGCTAATGGCGAGGGGCTTGAAGAACGAAAACTGGTGGTGAGGGAATGAACTACTAGCTATTCCTAACTTCACACCTGGTCATGCAGTATTGCTTTGCCTAGTCGCACCCTAATGCCCAAAGAGCTCTTAGCCATCCTTGACATTTTTCTAGGGGCTATTATCAGATTGGACATAAGAGTGCTCATTTTAAAGCAACATCGCCCCGATCGGTGTAACCCTTGAAAAGATTAGCCCTATAGTAAGAGCGTTTATTCCCAATTTCACGACTAAAATCCTAAGGGGAAGATGCCATCTAGAAGCGTGGCATTAGCAGACAGGGCCAGGTCCCTAGAGCGGGAGGCAGATGCATAAGCTTGAGGAGGCAAGTCCAAAGGACTCATTGCCTTTAACATAAGACATCATAGTCAACTAACTATAACGTACATAATAAGCGAGTGTCCCAGACAAGCGAGTGTCTTACTCAGATTTTCACTTTAAATTGCGATTTTAAAATAATTCTTAAAAACTCAAACTAACTCTAAAATAGCTATAGTTTTAAATATAGCTTAATTATAATATATATTATCTTTATGAACTTTCTTAAGCTATATATACTTATAGTACTAGTAGTATAAAATTTATACTGTGTTTTTTAATATTTTTATTTATAACTAGCTTAATAAATTAGTTAAAAATATAAAAAAAATACTATATTATAACTTTTTTTTTTAAAAGCTTAAAATTAATTCTTTAGAAATTTACTTATTAAATAGCCTATTTTAGAAAATCTAAAATGTGTACTTTTAGCTATATAGTATAGGTGGGACACTCGCTTGTTTAGGACACTCGCTTGTTTGGGACACTCGCTTAGTATATATGTTAAAGGTTTATTAAACTCACTCTTTGTTTAATTAAACTTAAAATAGCGCTTACTCATTATAGTAATATGAAATGATACTAAAGATAAAATGAGTATTATAAAGAACTCGCCCAATATATTAGTAAGCTAGGCCTAACTCTATTCTTAATAATAGACTGATAGGCTTAGATTATAGGTTAGGCATTAATTGTTAGAAAGCTAGCGTAGCACTTGGATGACTTGATTATATATGTATTATCTATAAGGTCTCCTAGCCATGACTGCGTATATATTCTAATTACTACTAAAAGTAAGGGCCTAAGGTATCTGCACTAATAGGCAGTCTTAACCCTAGAGGTCACTACATAACTGCCCGATTAAGTGCTTTATATATAATCTAATCTAATATGCCCCTTTAGCTTAAGGGCATTATTATTAAACTATGCTCTTTATCTTTCTTTAGTTATTCTAATTAATTAGAGAGATCTATTAGCTTAAGCTACTAAGTGAATTTAGTAAATGCCTCTTTTAATAGGCTCTTTATTAAGCTATTAGTAAGTAATTATATTAATAGAGTATAAATTACTTTAATCTTTTTTTTTAATATTTTTTATTTAAGCTAGTAGTTATAAATATTAATATACTATAACTTTATCTATAGTTATATAAGCTTTACTATAATTAGTTAGATAGTCTATTTATTATTATACTTAATAGTAACTCTTAAGAGTAAGGTAGTCACTTAGTAAATAGTTAGTAAAAATAAGTCGATTTTTAATATTAAAATAAGTCTATTTATAAAGAGGGCTTTTTTAATAGCTTAGGATAAAGTAAGTAGCTTAGCTTTAGTTATTAATATTATAATTATACCCTGCTTATTTACTCTTTATAATATAACCCTTTTAAATAGCTTTATAATAAAGGCTTATAAGCTTTAATAGTTTACTAAGTTATTTATAAAACTTATATTAGAAGCTATTTATAAGCTATCTTCTTTATATCTGGGGATCGTACTATATTTAAAAGAAAGACTGCGTATTTTAATAAAGTACTATAAGGCCCGATCGGCCGCTTAATAGTACTATAGCCCTAGGTTCTGATTAAACTTAGCTAGCTAGCTTACTATAAATACTATATCTGGTCAGGTCATTATAGTTATGTATATAATCATTCTGACTTTATATTAATAAAGATTGACGCTTCTAGGGCTAGCGATCTCTTTATAGAGTAATAGTTCTTCTTATATTATAAGAGTTATTGCTTATAGTCTTAGTATATAATTAGCGAGCAGTCAGTATATCTTGTTAATATAAGAGGACTGTAAGAGCTATAAGTAACAGTTTTTATAATTTTAAATTACTTTAATCCTTAGGAATTACTATAGAGGCTTGCCTCCTTCTAGATAATAGGTCTTCTATAGGTCTTTTATTAGTAATATTACTTAGAGTTTAACCTGCTTTAAAAAGCAGAGGATGCAGTCATTTATATAGAAGAAGAAGATAATATCCCTATAAAGCTAGTAATAGTCCTCGCCTAGTACTTAGCGAAAGCCTGCTAGTAGTAAACCCTTTTTAAAGTACTTTTACTATAAAAGAGGCAATTGTCTAAGACTATAGAGGGCTTTTTATAGCTTTAGGATCATTCCTAGCTTCTAATATCCTTTAAGCATTTCTATATAAATCTCTTTATTAAGCTTTATATATATAAAAGTATTAATTATATTATATTATAGTATATTATAATTAAAATAATTAGCTAGAGCTATAAGGGTCCTAAATAATATACTTACTAGGGTTATTATATAGGTCTTTTAGCTATTAATTACTTATTAATTACTATATATTATAAGGTATACTTTAATCTTTAAGAATTTCCTATACTTATTAAACTTATAAATATAGACCTAATAGTAGCTAAGCACTTAGTAATCTTTTATTATAGACTTAGTAACTTCAATCTATAATTATAACTTTATATAACTCTATAGATATGCCTTCTTAACTATAAGTATTATATCTTAGTATAAATAACTTAATCTCTTTATATATAAGCTAGGAAGTGGCTTTAATAGTTATTAATATATACTAATAATAGGCTGCCTTTTCTCTCTAAGTATAGAGCTTATCTTATCCTACTGGGCTTCTCAATTTCCTATAGTAACTGCAGAGCTCGTCCTATCTTACTAGGCTTCTCGCTTTCCTATACTCAGTTTAATCTAAGGGTAAGTAACACTTCCTCTATTAAATAATCTAATAGAACTAGCTAGGCTACTATAGACTGCTTAGTAGTTACTTATATAGTGTTTTAGTAATTAGAGTCTCCTAACTAAGAATACTGCTTTAAAGGAAATCCTTTATTTTACTAGCTATTTACTAACCTTTTTATAACTAATCTTATTATTTACTTCTCTTTCCTTATATTCTTTTATACTAAGACTAATAGCTAAAGTATAGAAGAATATAGTAAGTAGTAACTATAGAGGAGTAAGAAGTAACTTAAACTTAGCTATTATATACTCTTTTAATATCTTTTTAAGTTCTTCTTATTTTTAATTATTTACTAAGTATTTAGTAAAGTGACTATCTCCTAACCTATTTTAGATCTTATTTACTTTATTATTTAATAGTTATAATACTTACTGCTTTATATATTCTTATATTAATAGTAGCTCTTAGATTTGCTTTTAAATAGCCTTAAGGTCTTTTTTTAATAAATCGTCCTAAAGGCTCTTTAAGTACTTATTAAATAATTACTATTTATTAAATATAATATCCTAAGTAATAAAGACCTCTTTTTATAATAGATTCTATACTTTAAAGGAATTACTAAATATATAACTAACTAAGAAGCCAATCTAGGCTTTTAGTAACTGCCTTTATAGCCGGTTCCTTTATAGTTATATATTAGCTATAAGAGTGAAGACTTTATAGCTATATGCTTAGAAGTATAAGAGATCAGGCTTTATAGTCTCTTCTAGCTGAAATTAACTATAGAATAGCTTATATAAAGTCTTCTAATTCTTATATATTAATAGTATATAATTATATAAGTAGGTAACTGCCTTTATTAACTCTGGCTATAAGTATTTAAATAGCTTAGCTCTAATATATATTATATAGCTTTTTTAAATAATAATAATAACTACTTATTCTATACTTCTATTTTATACTTAGGTATTAAGTACTAAGAGCTTAGTAAGTATTTTACAATCCTTTAGTAATTCTATAACTTATAAGTATATATCTATAATCTTATTATTATATTTAATTACCTTAATTTTAATAGAGTATTAGACCTTTAGTATCTTAAGAAAACAGGTAATTACTAAGTATAATATAAGTATTAATTAATTATCTATATAATAGTCTTATAAGTAATTAATAGCTTTATTTATAAAGATTTAGACTAATATATAATTAGTATAGCCTTAGGTTATTAAATAGAAATTAAGAATAATATAATTACTTAGCCTTACCTTAGCTATTACTTTTTATAAAGCCTATCTAATTATTTAATAAGCCTTCACTATACTATAAGCATTATAATTAATAGTTATAATCCTTTATAGTTCTTTAGGCTCTTCTATCTTCAGTCTAATGCCCTTTGAGGCACTTATTAAGCACCTAAGGGCATTAGGGCCTAGATAACCTAGCTATTAGTACTATATAATAGTATTTCTTTAGAGAGGTTATTTATAAGTCTATAATATATGCCTTTATCTCTTCTAGGATTGATTAGAGAGGAGTGTTACTAAGCTGTTAGTAAGTGCTTATTAAGTATTTAATATAATTAGTTAGCTTTCCTTCTCTTTAAAGACCTACTATCCTTCTTACTTATTAATAGCTTTAAGGAAGGTTCTATTTAATCTCCTAAGATAATTATTTCCTAGTCTTATATTCTACTAAATACCTTACTTTCTTAATTTTAAGAAGGATATAAGGTTAGTAATAAGAGCTATATATAATATAATATTAGAGATTATAAGCTTCTTTAGTAAACTATTAGTAGCTATTAGAATAATAGTTCTTTTATTATATCTATTAATTAATACTTACTATATGCTTAATTAGAAGAAGTTTTTTAAAAGAGCTGCTTATAGGTTCTTTATTCTTATTATATTATAGAAGATATTTAGTATTACTCTTAAGTCTAGGAAGATAGAATCTTATAGTAAATAGTATTTACTAGCTATTAGAGCAGTATTCGTATTATAGGACCTTATTAGTCTAAGTTATATAGACCCTTTTAGTTTAATCTTTTTAATCTAATTAACTAGGTTATTTTTATTCTTTTTAATCCACTATTTAATATAGTTAGTAATATGCTTAATAAGTAGAAATCCTTATAGTATTCTCTTTAGAAAAGCGTAGTAATATTATATAAGTAAATAGAAGAGGTAATATACTAAGTACTTAGATTCCTTATTATTTCTAATGCTTTAGTAAAAACGCTTCTTACTTCTGCCCCTTTATTAAACATTTTTTAAGTAATTTTTATCTTATTCTTTTTAGCTGCTTTTACTATAAAAGGCGCTTAATATAATTCTGTAAGGGTTGGTCTGTCAAGGTGTTATATAAGAGATCTAAAGGTAGGTATAGGGTGGTGTGTAAGCGTTCACTTAGTGAGTGCTTAGCTAGCCCTCGCTAAAGAGCTAGTCTAGCTTATGTTACGTGGCCTCTTATCTGATAAGACTATAGCTCCATCGGCCCTAACTCTTACAATTATCTCCTTCTCTTTCAAGCCTTGTCCTAAGGCGTGATTCCCGTGCCTCTATTATTAAGGTGATGAGGTCATTATTTATCCGTGCGTTTAGCGCGCGTTCGCTATGTACTATGGGGTGTAAATAACCGGAGTTATAGGTCCAGTGTTTGTTATTAGTCTAAGCGTTTGGTCAGTGTTTGCTGGCTGTATGGCCTTACTTTGCTTAAATTATAGTATTTCCGTTCTTCGTACTGCCTGTAATTATTATTTTCCTTTCTTTAGCTTTATATAATTTTCACATACTTATTTTCTTGCTATATTCCTTTCTTCTCGCTTTATGTATGCTCTTCTATCGTCTTCTTTCTTCTTCTTGCTCTCCTTACTTACTAATCATTCTATGTCCGTTCGCCGTATGTTTACTATGATATCATTCCTCACAGCCGCTGCGAAGGTCTTATTTTAATATAAATCTTAGACTAATGCTAAGTATATATTTCTAAATAACCAGTTTTTAGGAATGCTAAAGGACGAAGTTCCTTATTCTTATTATATAGAATAGAAATACTATTCTTTTAACTATACTTATATATATAGCTCTTTATCTTCTTAGTATACTATCTATAAAGCAGTAAAGCAGAAGTGCAGTATAGTAAGTCTTTTTAAGTTCTTATTAAGTATTTACTATATATCTAACATATTACTAGATTCTTATTAAACTTATCCTTACTATTTAATAATATTAGAATTTCCTTTATTACTAGGGTTAGTGCGATTAGAATAAGGATAATATAAATGCTCTTAATAATCTTAAGTACTAGAAGATCTATTAATTTATAAAGGCTACTATTACTACTTAGTACTATATCTTTACTTTTACTAAGAACCTAATAAATACTTACTCTATAGATAGTAATTATCCCTCTTTAGTATACTAAGAGGCTTTATACTTTATATAACTTATAAAATTATAAACTGATTTTACTATATATTTCTTCTCTACTTTTATATATCTAAACTAATATATATCTAGTTAGGTCTATTATTTAATATCTTTAAGAAAGAGCTATCTAAGCATTCTAAGTCTATTACTCCTTTATATTACTATAAGCTTACTTAGGCTATTGCCCTTTATTCTATACTTACTTGCCTTATAGTTATTAAAGAGATGCTTATACACTCTATACTTATTAAAGGATCTCTAGCTAAGTACTCTAAAGATTTTAATAATAATATTAAGATAGTTATTAAAAAGTATTATAGGAATCCTACCCTTAAGGCATCTGTCTTATTTTCTAGCGCTCCTTCTATTCATTATAGTACTACTAGCGCTCTCTCTGCCATTAAGCCGCCGACTCTTTATCAACCATGCTACGCCCGCTCACCATCTCCTGTCGTTAAGTCTCCCCTTATTTATAATAATAAAGGCAAAGCATCTCTTTACGCTAAAGCAGAGACAGTCGTGGCCTAGGCTAAGGCTATTACTGCGGCTACTCTCCCTTTGCCTGCCGTGCCCTTGGCGAATGCAAATAACACTCTTCGTCCTTACTATAGCTATTAGGTGAAGAAGTCTTATAACTGAGTGTTATCTCTGGTTTTGTGGCTCTGGTTCTGGTTTGTGGTTCTGGTCTGTGGTTCTAGTCTGTGGTTGCTCTAGCTTAGGCGTTAGTTAGTTCTATTAAGTACTTAGTTTATTTTAAATAATGCTGACTGCTTAATAAGCTATTAGTATACTTCTAGTATATCTTTAATTATCTATCGTCCTATTTCTTATAATTATATTTCTTCTATTTATAGTATTAATAAATAGCTTTTTATATATTTTCTAAGTATTAAGACAGTTCCTAAGTGTTATATTCTATTAGCTAACCTGCTTATTTAATTAAGTAGAATATATCTTCTTTAGTCTTCTTGTCTAAGATAATCTCTTTTACTTCTTACTTATTTTCCTTTTCTTCTAGGTTTAGGAAGTCTATTAAGTAATTACTATGCTTTTAGCAGGCTTCTGGCCATAGTTCTAAGAGCGTTATAGAGAATATATTATATATTTAATAGTATTATTATAATAAGTATATTTAATATACTTACTTTCTAATCCGCTTTATAATAATGACTTTAATATACTTAAGTACTAGTTTCTTATTCTTAAATTAGAAGTTATATATAAATAATCTTATGATTTATTCTTTATAGTATTCTTACTTAATATATCTCTTATTATAGGCTTTTGCTTATACTTCTATTACTTAAGCCTAACTCTTTTAAGCTTTAGTATATACTTACTAAATGTTCTTTATATATTTAGTAATACTTTATACTTATATCTTTAAGTATTCTAAAGTATAGCTTACTATTCTTAGATAATAGCTATATAGTGCTTATATTAAAGAGACTCTTATTATATTATACTAGCTATTATTATATATAAACTCAGCTTTTACTAGCTATACTACCCATCTCTCTAGTGTATTTTTTATAAAGATATAAAGGTATTTTTTAAGCAGTTAGTTTATTCTTTTAGTCTGTCCGTCTGTCTGCAGATAGTATACAGTGAATAGTCAGCGACGGATCGCCCGTTCTTTTATTAGGTCAGCCTAGAATTAACTTATAAATAGCTTATCTTTATTACTAATAATACCTTCTAATATACTAAATTTACATTCGACTTATTTATATAATACTTATGCAAGTTATATAGCGATTATTATCTTCTTATATAGAATAAAGATTACATACTTAGTCATATAGTATACTATAATTAAGATAGTATTATATTACTTACTATCTGCTTAGGCACTATTTAGCAACTCTATAATAAAATCTATAGAAATTTCTTAGAAGGGATTTACTAGTATTAGTAATGGCTACAGCTTTCTATATAGCCTATATCTAAGTATAAAGACATTATAGTATTTCTTACATTTAGTAGTATAGTCTGTAATATCCTTACTAATTCAGTTCTAATAGAATTTTCTACTAATTAATTCTAGTGTCTTAGCTTTTCCTATATGCCTAGCTCTTAGGTTATTATAATAGTATCAAAGGATTTCTATCCTTAATATCTCTTCTATAAGAATGATGAGTCTGCTCTTATAGAATAAGGTGCTATTTTCATCGTAATAATAGGTTCCTATCTTCCTAGCTATTCGCCAAACCCTCGCTAATTATTATTAGTAGAAATGATCGTTAGCCTACAGTCTTCAGACTAATTCTTCTAACTTTATTAATAGTTATAATAAAAATACTATTTTACTTATTATAAGCTCCTTTATAATTAGATATAGGATATATTACTCTAGATTAATAACCCTAGCTTTAGATAAGTCCTCTTAGCTTCTATAAGCAGCCAGCTTTCACTAAGCAGTCTCTATATATTCATTAGTCTTTCAGCTTACTATTCTAGCTCTTATAATTATAGAGATTAATACTATGTATGTCTGATCTTCCTTAGTTTTATTATACTAATTCTAATCGTAGGATAAGGGTACTTACTACTTAACTCAACTTATAAGGCCTTTTAGGCTTGCCTATACTGCTTAAATATATACTTTTATAACCTTTATTTACCTTTTAAGGTTACTGATTATTTAGCGAATATCTAATAGAAGCTCTTTAATAAAGTTCAGCTTATTAGCTAAGGTTAGGAGTATATTATTATATGCTATCTCCCCTTTTATATAGTTAGGTCTGTAGGATAGTCTATTAGCTAGATTATACTTTCTTAGTCTATATTTAATATTAAAGTTAAAGGGTGCTAATCTATATACCTATCTAGTTAGTCTGCTTCTTAGGTTTTTAGTTAGTGCTTTAATCACTCTTTTAAGAGCTGTGTGATCTATTAAAAGGAGGAATTTCTTAGAAAGTCTTAGTAAGTAGTAACTCTAGTTCTTAAGGCTCTTAATAATAGCCAGAAGTTCTTACTAGCTAATGCTCTAGTATTACTCAGTATCTGTCAGTTTCTAAGACTAATATGCAATTAGTTTCTATTATTTTTTATGTAGTTAGGTTAAAATGCTAGAGACTGCTTTTAGAAAGGCATCTGTCTTTACCCTAGTTCTTCTTACTAGGTCCTAGTATTAGAGAATGCTTACTAAATAGAAGGCAGATCTTAGCATTTAGAATGCTATATCTTAATCTTCTCCCTATATAAAGGGTTTCTTATTCTCTGCAGTCTTTAATAGCTCTATTAGTAGTGCTATTTAGTAAGAATATTCTAGAATGAACTTCCTATAGAAATTATAAAATCCTAGAAAGACCTGCATGTCTTTAACACTCTCTAGCGCCTACTACTTAGCGATTGCTCGCACCTTGCTTAGCTCTATCTTTAGTCCTTCCTAGGTAATTATATACCTAAGGAATTCGACCTCCTTTTAATAGAAGGCGCACTTTAGTAGCTTTATATAGAGCTAGAAGGTTTTTAACCTTTAGAAGACCTCTTTTAAATCCTTAGTATATTATTCTTATATCTATAAGTATACTATAATATTATCTAAATATACTATATAATAAGTATTAAATAATCTAGTAAGCGCTTAGTTAATATATACTTAGAAGGTAGTGGGTATATTAGTTAGCCTAAAGGGCATAACTATATATTTAAAGTGACTATATCTTATGTAGAATGCTGTCTTTTACTAGTCTTCCTTCTTAATTCGGATATAGTAGTAAGCATTATAAATGTCAATTTTAGAGATCTATTTCGCTCTAGTAAGTCTGTTAAGTAATTCGCTAATTAATAATAAAGGATAACGGTTTTTAATAGTGACTGCATTTAACTTATGATAATTAATATATATCTTAATGCTTCTATCCTTTTTAAGAATAAATAGGACTAGAGCTCCTGCTCTACTAATTAAGCTATTCACTTAACTGATCTCTGTATTCTTAGTAAGGTAATTATGAATAATCTCTGCTTACTTCTTATTAGTAGGGTATATTATTCCTAAAGGAGGCTCTTTGCCTTCTATTAGTTTAATAGAGTGTTCTACTCTTTCTAAAAGCAGTAACTTCTTTGCTTTAGCTTTGCTAAAGATCTCTCGTTCTGACTTAAGTTCAGATAATAGTATACTAATCCTCTCTTCATCCTCTTCTCTAAAAGTAAGTAGTAGTCGCTCGTTTAGTACTAATACGCTATATATATATATAATATATACCTTTTTACTATTTATAATAAAGTCTTTTATAAAAGAGTTAGGATCTTATATTAAGATTGCTTTATAATACTATGTATTTATATATATATTAATTATAATGCCTTCTTAGCCTATAGTCTCTCTTATTAGTAGTAAGTTATCTATTCCTTTAGGTCAGTTCTGTAAGGCTTTTATAAATAAATATTTCATTTTCCTTACTAACCCTTAGTAGTTAAGGAAGAAGAATATTACTTAATATACCCATAGTATAAGATAAGTAATCCTATTAAAGCCTACTAGCTTTAAGGCTCGCTAATCTAGTATAGGTTTAAAGCCTAGCTTCTATACTAGCTTCTTACTAATTAGGCTAACTTCTATAATTATATTTATATCTACTTTAACCTTATATTTATTATATACTCAGAGAATGATCACTCGTCTTTAAGCAATTAGACTAATTAGTATAAGACGTAGTTTTAGTATAGGGGTTATATCTTCAGACCCTATGCTTAGTCATTTTTTAATAAGTTAATCTCTTTGACTTTTATACTAAATTATTATATAGTTGCTATTTTCTAGTAGCCTCTTCGATTCTATCTATTAAGAGCTCTCTTAGTTATTATATACTTATTAATATAGTAGCCCCTCTTATTATAGTTATAGTACTAAATGTAGGAATTATCTCTTAGCTTTACTAAGTACTTACTATACTTTTGTTAACTGCTTAATCCTAAGTAGTTAAAGTAGCTGCCTCTTCCTTTACTTTTTATTAAGTTTCTTCATCCTTATAGAGTGTAGGGTCTGCTTTATAGTGCATGCATTAGAGTCTTTAATGCATGTCTTTTCTATAGCCTTTCTTACTTATTACTAAAGTAGTTTCTCTTCTTACCTTAGCTTAAGGGTATGTCCTTATATTAGCTATAGAGTTACTATAGTTATTATGCTTTTAATGTAAGTTCTCTAGCTCATAAGATATTAACCTATATCTTTCGAATGTCTCTTTTAACCCTGTTTTAGAATCTATAGTAGTATTATAATATAAGTGTCTTATTTTCTTCTGGGTCCTTTATCTTTAATAAGGAATGCAAGGATCTTTATATATTAAAGTATTCTATTAATAACTGGTCAGGGAGCTGTTAGAGAGCTGTGAGCTCTTTATATAATTTAACCTCCTTCTATTTAAGGTCTATATAAAGCTTCTTTAGAAAGGCCGTGAATTGGTCTTATATAAGGTATGCGAAGTTCTTTAAGTGATCTCTTTACTGGGTTTATAATAATGAAGAGAGTTTAGTTATAGACTAGAGGATCTTCTAGTATATTCTAGTAAATATTTAAAGATCGTTTACTATCTTTATTACTTCTATTTAATTATTAATTTAGACTCTATTAGCCCTTTTAATTAATATTATATAAGGATAGTATAGTAATCTATTATATTCTTTAGGGTCTTTTTTATCTAAGCCTTTAGTAAGTTATTCTAATAGTTTCTCTTAGAAATATTAGTCTTATTCTCACTATTATATTATAGTATAGAGGAATGATTATATCCTATTACTATTATTCTTAGAACCTAGTTATAGACTTCTTAGTAAGCACTCAGTTATTAGTCATTAAACTATAAGTAATAGCGATTCTTTATAGAAGCTGTCTTTATAGAGTATATAAGGTGATCTTACTTTAGTTTCCTCCTAGATTAAGCGATCGATCGGATCGTATTCTGATTAGAATCCTTCATTATCTGCAGTTAGTAGTTCGAGGTTTTTCCTAGCTTCGTTTTATGCGGGGTTTTAGGTAAATAGTCCCGTATTCATTCGCGGTTCGCTCATCGCTCGCTTAGCAATGCCCGGGTTCGGTAGTGTGTTCCTTCTTATCTTATATAACGTATTAATAATCCGCTAGGATGTAGAAGTGAACGAATTATAAGGGTTGGTCTGTTAAGGTATTACATAAGAGATCTGAAGGTAGGTATAGGGTGGTGTGTAAGCGTTTACTTAGCGAGTGCTTAGCTAGCCCTCGCTGAAGAGCTAGTCTAGCCTATGTTATGTGGCCTCTTATTTGATAAAACTATAGCTCTATCAGCTCTAACTCTTACAAATTCTTACTTTCTTTAGAGGCTCTAGCTAGTTATTAATTACTTTATAAATGTCTATTATAATTAGCTTAATAATAAAAGTACTAGCTCTAACTTAGAGGGTCTAGGTTATATTATAAGTATTAATTTATAATTCTATTAGTATAAATTATAAAGCGCTAGTTAAGTCATTAAGCTATTAATCAGGCTTTATTACTTCTTAGAGCTTAATATCCTAAGCTTTATTAATAATATTCTTCTAATATATAAGCTAATTATTAATTACTTAATAGGTTATAATCTTATTTAAGTATAGTTTAATTAGTATTTTATAATATACTTAGTAAGCCTTTTACTTATATTTATCTTTAGTAAAGGAGAACTTATTATAAAGTGACTAGATCTACTTAGTAAGGGACTTCTTATTTAAGTAATAGTACTAAGAGTAGGTTTTATTAATTATATTTATAACCCAGTCTTTAATAGTTTTATTTTCTTAACTATTTATAAGTATAGCTTATTATAGTACTTATAGTTAGTCTATAGTATATTATATATTTAAAGACCCTTTTCTATTAGTTTATTAACTTCTTAGGCTTAGATAGCTATATTATCCCCTTTTTAAAAAGTCAGGTTATTATTGTTAGAATAGATCGTGCGCACAGTCATATATGATCAGGTGACCTCGGTCAGGCGTGTGATTACTGAGGGCATGCTGAGCACAGCCTAAATAGGAAGGCAGTGAATGCTATATATAATACCCCTGACTACTGTAGGGTTAGCCTAGATAATAATATGCATAATATATATATATATAGGCTTTTAATGACTAAGGTACTATATATACTGCCTAAATCTAATAATTAAGAGTCTTATATATAATTATATTTACTAGTAATTACTGCTTTAAGCAGCAGGCTATTTACAAGTGCCTAATAAGCAGTTACTAAAAGTATAATAACTATTATAAGTACTAAGCTAGTTATAGATAAAGATTGGATTATATAGTTTAAGACTCTGAAGACTATAGCTATAAACGAAGACCTTTAGGATTATCTTAACCTTAAGAAGAAGAATAAATTAGAGCTAATCTTAAAGGCCCTAATTCTACTAAATATCACTTAATTTAAAAAGAAGCTAGTATTAATTACTTACATAAGGCTCGCCAAGTTATTAGCAGCCTTTAGTAATCATACTAAGACTATTATAGTAGTGATTAATAATAAAGACCCTACTCTTAGTAAAGAAGACAATATAATACTAAAAGCTTAAGATATTAGTAAATTACTTAAGAAGGGTCTCTGAGTGTATAATGCTTTATAGGCTAACTATAAATACTATAATAAGTATTATAAGGAATTCTAGATTAGAATAAAGAATGTAAAAAACTGGGTCTTTAAGACGCTTAATAAACCACTCTTTTAATACTACTATAAGCTAGAGACTAGTCTGCCTGAGTGGATTTAGTCAATTTATAATAAGTTCGCTCTAGTAACCTGTAAAGTCCTTATATATAAAATATATAACTGATAAGAAAATATCTCCTTTAGCTCTTACTAGATAAGACTATAAATAACATATTCATAATCTCCTGATTTTTAGCTTTATAACGGTATATATTATGCCTCAGAAAGCCTATCTTCCTTATATTATAACTACAAAAGACATCTATAATAAGAACCTTCAATAAGGTTAGAGTTCAAGCATCAGACATACGTCCAACAGTCCTAAAACTCGGGACACGTCTTACCCGGTTTTACTATGACAAATTGTCCAAATCCCCTGTTAGATTGGACATGTGACTGGACAGCAATCTCTCTATAAAGCTGGGGCTTTTCTCTAGCCAGTCCAGAAGGATTATAACTATCAATATATGCATTTCTCAACCAATCACATCAAACTGACTACCTTTCTAATCGTCTTTTCCTGCTCTTTCTGAATCTTTAATCCCTTTTCTGATTAGTCAATTCCTTGACCCACAATCACCGAGTTCCACTAATAACCTTCCACTCCTTCCACTCCTTCCACTGCTATAGCCTTTACATAACCAAACTATAAAAGCAGAGGGCTTGCTAAATATACTATAAGATCCTAGGAGAACTACCTTAAGAAAAGATTAAGACTAATATTACTATAACTAACTGGCTTAAGAGATAGCAGAATGCTATTAATAAGGCTTAGGATATTAGCCTCTAAGAGGCAATAGAACTTAATTAGTAGCTTAAAGACCTTATAATAGCTCTTTAGTTAATGCACTTATAGGCTTAGACTGATATATATAGCGTTATATAGATAGGTTAAGTCTAAGCAGGCATTTTAATAGTCAGTCTAGTTATAGCAGATATTCACTAAGAGATCGCTAAACGGCCGGAGACTCTATAGCAAGGAAGAGTGAGTTAGAGAGCCTTCTATAGTAGAGAAAGTATATAAGAAGAAGCTAATAGCTTAGCAAGTGCTTAATGAATAACCACTAAGAAGAGATAGTATTAGAGCATTAGATTGGATAATAAAGCTAAGTACCTAGCGTACTATTAACTCTATCTACTTTTATATTACTTCTATGCCTTTTTAAAGAACAGACCTAACTGGTTTAAACTGCGGCCTTATATAACTAAAAGGTTTAATAAGTGGCTAGAAGAGAATGAAGATAACCTAGTCAGACGGATTAGAAAGATTAAGCTAGAGAAATCAGCCTGACTATAACCAGTTAGCGCCTGTACAGTAAATGCAGCCTTAATTATTAGTAATTATATAATGAATGCTAAACTAGTAGCTAGTATTTACTATATATTATAGAACTGTGTTCTTTTAGATTTAAGAGTAATCCTATATATCTTTTAAGATATAAGCTGAATAAAGAACCTATAAGTAGCCCTACTAGGAGATTTCTTTTAGTTAGGAATTACCTAAGTGCTAATTAATAGCTATAGAGAAGTGACTATTACTTTAGTAGATGCTAATAGCTTGCTAAGAAGGCTCACCCTTTATAACATTGCCTTATATAAATCCCTTATTATGAACCTTATCTTATTCTTAAAGCTGAGATAGTGAGGCCTTTAGTAGGATATTAGACTAGGTAATAACTATTTATGAAGATTAGATAGGTCTTTCTTAGGTACTATTAATAAGAAGTAAGAGTAATAAGTCTTAGAATAGAAAGATAGAGTAGTAGATTCACTAAATGCTCAGAGAAGGGTTGTAGAGCATATAGTAATAATAATAGCTAATATACTATAGAAGAAGTCTTGCTTTATATTATAGACTCCTAGAAAGCTAATACTAGGGGATATAATGACTTAGTACTAAAGACTCGGACATTTAGGCCTAGACTCCCTGCATTGCTTTATAATGGCTATAAGAGGCGTCAGGCTGAAGATAGAAGAGCCCGAAGGCCTTTAATGAATAATAACTATTGACTGTAATATATGTAATATAGCGAAGGCTTGCTAAGCGGTTCGCAGAGCTCCTTAAGAAGCGATAGTATAAGTAAAACTAGGAGAATAAATAGCCCTAGATTTCTATCTAATGACCTTAGGCTATGTAGGCTATATGTCTGTATAGATTTTTACAGACTGAGTAATAGGGTATTCCTAGGACTATTATACTAATAATCGCTTAATGCTCGCTATTTATATAATAATTATTTACTTCCTTAGGATATTAGAAGTATAATACTCTATTAAGGTTAAAGTGTTTAAATATAATAATAAAATAATAGAAATATACTTATAAATCGCTAAGTTGCTGACTGCTTAAGGAATATGCGCTAAGCCCTTAGCCTTAAATACTTAAGTATAAAACAGAAGGGCAGAATGCATTACTATAATTATTATATTAAAAAGCTACATAATGCGTATAGGAGCTAAGTTATTAGAATACCTATAGCTAGAATTAATTAAGGCTATTACTTACTTTTATAATTATATACTTTTAATTTATAGAAATAGAAAGACTCTATATAAGTTATTCTATTATTAATTCTATAGTAATTACTTAATAAAGCCTGACTTCTTATACCTTTAAGCATATAGTTATAAAGTCTTTATATTAACTATAGATATATAATTATAAAGAAACTGGCTTTAAAGGCAGGCTCTAAGGGCATGGATTGGTTTCTTAGTAGGCTATATATTGAGTAATTCGTTTAGAGTCTAGAACCCTTTATATAAGGAAGTTTTTATAATAAGAGACATCTCATTTAATAAGCAGCATTTATTTAACAGACGGACGGAGAGTCTTTAAGATGATTTAAGATAATAGAACCTTAAAGCTATTTAATAATATATTAAAGAACTTATAGTAATATAAGTATAAGCTAAGCAATAGCTATTATAATCACCTAATAAAGAAGCAAATAAAGTAATAAAAGAAGATAATAATAACCTATTTAGAAAACACTTACTAAGTGATTATAAGGCTATTAGTAGAGTGCCTGAATCTAAAGGGGCATATAAATATACTATAGCTAAGTTTAAACCTTTTCTAATACTTCCCCTATTATTACTAGTTACGTTTTTCTATACTTTAGCCTCTAGGCTAGATATAAAGGGGCGTGGGGAAGCGGCTAACTAAGGGTTAAAGGCAGGTATGCAATATGCTCTAAAGATAGAGAGCTCTATATACTAACTCTCAGGCAGACAAAGGGAGTCTTAGAAGGTCTAACGAGGCCCTGCTAATAGACTAGCGAAGCAGCGCGAGTCGTTTAAGGCCGCGTTCTTAGCTAAGAGGCTCTAGTCGCTTAAGTATTATATAGGTAACTGCAGAGTGTTTAGCGAAGGCCTGGCTAGCTCTAGGCGAGCACTTAATAGAGGAAGATAAGTCTGCCCTTAGATTATAAAGGATATAGGTATGCAAAAGCTTCTAAGATTAGAGAGCCCTATATTAATAGTAGTATAAAAGCCTTTATAGATAAAGAGCCCTATATCTAGAGGGGAAAGGTTACTATATGTTAGTATACTTTAGTACTTATTATAGACCCTTCCTAGCTTATATATAATAATAGTAAGTTATCCTTATTAGAATGCTCTTTTTAAAGTAGAAAGAATATACTTATAAAGTTATATAGATTCTTAATTATGGATTGAAGTTATAAAAGCCTTAGTAAATAGTTAATAAATGCTTAGCTATTATTAGGTCTATATTTATAAACTTAATAAGTATAGCAGATTCGTGAAGATAAAAGCGTGCCTCGTTATATATAGAGACTAGTAAGTGATTAATAGTTAAGAGACTTATATAGTAACTTTAGCGGGTATGTTATTTAGAACCCTCATAGCCCTAGCTAACTGATTTAACTATAATATACTATAATATGATACAGTTAATGTATTTATATATATAAAGCTAGATAAGGATATTTATATATAAATGCTTATAGGATATAGGAAGCTAGGAAGGATCCTGAAGCTATAGAAAGCTCTTTATGGTCTTTAGTGATTATTATTACTATAGTAAAAGCACTTTAAAAAGGGCTTACTATAAGCAGGCTTTTGCTGAGTGCCTAGCGAGGACTGCTATTAGCTTTATAGAGATATTATCTTCTTCTTCTATATAAATGACTATATCCTCTATTTCCTTAAGTATATTAAGAGTAAGGCAATATTACTAATAGTAGAACTATAGAAAATATATAATATTATAAATAGCAAGCTGCTTTAATAGTTCTTAAGGATTAAGGTTATTTAGGATTATAGAATAAGAAAGCTATAGTTATTATAAGCTATTTATATTAATAAAATGCGCTATCTGCTCTTTAAAGACTCACTAAACCTAATATTAGTAACCCTAATGATTTACAAAGAACTTCTACTATATAATATAATAGCAAGCCCTAGTAGCATTAACCTATACTTTAGGAAGATCGGCACTATTATATATACAGTAGTAATGACTTGACTAGATATAGCTTTTACTATAAGCTGACTAGCTAGGTTTAATTAGAACTCCGGACTGTAGTAATAAAGAGCTGTAGACAGAGCCTTATAATACTTTATATAAATAAAGGGTCTCTATCTTAAATACGGAGCTATAGCTAGTAGTAAAGAAGATAGACTATAAGTCACTTTAGATGCTAGCTTTACTAATAACTTAATAGATTATCAGAGTTCTTAAGCATTCGTTATAAAGCTCTTCAGTAGGATCACTTTCTAAAGAGCTAATAAGCAGGATATAATTACAATGTTAATAATAGAGGTAGAGCTTCTAGCGCTTTCTTAAGCAGTTAAAGAAGCTCTTTTTATAAGCTGACTTATCTCTATATTAAAGGTTAATCTAAACTTTCTAATAGCTCGCTAAATAGCTATAATAATAATAAGGATTATAATTAAATATAATAATAAGTAAACTATCTGCCTTATTACTATAAAACTAGTATAATTATATATAAAGCTTAAGTATATTAATATTTATAACTATTAGCTATACTAAGAAATTATCAAAAAGAGAATTAATATTATTTATATACTTACTACTTAAATGCTTACTAATAGATTAATAAAGAATCTATTAGGAGATAGTCACTTAAGCTTCCTTAAGTAGCTAAAGCTGATTGACTTAATAGATAAGATTAAATAGAGAAGAAATGAGGAAAAGGCAAAGAAGCTATAAAGCAAAGTGCAGCTTAGCGAAGGGACTGCGAAGCTAAAGGGGCGTATTAGAATAGATCGTGCGCATAGTTATATATAATTAGGTAACCTCAGTCAGGCGTATGACTACTGAGGGTACGCTAAGCACAGCCTAAATAGGAAGGCGGTGAATGCTGTATATAATACCCCTGACTGCTATAGGGTCAGCTTAGATGACAATATACATAATATACATATATGTAGGCTCTTAATGACTAAGGTGCTATGCATACTGCCTAAATCTAATAATTATTATCTATTTAAACTATAATTATATTAATACTTTAAGTAAAGGTTAATAGAGTATTAGTAAGCATTTTATAACTATTTAATATATATTTCTTATAAAACTTCTTAATATCTAAAGGAGTTAGTACTATAAGTATAAGCTCTGGCTTATTAGTCTTTATAAGGTTAAGGAAGTCCTAAAGGTCCTCTCTCTTAGCCTTTATCTTAAGTATTTTAAACTAAGTAATCTAATTATCTTTTATAATAAGCTTAGTAGTTAAATTAGTTATTATTATTCTTAGTAAGTATTCTATAAGTACTTATATATAATCCGTGCTTAGTTAGGTATTTAATTAAATAGTGATATAGTGTATAAGACTCTTAATTATTAGAAAGCTAGTGTAGCACTTAGATGACTTAATTATATGTATATTATCTATAAAGTCTTCCGGCCGTGACTGCGTATATATTCTAATTACTACTAAAAGTGGGGGCCTGAGGTATCTGTACTAATAGGCAGTCTTAACCCTAGAGGTCACTACGTGACCGCCCGATCAGGTGCTTTATACATGATCCAATCTAACATTAATATAAAGCCTTTGAAAAGAGCTGGCACTGGTGTTAAGAAGAGTTGTCATTGGTGTTAACCAACGTTATCTGCCTGGAGCCTGGAGCCTGGAGCCTGGATCCTGGAGCCGGACCGTGTGCCAGGGTACTGGCACAGTATTGCCTCCTGTGTCAGCACCTGTGTGCTGGTATGAGGAAGCAGGGGCCTGAAACGATGCCAAGCCCTTAGCTCAGGTTGATCACCCTGCTCACCCACAAGATCACCCTCTGTTCAGGTTAAAGCGGCGACAGCTCAGGCCTGGCGCCAGAAACGGATTGGGACTGCAAGAATTGTCGGGGGTGACTATTCAGGTAGGTACGTAGTGTCTAACAACAGAACGGCCCTCTTACCTGGAAGACTCCTCGGTGTCGAGTAGGCTTCTCGTAGGTAGCACCAATGTCTTCCAAAGGCTTCCGCAGAGTGTCCCATATAGTGCCGATGGTGCGCTGGGGTTTTTCTGTGCAGGTGTAGAGGCCGCAG
Organism: Dactylonectria alcacerensis; assembly: GCA_029931735.1. Taxonomy (NCBI): domain Eukaryota; kingdom Fungi; phylum Ascomycota; class Sordariomycetes; order Hypocreales; family Nectriaceae; genus Dactylonectria; species Dactylonectria alcacerensis. The sequence goes on along the minus strand of JAPMUZ010000010.1, from coordinate 2,518,442 downwards.
AGCGAGTAGACTCCGCGATGAGTGCCAGCGCCTCCGAGGCAGCTCTCGCTCTCGAGGAGAAGAATTCTGCACTCTGGAAATGCCTGCCTGGCACCAATGGCAGCTCCCACGCCCGCAAATCCTCCCCCAACAATGATGACATGATAATATGGGTATTTGCCATGTTCTTGTGTACCCGCTCTAGCAACCGGGGAAGCTTTCGAGGCGGTCATACTGAGATATGGTCGAGCTTCAGGATTGAGGTGTTATGTCAGGGTAGATGGAAGGTGGTCGGTAGGTTAAAGCATCTATGGCAAAAGTAGTGATCACGAACTGCCGCATACTTTATGCATACCCCCACTCACCTACGAAACCTTATATAGCCTCACTTCATAACCAATACGCAAGGAAGAAAAGAGAGCGGCAATGGCATCAACTTCGGAAGACGGTAGTTCGAGCACATTTAATGTATGCGATCTTCGCACGGTGTAGGGGTTATTTTTTCTGTCCATCCACCTCGAGCTGAATCAATGTTATGGCATGGGCAAATGATCCGTTTCATAATAAATGACGCCCCGGAATTTATACGCCTTGTGTTCATCCTTGATCTGTCCCGATATATGTACCTTACAATCTGAAATCTATTTCATTTGTGGGCGACGGCCATCCAAGATTGCCAACCGTAGTTAAAGCTCTAGGGTCTGATTGCTGGCCGCCGTACCCAAAACTTCCAGGGGAGCCGCTGAATAAGCTAGCCGCTGGTGACGATATCCTCTTCTTCACATCAACTTGCTGATCACCGTGCGACATTAGGTACTCAGCGCTTTCGAGGGCCCTGTCGTACTCTACCCGGCCCATACCGCTCTTTTGGTGAAAGATGAAGTGCTCCAGGCATTCCTCCCACGTGGAGAATCGCTTGATATTGGCTTCGTGGTCGCAGGTACCCGGTAAGTTTGGCAACCTCCCGTGGTGGTGATTCCGCAAGTGGTTTTCTAGCGTCTTACCAGATCCGTACATTCGGCCACAGCTCTGGTGAAAGCAAAAGAATGGCTTCTCCGGCTCACCATGTAATGACAACGACCGCTTACGTTTAAGGGCCGCAGGGGAAGGCTCTACTTCTTCGTTTGACGGTCGTTCACGACTAGTAGCTCGTGACTGTACACCTGACTGCCCACTAACCTGGCTCTTCAAATGCGCTGTAGTGTCTTCCGTCGGCCCAAGATGATTTGTTCCTGTCATTAAATCTCTATCATCTTCATCTAGGGGTTCTGGTGGAGACTCGAAATTATTGTCCCTGCACAAGGAGGAAGCATACCTTGGCAATAGAGGTCAGCATACATTTGACTTACTGCATTTACCCATTCGTATTCTTACCATACTAGCCTCGGCCCCAAGGTATCCCAATTATCGTATTCTCGCAGTTGAGAAAATGCTGTTTTGAGGTCTTGAAGGATTTCTCGTTGGGCTGGGGAAATTGCTATCGGCTCTTGGGAGCCGAGACAAGCCTCCAGAGATGTCAGGGCTGGTTGCCGGCCTCGAGAGGGAGCAAAAACCGGAAGGCACTTCAAAAGCCGGTCTAGATTTCCCTGGACGGTGTCGAGCTTGGTCGAAATGTCCTTCATTTCTCGCTCTGACTTGGACAAGGGCGGATCTCGATATTGACACTCGAGCATCTTGTCCTTACAACCTTGACATGGCTTCTGTTCATCACACTTTGCCTTTAGCTGGCGGCAATTGGTGCATGCTTGTGATGCTCTCGAAGCCTTTCTTTTCTCTCGATAATAGGCGGCGGAATATTCGAAGCCAGTAAACGGAAGAGGAGCCGGATGCGGGGCCCCGAGCGGAGGGGGGCCATAGGGCTGAGGTGGGCCATAGTGGAAAGGCGGCGGGCCGTTGAGTGAGAGCGGATCCCGCCGCGGCAGGGTCTTGTCTTGCGATACAGGTTCGGATTCCTTGTCATGGCTGTCGTCGGCCGGTATCGTGGGAGGATTATCTGGAGGGGTCGACGTGGGAGGGTTATCTGTAGGGTTTGACATGAGGGGAGTGGAGAAGCCGGAGTCTACCAGAATGTGTTAGTTGACGGTGGATTCGATTCTCCCAATATTCCATTGTCAAGGCACAGAAGACAGCTCACCCAGTTCTGCAAGGTTTCTAGAGACAATCGTTCCGCTAGACACCCCTTTATTCCGCGGTCAACAAATCGTGTTTGAGGCTGAGGCTGAACCTCAGCTTCAATATTAGGCTAGACTGGCTGACGTAACCAGACCATTGTATTTATAGCACGTGATTGGCGAAGAGCCCATGCATAGGATTTGGTCTAGTGTAGTTGTCCAGGCTGGGTTTTTAGTAGTTTTTACAAATTTTGCGAAGTTTTGAGAAGCTGTAGGCCGTCTCGTAAAATTTCTTTGGTTTTTCAAGAAAAGCTACCAATTCTTCAGATTAATGCTCAGAAAAGAAGAAACAACAAAGAAATAGGCATTTGTTTTCGTAAATCTTACATTACAGGATGAATTCAAGAAGTCCTCCATAGATATCAAATTTCAATTGCCAGTGCGCCACAAATGTGCCATCGCTAACTTTCTATTTAAACCTATTTCATCCCCATGTTGTGATGGATGCCACCAATTATTTGAGCGTCCAATATATATATACGGAGCCCAACACCCCTTACACCTTCTTACATCAAGTAGCCGTCTTCTTGGCTTTCAGTTTCGAATACACAATCCCATCGCAATGAATCTCGACTTTTCCGGCCGAGGGGCCATCGCGCTGCTCGAATTGCTTGTCTCTATGCATATCCTTCCGGCCATGGTCGTAAGTGGCATCCAAATGCTGTCGCCATTCTAGTCACTTACATACCATCCTTGTCAGCATATTGAAACAGCTACAACTCTGTCCATCGCCGTGTCTCTCATCGCGACCGTTATCCAGACCTGGGCTCTAGCCTTGCAGCGAGATGAACAGCCGGAGGCTACAGCAGGCGATGCTAACCACCTGTCTGCGATTCAATCCACCATGATGCAATACTTGGGCTTATACTTGAGTGTGATATCTGCAACACGAAGTGGATTGTACGGCGGCCCAGGTCGGCCGTCGACATTCTGGGTTGGTGCTGGGCTTTTGTTCCCCCTTGTTGCGGTGGTCATCTACCCAAGTCATAGCTTGCTCACACAGCTATTTCTCTTCTTTGGCGCAGTTGCTAGCAACCTCGTCTGCGTGCGTTTACTGCAGATGGAGCTAAAAAATGAAATTGTGTAATGTTACCCTGAGCCGTGAATTGGACGAAGATGGCCGTAGCCGTATGCTATTTAGCGGCCGGGACGACGAGCGGGCTGAGGCGATTGATGTGACGTCTGGTAGCCCGACGAGTGGGAACTTGATTTCATTTTGACTCCTCAGAGTCGTTTGCATCTCCTATTTAGCTTAACTTTCTTATAACCTCTCAAGGGCATATTCATCAAGACATTCAAGCTGTCAGCTCAAGGACCTCGCAGACCTTGAAAAGTCATGAATTCTATTGGCTAAAGGTGATCGTGGCGCTTGACGCAAGGTGCAAACATGGTTAGCGCTCCTCAGCCGCAAGTTTGGACTCCGTGATAAACGCTTTTGCCATCGTCACCTCCACTCCCAGCAAACCCTTAGTCATTACAACAAGCACCTAGGACTGACGAGATGGCGCCATATCAGTATACGAAGCTGGATGAGCCCGGGCAAACCCGATTACTCCATCTATTGCCCGGAACCGGGGAACTTTATTTCAACCTGGAGTCAGTCAATCTCGATGACAATCCCGAGTATGAGGCAATATCGTATTGTTGGGGAAATGCCACAGACACTCGAACCGTATATTGCGAGAAAGGTTCGCTACAAATTACCGTCAGCCTCTTCAGTGCTCTGAAGCAGCTACGGTTCCCGGATAGGCCTAGGACCTTGTGGGCCGACGCAGTTTGCATCAACCAGGATGACATCGTCGAGAAAGGTACCCAGGTGAAACTCATGAGCCAAATTTACTCTAAAACATCCCGCATTCTTATCTGGCTCGGCGAGGACAAGGCAGGGCTGGAGGGCGTGAGAGAGTCGGTGGCGGAGGCATCAGCCTTGTTGCCACCAGATACCTACGACGGCGAAGAAATCCGGGAAATTCAACGGCGGCTATTTCGAGACACTTCAGTACGTCTTCCACCACCATCCAGAAGTCTCTAACATCAATAGGAACTCCGCAAACAAGGCAAGCCGAACATACATGACCATGACTGGGCTTCTATCAACCACCTATTCCTCCGACCTTGGTTTGAGCGCAAATGGATCATCCAGGAAGTGGTCATGGCCCCAGATAACATTCCCAGGCTCATGATGTGTGGCAACATTGAGCTCTCCTGGTCTGACCTGGCCAGTCTTGCCTACAGACTTTGTGCCTACGGAGTCACGTGGTCAGTTTGTGGCCTTTCAGTTGGTAAGTATAATTATTCCGTTATCTGATTGCCTATCTAACCAGGCACAGTAAATGCGTACGCACCTCACATGGCCTCCTTCTGGATAGACGAATCCAAGCCGCAACGCAACGCTAACAATGCTTTCATGATCATGCTCATCAAGTACTATCGTCCTCAAGGAACTCTGCTGGACTGTTTCATTGCGACCGTCATGTTCCAGTGCACGAACCATAGAGATCACATCTACGCACTTCTGAATCTGGCATCGTCTGCAGGCCTTGAACCAGACTATAGCCTCTCTGCGGAAGAGGTCTGGGAACGCTTTGGCATCAAATGTCTCGTCGACGACCAGAATCTCAAATTTCTCGCCCTGACCGCATGTTTGGGCCGTGACAAGTCAAGCGATCTCCCATCGTGGGTTCCGGCCCTTAATGGAAAAATGGTTTCCAACCCTATCACATCGTATACGATCCGGTCGCCATGTTTTCGTGCTGGAGGTTCGATTACCCCTCTTATCGCAGTTTCCGCGAACAATCGCTTGCTACACCTGAGTGGCCGCATCATTGACACGGTCAAGGTGACCACCAGGTCTTTAGCCGATATCCCGTTCCCTTCAGAAGCAGATGTCTTGCCCAAGACGGGCTTTTCGAGTCAGGTGAAGATGTGGAAGAGTATCTGGTTTCAAGAGTGCAGAGACCTTGCAGCAGATGGCGACTGGTTTAATCTTGCACCAGCCAAAAAGCGCGCATTTCTCAAAACGATGATATGCGAGATGACGGGCATGAGAGATCCTGCTCCTGAAGAGTTGATTGATGCTGTCGAGGTCTACCTCAATTACAATACTGATTTCTTCACACCCGGTTATGTTCTCTCCGAGACTGTTCGGGATACAATTCTCACTCATGGCGGGATCATTGAGCACTCGATCCTCGCTTTGGTATCTAGTCTGCGGTTCTGTATAACAGAAGAGCAGCGATTTGGGCAGGTCAACAAAGAAACAAAGCCTGGGGATCTGATTTGCGTTCTGCTTGGAGCCGAGGTTCCTTATATTCTCCGCCTTGAAAAAACGGGCAATTATCAATTGGTTGGGGAATGTTATCTTCATGGCGTGATGCAGGGGGAAACGTTGTCTGACGGGAAGTACGAGACAAAACCCATTATTCTTGAATGATCATTGGCTATCGATCTTCCTTTTCCATTATGCCTTAGGCTTTGAATTAAACGATATTTTTACGCGTAAATAATCCTCTTACTTCCACCAAGGTTCCGAATCTAATCATAACATGGCGTTTCTAAGCTAACTGTTGCTGGTTTCTACAATCACGCATCATCATCCTACAACCCCTTCTGTCCTATCTTATGGAGATGCGACAGCGGCCCCACGAGGTCCAACTTTCGGCCAAAACTCTCGCCTTAACTTACCAGGCTATGGTTCAGTGCTTCCATTGTCTACATGACCGTAGCCCGAGACACCATCCAGACTCTCCACGACTACGACGCCGCAGCTGACGGGGACTCCACCAACGCATGATGGAATAGTATCCTGTACTTGTACAACGCCGTAACCGTCCTGGTAGCTGCCCGGCTTTGCGACTTGGTAGTCGATGTTGCCGTTCACGTGGAGCTAGATGCTTCGTGGAATCCAGCCATTGAAATGTTGCAAAGATACGAAGCCAACAACGCTTGGGCGCGCCACTTGCACCACTTCCTACAGAGGCTAGCGGACACGGCGCAGACAGTGCTCAACTCATCAGCAAATAGACCCAAAGAGCAACTTGGCTCACTCGGCTATGAAACGGACAGGCGGCCTCGTAACTCGACACAGGGTCTTGTTTTCATCATGCCAGACAATCCTCCGTTTCTTGACAATGACCTAGGGCTTGACCTCGTGTTCTATTTCGGAAACGGCCCATTCGCCCTGCTAGGTGATGCGGTTTTTGAAGGTTAGTCTGAGGACTCAGCGGCCCCTTGCTCCCTGTTGGGCACAAAAAGCCGGCACGATCTGTCAACTACAGGAAGATGGGAGCCTAAAGCTAGCAGTGGCGAGCAAACCAAGCTATCAGAGTGAAAATAGCTTGCGGTATTGAACTCAAAGATGCTGGTAGCGGAAAAATCAAGCTTTGCACTCCTTGAGACCAAATTGACTGCGATAGTCCACCGGCGGTGGTATTGATGCTGCTAAAGGAATAGCTTCGAGCTTTAGCAACGGCTGGGCTTTGATGACGGTATGAACTATAAGCATACATCCAAATTTCATGCTATAGTATTTGCTATCCGCTCCATGAAGGGCGACTTGCAGCCGGCATAAAGTAAAAAAAAAACAGGTTCCTTTACAATTTAAGCATTTAAGACCCGATGCTTCCACAGTTACCAGAGATCAAGCTTTTTCAGCTCTTTTAAATTAGGTAGCTTAAATCTGGATGGACATTCAAGTGGCCGGCCCCAGGAGCCTGGCCTTGATTCTCTTCCATCTATTCCAGACACCTTAATCAATTCAATAAATAATGGCTGCCCCTATCGTCAAGGCCATCATCGCCCCCACCAGCGGCTTCAGGGCCGCTGGGATCAACGACTGGGGTGGCGTTGGAGAAAGTTAATCGGTTGAAGGTTCCGGAGGGCTAGGAGTTAACTCATCAAGATTTTCACCACATTCTGTTGGGTAACACAATAGATCCCATGCTTGACTGCAACTTGATGACGCTTTTTGTCGATGGGAGGCAAATGTTTGAGCAGACTTTGCGATACAATGTTCAATGCAATGAAGACCTTGGGATTTGAGCGCAAGGAATGTCGAGGGGCATGTCATAGATTTGACTTGAACGGATAGGACCAATATCTGATGCTCTAGCCGAAGCCAGCGATGGGCCAATGAACAAGATGGATACCCCAGCAGACGACCGCAGATGTGCCCCCCGGCCCGCGCCTCAACAGTTGTCAGACCTCTCATGTTGACGGAAGTCATTCGATTAAACACCCAAAAATGCTATTTATTTACACATGGGGAAATCTGGGGTACGTCTCGCATTACTCTGGGGTCAACTGCGATCCCGAGCCAGAGCGGGCTGCCACAACCCTTCGGTTACACTTGCCTACCCAAGAGATAAACATGATCTCCATCTTCGAATTCGAAAACAGCCACTACTCTTCACCTTGTATCAGCCGATCTTTACCAGGCTTTCCCCGACTCCCCGACCTCAGCCATCATCATGACGCCCAAAGAGAACGAAATCGGCGCCAGCCTCGGCCTCGGTGCAGAGAATGTCGAAGACGCCAAGATGCAGCCGACGGCCAACCCGGACGAGGACCCCGAGTTCTCGCTCCAGGAGCAGCGCAAAATCATCCATCGCATCGATCGACGGCTGGTGGTGATGCTAGGCCTCATCTACTGCGTCAGTCTGGTCGACAGGACTAACCTCTCCAACGCCGCCATCGCCGGCATGACGCCAGAGTTGAAACTGGACGTGGGCTTTCGATATGCAAGTGACAAGTCCACCACATCTGTTGGCTACTCCTCTTCCTTGTTTCCCACTCACTAACCTCGCCACAGTCCATTACCGCCCTCGTCTTCTTCGTCACTTACACCGTGTTTCAGCCTCCGGCCACCATCCTGACCAGAAAAATTGGTCCCAGAATCTTCCTCCCTTCCCTGTGCGTGGCTTGGGGTCTCATCATGGTACGTGGGATTCTGCAGTCGGCACGAATGATGTTGTACTCATGCACCACTAGATTGGCTTTGGCTTCCTCCAACACTGGTCGGCGCTGGTGGCTCTGCGCCTCATCTTGGGCACATTCGAAGCCGGATTCTTCCCAGGATGCGTTTACTTGATTTCAACCTGGTACTCCAGGTATGACATGCAGAAGCGCTTCGCCATCTTCTACCTCATGGGCACCATTGCTTCGGGGCTTGGCGGAGTCCTGGCATACGGTCTCCAGCAAATGGTGAGTTGCACTTGGGCTGGAAAGGGAACAGCGAAACTAATTGGCGCGCAAAGGATGGCTTGGCTAGTTACGGGGGCTGGAGATGGATCTTCATCATCGAAGGCATTGCGACTTGCTTCGTTGGATTCGCCGGATGGGTCTTTATGGTTGATTTCCCCGACCGGGCCATCGACAAGAACTACTGGCGGTTTCTTTCGCGTAGGGAAATTGCATACGTCCTTCGCCGGATCAACCAGGACCGCGGCGATGCCGATGGGGAGCCTTGGAACTTCAAGCTGTGGGCGTCTTCGGCACTTGACTGGAAAATTTGGGGCTTCGCGCTCTGCCTATTGTAAGTCCCCTTCATCAGCTCACGCCAGTTCAAGACAAGTTTCTGACAGCGTCGAACAGCTGCTGCACTACCCTCGCCTCGGCACTGTCCTTTTTCCTCCCCATCATCCTGAGGGAGAACATGGGCATGTCGGTCGCCATGTCCCAGTGTCTCTCCACCCCACCCTACTTTGTTGCCGCAGTATTCATGTATGCGGTAGCTTGTGTCGGAGACAAGTACAAGATCCGGGGTCCTCTCCTCTTGATCAATTGTGCTGCCGGCCTCATCGGCCTTCCACTGCTGGTATGCACTGATCATGACGTCTCTCCTCATAGGCACACGGACTGACCATTCACAGGGCTTCGCCACCAACTCACGTGTCCGGCTCTTCAGCACTTTCTTGATCTGCATCAGCGGCCCGGGAGGTATCCCAACCTGCATGGCGTACCAGGCCAACAACATTCGAGGCCACTGGAAGCGCGCCTTCTGCTCGGCGACTTTGATTGGGTTCGGCGGCATTGGCGGCATCGCCGGTTCTCTCGTCTTCCGTCGACAAGATTCCCCGGGCTACAAGCCAGGCGTTTACGCAGGAATCGCCTGTAACATCCTCATGATGATCATTGTCGTCATCAATACCATCGTCTTCGGGCGTGCCAATAAACTGGCTGACCAGGGCAAGATGGTCATAGAGGGGGACCCCAACTTCCGGTACACGATTTAGGCTTGGGCTACTCAGTGGCGTGCAAGGTGTAATGAGGCCAAGTCCCCCATCATTGCTATATTAAGGCTTCTGTTCGGGGGGAGATAACTTGGAACTCCTAGACAATTCTCTCCGTACACAGATACATCTTGTGGCCTAGTGATAATTCCATATCCAATAGTTTCAACAACAGCTTTAATTGCCCAGAGGAAGATATGCTTTTTGGTTCCCATCCACTTTTATCATAACCATTTTCTTGACGTGCTGTTGGTCAACTTCCAAATTTTCCGAGGTGCTCAAGCCCATACAGTAAAGGGATTGGATATCGATCAGTATCCAGGGTATGGACTTAGAGCTGACAGTCTCCGCTACTAATACACCTTCACTCTAGCGGCGCATAGGCCGACATCTCATGCTCTCAATTCCACAGCCCAGACCTTGCCATCCTGTTTCCATTGGGGCAATGCTAGACATTCGTCGAAGACTCATGGAAGATGCAGGGGAACATGGGATCACGTCTTGTAGAATACATTGAGAGAAATACATGGACATATATGACTGTGGTTTCTGGTATGCGACTGATAGAAACAGCAGTTGCTCTGTGGCATGTCAGCCTCAGATCGTGTCAAGGATGAGCCCCAGAATTCGAAGTATCGATCGGACGCTACCCTACAGCTCTAGCTGTGCCACATCGCAGTGTATATCTCTGCAAACCATGCTTAGGGTCTCTATTGGATGCGTCTATCGAATTGTGCATATCCGCAGGCGAGCCATTGAACATTGACTCTTCAAGGCTATATCGCTGCTGGTCGCACACAATGCAATCGCAAATCATCTCAACCATTTAAAAAGGTGATAATGGCGGGGCGGATTCGGGAAGAGAAGCTCCGGGGGCTATGAGACTTTATTGGCGTCCGTCTAAGTGAACAATTTCCTGGGCCATAATACGCTAGGCCACATCCCGCCACGAGATAGCTTCGCGCCTGCATGCCGTCTGACCACCTAGCCCTCACACCATGACGGGCACGCTTCGATCCGGCCGCTTCGTGGTGGGAAAGGCTTGGATATGTCATGCTCAGCGCCGCCTCACTAGCCGTGGGCGTGGAGAAAGTTCAGTAGCTCCAATTGATAGCTGGAGAAATCCGGAATACTTTCTGCGGGGAAGAGCGTATGATGGTGGTCATGGAGGGTGAATATGTGATTGAGGGGGAAAAGGACTGCCCGTCTGCATATTCTCGCACTTGTTTGGCCTGAGAAGCTGCATCGCGTGTGACAGCCCTACTGGAAGGATCAAACCTGTGACATGTGGAATCCCGGGGGGCGAGGATGTTGCCACTCGACGACGAAGGTGCTGCGATGGCTCACTAGAGAGGCGAGATGATGAAGGCAATTTCCTAGGCTCTTGATGAGCTGATTCAGCGCAGTTCAGTGAAACATGCTCGCAGACGTTTTTCTTCGCTGGTGAGACCGAGTGGGTGGCTGTTTATGCAGTGGGTCAGGAGGATGGAACAACAAACAGAGCTCAGATGATTCCAAGACAGACACCCAGGATTGCAGATTGACCCAAATCCGGTCGATGGTTATCAGAACGCCGTTGAAAAATCTCTTTTGGAACCCCTTGCTGGATGAATCTGGCGTGATGCACATGCAGATTCCCAATTTCGCATGTCGATTGCGCAGTACCCGAGCAGCAGGGAAGAGGAAATGGACGGACGGGTTGGAAAATGTTACATTCACCGCCACACAGGGCTTGACTTGGCATTGAGGCGTCCCCTTCTCGGCTCTCGAGCTGGGCTGTGGGGGCCGAGAACCTGGGAGGGGGAACTAGAGAGATCCAGCCCCCTTTCGCCTTTTCCACCTCGCTTTTTTAGATGCTCGCAAAAAGGTAAGCTTAGTTCAAGGTCGCGACGGCGGCAGACGGGTCTGCAATGGGGGAGTTTTAACAGAGGGGCTGTACCAGTCAAATCAAGGGTCTCGACCGGGATTCAACAGGGCTGTGGAGTGGAGGAGTTACGCTAGGAGCGCCAGATGGATGAACCCTGAAACCCAGGTGGCCGAGAGCCATGGGTGTGGTCTAGTCGGCGATCATTTCCTGGCTGCTGCATTTCGTATCTTTTTAGACGCCGACGTTGAAGATTGTGATGCTACGTACATGGGCATGGTGTAGACCTGGTAGATGTGGTGCAGACGCGGTAGACGTGATAACAATGAACAATGGTAAACACGCCCAAGACGACAAAGACGTGGTACAAAAGGCATGTAGACGAGACCGGGACGGGACAAGATCCAAGCCACCGATTCAATGGTTCGCTCCCGGCCGGCCCGCAAGGTGACCGCAGCTCTTTTCTCCCTGTCCGCAGTTCTCCCTCGTCCCGTCCGCAGCAACAACCAAAGAAGTGTGACCCACGCGCTATTCAGCCCCCGGATCCATGTTGCTGACTGCAGCTGCCCGGTCCGCCCAACGGGGACCTGTCGCTTTTTCAAGGATCCAGCTCCCTGTACCATTGGACGGGTTGGGGGCTCAGATGTGGGACGGGCTTGCACATTTGCCGAACTCAAGGTTGATTTTGGGGGGTGGAGGCGTTAGAGAGACGCAAAGACGGGAGAGGATTATGTTGAAGAAGCCTCGCTAATTAGGGCTGAGACGACGCTGGAGATGCGACTTGTGATGAGGGGCGGCCTTGACCTGGGTGGCAGTCTGGAACACGCCTCAACCGACGGTAGGCCTGCTGCATCCTAATATAGCCCAGAACAAAAGTGGCAGAGCCCACGCGGGCAATCATGGATTATGTGCCTGTTGTTTATTTCATCTTAGTGCCGCCCGCCTAGACGGGCCATGCTTCTTAATATGGGACATCGTTGTGTTACCTTTTCTGTGGAGTGTTGGGCAAGCTTTGTTTGCTGTTGTAGCTAGCTAGCGTCCGTCTAGTTAAGAACCAGTCTGCATCCCATCCCGCCTCTGGGACCCAACGTAGCCAGCCAGCTAGCCACTCATGCAGTGGTTTACCATTCAGCTACCTCCAGTCTTTCTGATCTAGTCGTTGTCGTCACTGTTTTTTTCCCCCATTATCGGTCCCGTGGCCGCCCATCCCTCCGACGCGATGGAGCCCTACTCCAACCCCGCCGACTGGCGACCGACGAGAGAGAACCCGCACGACGACAACGCGACGAGAAGGCATTTTGTAGGGAATCAATTTGGGGCGAATTACAGTCAAGGAGGAAACGATCACGAACCCGTGTCGCCTCAGTCACCAGAGACGACGTTCCGCGGATACGTGGCGCCTGCAACTCGGCCGACACCGCAGCCGTCACCACTGGCCTCACAGCGCGAGTTTGCAGCTCAACAATACTCATCATTACCACAGCAGCAATATTCACCACCACAACCCGAATTCCAAGCACAACAGCAATACCAATCTCAGCAACATTATTCATCACCACAAATCCCCCAGCACGCGTTTACGACGACCCAGCAGCAGCAACACTCGCCTCCGCAACACGGCTTCTTAGGCTCGTCGCCTCAGCCCGCCATGGGCCCGTCGCAGCACCACTCGCACCGGGGCTACGCAGCCATCTCGCCCGAGACGCCGCACAACGCAAACACATTCTCCTCGGGGCCCGAATCGCCAGGATACTTCGGCCAAGTGCCCGCTCCAACCGCGCAGAGCGATCTCGGACACTCCAGCTTCGGCAGCCCCGCGACGCCGTGGGAGACGTTTCCGCAGCCAACGAACCCCCGGTTTCTCGGGGAGCAGACGGCTCAGGAGAGCCAGGCGCATCTTTTGCACCAGACGCGGGTGGAAGAAGTTGGTCGAGTATCGCCGGGCCAGGGACAAGGCTACCCGAGGCAGACGAAGCCCTGGCAACAGCGCAATGCCTTCTTCCGCTTCATCGCCTGGTGGCAGGGCTTCTGGTCGCAGGCTTGGAGCATGTGCTGCTTCCTGCTGGCGGGGTTCCTCTTCGCCGCCGGTCACCACGTCTTCTATAACAACCTCAATGGCAAGGAGGCTGATAATCAGTCGCGCATACTGCGGTATGGCACGTTGCTGGCCTTTCTGGCCAAGGCCAACTTTGTCACCTCGGTCATCCTCGCTTTTCGCCAGCGCGTGTGGATGATGGTCCGCCGCAAGATCCTGAGTCTTGCAGCTGTTGACTCACTTTTTGCGGCGGCTGAGGATCTGTCTGCGCTGTTCAATTGGGAGGCTCTGCGTAGTGCGAAGCTCGCTATGTGTCTGGCGGTATACATCTGGTGTACGCCTCTCATCGTCATTTTAACCTCCGAAACACTCTCCGTTACACCCCGAACACAACAATTACAGGCCGAATGCCCGTCAATCCGCACCCTCAACTTTACTCACGAAGAGCAAAACGAGTGGCGCTCACCCATCTCCATCGAGGGCCTCTACGGCCTATCCGTCTCCCTCTGGAACACTACCACCGATGGCGGAGAGCCCGACCCGCTGGACCCCAACTCCTTCGACTATTGGACTGAGAGCAGCTCCCAGTTCAAGCAGCTGGCCTGGCGCGCCGCCTATCTCCAGCAGGCCACGATGCGCAAGGGTGCGCCGGAGCAGACGTGTGGTGCCGGATGGAACTGCTCCTTCGTGATTGACTTTGTGGCCCCCGCGTACAAGTGCACGGAAGTGGCCTCCGGAAAGGGATCCAAGGTCAAGAAGCTGGGCAAGTCGACGGCGCCCTTTACCACCGACTCCATCATCCCTGTGGGCAACTATTCGTACCTCGCCGTCACCAGCCAGGGCGACTACGCCGACCAGCAGCTCGACACGGGCGCCAGAGGAAACCCCAAGATGGATCCGCCGTACCCAACTAACTTTGGCGCCTTTCGGACCGAACCCATCATTTGGATCGGATACGCCCACGTCGACGACCTGTCCCAGCGCCAGCCTCCAAACCGCACCGCCAAGGGCTGGGACACGGCCTACACGCCCAAGATCTTTGGCTGCGAACACTACGAGACCCAGTACTCGGTCCAGTTCAACTACACCAGCGGCATGCAGACGTACAAGGTCAAGAAGCGTGACTACCTTCGTAAGGTTATCGACACGAGATACCTCCCCGGGCAGTTCGCTAACGACGGCACCATGGACAACACGACCGCAGTGCCCTCGACCAACTACGTGTTCCCCAAGGACGTGGCCAAGTACCGGCGCATCGGGGCGTACCACTCGCTGGGTAAGATGATGCGCAGCATGATCAACGGCACCATCGCCATGCCCTACTACGTAGTCGAGAGCGACATCATCGAGACACGGCTGCTCGAGATGCGCAACTACCTACCCGTCAAGAACTTCCGCACAGAGGTGGAGAAGTTCTACGAGGAGATCATTCTCTCGCTGCTATCCAACCCGCAGTTCCTTGCTGTGTCGTGGGCTAGCGACCCGTCCAAGCCCACGGGCGTAGCCGAGGGCGGCGCCGCGAGCAAGTACGCGTGCACGCGGTCGCGTACCGCCAACTCGTATGTGTACCGCAAGATGGAGCTGTGGATCGTGTACGCGGTGGCCATGGTGTTCGCGACGGCGGGCGTGATATCTGGGCTGGTGGCGATCCAGGAGGAAGGCGGCGTGTTCCGCGACAACAAGTTCTCGTCGATTGTAGCGGCGACGCGCGGGCAGAGCCTCAACACGGTGCAATGGGAGGGTACAAAGCCCAAGAACGTCAAGGTGGGCTTCGGCATGGTGCCGACGTATTCCGGTGAGAAGACGGCCGGCTTCGGGCTCGAGGGTGATGTCTCGCAGGATCGGCTTGTGACGGTGCGGTCACCGGCGATACAGATGATGGAGTGGGGCGAGAAGGCGACGCGGAGGGTCAAGACGGCCACGGGGATTCGATGACGGAAGCAAGGGATCCGATGAAAAGAAAGGAAGAGGCAATGGATTTTGGATCGGCGTTATGAGCTTCAGCGTATTACCCACAAGCGATGATTAGTCCGTGTTTTGTTTTATATAATGTGTAGATTCTCAGCTTGGATAAGCATTTACAAACACGCTCAATACCGACAGCGACGGTTTTCTTACTATTCCCAGATGATTTCCCAAGATGATCTTTTGCATATTTCCTAGGCCGTGATATCAGGTCGATGGTGTAATCTGCGATGCTGCGAATTCTTAGGCACTAATGCAACCAGGTGGAGGAGTTGCTAAATGCTGGAGCCTGCAGCATCCCGGGAAGCCCAACGTCACCGCTAAACCCGGAGGTCTAAACGTGTCCGCAACACTAGACTATCAACCATCAGTCAACCCCAATTGAGACAAACCATGGCCGAGGAGACGTTTGCCGCACACGACCTCTCGGACGCGGCTCTAGGCGGCCCAATCCGCATCCAAGACGGCGCCTTTGTCGACGTCTACGGCCGCGTGCTCGCCCTGCGCGGCCTCAATGTGTCCGGCGCCAGCAAGTTGCCGACGACGCCGAACGGGCTGTCCCACCTCACCGACGGCTTCTACGAGCATCACCGGACCGTCACCTTTGCCGGACGCCCGTTTCCCCTTGATGAAGCGCCGCTTCATTTCTCCCGGCTGCGCGCTTGGGGCTTGCCGCTGGTGCGTCTGCTCGTGACGTGGGAGGCGCTGGGCCACGCCGGCCCGCACGAGCTGGATCTCGAGTACATCGCCTATCTGCGGGCGCTGGTCGACATGATGCCCCGATACGGCATCAAGTGCTTCGTCTGCGCCCATCAGGACGTCTGGAGCCGGTTCAGCGGCGGCAGCGGTGCGCCCGGGTGGACGTTTGAGGCGGCGGGTCTGGATATCGAGGCTTTTACCGATACCGGCGCGGCGTATGTCCACGGGCAGGACGAGCAGCGGAGAGCGAATGGCCTCGTCGATAAGAGGGAGCCGAGCGGTCCGTTCTTGTGGCCGTCGGGATATCAGAAATTGGCTGCGTCGACTATGGCCACGCTGTTTTGGGCCGGCGATGCCCTCGCCCCGCAGTTGAAGTGCCGCCAGAACGGCTCCGAAGAAGTGTCTATCCAGACTCACCTCCAGGATTCCTTCGTCGAGGCCTTTGGCGCGCTCGCCGACGCCCTCTCCGGCCTCGAAGCATGCCTCGGCTTCGAACCGCTCAACGAGCCGCACCGGGGGCTTGTTAACCTGCACGATTTCCACGGCTGGAACTACGATACGGACCTGCACATCGGCCACTACCCATCCTTTGCCCAGGCCCTGGCCCTCGGAAGCGGATACGCCCAGACGGTCAAGTTCTATATCAAATCGTGGCCTTTCCCGACCCGTGTTTCCCACAAATCCGTCGTTGATCCCAAGGGCCGGTCTGCTTGGCTGGTTGATGAGGGTGAGACCCGGCGTGGCATGGGCCAGTGTGTCTGGCGAGCCCACGGTGTCTGGGAGTGGGATGAGAGGAAAAAGGCGCCCGTCGTACTGGACAAAGAGTATTTCGACACAGATCATCGGCCAGGGCGCCAAGGGAACAAGATTGAGTGGTATCGCGATTGCTACGCCCCGTTTCTGAAAAAGTTCTCTGATCGTGTCTCGCGCAAGTCCCCTCGCCAGATGGCCTTTATCGAGCCCATCCCGAACGAGTTCATTCCCCCCTGGCCAGCCAAGCTTTCGGAAAACACCAAGAAGGCGAAGCAGAAATATGCCGTCCACACCGTCATCGACACGCCTCGCCCCGCCAACTTCGTCTACGCCCCGCACTTCTACGACCTCAACGTGCTGTTCAGCAAGCACCACGCCTTCATGAGCGTCAACGTCCAGGGCCTCTCGCGCGGCATGTTCGTGCTCAAGGCGCTCTACTTTGGCGCGCAGGCACTGCGCCGCAACTACAAGACACAGATCGGCAACGTGGCCCGGCACGGCCGGCTCTCGCTGGGTGCCGTGCCGACCGTCATCGGCGAGGTCGGTATCCCCTACGACATCAACGGCAGCGCCGCCTTTGCGACGGGCTGGTACGACAAGCAGCGGGAGCTGATGAATGCGCTGATTTCCGCCATGGAGGATAACGCCGTGGGATTTACGCTGTGGAACTACAACCCGCACAATCGCTTTGAGTATGGTGACGGATGGAATAAGGAGGATTTCTCCATCATCAATGGCGACGATGTGGATGACCATGGATCCGGCCGTCAGGACTACCGAAACCGCGGCCACGAGGACGACGAACTGTACCGCGGTGGCCGCGTGTTGGACGTCGTCATCCGCCCGTACGCCGCCAAGATTGCCGGCAACCCCATACGGTCCAACTGGGATCATCGCACGCTGCGGTATGACTTCGAGTGGAGCAGCGAAGCCGCAAACGAGAAGCAGGCAGGGGAGAAGGCTCGCTTGACAGAGATATTCGTGCCCAGCTACCACTACGCCAAGCACGAGCTCCGCGTCAAACTCAGCGACGGAGACTGGTCATATGACGCGAGTAAGCAGACACTGCTCGTCCACCACGGCAATCTGTCCCGCCACAGCCTGACTGTTGAAATTTCCAACGTTCGAGAGCACCTTCTCCGCAGAGTGCAGGAACGGCGACAGGGAGGGCCGCCGGATCTGTTGCTTGATCTGGTGCCGCCGAGCCTGGAGGCGTGGTTTGAGGAACAGGGGCTTGATTACCTGTTTGAGGAGTTGCTCGTTGGGGTTCCTGTGCTAGTCGTTCTACTGGCGATTGCTATTCAGCTTTATCGGGTTTTGCTGTAGACAAGTTACGGCCTTGCTTTGTTGCGGTAGACTTAGAAAGAGCTTAGACGAGGTTTTAGAATATGACACGGCCACCAGAGTTTGTCCTACAAGCTAAACCAAGACCCCCGTGTTTGCGGTTACTTCTTGTGCGTGAGCGTTCCTTCTGCCTTATCCTTGTCCTCTTCATTAACTTATAAAATATTTATAGTATAGTATAGAGTGTTAGTAAATGAGGATAGAGTTATTTAGATAGATAAGAGAGATCGAATATTGCTAGGTTAGCTTATCGGTAGAGTACCAGCTACATCTCCATATGATAGCTACGGACTCGTCTGGGCACTGTTGGCCATGATGCTTTTGGCCATTGTCTCTGACTGTCCTCGCAATGATTTCGTTTCTTCTGCCGCCTGTTCTCTCACCTGTCCAAGCTGCTCAATCAGCTGCTCGAACATCTGTTTCAGCTCTTCCGTTGACTGTTCATGGAATTGTCGAGGTTCTTCAGCCTTCTTCCAGTCCTCAACTGCCTGGACCTTGCTCGTCTGCATTTCCTGCCGGGGTTCGTAAATGATTTCTAGCTGGTCGCTCACCACCTTGGTCGCCGCTCGCTGGTTCTCCATCAACGCGTCCCAGAGTGCCTACAGGATCTTCTGTTCGCTCATAAGATAGAGCACAGTCCGATGTATTATCTAGGTTAGCGATTCATTGCTGTTCGCCGCGTTTCCAATCACCATTTGCTCCGCAACGACTGTATTTTGACGTTCTAGTCCTGCTTGCGGTTGATTCCAGAATTTCCTAGAGTTTTGCAATTAGTTTCCCAGCTCTCGAGGACGAATGTGTCGCAGCTGCTGATTCTCTCTACCTTGAATAAAGATCTCGATGTTCACATACTTCTCGCAATGTAACGCCTATAGAAGCGATAGCCCCTTCTTTCGCCTATAAAAAGTACAAAAAATGTGAAGAGCATAAAGAATATAAAGAGAATATAGAGTATAAACGATATTAAAAGTGTAACGAGTGGAAAAAGCGTAGAGTGTGAAGATTATCCATTACTCCGTATGTGCTGGTACATGAGTCGGAAATTGCGGCTTGGACATGTTAGGCATGATTCCGTGGCGCCACAAGGAGACCCCTGCTTTCCGCTTGACAATAAGTTATATAGGCCTGTCCCACATCCAAATAATAATGCTTGCATGTTGGTTCTTCTCCTCAATACGTTAACCTGCCCTTTTCAAACGCTCCTCTGTGCATTCCCCTGTGCCACTTTGCAATCATGAAGCCAAAATTTGGCGCTTGGTTCCGGAGTCAGCGTGACAAACGCAAAACCAAAGAGAATGAGAAACTTTTCCCTCGTCTCCTCAGCCCCCGACCCAGTGTATTGACCCCCTCGTCCTCCCAAGAGAATTTGGCGCAAGGATGCCTGTTGTTCAAGAGGCTTCCATACGGGTTGAGGAGAGAAATACTCATGTTTGCATTCGGCAATCGTCGAGTACATATGGATCTCTCTTTTGAACATCCGTCTGCTATTTATACTCCAGGTCAGCACCGCACGAGTACAAGCAGCACTGTTGATCCCGTTGGCACATATGGCAGGCGTGAGAAAGTGGACTATAAACAGCCGAAATCTTGGCGTTGGTGGGGTGGTGTGTGCAATCGATATTTGCCTGAACCCGGGTGGGAATTCCCAGGTCCGATGGGGCCCCAAGCGCCTCCGGGTCCTTGGGATGATTATTGTCGGTTTGGATGCGAGTTGCACTGTCATCGATTGCCGGCGGGTACCCCTTGGAAGTGTCATATTGGTGCTATGGGCTGGCTATTGAGCTGTCAACAAGCGTAAGCATTGCCCTCATTCTACCCTCATCGAGTATTCATGTGGCTAACGAGAAGAAGCTACAAGGAGGGTATTGAAGTGCTCTACAACACCAATACTATTTCTATGTCGAGCCAAGTTATGATCGCTCATCTTCCTGAGCTTCTGCTGCCTCAGCGATTCGCCGCTATAACATCGCTCGAGCTTATGTGGCCACTGAAATGCCATATTCAAGAGGGCCAGAGTCCTGTTTTGAAACCGGGTCAGCTCGAAGTTCTTTTCACGCTTCTATCGTCCCATTTTACAGGCCTCACTACCCTCTATATTGCGCTGCAAACAGTAGACGACTTGCGGTTTTCTCGGGATTGGCTAGATGCCGAGAGCGTTCTGAAGCAATTCGATCAACTGGTTCCACTGATGCAAGGCATTGTCGAATGTGGCATCGCGTTTCCACTTACGACATTCAACAAGTTACTGAGAACCGCCCAAGACGCCTTGAAGGCCCAGCGCCAAAGCCAGGAGCGGATTTTATGCTTTCGATATCTCTGGCGTTTTCTTGACGACGGTGAGCATGTTCTCATGGAACGTCCCAACCACACTTACCCCGATCCGCCATCTCGTTTACTGGAGCCAGGTGACAAAAGAACCAACATGGGATACTGGATCTTGGAGAGCCACTATGATGAGGAAACGATTCCTCTACACACAGTGTCGTGCTTCGGCGGAGGTTCCATTGGCTAGAAGCAGTGTGTTGGTACAGTGCATCATGTGACTACAGAGCAGAGGAAGTAGTAGCAGCATTTAAAACACGAGTACATCAATTCAATGGTCTTTAAGACTACGACTTTATGCCGCGATGGTGGTTGTAGCTCCCGTGATGCCACCAGAGTTATAGTACTCTCCACTAGCGGTGCTGGATTGACCAGCACTGCGAGTCGGATAGTAGCCATATCCACCAATTTGACCACCACCGTAACCTCCACCCTGCCCTTGATAGCCGCTGTAGCCGCCAGGTCCCCGAATTGGCCGCTACCTCCAGCGCTGGTTCTGAGGGCCTGGTCGGTCGTAGGGGATGGGGTGCGAGGCATGTTCAGGGCCCACCGAATGCTTTCCTCAAGACCGGGATCTTGCTCCATGATCTTGTCCAGGAAGCAGTCCTTCCACTCCTGGCGGAAGGTTCTCGCTGCGGCCCTGACTTCAGCCCTGTAGTCTTCAGACATGCAGACGTACACCAGGTCGGTGTAATCGTCTCGAGTCTCACGGCCATAGTGGGCGTTGATCTTCGCCGCCACAAGAGGCCCGATCGCCAGCGCTTGGCAGTAAAAAGTGCCCGACTTAGTGTTGACAGCCAAGGTTTCGAGGGATCCCGTGATATCGCTGGGGATTAGGTGGCCCTCGGCTCCTTTAGGCTTGAGGTCGAGCTGGACTAGTTGTCCCTGGACATCGACGAAGATCCTAGCGACGCCAGAAGCCCACTGCATCCGATTGGCAGGTCGATAAACACTGTAGGTGAGTAAGTTAGATTAGCAATAGCCTCAAAGTCACGACGTTTACGATCAAGTACAGGCCTGATTAAAGACGTACAGCCTAGCAAGTCATCAGGGATTAGATCAGTCTTATAAAGACTAGATCGACCTTATAGACGACTAGGTAAGACTTTTAACAAGGCAAAGCAGTCTAGTCAAAGACTAGGCTTCTCCAATATAGTTGAGGCGGAGATAAAGGGAAGGACTTATAGATGGATAGAAAGAGTCCTGAGGTGCTTGAGTACTGACCCTTCTCGGTTATTAAAGACATTCAGGAGAGATAGGACTAGTTCTTTATACCCGTTCATCAGGCTCGCGGCCAGTTCATGTAAGATCAAACGTGAGTTGACCACCCACCCCGGCCCACACCACATTCCCTCTAGTGCGAAGTGGAAAAGAAAGGTACTGTCCTAAAAATAAAAAATAAAAATTAATGGTTCTATTTCTGTCCGGACCAGGCTGGCTGCTGGCCCCTGTGTGCAGCCCGGTTGTTTCTGGCCCTGCATCTCACAGCAAAGGCCTGTCGGTTGGCGGCGAAGTTGGGGTTGTTGGTCGCACGCGCGCGCTACCTCCAGGCAACAAGACCCGGAACGTGTTGGTCACTACCGCCGAGAGAGTAGCTGAAGATCGGGCGAGCTTTTCTCGACAAGTGCTGCCTCCAGAAACCCAATTGGACATGGCCAACATCCTGCGGCCGTGGCTTGCCCATTTCCGCGTCACGGGCGGCTGCAGAAAAAGCTCGACCAGTTCTGGTGTTGGGCCACTAGGCCCACTGTTCGGCCCTGGAAGTCGGTGGCACTCGCTCCCTGTTTAGCTCATACGTCTTGAGGTATCCCCAAAGAACCATGAAATCGAGGTGACGCCGGTACACTGCAGCGACCACACCAGACAGCGTAGGCGTATTGCAGATTGCGGAATACTTATGTATCCTATGTAAGCTGAGGCTATCTCAGAAATTGACTGTAGACCTGGTACCATAAACAATATTTAGGAACTAAGAGAAGGGAATTTGTCACAACACTTGCAAATATTATCGGCTTTGTACTATCCAGATAGCTTGGTTATTAGAATGTAAATTTTTATCTATCTAGTCGATCATCTGACCAGCAGAGATAGTAGAATTAAAGAATATACCACAGGAAGGTGGTAAAATATCCTAGTCTCCTGTGAGGCCACTGCATTTTCAGGACGACACACCAAGTTAGAGGAGTTAAGAACAATGTATCATCTGTTCAGGTATGGTATTCAATGCAGTAATCGCAGAAGTCGCACTCAGTTTGTCGAATAATCCTGTAGCAGACGCAAGAGCATTGGCATCTACCGTTCGCAATGGACTTGGTTCCTTCAAGTGAATTCATGATGCCAAGAGACATAGTAGGCGAAGATGGGGCGCTCTCCGGAGAGAAATCGGGCTTCTCGATGGTGACAGAGATGTCGGAGGTGAAGGTGACGTTTGTAGGATAGAGAGACATTGTTGTGGTTGGTTGTGGTTGGCTGTGGTATGAGCAATCAAGGCGAGTTTTTAGAACTGAAGAGGCTTTGGTGTACTTGCGAGGAGGTTTTGGTTTTGGTGTTGATGGACGTAACTTGTTTCTGAGCTGGCTCTAGCTAGGGTTATTATAGTCGAGAGACTGCAGATAGATGTCAGGAATCATTGATCGAAATGATGATGTGATTTAGAAACAGCACGTTGATTATGACATTCAGGAGAATCTTGTGAAGTTGTTCAATGATGAACAATGCGAGAAGTTAATCAATGAAACGAAAGTGTGTCAATAGCGAAATCGTTCAATGATGAATAGAAGGAGAAGTTAATCAATGAAACAGAGGTGTCTCAATAACAAAGACATTGTCTATTCTCGTTGTTTCAACGCGCGCAGAACCTTGTGCAAAGGTTTTGGAATAATAGCCATTAATTCTACTTCTGTTCTCCGTGCAGTTATACGAGTGGTACTTTGCACATTGCTGCCCAAACTGCTAGCCTCAGTGTATCACTTTGTGCGTGCTTCATTCAACTCACGATTATTGTTATCATTGTTCCTATTGTTATTGGTTCAAAGAAAAAACTGAGTTCCGAGTCACTGGAGACAACGACTGAGCGTAACACAAAGGGACCGAATGCTCCAGGGGGGGGCTCAAAGGTCTGGCATTTCTCTACCTACGTCACTCGCATTATCTCTTTACCATTAGGGCGAGCTCTCTCAGTCTCAGATTTAGCTCTTTCGTGCTCATGACGGTGAATCCAGCAGCTACGGAAAGCACAGCATTGGCACGTTGTTCTTTTCAAAAATAGCACTTCAAGGACATAAACTTCAGCCCGTGAAGCAGGCCATCAATGCCACATCGTATCACTCATACAAGCACAAACATTGATCATTTCAAATTTTTGTTTTCATTATGTATCCTTATGTATGCTCTAAGGCAGTTCATTACTTTTTTTCATGGTCGCTTAAAATAAAAAAGGGCTTTTTCCCATTTGTTGTTCATTCCGCATCCAGAGGGCACCTAGGGGCGGTGTTGTTCACTTGGATGCCTCCGCGCTTCTTCTCGTGGCTGTCAGGCATGGGCAGGGCCCAGCCGCCCTCGGATTCGGGCGTGGATAGCCAGAGACGGAGCAGATGGCGACGAGGAGTGGGAGGTTGGTGATCAACGTAGGCGGTGCGGGCGTGCAGGAGGTGTGAGTTGCTGACGAACTGGATGTCGCCAACCTCGAGGACCATGTGCAGGGCCAGCAGCTGGCACGTCTCCTCGAGGACTGTGATGGCACGCTGCTGGGCGTCGGTGAGGGCGGGAACAAGGCCCTTGTCGGAGAAGCGCGTCAGGGAGCGCACAAAGTAGGGGTCCCATTTGCAGTAGACGCGGCCCTTGCCGCCGTTCTCAAGGTAAAAGACGGGCTGGCGCAACCACTGCTCCTCGCCCTCGGACACCTCGCCCTTGCGATCAAAGTACCAGACGGGTTGGGTCAGCAGCTCAGCAACATCTGGGTGGTTCTTCTGGAGATAGTTCCAGACGTTGTGGATGCTGACAATGTCGCTCTCGCCGCCCTCAAGCGCACGGTGGACACACAGCAAGCCGACGATGTCGCCGTCGTCGGCGTGGAAGAACTGCCGCGCCGTTGTGCGGTAGATGCGCACCTTGTCGATCTGAGTGGCATCATCGCCGACGTCCTTGACGTGGCCTAGGACGTGGCCGAGGCCGTTTTGTGAGACAAAGTAGCCCAGGTACGTGCCGAGTCCCATGTAGGCCACGGCGTTCTTGTGCGGGCCCCACGCCTGCGCGGGGAAGCGCTTGAAGAGGATGAAGCCCTTGCCATCGATGAGGTCTGAGCGGAGGGCGGCTAGGGATTTGCTGAGTTTGGGAAGAGGGAAGTTGCTCTAGAATGAGGTCAGTAAGGTGTTCGACATGGACGGGTCGAATTGGCTTCTCACCTTGGAAATTCCAGTTAGGGGAATGCCGCTAGCGATGAACTGGTCTGCTGTGTCGCTCAACTCCTGAATCTCCTCATCCGTAAAGGGATGCGTCCACTTGTCGGGCTGATCGGCATAGTCCTCTGCCTTCCAGAGGGTAGGTCCGGAAATTTCCTTGGGGAACTCTGAGTAGGGCTTGAGGAGGTCGTATAGCGGAGGGTGTTGGCCCGAGGTGCGGATGCCATCGGGGAAGATGGACCGGGGCGCGTCTGCGTTCTTGACCTGGGGGAGAGGAGCCGCCGAGACGGGCTCGTCGATGAGAGCTCCGGGGGCCATTTTATGTGATGGATATCGAATTGAGTCGCTAGATTTGTGTTCAAGGGAGTCAATGGGAAGAGAACAAGTCGACTTGATGGTTGCAATCAATAAATACCCTTTTCCTCCTCCTCCTCTTTTAAAACCGGCACATCTTTATATAATTACGCACCGAACCCTCCGGTGATCCGTGGTCGGTCCCCGCATCTCATGCGATTGCGTCTTCACAGCGTTGATGCGCGTCCCGATTGCGTGAGAGATGGCGTGCTCGAGCGTCGAGATCACGGAGTCGGCCTCGGACGTCAATGAAACCAACCTTAGCGCCAAATCATCCGCTCCATCGGGATCCCACACACCAATCAGCATCGCGAATTGGACATGACGTTATCGGGATAATAGCCGTCTGGAAGAGTCCCCTACTCAACCATGACGGTGACATAGGACGATGCCGGTCAGGCCCGGTGCCGGTTGCGCAGCCAGATGGATAATCAACAGGTTGACTCAGCAATCAAGGTGGCATTGTCAGGGTTTTCCATCCGTCCGACGCCCTCTCTCTCATCCAGGGGCAGTGTCTTGTCTTGTCTTGCCCCTCACCGCGCATCTTATCTGATCAAGTCGAGACTACGCGTCTTGGCAGGGATCTACCATTCCGGCTATTTGTATTGCCCTTGCTGACGGTGCAATTGAACTGCGCCCGGGGCGGAATAAGAGAAAAATGTCATAGGACGCGAATACGAGGCGGTGTGGTGCTGCAATGGAACGGCGGGCCGAAAGACGGCTGTCACATTGTTCTGTTGTTGATGGAGGTGTCAACGAGGGCGTCTTATATGGACTCAAAGTCTGCAAGAAAATGCCACGTCGTTTTGTTTGTTGTTCGTAGGGACATACGGCATGCGCATTTATCCTACTCCCAGAGAGACTAATCAGTTGCAAGGATTTCTGGATGAGACCCATGGCCCAGAAGCTGAACAATATCTCGACTCACCTAATCTCATTGGTTTGTTATGATATAGCCTCATAAACGAGGGATGCTGCGGTCGCCTAGTTGCGTAAGTGGTCGAATAATCCATGAATGATATTAGTTTAAATTGAAGTTATAGCCAGCATCAGGTTGCGGCTGTCATTCGTGTTCCCCCAAAAGGAATCCATTTAAGGTGTAAATTGAACAGGAACCCCAGCAGTCAAAGAGGGTACCACAAGCTGGAGCGCAAATACCACTTTTTGGCGCCTGTACTTTGTTACGGCCTCGGCCGTGGCGCCCCAAGACCAACCAGCAGCTCGCCCATCTCCTCATCATCGGTCTCGACAGCTTCAAGGATTGATACTCCCTGTTTGTTGGGGACCGTGACATCTGCCCCAAGTTGTACCAATAGCTTCACCATCTTCACACGCCCACGCGCAACTGCCATATAGAGAGGCGTCCGCAATACAGACGCATGAGGGGTCGTGATATCAACTCCGAGTCCCGCCAGCAACTTTACCACTTCCACCCGGCCTTCTGCTGCTGCGAGAGTGATGGGCGGTAAGCTGTAAACCCCAAGAGCTGAAATATTTACCCCGAGTTTGGCCAGCAACGCGACTACCTCCACATGCCCACGGCTTGCTGCTATGGTAAGAGGCGCCCATCCTTGCGCAGACTCGGCTCTTATATCTGCCCCGAGCTCGGCTAGTAACTCTACCACCTCGGCATGCCCGTATTTCGCTGCAATATAGAGTGGTGTCTGGCCACCGTCGATTGGCTCCATGATATCCGCCCCGAGCTCAGCCAGCAACTTGACCACCTCGGCATGCCCGTGTCTCGCTGCAATGTAGAGTGGTTCCGTGCTATCCGCCCCGAGCTCAACCAGCAACTTGACCACCTCCAGGCGCCCATTCGCCGCAGCTATAGATAGAAGCATCTGTCCGCTCTCACCTGAGCCAACGATATCTACCTCACGTTGAGACAGTAACTTCAGAACCTCTAGATATCCCTCACCCGCAGCTATTTCAACACTCGATAGTTCTTTGTACTGCCGTGCCAAACGGTAGGGCGTCTTTCGAAGAAGCATCTCTACCACCTCCAAGTGCCCATTGATCGCGGCTGTGGTTATCGGTATTTGTCCACTGGCGTCAGGAAGGAGAACATTTGCACCGGCCTCGAGCAGTATCTGGACTATCTCGACGTGTCCACTCTTTGCAGCGGCGTTGATTGGCGTCCATCCCTCGTTGTTTGGCGCGCTGATATCCGCGCCATGTTCGAGAAGTGCCCGAACTACGTCCGTATGCCCTCCAATTGCTGCTGAGTGAAGTGGGGTGCGTCCACCATTGTGGGCAACCTCGATAGTCCGCCCATCCTTCAGAAGGAGTTTGACGGCTTCAGGGTGTCCTTCGCTCGAGGCTATACTGAGGGCCGTCTGGCCATATTTGGTTGTAACCGTAATGTCTGCTCCCTTTTCTATAAGCAGTTTGACTAGTGACGCCTGTCCGTAGAATGCGGCTGCATGGATTGGAGACGTTCCGACGTTGTTGACAGTTTCAATATCCGCCCCCTTCTCGAGGAGAAGCTGTGCCATTTCCAAGTACCCATGTTTTGCTGCTATGTAGATCAAAGTTCGACCCTTGTCATCGGCAATAGTGATGTCGACTCCTTTGTCAAGAAGTGACTTTAGTTCCTCTAAGCGTCCGTAACTTGCAGCCGAAAACAGCGCTTGCACTTCTGCTTCGCTCAGAACCTGGTCTCCAAGCGTGTTCTTGAGAGGTGCGACTTTTTTGTCAAGTGCTAACTTCAGTTCCTCTAACTCTCCATGACCCGGAGCTGAAAACGGCACCTGCACTTCTGATTCGCTCGGAATCTGGTCTCCAGACGCCTTCTTGAGAGTTGGGTTTGGTCCACTGACATCTCCCATCGGTGATGCCGGTGGCGCGTTCGTCTCTGTATGAGGGGGTGCCAACACCTGTGTTATGGTTTCTTCTGTGCTCAAAACTGACATTTCACCACTAAGAACTTCATCGGTCCATGCGGCTGAAGGAAGAGGAATTGATGCATCCGTCGTCGTATCCCTTCCTTCGTCTAAGGAGGTCCTTGCCGAGGATGATTTCGAAGACCTGCGAATTTTAGCGACTAGCTCTTCCTATCTTACACATCCACAGACTCACTCGCTATCTGGAAATGGGACTTCAATGTGTATTTGAAGACCGGATATGATCCAAGCATGATTCACCGCTGCGTTAGAGTCAAGACGGTCGTTGGGATTTGGCCTCAGCAAGGCGCGAATGAAGTCCTTCCCATCTAGACTAACCTGGCAATCATCTAGTGAGCCACGCGGGAACAGTCTATCCGGGCTTCTCTCGTATTGAAAGGAGTATCGTCGATTTTGAAACGGTCGTGACTTCGTTAGAATGAAAAAGGTCATGACTCCCAGGGCCCATAGGTCCGTCGCCGGATAGTCGGTCTTAGCCTCACCATTCTGGTCCCAGAGCTCTGGCGCCATGAACTCTTCAGTACCGATCAATGTGCTGTTGCCGTGGGTATCGGCATGAAACATCCGGCTGATGCCAAAGTCTGCGAGTTTGACCCACCACGAACCGGGTTGTGTTGACGTGGATGGAGCACATTGTTGGATCAAGACATTCTTTGTGACGGACGTTAGACAAGCCACGAACACATTCACCGCTCACTACGTGGCAAGGATCTTGACATCCCCGCCTGGAATATGGGGAAAAGGAGCTCTACAAACCTGAGGTTTTATGTCCCGATGTGCAAAGCCCTCGCCATGCATGACAATCAGAGCTCGTAGAATTTGGCTCGTTATTTCCCGGCAATCGTCCTCCCTTAGAAGTGCATGTTCTGCAACGTATGTCTGCAAGTCTCCCGCAGGAAAGAATTCCATGGCGATACACAGCGAATCTTTTGTTTCATACCACCCGAGTGTTTTCACAAAATGTCTCGCGTACTATTTGTCGAGGCTCAGCTCTGAATCAAGGCATGTAGAGCTGTGCAGCGCGCACGCTTCGCCGTCAGGTGCGCACCTTGTCATAGGAGAATTTGATGATGGTTTCGAGCTCTCTCAGATATCGCCGTCTTGCACCGCCTTCTTGCAGCGGAATCATCTTCACTGCGCGCTGAGAGTAGCTTCTGCTACCACTGGTGCAAGTCTGCAAAATCACGCGCCCTTGGCCGCCAGCGCCAAGTTGTTGTCTCTCATTCTTCCAGTATTCCTTCCGCTGTGGCGATGATGGGGGCGCATCAGGGTCATCAAAAGCATGGATAATATGACGCTTGCGGAACTGCGTCGCCAACCTGTAATCTCGAACAACGTGAGGTATATCGTTATCCATGGTGTTCGCTGTCATACGGGAAAATGAACTTGGAGTAGGCTGCGGGGATGACCAGATTGATCGATTATGTGCCAAAACCTGCAGAATATTCAATCACAACGTAATGAGACTAACGCGGCGCCATATTCAGCAAAGGGGTCCACTACCTCCAGGTACTTGCATGCGACTCGCGAAGATGACCAACGACAGGCACAGCCCAAATTCTTCTACACGGAATGCAGCCTCGCGGGTTACCACCAGGCAGTTACATTTTGGCAACACTGGACCAGAAAACAATGCAAGCGCAAATGGTTGTGGCTGCAACCTACATGTCCTCGAAAGTCATAGAGGCTAAGCAGAAGACAGCATAAATCCCTCTCCACATCTTCGCTAGCCATTGATGAGCAACGGACAGAGCCTAGTTCGATAAAGTGACAGCGGTCTACTTGTAAACACGCTAAAAAATACCCGACTTAAATCGGGTGCTTCGCGGTGGACTTATATCCACTTATTTAATTTAAGGGTGTGCTCTCTTGTCCTGAAACTATTCTCTGTTGGGATTTCGAAAGCCAAACGCCGCGCTTCTGATTCTGCTTTGGGACTGATAAGCCCAAAGGCCTCATAATCTGGTCCGCTTCCCATCTTACTCCAGCGTAAACTAGCCTCACCAAGCGGGAAAGATCCGAACAGTAGTGCCTCCTGTTCTCTCCGATTGTTTTGCGTTACAAACTACACCCATTATTTTGAACTAAAAGGCCAGAGCACCATTTAACTGCCGGTTAAAGAATTGCACTAGGGGTCGTGGCATGGTTGATCATGCCAGCTACCCTATCACTGACACCCGCGACAGCTGGTAGCTATGGCGGCTGGCTTATTGGTTTCGTTTGATTTTCCAATTTCACTTGAAATACTAGGTATTCATCATCGTATATATTGACCTACTGTAATCTGTCGTAATTGGCTGTGAAATATGAGTTGTCTAGAAACGGCAGCGACGAAATTCTTATTTAAAATCCCAAGTTGCCTCCAGAAGTAGTTGGATCATTGAGGGTTCAATGTCTGGTCTCGTCTAGTAAGTAACCCGAAATTATTCATCTACAACTATCCTTCATCATCTTCACTCTCTTCATCCCTCTAGCGGTGGCAGCGCAAGCCCAACAGAGAAGGCCGGCTCGTTTATGTTCTTGTTCTTATAGCTGTGGCTTATGGTCAGTTTTATTCGTCGCCAATCTTCAAAACGTCAATACGAACCTAAGGATTCCAATAGCTCCGGGTTCAAGCATCATTTCCAATGGCATGTCGAGGGGGTAGCCTAGCCATCTCTTGACGAATGCGCGAAGGATATGGCCATGTGCGACCTACAAGCTAACAGTCAGAACTTGGAAGACGAGAAAAATTCATAATTCCAGTGAGACTCTTACCAGAGCAACATCAGCATGTGCTTCGCCATTCATGTAAGGTCGCTGTACATCACGAATCTGCGTGATCAACCTATCCAGTCTGTCGGATACCTCCTGCGCTGATCTGCATCCAAGTCAGTTTCATTCGAACAGCCGAATCCCATATGACAGGTAGTGTCTACTCACTCGCCGCCCTCACATCCATCTTTCCAGATGTTCCATGCCACGTCGGTGTCCAATCCTCTCTCGTTCCTGAGTGCCCTGATCTCATGGATCTTGAGACCTTCGTAATCGCCGTAGTGCCACTCCGCAATGTCTTCTGTGAGAGCGACCTTGTCTTGCTCAATGGTAGCGACTCCATCACTACCAGTGTCGGCTCCAAACAGAATCTGAAAGGTCTGCTGTGCTCGCTTTCGTGGGCTGACCCAAACGCGAGCTACTGTGGCTGGATCAAGGAGTCTGCGGTGGCCGACAAGCTGTCTCGCGGTACTTGAAACCTGATTTACTCCGTTCGGGGTGAGTTCAATGTCCGTCTTTCCAGTGAACCGACCGTTCTTGGCCCATTCCGTTTCTCCTGCGATTCTGTCAGTACCTGGGAGGCGTATCGCCAAGTGCTTAGGCAAACGTACCATGGCGAACAATGAAGACGCGAGGCGTGGTGGCATTCATGTCCGACATCGTGGCAATTTCTATGCCAAGACAAGAGTTTTTCGATGATTGTTTTGTTCAGAGTCCTAAAAATCAGAGAAGCGAGTCGAGGTCGAGGGATATTTCGCAACATCAGGAGAGAGGGGCGATTGCCCCACTCATGACGTTCTAGCGCCCGTTGACTTTGATCTTGGTTGATGCTGAAAGTTGGCAAATCCATTGCCATGAAGAATGAGTTCTGAAAACAGCCTCGCATCTCTCTGTTTCATCTCTTTTATGCACTGGCGTGTCTTCAGTTCTTAGCGTGTTGAGTTGCATTTTCAGTGAAATAGCTTTCATTGAAAGTCAACCATGTCCAGCCTTTTCCTTGTTCATGACAAATCCTTGTCGTCTCGCTCTCGTGCTCGTATTCGATACCATTCGGGCTTAGATATTTGGTGCATCCTTCAAATGATCCGATTTGCTTCATTTCTTGCGCATGGGAGAGCCTCCTAGACTACGCATTCTCTGTTCACCTCTATACCTGCTTAAATCTTAGACATGCGCCTTCTCATTAATTGGCTTACTTGAACTCCGAATGCTTCTATTACATACTCTCAAATAATGCTTCAGGACAAGTGGGCTAATGGCTGGGCAGAGATGTGGTAGGCACTGAGCAGCGCCCAGAGCTTAAGAACGATGCCATGGTGTTCTATATTGAATCTCGGAGACTTCCCTTCCAGCTTGCCACCTCTTGTATATGCGATCCAGCTAGATTGTACTTCTCACATGTCGTAGGGCGAGGACTTCTAGTCTTGTAGCCTAAGTTCCCCGCCGTCAGCGAAGTCCTGGCTTCAAGGCCGTCATACGGGATTTAGTTGATCTGTGGGTTGGCCTTAAGTCGACAAACGTCATTACTCATTTGAAGTTTCGCCTCTTCGTACTGCTCCATAGCTAACCAGGGAGTCTAAAGTTGGTTAGAATACTTGGTAAAACCTGCCTGAGGTTGAGAGTTACTACGGCCTTAGGCAAACCAGGGCTGAAGCCACTCGGAGCGTGGAGACCTTGAAGACGTGCTCAGCCACGGCCACAATCTTGGCCAGTGAGTGTCAGCCAACCGTCATGATCGAAGTTAGCAATAAGTCCCCGAGGAACCCCGCTGCAACTTGGCCGTCAGCCCGATGAGAGCTCGGGATGCGCTGGCACCTGGCGGACCTTGTACTACACGGCAATTCTTTGGCCGACGGAGTCAGTTCCGACGAGATTACCGTGGTTTGCTGCGTACATATTACTTAATAGCATGCCAACACAATTGGGGAACATATGGCTGGTTGGTTACGAGCTGACCAGGCAAGGCGATCTTTGGTTCTGCACGGCTTACCTGTACGAGTCGGAACAGGTCAGCAACGTCTTGGCTCGCATTACGCTTGCCTGTTTATGTTATCGTTGGGTCGAGAACTTCAGCCAAGGCTTAGTATTTCGGCAGTTCTGATGCAAGTACCTGGAAACCCCTCACAGTTGAGGAGGTGCAACCTGTAAGATTCCGTCTTTCCGGCAGATCCTACTGAAAAGAACGTGAGGGGATCACTTAACTATCCAGACTAGCCCCGAGGCAGCGATGCACGCTTGTTTCTGCATGCAGTCATCATAATAGCGAGTGATGTGTCGTATTTGACGGAGCTGAAAAGTGTTCATGACGCCATGGCACTTCTTGGTCTATTTGTTAGTCGTTACCTCCAATCCACACGAAGGGCACCTGTCACCTAGGTCCAGCGGATGCCAGAAATGCTAGCTAGAAACAAGCTTTTTTCTGGCCCAGCTGCTCGCCTTGTCTACCCTTTCGCTTTCGGCTATTGGTTGTTTAGATCCATAAATAAGCATTTTCAAGCACATGGACTGCAGAGACTAATGACTTGCATAGCTCTGACAGAGTCAAAGATGGTGTCTCCGACTTTAACGGTATCTCATGGTTGTGTTTGTATCATACAGTGGTGTTAATAAGCTTATATGGCTGTGTCCAGAGTACAGATTAAGCATCAACACTCTCACGAACCCATTGTGGACTGCGATAAACACGCAACACCGTCAGCGCTGTTGTCAATACTGTCAAAGTTCTTACGTAGTGGTTGATGGAAAGTTCATGACAGTCCAGGACCAGTACGAGAACACGATGTAGCACACGCCGACGAAAACCGGAGGATCTGGGGAATACGACCTGCATTGTAACCCAATGCGGTAGATGCGGCAGAAAATGGGACCCAAAAATGGCCGACACGTCCTACGCTTGTGCCTGCATACAACTCCGACATTAGTGTCTGGAAGTCGGAAGACTAGCTCCGGCCCATTGCGGTGGGCTAATTGTTCTATGTACAGTGAATGTGGTTGAAGATGAAATCTGAGCAGTCAGATCAGGAACGACTCCAAAACTGGATACGGGACGCTGAATTGGGATCAGCCAATGTGTTTGCTCAGCTGGCCAACGCCTCAATCCGATCTCCGGGAGTCGGGGGGAAGTCAAAAAAGCACCCTCGATGGCCAATGTTACCCCTCCTTTGCCCTCCATGTGGCATGGCACCTCCATCTCGGGTGGGACGAGGTGCATTTCGAATGCATGCTGAGAGTGTGCGAGTGCCGCTCACCCCCCGTTGATCATTGTCTCAGTTGCGCCGTGGCGCTGGCTATGTTTATGTCCCCCTCACTGATCCCTCACTGATCCCTCACTGATCCCTCACTGATCACTGGTGCCAGCTCACGCCTGCATTGCATTTCAGCTTTGGGACAACATTTGCTGGCCTTTGATCGGGATCGGGAAGTGTACGATATTGGCGGCTCTGTCGGACTGTTTTTTTTTTTTTTGCTCCGTCGGATGAACCGAGATACCATGGCGTTTTCCGTTTACCCGTCTCAGCGTATCGCCCGACGAATTTGGCTGATGATGGGTCGAGTTTGGCGCCTCGCCGTTGCATAATCGAAGAGATTGCCCCTTGCAAGACCCAGCGCCCCCTTTCAGCGTCTCAATAGCTGTTCTGGACTCCCAGAAAACAGATCTAGCTTCACCCGCTAAGTCGATCTAAGTGACGCCTCTGGCGGTGGAATGGGTTGCCCGGGGGCTGCGCTAACCGCTGCATGGCGTCTAGGCTCGCCGTAATTCTCAAGTCATTTCCCCTCGTAATTCGACATGAATAGGGAGGGGCAAAGAGCAAAGAGGGGACCAAGAGGGGACCAAGAGGGCACAAATGATGCTTGTCGGGCACAATATTGCTGACCGCGCAGCAGCCCTACCTCGTATTCCAGCTGCAAACCCAAAGCAACGGGCCAAGCATAACATTTGCATTTCGCCCCGTGGCGTCCGGCATGCTTTTTCGAGGGCCGTTGGGCACGACGGAGTATGATGCTCTCAACCTCTCTGAGCCAGTCTTTGTGTCGCTATGTGTCATGGACTCACCCTGCGCGACCCTGGCTGGCTGGAGCCACCGTTGGACCATTGACGCCGCTAATGCTGGCCCATGGTGCCTGCTTCTGGGGTAGAACGGCAGAGCGGCTGAGGAGCTGATCCAACAAGGCAAGAAGCCATCATGCAGCCTCATTCGCCCGCCTACCTTACCTGAGGCGTCTCTGGTCGTTCTAATTACAGCTCCCAGGTCTCCTCTTCGGGCTCTTCAGCCATTGGCGCACACACAGTCATATTTCCGGCGCACGCCCTCTGCTCTGACTTTAGATCAGAATGGAACCGCGTCTAGGCCTAAATCAGTGACGTTATTGGTTTCCTGTCAGGGTCGCCTCCAATACAGCTCCGAGATACCCGCTTCACCGGGTATTGCACCTTTCTTTGTTTGCGCCGGCCAGAGAACTAGACCATCCGATCGGCGCCTGGCAAGCTGGTCGAAAACCAGAGCGTGGCTTTACTATGTACTAGCAGCTAGCAGGCTACCCATTCGCGGGCTAAGTATATGGCACGGTCGTGGGTGCTGGGGAGGTAGTCGATGCTAGTGGGAGATATAACAATATCGTTCCTCCCCCATGCTTTCGCGCCCCTTTGGACCGCGTCAGGCCTGAACAGCTTCTTGTCACGTATCCAAGAGCTTCACCATGTTGTTTGGACTCCCCCAGCTTGTCACGGCGCTCTGCGGAGCGTCGTTGGTCGCGGCTCAGACTTACCCCATCACTGGAGTCAAGGTTGCCGCTGGCGCAGACGTCCCGATTCGACGAAACATCGACTACATGTTCGCGGTCCGCGGCCCTCAATGGTACATCGCCTTGCCATCATCGTCCATGTCTGTCACACCTCATGCTCACTTGACGATAGGGATCTCTACATTCGCGCTTTGCTTGAAATGCAGAAGACGGCTGCCACGAACCAGCTGTCCTATTTCCAGATCTCCGGTATGACGTCCCTGTGTTGTTCAGTTTTCTCGAATGTACTAACATGTCCAGGTATCCACGGCAAGCCCTACATCGAGTGGAATGGCGCCGGCGCAGAAACCTCCAACGGCTGGGAGGGATATTGCCCGCACGGCGTAAGTGCATCAATATGTTACTGTTGCCTTTGGTTATTGACAAAATGTACAGGAAAACCTCTTCTTGCCGTGGCACCGACCGTACACGGTTCTATTTGAGGTACATGACATCCCTGACCAAGACTGCCCAAACAAGCCTAACAGCATCACAGCAACGCCTCGTCGAGATTGCTCTTAAACTCGCCAACCAGTATCCTACGGCACACCGTGCTAAGTACGTCGCAGCTGCCCAGACACTTCGATCACCATACTGGGACTGGGCCCGCACCCTAGCTGTGCCCCAGGCCACCGTCCAAAAGTCGTACAACGTCCAAGTCCCCAACGGCAGCGGCCTGAAGACTCAATCAGTCGCCAACCCGCTCGCCGGATACTCCTTCCCCCAGGGAGCCCTCAATGGCCAATTCGGAACCTTCGACGAGCCTGAGAACCGCCCGCGCATCTACCGTTGCTTGTCCCCTCAGAGCTATCCCAGCTCTGCCAACGGCCTCATCGGGTCGCGCTCCTACAAGCAGTGGGTGGTGAGTATACGCCGTCTCCAATGTCGTTGGAGCGCATGCTAATCAGCATTCTAGTATGATGCTTTTACATCTTCGACTACCTTTGACGAGTTTGCGTCAACTGGCAGTACCGGTATTAGTCTGGAGCAAATTCACAACTCTATCCACTGGGATGGCGCGTGCGGATATCAGTTTGTCGATGCCGACTTTGCCGCGTTTGATCCGCTATTGTAAGTCCGAGTTGCTAGGCGATGGTACAGTGACTAACTCGTAACCCAGCATGCTGCATCACACCAATATCGATCGACTTTGGGCCTACTGGCAATTCATTCGACCCAACCAGGCAACCTTCACCCGCTCCTACCGAGGAAGCGCTCGATTCAACACCCGCGAAGGAACCACCATCACTCCCAACTCTCCTCTGCAGCCCTTCTTCGCCTCTGCTGGCACGTTCCATACACCCAACTCCGTATCCAGCATCAAGTCCTTCGGATACACATATGAGACGCTCGACTACAACAAGAAGAGCGCCTCCCAGTTGACGAGGGATGCCACGGCCCTCATCAACTCGCTCTACGGCCCTGCCGGCACGAGGAAGACGAAGCGATCGGAGGAGAAGCGTGCCGACGGCGACTTGACGCGATACTTTGCGCAGATCAACGTCCAGGTGGAGGAGCTCAACCGCCCGTGCTCCATCGGCCTCTTTGTCAACACCACAAATGTCGGCAACTTCATCGTCCTGATGCTCCCAGCGTCCGGACCCTTCAACGGAAAGTTTTCTCTCGATAGAGCCGCCGACCCGGATGAGGTGGCCGGCGAGGAGCCCAAGGGAGTCGTCAATGACATTCTAGCCGGCCTTCGGGTCAGCATCACTGGGGTAAGTCTTCCTGCCTAAACTACAGCGGCGGAATCAGGAAACTAACGACGCATATTAGCACGATGGAGTGGAACAGCCTCTTTCCGAAGTCCCCAGCTTGAAGATTACGCTGGAGAACGCGAACGTCGTAACTCCTGACAGCAGTGACCAACTCACGAAGTACACCGACTCTGAGACCGTCACAGTGCCAAAGAAGAAGATTAAGCCGCCCGTGACCAATTAATTTATTATGTCGGAAAGGTGAATGTAAAAATGGGAGTTGTCTGCAAGCATCAATTGGATTTCCTATGTCATTACTACTCCCTAGCAAGAGCCGTCTTGGCGTCCTTTTGTGATCGATATGAGGTTGAGATCGGGCCTAGCAGTGTTCATGGGTCTCCTTGGATGCTTTCTTCTCGTTGACATTATATCATTGTAATATCTTTCTAGTGCTAGTCACGAGCAAGCTACTGAATTGCCCACACCCTAAGGATGCCTGCACAG
This sequence comes from Dactylonectria alcacerensis, assembly GCA_029931735.1. Lineage (NCBI taxonomy): Eukaryota > Fungi > Ascomycota > Sordariomycetes > Hypocreales > Nectriaceae > Dactylonectria > Dactylonectria alcacerensis. The sequence goes on along the minus strand of JAPMUZ010000010.1, from coordinate 2,480,687 downwards.
GACTATCCTGGGATCATGGCCAATCAGTTACTGAATTGAACCACTTTTCAGACTCCTGAATCCTGGACTGAAGCATTCGAATCACGCTGAGAGTTTAACCAACGTTTATTCTGCTCACTTAAGCCCTCGGTCCCCCGAAACTAAGTACAAATTATGTAGACTTACTGATAATATTTATAATGTTTAATGCAGCTAGGATTCAAAATGCTTCAGTGTGGATTCATTGTTCCGTCCTGTCAATCTTGGTAGTCCTATTAACCTGTGAAATGGAGCCTCTTTGGTAATACGGATCATCCGGCGAACATGGAAACTTGCGGACGACAGCATCACCCTTGCACTCCCACAAGCCCACAACTGCAGGTTCATAGTCCAGATCACAGGTGCCATCATAAGCACCGAAGTTAATTACGTCCATGGTGACGCCACCTTGGTACTTGGTGCGCACCATGTTCGCCATTTCGACACTCGCCCCAATATCGAGATAGTTTGTCGGCACGAACTGAATTCTAGGATGAGCAGTCGTAAATACAGTCGTAGGCAAGTCTCCCTATGAGAGCGTTTAGCAAGTGCGTTTTTATGTACGACGGAAATGTACTGTATGGGGAACATGGTGAATGCCCAAATTAACCCAAAAAACCAAATCAGTCTGGTTCAGACTCGCTATCATAGAACTTGGAAAAGTCTACAGGCTGGTTCTTTGTGTCCTGGTTGTTGTGAGAGTGCGCGCTCCTGGGCTACTTATCCTTCCGCTTAAACACCATGATGTCGTGTTCAGCCCATTTGGCACTGTTTTTCAAGACAGAAGAGTTTTGAACCATCAGATGTGATGCACTAAGATATGGAAGAATGCGATAGCCTCGATACTCGCTGTGCTTGCTGTTTTCATCCTGGTTGACCACAAAAATCTGCTTGTAATTATTGGAGCCCCAGTTGAACTACCCTTCGTCCTCGTTCTCGATATACGACCGGTTCCATTTTATCGTGTTTAACACTTTGCCCCTTAACGGTGGATATGTGGTGTTGTGGGGGACTTTCCCCATGCTTTGAACAGTGTTTTCCGTCCCGAGGATATCAAAGTCGGCCTTGTAGTTGGGCATATGGTCATGCAATAAGCCAGAGAGCTGATCGTGGATTTGGAATGGATAATGGTGATTCTTTGCGAAAAAGGCTGCTCGGATGTACCCAGACGCGCGAGCCTCGACGGTGATCGAGCCGTCCATGAAGAAGCTGCAACTAAACATGTAGTCGTAGTTGCCGATAGTCGACACAGATCGAACCGTGCAATACACATTCTTTGTGGCCGCCACATACTCTGAGGTGCTGTGTCGATCCATTAGGTGGTTGGCATCGAACTCGAATAGACAGATACTATTCAGATGGGTTTGCGTCGTCTCGGACACGTAGAAACTCGAGTTGAGATAGGTTACATACACAGGACAACCATGTACATTGAGAAATTCGAATGCGAAAGAACCGAACCCATAGCAGGTGTCTGGATATGCCATGCGAGAATGTATCGGGTCGCTTCCAGCATAGTTGTCCAGGGCTTTCTGGAGGCCAAGCTCGTAGAGAATGCGCTGGCCTTTGTACTGAACATCGTAAGGGCCATGCCGGTGTCACAACTGAAGCCGATGTAGAAGTTCCATTCCATTCGCTCCACATACTTCCTTTCTACATCTAGGACCTTGCGGGGTAGTTGCAACGAGATGAGCCATGGTGTCTAGAGGAATCGGTCCCTGCCTGTCCGTCTCGGCCTACGGTCCATCCCAGTTTCCATCAAGCTTCTCAGCATCTCTGCTCTAATATGCTGTTCAGAATTCCTCGTTTGTTTCGTAGAATATTCCATTTGAGTCCGCGTCCAAGTTTCGTACTTGCCACTTGTTTTGCGAGCGAAGGGATACTTGAGGGGTGTCTAAGTATCGGTACCATTTACCACTGGCAGCAGACCAACTAAGATATTTTGAAAGTATGGATTCTCATCGGCCTGGTAAGAGACAACTGCATGAGTATAGCGAGTTAGAAGCTCGCCAGAATCATCGGTGCCGTTAGGACACCAGCTCCTCAGCTATCGATGCAACTTGGTTGCCTCAATCTACTCTGACTGCTACGCATCACCGTACATTGACTATTACCTAACGTTACACGCCGACCGCTCAGTAAGTGTACCTAACCGCTCTGCTAACATAGATCCTCCGGACAGGCCAGTCCGAGGCACGGCCGTTGCAGGCCGCACTCCAAATACCACCACGTGACCACCCAATCAGATGCTCTGTACATACCCAATATAACAAGTTCTTTGTCTAGCTGCTCGTCTAAAGTCAAAGTAAGTCCATGTTAAACACGGGCCTCGCAGAATTGCCCGTAGGTTCAAGCCTAGCTCTTCGACCTTGGCCCCCAAATCAGTCTAATTTTACCCTCCAATCGCTGTGTCGAGACCAATCATCAAGTGCCTTTCCCACAGTAACCGCCAGCACCGTATTTTGTTCTTCCTGGGCTTCCATTAGCCGTATCACACAGGAAATTGGCCTGACAGGATAGCGATTCTCTCCTAGGAAAGCAGGCGTTACGACCAACCCCTGTTCTCCCTTGAGCTTTCACCTAATTATAGAATATTATATTGGATACCTTCTTCATGACGCTTCACATACTTGACCAGTCCTGACGGAAACGCAATGAACAATCCCAAATTAACGCAAGAAAATTATGTATTATATTATTAGATAACAAGGGTCAAAGTTTAGGTTCTGTAACTTGAGAATGCTCTCCATGCCATAGAGAATTAGCAGATCCGTTCCCGCTCGGCGGCCGCGAATCCTCTAGATCAATCTGCTCCTCCACTGGGGCTACGCTCTTCTTCTGCCTTTCCGGCGGCCGGGAACTAGATTGCAGACTATGCATATAGAATTCTCCGCTCTGCATGTTGTTGGAGCTATCATGGGAATGGCTGCGGGATTGGAGGTCTTTGACAATCGCGTAGAAGAAGGCTGCATTGGCGACGATGCAGGCGCAGACAATTTCGACAGATGCCCACTGTTGAGAACACAATTAGCTAGCGTCGCGCCAATATTTGATTGAGCATACCAGGGACCGGGCACTTTGTGTGACGGATGACATGAAGATCAGAGGAATGCGGACGATGGTAATAGCAACAACAACGATGCCAATCCCAAAAAGAAGCGACAGCTGAAGTTTACTAACGCAATGTGTTAGCCTCCACTCCCACACTTTGTCTTGTGCACATACTTTTTGCGGTCAAGGCTCGTCTGAAAGAGAACAGGGAAGGGTAGGATAAGAAGTGCGATGTCGGTCACAGCATTGGAAATGGCCATAACTAGGAGATTGATCACCCCTTGACTGCAAAAGTTCCCTGGCAAAGTCAGTATCCCGACCTCCAGTCAAGTGTCGAAACATACGTTGGTCATCTGGTATAATAACCCATGATCTACAAGTTTGTTAATTAACGCCTCGTTGGCAGGGGTTGAAGTAACCAACAGAGACATCGGCTGGCATTCCGCCAAAGTCGCGATAACAACACCGATAAATGTAAGAATAATCGTCCACCAAAGTATAGCGGTAGCTATTTTGCCCCATCGCAGGTGATTCACGAAGCGGGAGTAGAAGGTCAGCAAGCAAAGCTTCAGCGACCAGAGGCTGCGCGCATTAGACAATGTGTAGCTTCATAGACAGGGAGCAGCGTACAACAGGGCGTAAGTGATGCGGACAGGGATCAGCAACTTCAAGGCCAGCTCGCGATCGAAATCGAGTTCCTCGGTAGTCTTTCTAGCGTTGGATGCCTCCTGCGAAGTAGCTGGGCTATGCGTCATATCCGGATTGAGAGAAAAGCTCCATGCCATGAGCACAGAGCGTGTAATGAGGGGCAGCAGGGCAAATGCCATGTAGGTATCGTCAACCTGCCATTGTCGGTGGCATTGGGGATGTCGTTTGCACCGACACAGGACGCGATAAGCGCATCGGGTGAGGATCAGGATAGAGCAAACACTCGCACACGAGATAAGTAGGCTCACATGTGGTGGGAGAGCCATGTCGGCGCTGTAGAGAATGTCGTCTGTGGACACGAAGTGGGGAGCTCGAGAGGCATGGACTACTTATGACGCGGAAATCCGGGGTAATATGGCCCCTGAGCTGGTCATATTTTAGCTGCTGGTTGACAGTCCGAACTAACCTCTGCCCCTAAAGAGGTCGTCACCTCGACCTGAAGCGCATTATTCTTCCTTCGGTAAGTAAGCATGTTGGCTGGCGAGTCTAGGGAAGCACCCATTTCCCCGCTAGAACAGCTTGCAAGGGGGAGGCTACATGTGGCGCCGATAGTTCGGGCGTTGGACCATAGCCCAGGACTCTTGACAGGCCCTATCGTTGGACGTGTCAAGGATATTCAGGCTTCTAGACTGATATCTCGGCTCCACGGCTCCTGAACATGATCCCTCGCTGATCTTTGGCCGTTGGACGCAGGAGATGATCGGAGATGATCGGCAGAATATGGTCAAGCCACGCAAGCCCTTCCGTTGCATTACCAACGCCAGGAATCGGGAGATCCTCTTCTTGAAAAAGACGCAGATTGGTGACCTGGGGCATTAGAGTAAAATTAACGGCCACGCAGACCCGGATGTACGGTTAGGCTTCGTTAGCGACGTCTATTGTTCAGATGGCCGAAGCCCCTGCGGAGTAGTCTGTATACAGTCAGTAATTCCTGTGGCGAGACACCTTGGCTGGCTGCCTGTTGCAAGGACCATGCCTGCAGAAAATCATCCAATGATGTCAATGTTATCCCGACGCCAAAGAATGACTAAAACCTTCTAGAACATAAGGCGCCATCAGCCACCAGCTACCTCACGCTTTTGAAGCCCTGTAGCAGCGGATCCGAGTACGAAGTAGACAACTGGACAAGATTTGAAGCTCCACAGCTTCACAGCTTCACAGTAATAAATCGAATATGGATTGAAATTATAAAACGGTACATATATTGAAGTCCTATGTCAGCGACGTAGTGGTCGTAGAAATAAATCCCTCAATGATGCGTCGCTTCCACTCTGAACAAGGTCGGTCTTCATTGGGCCGTATACTCGATCCCTGTCAAATCATCAGCTTAAAGTTTAAGAAGTGCTTGCTTTATGCTCGAAGAATCGCTAGCCTGGATTAAATGTCCCTGCTTCCGCGGGGTTGCGGGCGACACCCCGTATTGCCTCCCCCGCCCCTTTCCCCCCCTTCACAATACGTTCAACAACGCAGTGCCACACAGGACTTCCTTCTGATGGCTTGGCGATTATAGATCGCTCGCTCCCCTGGCACAGGGTGTGGGCCGATTTGACTTCTGTGGCCCAGCCGCTGACATTAACCCACCTAGGAAGGAGGAAGACAGCGAGAAGGTGTCCACCTTCGGCATAGCTTGAAAGAGAGCTGAAGTTTGTGATGTGAGACCAGTCGGAAGTGAAATGCAAACTTCATTGCGAAATAAGAAAAACAGAGGACCAGGTTTAGTGCGTGAAGGCTTGTCTTTAGTCAGAGGCAGAAGATACTCCTATGTTATACACTATCTCAGAGTGCGTTATGTCAAGTTCAGATAACCGTAATATCACCCTTGACCGAGTGGACAACCCGACTCTTCAAAACCGCCGCCTGAGGCCCACATACATCAAACCACCCAAATTCTCTCATGGCTCCCAGGCTGCGTCTTGGACTCGGCCAGCACCAGCACGAAGACCGCCTGGTCAGCAGATCCCCCTGCTCAAATACCTCTGCCAGCTCTTCCAGAGGAGATCCTTCTTCTACTTCCTCACTGGGCGGCTTCCTCTCCATATCTACAGGAATACTCACGCCCATTACCATTTCGCCCTTGACAGGGTTGAAGTCCTTCGTTCCCAGGAGCATCACGACTATACTGCCCGGACTGCTTCCCCTGACCCCGTTTTTGTCCACGACTCTGTCGTCAATTCTCTTCTCAAATAGCAGCAGCTTGGCCACCTTGGCGCAGCCGTCTCATCATCGTCACAACAGTTCGCATCTCAAGTACGACACACCTATCTTAGCGCCATGTCAGTGGTTTTTATCTTGGCTAGATTACCCTCCTTAGTCGGGCGACAAATTTGTCCATTCAAGAGTGCTTTAGCGTCGTGCGTGAACACAGGTGACATGGTGGGGCCCCTGAACATGCATGAGCGAGTCGCCAATGTGGCCGCACGTATCGTAACGCGGACTGTGTAAGCTTTTACAGCACTAGACGGAGGTTTATAGCGATTGGGTCAAGCTTTACTATATTACAGGGCAAACGCCAACGCCCGCTCTATGGGTCTGCTGATTTCCCTCGCACTAGTCCTGCAAAATGAGTCCTAAAGTAGGTAGAGGCCCTAAGTCACATCCATTGATCAGTGCGATGTTTGTTGCGACAAGTGTTAGTCTCATCGACTACGGCCAGGGTTGTATTTCGATTGGTAAAAGGGGTTTCCACTCAGTTCACCGCAGTAAAGTACATAAGCCTTGTCAAGGTGCACATCCTCCGCCACTTCTCTCGTCGTTTCTTATTAATGGGGGAAAATCCTCTGGCCCCCTTATTTGTCGAAGAGTATCTGCTCAAATGATAACCGACCACGTCGTTGTTCGATCCTGCCACAATCATATCGGGTACTGTTAGGCGACAGCGACCGAGTAGATCTCTGTGTCTCAAAGACGCCGGTTTACGGAGATGTGTTCTTGAGGTCTCGCCAACACAATCAAGTGGGCCAAGTTTAGATAACGACGGGCTCCGCCTCAGCTTCCTCACGGAGCGGCCCGAAGATCAACACCTTCTCCTCGGAAACGACCTGGGGACGAATTGGCGTAAGTAAAGTAGAATCGGTGATGATAAGCCTTGGCCAATTATCGTCGAGTCGAGTTGTTAGCGTCAGTTGAGGCGTCATCCTCGCTGATAACGGGTTCGGCAATCGGCTAGCAGCGAGGCTCTAGCACATCTCATTGGCTTTTGGGTCTTGATAGCGGTTCTCGGCGGCCTCCGCACACGTTTGAACAACGCCGACATCTGCAACTTATATAGAGGGCGATGCTCCCAGTTGGAGCTTTGTTCATCTCACAAAATCCAACATCACGGCTGATCAAGAATCAACTTTAAAGCAAACAACTTTGCAAAAGTCCTCAACCAACAAACAAACCGTCCAGTCTCCCTCATGTCTTCCAAAGTAACCGTTCAGCCCCTCCCATCATCCGAGGGCTCCAAGGTCGACTTTGGGGCTGTCGTTTCCAATATTGACATTGAAAACCTCACCGGTAAGATTTGAAAAGTGCCCCGCAACGTGATTATGTTGAAAATGCTACGAATGTTGGGAGAATACCCGTGAAATCGGTAACCTCCTATGGTAAGGTCACTTGAACCTCTGCAATCCCGACCAACAACTAACACGGTTCAGATGCCGACTTTGACGTAATCCGCGATGCCCTCTTCAACCACCAGGTTCTCGTCTTCAAGAACCAGGGCCACGCCTCCCCCAAGGCCCAGTACGAGATCACGCAGCGATTCGACCCCGAGGCCGGCGGCTCGTACGGCCACGGCAAGACGCTAGATGCGAAGCGCTCCATCCTGCATCCCGACCTCAAGACCATCCCCCACCAGCCCCAGGTCCAGGTCATCGGAAACGGCTTCGTCGAAGAATACGAGGGCCTGAAGAACTTCACGCTGCGCCACCCGCACCACCGCACGTTCCATGCTACCACGATTCCTGATGACAAGGACCTTGACTTTACTCGCTTCTATCGATGGCACATCGACGCAGCTCTGTACGGCCTCGCCCCGCCGGTCGTGACCTCGCTCCTCGCAGTCAAGGTGCCCGGTGGCCGCAAGCAAACCCTCGTCTATGACGACAACTCTGGCGAGAAGATGACTGTTCCTCTGGGTACCACTGCCTTTGTCTCTGGCTACTCCATGTACGACAACCTGTCTGCTGAGGACCAGGAGTTTGTTCGAACCACCAAGGTCGAGTATGCTCCGCATCCATATGTCTGGATGAGCGGCGCCAAGTCTCGTTCAGATGGCCTCGGCCTAGTCTCCGAGGGCAAGGAAGTGCCATTCGACAGTCTGCCACCAATTGAGGAGGAGAAGATCCAGATCTTGCCCATGTGCTGGCGCAACTCAGTCACTGGTCGCCTAGCTCTCCAAGTCCATCCCTCCGCCATCCGAAAGCTGCATCTCGCCGACGGCACCGTCATTGACGACCTTGAAAAGGTGCGCCAGAAGGTCCACGACCTCCAGCGGCCAGGAATCGGACCCAAGATGGTCTACCCTCACGACTGGGAGCAGGGCGACTTTGTCATGTTCCACAACCGAGGCGTGATCCATTCCGTGGTCGGAGCTTTTGCTGAGGACGAGGTGCGCCTCTTCCGCCAGTGCAACATTGCTGGCAGCAAATTGCCCGAGGGACCGATGCAGGTCAGTGTGGCAGCGTAGAGTGTCTTGTCTTTGAGTGGAATTAGTCGGCGCGGGTTGCTTTTAGGTGACCCAGTTTGAAAGAGAATGGTTTAGCCTCTCCTTACGGATCGATGTGGTTATTAAATAAAATTTGGTATGAAAAATGAGGGAAGCATTCGTTGTGACGCGATGTTAGAGAAAGAATCGATGATGATGGGTAGATCAAACAGCAAGTGGTATTGTTTCTATCCTAGAACTCCATGCCTTTCAAATAATACAAGTCGACGTATCGTACAATCTCATGTTAGTTAACATGCCTTTTACCCACTACGCCTCGCGGAAAGGTGCAGTTACCTGCGAAACACCCTCTCTAAATAGCAACTCGGCATAGGCCAGGTGAAACTTGAACATTGACTGCATTGCGAGTGGCTTGTTGATCATTGGATTGCAAGTCATGCTCTGTAAGTGGATCTGAACAGCCTGCTGGCTTGGGGACTCTCCTTTGGATCGCACGACTGAAAATCGGTGCACTCCAGCAAACCGAGACTGGTCGCTGCAGAATCCGAAATCAATATAGCTCTCAGTGCGGCCTTGTTGGTCTTTCAGATGGCTTTTCGGGTCGATTTGCGCGTCAATGACCTGGAAGACTCCGAAGAGTTCGGAGTAAAGAGGTGGTAGTTGGTTATCCGACAACTGGCTCGCCTCCCAGATCTGGGGAGTAGACTCTGATGTTTTGATCTCTAGCCGAGTGTTAATACTAGCATATTAACCTGAGTTGAGCTTGACGTACTTGAGAAGTTCAGAAATCTAGGCCGGAAAGTCCATAAGAAGATTCTCTCAGGCGCTATGACAAGACCTCCGAAGAAGCCCTTTGCAAATCTCGCCAGCAGAACCTCGTCCGTCACGTCTTGATGCTCCGGGGGGATTTCGATGGTGATGAAGCGGGAATCTTCCATCTGCGGGTGTCTCTTCGCGTTTACGATTTCTGTGACCGCCCGGGACTTTTGAAGTGATTCAGGGATGTTGGTCGAGGTTGTGATTTTCTTCGGATCCGTGGCCTTTATCCGCCGATGTACGAAGAATGCATAAGTTCCTCCGACGGTCAGCGCCGCAACCACAGATGATGCAATAATCTTTCCGGAAACGCTTCGCAATGCCATGTTGAAGAACCTTGGATTCTCAATCACCAAAATTAATTTATTTGAGGGACTTGAAATGCGTGGATTGATGCCTTTATTGTTTTCAGGTGAGGCTTACGACCCGCTCGGTGACTCGAACCAAGCGCCCGATTCCACCCGGGCTGGTGGTGGACACAACGGGGAGGCTCCGGGATGAGAGGCCACATGACCATCATTTTCTAAATGGTTGACCCGCCGCCCAGAGCTCATGGAGAACTAGGCTTTGGAGCTGAAAATTGAATTATGCATTGTCATTAGTACCTGGGCGAAGGCGCCACCCGGCGCTGCAAATGTGTGGTGCGGAAGTTGTTGAAAGTTGGCAGGTATTAAATACCTCTTAAACTAGAGGTCACTCACACCTGAATGATAAGCGAACCAAAATTGTGTATTAAAATCTGTCTAACTATCCTGAAGAAATCTTAAACTAGAAATGAGAGTTAACTCACGTTTTACGCAAGAAAAATGTTGTCTAAATCCGTCCCGGTAATTGAAGGGCTCACCCTCACCCTACATAGCCGCATGCCGCAAATGCTTTCCTCCCACATATCCTTCCGCTGTATCAACAAACAGCTTTCTTCCCTTGACCCAAGAAACCATGAAGCCAAACAGTTTCCAATTTCCAATCTGGCCCGTCGCCATCTTTCGTCCGAGGGACAGGAATATCATTGTCTTGTTCATGGGTTGGTACGGACCGGGAGGCGTTGACCCTCGCAAGCTAGCGTCGAGTGCTGATGCCAGGTAAATGATTTGGTTGTCGGTCACGGTGAGCTGCTTGGGCTCGATGCTCCCAACGTCTCCTATGCCCCAAATGTTCTTGGTTCCAGACACGCGCATGTTTTTGTCCAGTGTGACGTTGCCATCTGAGTCCAATAGGTTGTCAGGGACGAAGGACGTATTGGTTCGTACACCATGAAGCGGTAGATACAAGTCCGCCACAATGGTAGAGCCGTTGGACACCGTGACTTCGGTCTGTTTCCCAGATTCCTTCACGTCTGTCACCCGGGATTGATAGACTAGCTTGACGCCAAGCCGCTTCAAGTCATTGTCAACAGACGTGCGGACTGACGGAAGCGTGCCTTCCAGTGGCTTTTCGCCGCTGATCAAGAGTGTGATTTCCTTTGCGGTCCCGTACTTGGCGGCCAGCTCGCCCGCCACTTCAACGCCCGTCGCTCCAGCGCCCGCAATGACGATTGATTTTGCGCTCTTGATTTGGTTCTTTAGGTCTGTCCATGCAGCTAGCGTCGATTCGTGGCTGCCGATGGGCTTGAGGGGGAGATTGCTCGCCAGACGCGATCCAGTGGCAATGACCAGGTGATCATAAGAGATGCCGCGCTGAGCCCCATCATTCAGCGAGACATTGATCGTGTTTGTCGCCGCCTCAATGCTGTCCGCCTTGCCTAGGACAAACTCGAAGTTCTCGGCAGAGTACTGCTCGAAAGCTGGCTTGATGGGCAGGAAGAGCTGGTCGTCCGGGATCTCGCCCGGGATCAGTCCGCGGGTGGCGGCGACATTCCAGAAGAAGTGGCTGTTGGGCGACACAAGAATGACCTTGAGGCCAGAGACTTTGGGGACGGTGTATTTCAGCAGCTTGTGGGCGAGAGGAAGTCCTGCCCAGCCGGCTCCGAGGATAACGACAGCCTTGGACATGGTGGTGTGTGTTTTTGGTGGGTGGCCTGACAGATTGGAGATGGTAAGAGGAAAATAGGTTCATGCAATAGAAAATGCGCAGGGAACCGACGTCGAGATATATTCAGCCCGTGTGAGACAAAGCATCAGCATAGGCGGACGATATTGTATGCTGTTGACGTCTCAGTATCAGTCAATACCTGATCATATGGGTGTAAGTTGGAGCAAATCAAAGTCCTCTTTGTTAGTGCGTCCTCGCTGATACCGTCTTTTGGTGTGGATCCTTCGGTGGCAGGGGGATCATGGCCGAGCTCCGTGTCCGAGAGCGACCTCCGATCCATCCCCACTGATGGCCTTGACACACACTCACAATCTTCGGCTACAGTTCAGCTTCGAAGTATCATTCTGTTCGTCTCTTAGGAACAAGCCCATTTTAACAAATATCCTCTTTCGGCCTCAGCACCGTCGCCGTGACCGCTTCCCCTGCATCCAATTGCATCCTCTACCTTCAAGCTATCGGCATTTTCAAGCGCCGATGACCGACATCGTCATCAGCCATGTCAACTGAAGGGCCAGCCAATTCAGACGCCAGCCTCAAGATCTGGAGCTGCGTCATCTGCCGCCGCCGCAAGGTGAGATGCGACCGAAAGGATCCCTGCTCTAACTGCCTTCGAGCTAGCATTGACTGCCATTATCCCGTCACTGGGCGAATCCCTCGCCGCAGTCGAGACCCCTCGGCCTCGAAGTCGCCGGCGCAGAAGCAGTCGGAGCTTCTAAGCCGTCTGCGTCGTCTCGAAGCCGTCGTCACGGAGCTTTCTGCCCAAGTAGAGGAGCCCCACAACGGGCAAGATGCTAATCTGGCAGTCGGCCAATCTAAGCCGTCTCTCTCAGTCAGTGGGAGCATGTCAAGTCCCGACACGACGCAGTCGGAAGCCAGATCAGTTGGCCAGTCCCTCACTAGCTCCAATGGCGATGCCCTCAGCGCCAATATACCTCCAGGTAGCGAGTTCGATGAAGAATTCGGTCAATTGGTAGTAGGCAAAGGCGGTGGTCTTCATGTTGGAAATCGATTTTGGTCGGTCTTCTGTGATGAGGTATGTGATATCGCCATGTCGCGTCCCGCACTTGTCTCAATTCTGACCTGCACAGGTGGACAACATTCTACAAGCAGTGCATGATGTGACCAGCTATGATGAATCAAACGACTCCACCATCCCGGGAACTGAGTCGTCTGGTGTTCCCAGTAATCAAGGGTTCATTTTCGGGAATGGAGGCAGCCCTGGTAGCCTTGACTCACTTAACCCGTTACCCTCTCAGATGCTTTTCATCTGGCAGACTTATGTTGACAACGTGGATCCATTCATCAAAGTACTGCATGTCCCAAGCGTCGACAAGATCATTCGCGACATGCGAGGGAACTTTAGCTCCCTTGGCCCAAAAATGGAACCATTACTGTTCGCCATTTCCCTCGCGGCCATTACATCAATGGATGACGATGCTGTGGCCACGAATTTCAACGCACCCAAAGCACACCTGGTTGCCCGCTATCGTCTTGGAACCGAGCAGGCTCTTGGCCAGGCCGACTTCCTCACCACCAAGGAAATCGTCGTTGTCCAGGCCTTTGTCATCTACCTCTCCGTCCTATCGTACATTGGGGCAAGCGAGTCGGCATGGCCGTTGACCGGACTTCTTCTAAGGGTTGCAAAATCCATGGGGCTTCATCGCAATGAGATGCTCAAAAACAATCAGCTTGAATCTGAGCTACGTCGTCGCTTATGGTGGCACGTTTGCTTCCTCGACTCGAAAACAGAGAGACACGGTCTTTTAGATCTGTCCATATCTGAAGCTTCATTTAACACTGAGTTGCCTAGCACTGCAGATGACACAGAGCTAGAACCTACAACATCGAATCTCATCGCATCCAAAACAAAGGCAACCAACATGATTCCCTGTTTAATGAGGTGCGAAATCTGGCGTGTTGTCCATGCGCTGCAGGCAAATTCCACCAGCCCACCGGAAGTGAAATTTCAGATCTTCCAAACAGCGAAGTTGAGGATCGAGACCAACTATCTTCTAGGCCTCCGGCCAGACATTCCCCTTGAAGGATACGTCAAGACAATGGCATCGCTGTTCTTTGCCAAGGTGGAATTGGTCCTTCACAGACACACCATCTCAGCAAATGCCGAATCTTCCGGGACGCCAAACAGGAGGAACATCATGCTTTCTACTCTCACAGCCTCAATTACCATAATCAACGCCGTTCACGCACTCCTCACCAAGCCCGCTTGGGCTCGATGGCGCTGGCAGCTTGCGGGCCATGTGCCCTGGCACGCTATTGGCGTCTTCCTCCGACAGGCTTGCCGCCAATCTTGGGGTCCCGAGTCCGAGCAGGTATGGACGACTACGAAGAGCTTGTTGGATTCCGTATCAGACGACGCAAAGAAGGACCGGCTGTGGCTCCCTTTGATGCGTTTGGTACAGGATGCTGAGGCACACCGCGAGGCGGAGATGACTCGCTGGACCGCGGAGACACTTGGTGGGCATGCTATACCTGGGCTTCATGTCGATCAGTGGAGAGGGGAAGACACAGATGGTACAAGTGATAGTGTCTCATATCCGACAAGCCAGCTAAACCACATGGTCATTCAGCCCCAGGCCTCGGAATCTGCGCATGCGCCTCCACTCCAAGCTCCAGCGGTTCTCTCAAGCAACGGCATTGCCCAGTCTTTAGAGAATATGGGAGGCTTATTGACCAACCCACTGTCTGGTTTGCACTTACAATCTGTAGATCCTACTCTGTGGACTCCGCCGGTTGAGTTGTACAGCGGGATGTTTGGCGAGATCGACCCTCCAGGACCCATTCAGCCTGGCGAGGGCGATCTAATGGACTGGGACGCATGGGAGTCTACCAGAGGCGTGGATTTAATCTGGGATTTATTTTGAACCTTGTTTCAACCGCATTAGGTTTCCATTTCAGGAAGGTAGAACATTCTTGAACCTTCTTTAAACGTGAATATCGTTTGCCTCTGTGCCGTACACCACCTCCGACACCTAGTAACTCACGATACTGTAGTAATTTTTCACCAGACTGGCGGAAATATTGATACTTGCAAGGTCCAAAGTGTAGTTAGCATGCGATAGCTTGGAAATCACGCCCAACATGCCCCGCCGCCGATTGTCTATTGCCATGATAGCGAGCGGCGGAACTCCGCCTCGTACGTGGTAAACATGGATGACATCTCCGCCTTTCCACTACGTTCGCAGCTCACACTCTATGAATATTTAAAGAATTCACCGTCCTCGATTCTCTCTCCTCAAACTCAAGCCCTCCATTTTACTGCATCTATATTTTAATGACCTAGGTACCTGCCCCGTTGCTGAACATTCTCGTCATGGCATTCGGCAGTTTATACACTCAACTATTCCCTCCTAAGCCAACACTCACTGAAGACAATGTGCCGTCTCAGCATGGAAAGGTCTTCATCGTGACAGGCGGAAACTCTGGCGTCGGGTACGAGCTGTGCAAGATTCTCTACGGAACTGGGGCGACGATCTACATGACTTCGCGATCTCAGGTTAGTGCACGAATGCCAGATGTCTCAGATTGAAGATCTCACGCTTGCTACAGGAACGTGCTGCCAGTGCCATCAAGACGATATCCGAAGCCAAACCGTCAAATAAGACGCCCGGAACGCTCAAGTTCCTCTACTTGGACCTCAACGATCTCGAGTCCGTCAAGTCTGCAGCCGCAAGCTTCGCATTGCAGGAACCGAAACTCGACGTACTATGGAACAACGCAGGAACCGGTGGCTATCGCGTCGCACCCTTCGCAAAGACAGCCCAAGGTCTCGAGTCTATGGTGGGAATGCACTGCGTCGCGACCCTGCTGTTCACTCGGCTGCTCGAGTCTCAACTACGAGCCGCTTCGTCGCCTTCTGGAGCGACGCGGGTGGTCTGGACGTCGAGCATCGTGTCGGACCAGGGTGTACCACCTAACGGCATTGACTTTGATCTCTTGGACACGGGCACCGAGGACAGAGTGCGCAACTATGCCGTGTCCAAGGTCGGAAGCTGGATGCTTAGCCGGGAGATGGCTCGACGCTACGGCGAGCACGGCATTGTGAGTGTTGCCCAGAACCCAGGCAACGTCAAGGCCGGCTCGTACGAAGGCACGCCTACCGTGGCCATGTTCTTCTTGAACAGGATCCTTCACGATCCCAAGTTTGGCGCGTACACTGAGCTCTATGCCGGGTTATCGCCTGACATTACACTCGACGACAACGGCGCGTACGTCATTCCTTGGGGACGGATCCGGCCAGATGGTGAGTGTCCGCGGCAAGATGTCATCAGGGCCATGATTCCTGAAGAAGACGGAGGTCTCGGGTACTGCAGCAAGTTCTGGGACTGGTGTGAGCAGCAATGGCAGCCACATGTCCAGCTTTAATGTGAACAAAGGGGTAAGCCACCTGGAAGATGGAAACAAGATCGATCATTTCATAGTGAAATAATATTTTAAATGTAGTGGCATGTTGAATACCGCCGGACCTCATTCACTAGGCACCCGTTCCTTTGGCAGCCTCAACCTCCCCAATCCCTTCCGCGCCGCCGTATATCCATTAGCCAGGCCTTGTTGCGGCATTGACACTGTTCCGCTCTGCGTCAAGAAGATGTGCTGTCCCATCCAAGACGTCAAAGCCGGCGGGCCGACCCAAACACGAACGAACGCCACCAATATAGACAGACATCCCAGAGCCAGGAAGGCATATGCCGCCGCGACCATGATGCCCGTCGCTGTCCATCCCTCGACGCTGAGGAACGGATATTGAAGATCGCCCTGCGGCCCGCCAAAGCGGTGCGGCGTTGGCTCTGCGCCATATGGAGGAAAGGCGCCCATCGGTATCAGCTTGCCAAACGGGTAGAATGTATTAGAATTAACGCTGAGATTCTCCATCCAGGACGTGAAGAGCGTCATGCCGACCTGCAGAATGCCGCTCACGCCGTGACGAGGGTTGCCCCCCCAAGTCGTCAACATTGACCGAGCCCAGATCCACTCATCAAAGTTCTTATTCACTGGAAAGAATGACGGTTGCGGAGCCATGTCATCGACAGACAAGAGTTGTATCGGCGTGTCGGACGACTCCAGCATCGAACACGTTCCGTTCTCGATTCGTCTCCGCACTTCTGCCACGGCGTAGTGCAACTTATACTCGACGTGGCGGACCACGGGCCACCTCCCTTTGTCAAAGTAGTAGTTTGAGGGTACATACTTGGCCCAGCGGACATGGATCTGATCAAGTCGTTTATAGCGAAATTCTACCACGGCTGTCTCTCGGATCTCGGTCGAGTTAAACCAGCCCCCGCTAGAGACGTACAATTCGTCATCTAATGTGTATGTTCGCAACCAGTCGTCGTCGGTGACATACGAGCCAATGGTAGCATCAATGCCTTCGTCTTCCACCCTATGCTCTGTCATGTTGGCAACTATAACGTACTCGTGACTGTACACCGTTCCGGTGCCTAGGGCAGGGAGGCCGCCGGCAAAACATCTCATGGTCCCAGCCATGATAGTGCTGCGGGGAGGGCCCCAGGTGTCTCCTTCTTCGTGGTAGAATGCGCGATTGACGCCGAGGCTGTAGTCTGACTTATCCATGAGCCAGGGGTTGCCATCTTGGCTGCTTCTTCCAAAGGAGGGTCTGGTGACGTTGACGTTACTCTCATAAGGTATCCGGCCGACATACTTGAGTTTTGTTTCGACGACGCCAAATTTGTATCCGATTGAAGCCGCAATGGAGGCCAGAGCAAAAAGGTATCGAAGGGTGATGAATCCCGTGAAACCTCGGTAGCCGTATACAACCAGTGCTTGAGGCTGTGAATTGAGATAGAGTCCATAGTCAAGCCCGCCGTCACGTTGTGCTCGGTTGCTGCACCACCAATCAAAGAGGTGGACATATGTTTCGTGGAAGCCGTATGACAACAGACCAAAGCCCACGCCGAGAATTGCAAGCCATGACTGGACACTCAACCCGGAGCCATATGAGAATAGGTGCACCTGATTCCAGCTTGGGGTTTTGCCCTCGATTGAATCTGGACCGATGAGTCCATTGAGACCAGCTAGGAAAAGTAGTATTCCGCCAAAGAAAAGTGAGCCCAGGGAGAGCAGGCCAATGCGCCGAAAACGAGCTACAAACATGTTCAATTTTTGGATGACGAAGGACCCGGCCAGGGGTCGACTGCTCTCTTTAATAGCTAAGCTACAGAGCATCAGAGGTACGTTTATATTAGTGGCGTATCGCCCTGCGAGCTTGACCGTAGCTATGCCAAGTACTATCCAATCATAGAGACTATTAGCAGCCAAGCTGAGAGTCACCGCTTGAAACCTGGCTCGTGACGAGGCGCCACAACGCCGTAGTCTCAAGACAAACCATCACTTCAACGGGAAATTCCGGTATTTGAACACCACACTAGGCCATCTGGAGCATTCCAATCGATTGCGGAGGACCATTTCAAAAGTCTTTACCCACGCCAAGGATGCCACATATCAGACAAAATGGAATAGTTAAGACAGCTTAGTGATGATAGAAGATCTTGTCTTTTCCCCTGTCTAGGGGGAAGAAAGCTAGCTATTTATCCCTAGGGATCCGGCTGATATGGACACCCTTGAACGATAAAGCCATTACAAGCCGTCTATCTAGGCTGTTAAGAGTCATCTAGGTTATTAAGGTCTGTCTAGGTTATTATAGGTGGACTAGGTTTGAAGTCTCTTTCTAGGTTTAAAGGAAAATACTGTATAGATCTGGCTCTATATATAGCTAGCTTTTCTATCGGTCTGTCTGACACCACACACTCGAATCCCTCATAGGTACTTAACATTACATTCAGCCTCATATTGCTAATATCTGCTACATTTTCTATAGCTTTAGTGATATCAGGCCTATATTATGGCGAACTAGTGGACTAGGTGCGCTATAATATAGGGCCTCTTTTAGTGGCTTGCGCGCTGGCAAAGACTTTTGAAATGGTCCTCCGCACTCAGGGACGAACTCGGCGGCATAGTGATGTAGTAGCAAATAGTGACTACTGGGAACAACATCAATCGCTTTACTTCATAAGATAGTCTATACTATGCACACTAGACATCGATATACAGTCATTACGTGGGTATTAATTTTCGTACGAGTCGCATCCTGCGTGACTTATACCGTTAAAGCCCGCCAAGGCCATCCCGAAACACCTCATCGAACCATCTCTGCTCGCTGGTCTCATCCTCGTCTCTGTCTCTACACAGCATCTCAAACTCCATCTCTGGGAACCCTTCCTCGCGAGCCTCGGGTGCAAAGCGGCGCGGCTTACGCTTCGTCCGATCCGAGCTGAGCGGCCAGTAGACGGCCTGTTTGCCCTGTGACCCCGTGGGTACCTTGGCCAGCGGCTTCATCCTCGCGGGCGGCTCGAGAAAGTCCTGGACCAGGTCCCGCAGATATGGGAAATACCAGGTGCGGTCCCACCACCAGACCCGACGCTCCTTGAGCCCGCCCTCGTGGGCATTGTGATGGACGGCCACAGGGACGGCCTCGCTGAAGAAGTCGGCGTACAACGGCATCTCTCCCCAATCCAGCGCCTCGTGGTCCTCCTCGATTATGACCTTCTTCAGCGGCATCTCGGCGTCCCGGAGGTCTTCCGGTACGCCCCGGAGCCTCACCGGCTCAATACCCAGCTGCGCGGACCTTTCGGCAATACGCGTCTCGTTGTTCAGCTCCACCATCTCGCCGTCCTCCTCCTCAAAGACGGTCGGCACGAATAGCTGCTGGCTGTAGTCCAAACCGATACTGTACTCGAATCGCTCGTGCATCATCTTCGTCGCCTCGTCGTACGGGAACGCCCTGCGCTGGCTACGGATCCACGTCCGCCAGACCTCTTGCTCTCCAAAGACGTCGGCAAAGACGGCCTGGTCGCTCCATAGGGCCGGGTGGTTGACCAGCAGCTGCTCCATCCGCTCCTTGACGCGGCGAACATAGCGCTTCATGTCCCCTACAGGACCCATGATGGTGCCGCTGTTGAAGTACTTGGGCCGCGTGTCGTGGTGCTTGTTTGTCTCCCTGGGACTATACTCGGGCTCGATGTCCGTGTTCTCTCCGTACAGGTCCTTGCGGGCTGTGCTCTCGGGGAGCTCGTCGCAGTGGCGGTTGCCGGGCATCTCGGGGGTCGGCCAGCACCGCTTCTGGACCGCCGTCACGATGGTTTGCTTCATGGGCATCCTGCCGAAGCCGCCCCATTCCTTGGCCAGGCGCTCGTTGGCCAGGCGGTTAGTCTCGTGATATCGCTTGATCAGCACGTCCGGGGGCAGCTGCCACCATACATCGTAAGCATCCACGAGCACGACGAGATCGTTGTCTCTCAGGCGGTCTCCCTCGTGGGTGTCTGGGTGAGTGACGGTCTCGAGATATTCCAGGGCGCCTGTGATCTTGGCCAAGTGGGAGCCACCAATAGCCTTTCCTTCCGTCTTTCCTGTGTCCTTGCGCCAGTTCAATATCACAGGGCTAGGATACCCCAATGCCATCCCGCTAAATATGACCTTGCACACCGCCGAGCCAGAGTCATCGGCGGGGAGGAGAATGACCAGACGGTGGTTTCCAGGTGGAGGTTCCGAGATGTCAGCCATAAATCGAGACTCTTCCTCCCTGAAGTAATTCATCGCCTCTTCAGCCTTCCTTCCACTCTCGTCAAGGACAGGCTGCTTGTGAATCTGAGGTATCTGGGGCCTATAGTATCCCTTGGGCTTGGCCTCTTCTTCGGATTCGTCGTCGACATGACCATGTCGCATCTTATCCGCGGCCTTTAATATCGCGGCGGTAATAGTAGACCCGGGCACATGGCTATCGGAATCGGGGACGGGCATGTTGGGAATCTCAAGGTGTGCGGGCGTAATGCGCACCGCGCTACCAAGAGCAACGACATCGTCGGTAAGATCGGAAATGTAGTCGCCACCCTATTGCAAGCGAAAGTCAGCTCCAATGTCTTTGACACAACAAGCAATAAGAACACACATTGACAACCATAAAGGTAAGCAGGGCAGGTATCGAGATAATCGATACGATGAGCAGCATCAACGGACGATTCGAAACGCGTAGAAGCCGCCTCGGAATGTGCCCGAATCCGTTCAACGCCTTCTCGCTGGGTTCAACGGGCATGTTGTGAAGGGGGATGTAGCTGCTCGTGTGCCATGTCTGCGTCACGCCGAGGACGAACTCGCGAACAGACTCCATTCGATGCCTGATCCGAACGCCTGATTAAAAATAAAGAAAGAAAAGGCTGGGAGAACAGGGAGAAAAGGGAAACAAGTGAAGAAACGAACAAACTGCCAGCAGTTTGGAGAACAAGATGAGGGCGCCGTACGTATGAATGATACGGACGATCGACTGGTAGTTATACAACCAGCCTGCGCCCAGCCCCAGCCAAGCCACCCGTAGATTTCCTGCGACTGGCTAAACTGGCATGAAGTGTTTCCCAAGCGCTCGGTACTTGGAGAAGCCGTGACATCAGGGGCCATGTCGGCTGTTCCATCGATTAACCAGTCCTCTCTACACCCCGGACCCCCCACCTTCTCCAACGGGAATCAGACAAACAATTAAGCCAATGGACAGGGCTGGGTGTATACGCGTACGTAGGTTAGACTGCCAAGTCTGTCACGGCCCCATGGTCTAGATGGGCACGAGACGCGTGTAGACCCCGACGGCAGTGTCAAGTTTCTTTTTATCCGCTTGAGGAAGTAACGGCAACTCTCAATCGGCTATTCTCAAGGTCCGAGCGTATATGTTGGGCACAGATCTATGAGTCTCCATTTACGCAGGCATCTGTTCCTCCAAGCGACAAGATCAGTGCGCTCATCCCGCAGCGTAGAGAACTCTTCCCCTGGTACTCCTGCCTCGTCATGCGAACCATTCGAAACCCCCCATCGGCGGCTAACCTTATAGCGAAGCATACGCCCGTTGCTAAAAGAGACACAATCGCTGGGGCAGGGCTAGGAGGAACCATGTCTTGAGACGAATGGATCGGCCTAGAGCCCGTAATATGAACCAGGTTCATGGGGAAATGTAGCCTTCGAGTTCACTTGCGGACTCGAGAAACGTCGAGGGGTCGGTCTTGGCTTATGAAACATGGACAGCCATGATCGGGGGATTTCAACACTCATGTCCCTGTTTGATGAGCAATCGCCCAAACATGCCACGCAGTCGAGTTGCATAGCGATGCGAGGACATCGTTCATTATCCTTGCCGTCATCATCCTTGTCCTCTTTTCATTTGGCAGGTTGTTTTCTTAAGCCTCGTTCATCTGCTTCTTTATCGACCCCGCCATGACGCTATCGCGCCCAATGCCACTAACAAGTTATCGCAACACGCAAAAAACCTGGGGCACTTAGACACGCACTTTGCATTTCCTCTTTCAATGAGATAGAGAATACAATTAAACACTCTTCTCATAAAAAAGGCGAGATCCCTCATAATCGGGAATTTATCAAATTCTATTTCCATTCGGATTTGTTTCTTCGGCACGTACTTGTTTTTCGCCCACTTCCCGCATCGCCGTTTCACACTCGTTGCACCCCCGTCTCAACTCCGTCTGAGGACCAACCAGAGACACCGGGGTAGATATACCCGTAGTTTCTCCCCCAGATAACAGAGCTCAAGAGAAGAAATGTAACCATCATAAAACTCGGCCATCATACAGATTGGCCTAGTGCATTTTCTGTGGTAGCATTCGAAAGACGACATCATCAACAACGCCCCCCGATAGTCTCACACGTCAACGTCACAAGTCGAGAATCTGGCAGCTGTACAAAGTCCGAGGTAACGTCTTGGCCAAAATGTACCCTTCTATCGCTTGCACTTGAATCATGATGCGCCATATCATCGCCCATAATAGTCTTTCACCATCGGATCATCCAACCCTTTTCGTGCCATAGTTCCGTTGTCAACGCGTAATACCCTTCCATTCCTTTCTTTTTTGCCGTTCCCTGACATCCATTGCCATATCCATTCGTTTTCGTCTTCGTCGCCATCCCCTCCTTATACGCTGATGGTCCGGAAGACGCTAAACTCCTCACCCGTCGCCACCAGGCTGCCGGTGATCTGCGGGTGCCAGTGCACCTCCTTAACGTCCTTGAGGTAGTGCACGAACAGCAGTTGCGGCGGCACGTCCTTAACACCGGCCGTGTCCTTGCTCTCCTCGTCGTCCAGCTCGACGGCCAAGTCCCACAGCGTGACGGTGTTGTCTGCGGCCGCGACGGCCATGATGGAGTCGTCGGTCGGGTGCCACTCGACGCTTGTAATCTGCTCCTTGTGGAAGTTGAAGCTCGCGATGGGCTGCGGCTTCTGGGTCTCGGCCTTCCACTGGCGCAGATCCCACACAGCCCACACACCGTTGTCGTCGCCCGAGGCCAGCAGGTGAGACGTCTGGCGGGACCACGACATGACGTTTACGTCAACGTCGGACACCTGAACGGTGATGGCGGCCTTACGCGACTTGGATCGCACATCCCACACGCGGATGGTGCCGTCGCTCGACGCCGAGGCAAAGACAGACTGCTCGGACGGCGACCACTGCAGCTCCTCAACGCTGCTGGCATGGCCCTGGAAAGCGCGGTTGTCAGTGACCCAGCCGCCGCCGTCAGTACGCGACGTCATGTAGATGAGGCCGTCGTTGTCGCCGGTGAGTAGGCGGCCGCCAGGGACGGTAGGTGACCAGTCGAGAGCGTAGCCCTCACTCTTGTGGGCCCTCACGGTGGAGATGGGCTTGTTCTGCTGGGCTGAGATGGTGGTGCCCGGGTTGTCGAACGAGGCCAGGTGCGGTGTGATGTCGTGGATGAAGACGTTGGAGGACTCGGTCATGGTGGCTGTGAGGGTGGTGGGCGGCCGGCCGAGCTCCTGGCTGGGGATCTGGTGGGAGCGGATTCGGTTGGTGGTGGAGCTGAGGGGAATGGACTTGCTCTCGAGGATGGGGTCCGAATCCTCGTCGTCGTCGCCATCCGAGTCGGAGTCATCGCCGCGGTCCATCTTGCTAAGGCCGCTGAACTTCATCACCATGATCTGGTTGTCGGAAGCCTTGGCCGACTCGGCCTGGGTGCCGGCGACGGTGTACATGGTGGCCGGGTAGGCCTTGCGGGCGTCGCCCAAGCCGTCCTTGACGATGTCGAAGGACAGGCACGGCCAGGGGGTGCTGAGGTTGTGCAGCATTTCGTAGGTTGTCAAATCGGGGGCCAGCGTCTGGCCGGGTTCGAGCTTGCTTCGTCCGACGATGAAGGTTCCTTGGTCGACATCCATGGCGTCTGGAAAGAATTGTTCAGCCCAAGGATTCCCAGAAAGAGGTCTCTTTCACAGTATGGCCGTAGCATCATTAGGTGGGAAACATACCAGCGGCCTTCTCATCAGCCTCCCGTTCAGCATCTGGCCTGCCGTCCACACCAGCCTCAAAGATCTCGTCTTCGCTCTCAAACTCGTCCTCGAACTCGTCTTCGAAATCGCCCATCTGATTGTCGTCGACGTCCATCTTCTCGGGGCGGTCGCCACCCTTGAGAGGCGCATCGCCATGCTCGGTATCGGCAGTGCGCTTGGCCATTGTGTTGATGGTGGGGTTGATGTGATTGTGATGCGATGCGATGCGACGGTAGGAAGGGTGTCGGAACGGCTAAAATTTCCTTTTTAAGCTGGGAGATTTGATCCAGACGTCAACAAAGGTGAGTCAATCGAAAACACCACACGCCGTATTCGAGATGCCGTCGTAGATGCAAGGTGTAGATGCAGACCCAAATTCCAACTGAAATTTTGACGCCGAGCCCCTCCAAAACCAAATCCTCAACCAGTGCGCAAAGAAAAAAAATTAGGAGACATCCCCCGCCATGACGCAGTGGGGTAGGACATGTGCCGGAGATTAGCCGTCAGGCAATCGATAAGAGAGGTCATGTCAACTGTTCTGAAGAGATGGTCGCAGCAAGATCTCATGGAACTACCTAGAGAATGACGCCTGTCTGTGCGATGGAATCAATCATGTGACACGGAATGCGCGACTGTGCCCCCAGGCTGCGACATCATTACAGATGGAATCAATCCATTGTGTAACCCGCTGTATGATTGTGCAGCCGACAGTGCAGTGGCAGAACTACAAGCAAGGTTCGGGCATCCCGGGTCCCTGGTGTTGCAGGCAGGTATTCCAAATCATCAACTGGCGAATGACAGTTAGCACAGGGGAAAAAAGCTATAAAAAAAATGAGGTCCTAGCCAGGTTCGAACTGGCGACTTCAGAAGGAGGATGATTAATCAACTGTTGCGAATTAGTATGGAGCTGTGAAGAACTGAGAACGGTGAACGTACAATCTGACGTCCTGACCACTAGACTATAGGACCTGATCCGATGTTTTGACGACCTTGTTAACGAGAGTTAAGGGGGTGCCAAACATGCATGGTTTGCCATTGCAACCCATGTTGCGCTACCGATATTGAAGCTGAACAAAGAGAACAAGGCGGAATTATCAAAGGCTTGGCCAATGGTAGTTCTGCCGAGGCTTCTATTCCCGGCGCAAGCTGCGCCCAAGACGGAATGGGGTCTTTTTAATTCCAAATATCCAGCCGGGCCCTCGACATTTCCCTAGGCTGGTAATTACTGGAATTTGTCAGAAGGCTCGCCAATTCCCACCCGATCTGCCCCTCCACCCCCGATGTTCCGATGTTTTGTCAGCAGCGATGACGGAGAGACCCCCAATCCAATCCCCATCCCGGATGCGTGTTTGGTGAAAAAAGCAGCGCAAATTGTGTCATCGCGCCCGTGGCTGATTGCATCAGTGCGTGCATCACGACTTATTCATCACGCAAAAAGGCGGCGTATCAGTAGAACTGCGTAGTGTATATATATACGTGTCTCATCCCCACCTAGACTTTTTTTCTCCATTCTTGCTGTTATTCTTTGACTCCCTAATACAATCCCGCATCTAGATACCCCCCCATCCAACACTCGTCACCCATCACCCATATCTGCCCCTCTAACGATAACCCCTCACCGAAACCAAACCATCACCTACCATCACCACAAATTTAAAACGAGCAACTCTCAACAACACCAAAACCCCACCTACAAACAGCCCATCATGTCCGTCGTCGAGATCAAGTCCAAAGCCGAGTTCGACGAGCTCCTTAAGGCCAACCCCTACGTCGCGGTGCAAGCCCACGCCACCTGGTGCGGCCCCTGCAAGGCCATCTCACCCTTCTTCACCAAGCACGCTACCGCCCTCAGCAAGCCCGACACCGTCGCCTTCGCCAAGTTCGATACCGACGACGTCCCCGAGCTGGCCCACGAGCTCGGAGTCTCCAGCATCCCCGCCTTCTACTTCTTCGAGAACGGCGACAAGACCGACTCCCTCAAGGGCGCCAACCCTCCCGCCCTCCAGAAGGCCGTCACTACCCTCGCTGCCAAGGGCGATGAGCCTGCTGCTACCCCCGAGGAGCCTGCCCTCAAGACCGACGAGAACTTTTAGATGCATTATCGCAGCAGAGCAGTGATGGCTGCCACAGCTAGGCGGTAATGGCGAAACAATAGCGTTGGGTTAAGGAATGAATCACACACAACCAAACCACGGTATCTATACTGGCTTGCTTGCAATCCAGCATGGGAAGACTGTGACAATACACAGCCTGGCACGAAACAATCACTCGCCTATACCACACCGACAGGAACCACTTGTACACTCCCCGGCAGTGGAATACGAGGCGATGCAGCAGTAGAGTCTAGCAAAGCAATTAAAAAAACATTCATGAACAGAATCAATCC
Source organism: Dactylonectria alcacerensis (assembly GCA_029931735.1). Taxonomy (NCBI): domain Eukaryota; kingdom Fungi; phylum Ascomycota; class Sordariomycetes; order Hypocreales; family Nectriaceae; genus Dactylonectria; species Dactylonectria alcacerensis. Next base: position 2,454,662 of record JAPMUZ010000010.1, on the reverse strand, counting down.
TTATTGTGACAAGAGTGACTAATCAACAGTCTACCAGGACGACAAACGGTCTGTCCGCCTTAAAACACCCCAATCATCCATCACATCCACTTGTTTCTTGTCAGGAGACTTGATCTCGAATAACTATACCTCTCTCGTAGCAACGCCCGCGAATTGAATTCGTCCTCTTCTCATGGCCCGTTTGTCTTCACGTATCACGACCGGGTGCCACGCAACATGGTGCTCGACGGCGAGGGCAAGCTCTGGCTTGTCGACTGGGACAGTAGGCCACTTTGCACACTTTTGTTTACAGCGAGTAGAGCAGGTTTGCGCTGTGGCGATAGAGGCGATTCGCCTAGATAGCTGGCGGGTTCCACAATAAGGAGTGCTGGTTGGCGGAGCTTGTGATGTCCAGGAGTACGCTGTTTAGCATTAGGCGACGATATAACGTAAAAGCGAATAAATATGCAGCTGTTTCAAGGGGGGGCTGACAATGATGATTTGTTAGGAGAGCTGGGAAACCTGTCGAGGACGATTTGTGAGAAGAGTTGGGGAAGAAGAGTGGAATGTTTGGTGCTGCAAAAGGCAGTTTGGTGCAATAAACACGAGATTCAACTTGAGTGTGTTGACTCAATAGTGCTCGATGTCTTCTTCTAAGACCCAGTCTAGGCAAGTCATGTACGTAGTTGCAATCTCACATGAGTACTAAAACTCCGTGTTGAATGTTTTCGCTTGGCTAGCAATGTCTATAGAGAATCCTACAACATGGTATACTTCCAAGATCGAAAGTGAACAACACTCGACTAATACACTTGTTGCTCTCCTCCTCGAGCTCACTCCCTCTTCTCATCCCCCACCGGCCAGTCAACTTCCACCCCTTCTTTTTTAAGTTGCCCGTCGCCCTAGACTCCGCTGTAATCCAATCCCGGACAGAGGGGGTATCGTACTCGTACAGAAGCCCTCCAAGAGGCCAATATTTCACCGAAAAACGCCGTTATCCCAACTTTGCAGTTGTCCCAGAAACACAAAGAAAAATTGACAAATGATTGATCGCTGACTTTCGCTGTCATGATGCAGGTTAAATGAATGAATCCACATCTCCAGTTCCTCGTCGGAGTCTAGCTTCTCTTCCACGTCGCAGTCGGCACTTCCAGAGTGACTCGTCATCCTCGTACATCCTTTGGCGGAACATTCATCGTGAGACTTTGCTCAGTTCGCTCGTCTTAATTGGAATCTGTCAGGTCAGGGCTCATACGCCCTACTCCCGAGTCCACTCGTTTCTTGGGCGAATTGAGGTTACTGAGGTAATCCCTCGTGTCGAACGATCCTTTTTTGCCATTCTCCTGGGACAGCTTTGATGACAACAAAGGCCCTGCTGACCTCCGGCGGTTAGTCACGTCTTCATTTTTCAGCCTGTTGATGTCCGTAATTCCCAGACTCATGCGACCAGCAGCCTTATCTCTGGGCATCAAGTATTCGCTGCCCGAGCGAGTATGGCCTGTTGACCCATTGCTGCCGCCAGGATTTTCCAACACCGTCGAATATCGTAGACTTGGCAGTCCGCCTCTCCAACGGCTGAGGTTCCAGAACCTGCCTTCTCCTTTCTCGTCTTTGCCTTCAGAGTCTGATGCACTAATCAGGTTGAAGCTCGGGGTCGGAGGACTCATCGGGCCATTGAAGTTCTTGTCCTGTTCCCTAGTCGACCTGAACGTCGTCCGCGATCGCATACTGCCAGTTGGGCTCGTGAGACCGTGGTTGCGGCCAACGGGGCTTGAGGCATACGGCTGCTTCCTCGCCTCCGACGCCAGGTTGACTGCGGATGTATTGACTGGAGAGCGGTTCTGTTTAGTGGGTGAAATCGATCGATCACTACGATTCGGCGTCCCACTCCAACTTGCGGTCCCTTCGTCAATGTCTTGACGCCAACTGTTGATCCTGTCCGATGCATGCTGCAGTTGGATCGGGTTCGGTCCTCCGATGTTGAGAGAGCCACGTCGTGAATGGATGCGGCTTCCTCCACTCGTTCGGGTCATGATGCTACCGGTCCGGCCAACTCCTGCGATCCTGCCAGAGAACTTGGATCCCGACTCCCAAAGTCCCTGTTGTCGCTTGGTATAGGCGCAGTCCTGTCGAAACACCTTGATCGTTCCCGTCCTGTCAGTGGTGATGACGATATGGCCATCGAAATGTTTTGAGCGTTCCAGAAATGCAGGTGTCTCCTCGGGCCGTTTTACGACGACGGAGGGTTCATCACTACTCTCGTCCCCCTCAGACAATGCCGTCTGACTCGTGGCGCTCTCCTCCAAACTGCGCAGCATGACAGGTGGCGGATTGCACAAGTCATAGATTGGGTCTCCCGAGGCACTCAAAAGAAGTCGCGTCTTGGTTGGAGCCATCAGGGCGGTGGTGACAACTTCGGGATGCGCGTCGAACGATTCGTAGGGCTGCTTGTCCTTCAGCTCGCTGTCTTGCGAGTTGAGCTTCCAGATGTAAGCCTTGCGATCCTCGCTACCGCAAACAATGTATTGAGCGTCGTCGCTGAAGCGGGCGTTTATCTGGCTTGACTGGTTCTCCAATCCCTTATACTTGACTTGGATGACCTTATCATTCAGATTGTAAACCCGCACCCGGGAGTCGTTGGAAGTGATGAGGACCTTGATGATTCCCTTGTCCGGACCAGAAGTTACTGCCAATGTCCGAATACCCGTAATCTTGCTTCCCTTGGCGTTTTTGCCTCTTGAGGAACGGACGTGGATCTGATACCTCAGCTTCAGCCCCTCGGTAATGTAGAATGTGGCCATGCCGCTCAACACGCCACAAATGGCCATCTTTCCATCGGGAGTAAAGGCTACCGCCGTGATGAATTCCCCAGTGGTGACCTCAAATGCGACTGTCCTATCCGGAATGCTCCATAGTCTGAGTTGTGCGTCCAGAGAACCAGCCAGGAAAAAGCGGTCATCGGTAGGGTGAAAGGCAATCGATGTGACCACGTCCTTGTGCTTAAACGTGCACAGGCAGTCGTTCCTGGTCATGTGCCATAGTCGAACCGTCTTGTCCATAGACGAAGACAGAAGAAAGTTGTTTTTGCTCCAACTCAGGGCCAACACCTCTCCGGTGTGCCCATGAAACTCACGGACAGGCTTGCTTCGAAACACCGGCGCGCTCAGTCGCTCTCCGGTTGTTCCGTTCTGTGCTTCCTCGTCTTCGTGAGCCTTGCGCTCTTCGGGTGTCGAAATGACTGCAAAAACACGGACTATCTGATCTTTACCGGCAACAGCCAGGTACCGACCATCCATACTGAATTCGGCAGCCCAAATAGCATCGCCTCCTTTTAGAATCTTGCTTCCCACGGCGGTTGCCGGAGCTCGGCCTTGTGTGGCAGTCGGTCGCTTGGTGCCCATAAGCTCCTGGGCTAGGAATAGGTGGTTGAACTCGCGGTCCTTCTTGTTATGCGCTTTGACCCGGATATATCGTGGGGGCTCCTTGTAGAGCGGAATGTAGCCGCCTCCCGCCCCGATGACGGATGTGAGCACCTGAGCGTGGGTGCCATCGGTTCGCAAGTCGCCGAGTTCTGAGTCAGAATCCTGCTCATCTTCGTCCTTTTTCCGACTACCAATCATTCCCAATCGGCTCAAGAGCGAAGGTCCCTTCCTGTGGCGCAACTGTTAGCTCACCTTACACACATGCACGCGAGGCCGAAGTCACAGAGACGGCCGAAATATATGCCAACAATAATGGTCATGAACGGCCAGAAGAGTTGAATAGCTTCGCACCTTCGCTCTTTTGTGGAATCCAGCAGGGCATTCGGCGATTTGCCAAGGTCGGAGCTCTGTTTTTGCAAGTTGTCGGCGGCAGGGCTGTCGGGTCGTCCCGTCTGGTTTCGCAAACGCTGGGCGATGGTAGGTTCGGCGGGATTGCTGTTGGTTCGTAGGTATATTTGCTACGGGGAGCCATGTCAGCCAGGGGTCCAGCCTATATACGTAGTACAAGTCAAAGTTGGAGGAGCTTACAGTGCTCAATGGGTCGAGACCGGCATTAGCAGGTGGACTAGGAGATGATGCTCTGGAGGGATCTTTGGTGTCTTTGTTGTCCTTTGCATTATGGACTGAGTTGGGTTGCGAGGGCTGAGTATTCGAGTGCCTGCTCGAGCGGGTGTTTTGCCTGGTGATTGGGGCACCTGAGTGGGATTAACGTCAGCTTACATGGACCCGGGCCGAAGGGTGTGAGAGGGTGCGACAGCGATGCGTGACAGCGATGCGTGTACATGGTATTGGGTAAGGTATGGCGAGGTATGACAAGGTAGAATAAGGGCTTGATATGGCGTGGGGAGCTACGTGCAAGGCGCGAGTGCTGGGCACGCAACGTATCAATGCCCCAAGCCACGGCCACACACACGTTTCAGTGCAGGGCGCACTCATCACGACAAAGTGAAGTAGTGGGGTAGACAAAAGAAGGCATGATTGGGGCATTGAGGTGTTGAGTTGTTTCGGGAGGGAGAAGCTTAAGAGACTGGGGATGGGGGACGCGCAACAGTCGAAACGTACTTGGAGCATCCGAGAGGGCGGCGAGGCTCTGACGACGACCCTTGGGGGAAGCTGGACTAGAGACGGCACGGGAGTGCGAGTTTCGTTTGGATGAGGTCAATTCGCTGTCGCCCAGGACAGCAGCAACAGCGGCAGCAGCAGTCGAAGACATGGAGGGCGCCATGTTCCATGTTGCGAGGGGACAAGGGACCTAATGAGGGCCAAGCAGAAGGCCGAGCAGAGGCATCAGGTAGCGGATAGTGGTATCAGGTAACAATAATCGGAGGGTTGCGGGTAGCCGGCGGTCGGTGTCGCAGTGCGTAGAAAGTCCGCGGGGCCGAATGAAAAGCGGACGGGAACGAGAGCGAAGCCAGCGGGATGTGCGAGAAGTGTCCAGGTGGGCAGCGGAGAGAAGAAGTCGTGGGGAAGGGGGATGGTGGATGGGGGGTGTGTGATGATGGATGATGCGTGGATGAGTGGATGTGGGTGCGTGTACAGTGAAAGCGATTTTTTGGTGGTGCGTGCGAGTGAGAGTCGTCGGCGGGGGGGGGCGTCAAGGAACGCGCGCGGCAGACTCTAAAGGCTTAAGCTGGATGGGATGTCAAGGTTGAGTTGGTGGAGGAAAGAGAGACCAGACAAGATTGGGATCCGACCGGTCCGGGTGAGAAATGCAAGGCGAGAGAGAGAAGAAGAGGGCGAGGCGAGGGACGGGACACGGCGAAGGAGACGAACACGGAGGGACGGAGAGACAAAGAGGCAAGAGAGACGGTGTACTACTGTAGCACCAAGTAAGGCATACAGTAGTCCGTAGTCCTGCGTCGTGGGCGTCAGTTGGTTGTCCGGGGCGCCCGGGGGGGTTGGATCATGGATGTGGATGCGTCAGACGGGTGGATATGGCCCCAAGAGAAATGCAGGTAAGGGCGACGAGGTTCCAGTCGATAGGTAAGGTGAGAGAGGAGATGGGTGACAAGATGGATATGAAAAGTGCTGACAGAGGAGGTCTCTGATGATTGAGGAGAATCACACGCAGTAACAATAAGATGCCAAGTTGCGAGGTTGCGAGGTTGCGAGTTCGCAAAGCACAAGACTACTAAAAATCGGGGATTCCCAAAAATGGACGAGGAATGAATGCGAATGCGACGGAGAGCAACTGACTGACACGGGACGAAACGAGACGAGACGGTGTGCCAGGCTAGGTACCAGGTCTGGCTATTCTGTCAGATGGGGGATTGTGGGCTTGTGGCACCTGAGGGAGGCGAACAAGGGACCCGTCACAGCAAGTGTCAGTGTCGTGTGAGAATGTCAAATTAATTCTTTAAATTATGCTGTGCCGTTGCCTTGGGTTTCTACGGTGGCAACCAGATGCTCTAGCTGTCATTCACTCTTGTCTCGCTCGCTCGCTAGGACGAACGAGATGTTGGCGAAAGTGGGTGGATTCCTTTTCTTTTCGAGACCCCGGCTTGCGAGGTACCGACCTAGGTAAGCCTTTCAACTTTTAGCGGTCGAGACTTGAGAGTGGGAAGATTAGATTTTGAATGAGTGGCGGTGGGCCAGAATTCGAACTGGCGAATCGGCGCAGGTACAGTGGGAATCAGACGGACAGGTAGGTCTTGGGAGATGCAGGAGACAACGTGCTCATGCGGGTTTGGAATCAGCAATGAGAGGTGAACGGGCGAGATCTGGTTGGCAAAGGGGGGTGGAGCGGGAATGGGTGAGACGGAACTTGGGTTCGGAAAGCTGAGGTGCAGCAGATGGATCATGAATGGACGAGGATCATGAGCCTTACGGAGAGGCGTCCAGCCCCATGCTGTGGCTTGCAAGCTGCCGTCAGCAGTAAGTGAGCACTTTCGCAGGCTAAGACCAGCAACCCGGCTACGTCGGATTCGCCCCGTCATGGGACGCAACGGAAAGCTGATGATCCCTTGCAGGACCCAATGCGAAGCCGATCGACCTTTTTTACTCTCGGCGCCATGCAATGCAGCGGCCCAAAAAAGTAACAGGGTCGAGAACGCGGGCGTGATGCGACTGGTCGACCGCCGCCGAGTTGGCTGCGACAGCTGACGCCTGATTAGTGGAGGGTATAATCGAGAGAGGGCCAAGAGGGCCTCACTTGAGCCAAGCCCCCGGCGAGGGTTGCACGGCTCGGATCACGGAACAGCCAGCGCGCCTTGAGGCTGATCTTGCTTACTTCGTAGGCTAAACCAGCATGCCTCAAGGCTGAGTGAGGGCACTCCAGTAGTATTTTGCTTAGGGCGAAGCACATGCAAAACCCGTTTGAGACCGCTCCCCAATGAATGGGTGCCCACCATCAGCTAGATACCACCGCGCTGCTTCTACTACGAAGTACATATTTGATAGAGCTGAATTGGAGCTGAACTAGGCGGGTCCTCCCAGCAGTTCGTTTGCGTCCGCCCATTGAACGCATCTCTCAAAGAGGAAAATAGTCCCACGCCACACTTCCAGTAGCTCCCCCCTTGCCCTCCCCCGTAGTATACAGGCTGAATCCTTGCCGGATGTGTCCCAGGATGGACTGGCGTGCGAACCCCGAATCAGGCCTAGAACACCCCTCGTTTTTTTGACGGCTCCAGGGGGGGACCAAGATGAAAATCCATTTTCCAACCCGGCAATGAAAAAGAATCGCAACCCCCGTTTCTCCACTAGCTCGGCCTTCTCAATGTCCCCGCCCTCCGCGCGCGGCGTTGAAGGAAAACGCCCAGCCGCGAAGGCGAAGACCGAGCGCCGGGGTTGTTGTGTTGGCGGGGAGACTTTTTTTTTTTTCTCATTTGGCTTGTCATCGCCCCAGGGTCCAAGTTATGATGACAGGCTCCAGAAGCATGCTAGAATAATTCCGCAGAGCCCCCCCTTCCCCTGGATCACATCGCAGCACAAACCCCGAGATGCCATCAAATCAATCCCGCACGGGGTTCCACCCTACCTAGAAAGTCGGGACAAACCGAGGTACGCAAGCAAGCACATATGGCACCAGTTCGCGGATCGACACCGTCATGACCTCACCTTGATATCGCCCCCCCTCGCACTCGGGCTGCTCAGATCATTCCCCTTGCAGCCGTTGCCTTTCTGGGCACACGCAACAAACTCCACCGGGGGTGTTGAATGGTGGCGGGCCTTGGACGCAACGTAGCTGTCAAACTTTCCCCCCAGGCTGCTAGGCTGCTAGCTTTCAGCGGTTTCGTGTTCGGTAACTTGCGCGCTACCGTACCGATCGGGTTCGTTCTGCTAGGAGAGTCTACTACGTAAACGGAAGCTTCGTTGAATACGTGGTCCGCGTATTCCCTTCATCCTCGTATACCACGCTCTGCTATTGGGCTCTTCTGCACATAATGTCTCACGTATTGCACCGAGACGCGGACACCGCTAAACCCGCCCGGGATGAACATGCGGCGCGTGAAAGTCGGTAAGTGGCCCCCGGGGTCCGACAGAACCCTTTGGGAAGGCATTCGGGGTTGGAACAGACAACGAAACGAACCGGTGTGCGAAGGGACGAGAGCAAGAAGCAATATCGCATGATGACGTGGACCGCTTTGCTTCTCGAACCATGGGTCTAGCGCCCCCGAATACAAGGCGGGAAATCGCGAAAGTCGAGACGAAACCGAGCATATACAGGGTCCTGTACGAGTTGTACGAACTAGCCGGGCATGTTTTGCAGAACTCCGTCTCGAACTCCGTTTAGAAATCCCGTCGATTGACAGGGTCTCCCAGCGTCCATGGGCTAATTCGCATCGTCATTCATCACCACGCCATGTGGTAAATGACGATCTTGCTTCCCGCTGTCATCGCGATGACATGTGCCGAGGTGTCCTCCCAATCCACAGGAATGATTAAAAAACCCAACTTCGGTTCAGGTTCCAGAAGGAGGCAAAAAAGCCAAGCCGGAGGTCCTTCTACTCCGTGGCCTCGTCCGCCTCGGCGCCGATGGACCGCCGAACGAGGCCGGGAATGAGGTGAGGTGTTTTTCTGTTTTGTTTTCTTAATAATAAAAAAAGTCCTTGGCAAACTCCGACGGCATCGCGGGCGCCAAGACGGCCATGGATCCCGCGACGCCAAGCTAAAGAGCCGCAGAGGAGCTACAGAGTCGGCCTACTTACGTACGCAGTCCATGTTGCTGAGACTGTTGGTGATGAGAAATCTGATCAATAGTCATCCAAACTCCGCTGCCTAGAGATGTCCGCTGAAACAAACCGGCGTCAATGACAAGTTCCCGCTCGGTCCCGCCATGGAGAAAGTAGAGAGAGGGCGTACGGGTAGCCGGCCGAGGCCTCGAACACCGAGAGGCCGCTGGATGTCCGCGGACATGCTGGACCCTCACCTGACCGACAGACAAACCGACCAACCGACCAACCAACTGATCAACAAATCCCCGGCCGGCAACCAAAATGTCCGGGTCGCCGGGACTGTTGATACTGCCAGCTATCGGGCGGCCAGGCATCTATCATCGGGGAGTACTGCAGACAGTTAGGCAAAGGAACAGAGGATTCGTAGTCTAGCCTCACGGACCGCATTGCATCAAACACTATAAAATCGAAAACTATGGGTGCCTGCTTAATACGAAGTAACAAATCTATTCTGTAAGTGAGCATCCCAGTATCATGAGTTAGTAGATCTACTTTCAGGGAATATTCCACAAATCAGTGGACATGCTACAGCGGGCATGCTCTATAACCCTCGCGGACTTTGGAGCGGACAGGCGGCGACTTGCCAACTACCGTCCTGCCGCCCATCACCCCTCCACCATCCTTGTCCCTGCAATCGCCCTTTTTTTAGCTTTGGATTTTGGCTTCCCGGCACTGCCGACCAGATATCGACATCAGATGGGCCCAGTCAAAAACAACCCTGAGGGCGCATCATCACGGGGGGGTTGCTGAACGTTGTCGGTACGAGCGGGAAGTAAAAAAATACAATGGTGTGTCGATGGGGGAAATGGGATGCCACACAGGTTGCATCTTGTGACCTCGCTATCGGGACGGACGTTGGTGGTCAGATTCGCTAGCCCAGATGTGCCGCCCGCAGCCTTGCGTAGCCTTGCCTTGTTCCCCATACTGTCAAAGTTGCTTGCACCATCGTTGGGAGCCGCCTCTGCCTGAACCCGGCTGGCTGACCTACGGGAGGACAAAGTTCTTTCCTCCCCGCGACCCGCGCCTTCAGGGTCCCCAAATCTTGCCCAACGTCAGTCATCAACCCAATATCCATTAACCACTCCCCCCCTCTCAAAACGAACTCCCGAAAAAGAAGAAAAAGTCCCCGTCGAAGTTCGGCATTTGATCTTTAGCATCTCCCTTTTTTTTTAGCATCTCACACCATCACAGACCCAGACCGAGGCTCTCCAAAACTCCGCACAAACACAATCACACACCACACACCCCTCCCCCCTCCCTCTCCTCACCCCAGACAAGCAACGCCCAGCGCAAGGGCTCAGAAGATCAAACAACAGATACAGCGCACATCAGAACCAACCAGGATGAAGCTGGTGTCGCGCAAGGTGCCCAAAACCCTCGAGGAGGAGACGGTGTCTCTTCTTCCCGAGGATCCCGAAGACATGGTCCGTCTGCCCCCCATTCTCCCCTCCACCCCCCGTCCGTTTTCTTCCCTTTTGTCCTTTTGTGTGACGCTGTTTTGGCTTGCTTCTACCCCTCCACCCTTGCTGCTTGATCTATCTGTCCATCTTCAGCCCTGTCGTGCCCCTCATCCGCGTCTTCCACTCCATCCTCCACACGCAACGGCTTCAACCACACGCACCCTTCATCATGCTGTTTTTGCCGTGGCGGCGCCCATCAGCGCCCGTCTTATGCCGCTGTGAACCCAAATAGCTGGTCTAGACCACAACCCTTGCTCTTAGCACTTCCCTTCGAGACCCCCCATTCCGTGATATCGGTCCCCTTGTGATGTCAGCCTCGTTTTGATATCGGTCTCGTTTTGGTATCGGTCTCGTTTTGATATCGACCCCTGTGATATCGTCCGTCGATGAAGCCGTCTTGATGATATCCCAACCAGGAGCCCAAAATGGTGGCTAACATATTGCCTTAGTGGCATGCCTACAACCTCATCCTCCCTGGCGACATCATCCACGCTCACGCCATCCGCAAGGTCGTCAGCACCAGCAGCACGGGCAGCACGGCGTCAGAGCGGGTGCACACCGACTTGGCCATCAAAGTCAAGTCGACCTTCTTCGACCCCGTCATCTCGGCCCTCCGCGTCTCCGGTACCGTGGCTGCCGAGAACCCCCACGTCACCCTGGGCTCACACCACACGCTGGACCTTGAGGTCAACCGCGCCTTCACCATCATCAAGCCCGATGGCTGGGACTCCATCGCCAAGGCCGCCCTCCAGGAGTCCCTGGCCGACGATCGGGACGGCGCCATGGCTGCCGTTGTCATGCAGGAGGGCCTGGCCAACATCTGCCTCATCACCCAGTTCCGCACCGTCCTGAAAGTCCGCGTTGAGAGCGTCATCCCCAAGAAGCGCGACCTGGCCTCGGACCAGGACGCCGGTATGCGCCGCTTCTTCGACAAGACCCTATCGACCCTGGTTCGCACCATGGACTTTTCCGAGTCCCGCCCGCTGCTGCTGGCCAGCCCGGGCTTCGTCGCCACGGACTTTAAGCAATACATTGCGAATCAGGGCCGCGACAAGACGGACAAGGTCCTGACCGCCGTGGCCAAGCAGGCGACTGTCGTCCACGCCAACTCGGGCCATGTCCACAGTCTCAACGAGGTGCTCAAGAGCCCCGAGGTCCTAGCCAAGATGAAGGACATGAAGTTTGCCCGCGAGGCCCAGTACGTCGACCAGTTCTTCGAAATGCTCAAGCTGGACGACGGCCGAGCTTGGTACGGCGCCTCGGCCGTGGAAAAGGCCGTCAATGACGGCGCCGTCGGCCCCGGCGGCGGCGTACTGCTGGTCAACAACTCGCTGTTCCGGAGCGAAGACTTGGCTGTCCGCAAAAAGTACGTGGCCCTCGTTGAAAAGGTCAGAAATGACGGTGGCGATGCTAGAGTCTTGAGTAGTGATCATGAGAGTGGCCAGCGGTTGGCCATGCTGGGAGACATTGCCGCGATTCTCAACTATCCCATGCCGGATCTGGATGATGATGCGGAGGAAGAGGAAGAAACGGAAGGTGCAGAGGATCGGAATTCACGAGAACAGCAGGATATGCTAGATAATGTCATCTAGAGAGTTGAAAATGGAAAGAATCGTAAAACGCATTGAAATGCCAACTTGTACTGTCTTAAAACGCTCGTGAATGTGGAGTGTGCGCTACCCTACACTGCGTGTCTAGGCTGCGATAAGAATCACCCAATGTCCAATGCTGCATTGTATCGCCACTCAACGATGAGAATTACTAATCTCAGTTCCGTTTGGGATTCATGTCTCTAATTGATGACATGATTCCGATGCAAAGAAGGGTTTCGGGCTTCTTCTGTGGACCACATCCCGCACGCTGCCGGTATCCCGTGTCGATCGATCAGGTTGAGCCGCGTCACATCATCTCGACCCCGCCTCAGATGAGTTAGGCAAACTCTCCATCACCAGCCAACTCTCCAACGAAGAAGCGATTGCAGATCAGTGAAAATGGCGTCCAAGCTCACGCTCCAGTCTACTCAGAAACTCAACTCAGGATATGAGATTCCCTTGTTGGGCTTTGGTGTACGTTGTTTACCATGTTGCGCTTTTATCAAGCTAGAGGACTAACTTATACGACTAGGTCTACCAAATGTGAGCTGTCACGCATAGTGATAGTGAGATGAAGATCTAATGTCAGACATAGGCCTCTGGAGCAAGCACCAGAGCTTTGCAAGGGAGCCTTGGAAATTGGCTATCGGCACGTCAGACTCCTCCAATGTAACCCTCCTGCTCCTATCTAAACGCTGACCCCACGTTGCAGATCGACTCGGCCTCAGCATACCGCAACCAAGGGCAATGCGCAGCGGGCATCGCGGCCGCCGGCATCCCGCGGTCCGAGGTCTTCTTCACGACCAAGATACCGATACGCAAGGCGCCGCTCGGCTACGAGACGACGCTGAAGCTGGTGGACACGGCGCTCGACGAGACGCAGCTGGGCTACCTCGACCTGGTGCTCATCCACTCGCCGTACGGAGGCTCCGAGGCCCGCAGGGGCGCGTGGCGGGCGCTCGTCGAGCTGGTCGAGGCTGGTAAAGTGCGGTCCATCGGTGTGTCCAACTACGGCGTGCACCATCTGAAGGAGCTGGAAGGCCACATCGCCGAGCTCGAGGCCGAGCGCGGACCAGGCAAGGGCGGCGTCGTCTCGGTCGGCCAGTGGGAGCTGCACCCGTGGCTGACGCGCCCGGATATCGTCGCCTGGTGTCGCGAGCGAGGCGTCGCCGTCGAGGCGTATTGTCCCATCGTCCGTGGCCTGCGCTGGGGTGAGCCCAAGATTGCTGCGCTGGCGGCCAAGTATGGCAAGTCTGAGGCCCAGATCCTGCTGCGCTGGGGCCTGCAGCGCGGCTATATCCCGCTGGTCAAGAGCGTGACGCCGTCGCGCATCTTGGAGAATACACAACTGTATGACTTTGAGCTGACGGAGGAAGAGGTGGAGGATGTTGCTACCGATGACTATACTCCGTGTGCGTGGGATCCGACTGTTGAGCCGCTTGACAAGTAGACTGTGGTCCAATGGGATGGTGCTTAAGGCCAAGGTCGTTCAAATGGTGTATATTAGTTTACAGAAAACGACTCAACTCCAAGATGAAATCACATATGTTCATTCAACCACAAGCCATCCACTTACAGACATGGGGAGGTCGTCTTCACGGACCCCTCAAAGGTGGTCATGTGATTTCGTTTCCACCTCGCGTGTCACACATGCCAATCCACCCCACCATCGCGTCCCGATCTACACACACACTCACCGAACAATCCCCAGCGTCATAGAACTCGCCGCCTTTCGAATCCAAACAATCAATCAACCACCGTCTCAACACCCCGCGCCTCAAATGTAGCCGCCCACGATGGCAGGCCAGAGGAAGTTCACGCTGATCCCGCAGCACCCGGGCCGCAGCGGCGACTCTTCCGACGGCCCACCCGCGCGGCCCATGACGTCTAAGCAGGTCCAGAAGGCCTACAAGGCGGCCAACCGGGCCCCGCGCCTGTCGCGCGCCGAGCTCATGCGCCAGGAAAAAGCCGAACAGGAGCGCATCCGCAAGGAGTTCGAGAAGGAGAAGGCGGCCGCAAAGGCCCGCGCCGCCCGCGAGAAGAAGAAGGGCAAGGAGCTGGCTGAGCGCGAGGAGAAGCGGAAGAAGGGACTGCCGACGGTGAGCGTGCGCCCGAGCCAGGATACCATCTCTTGGTTCGTAAGGGGGAACGGAACGGCCAAGAAGAGGGACTGCGAGGGGCGGGGTCTGAGTGCGGAGCCAGTGACGCCCTGTCTGGCAAGGGGATCGAAGCTTGTGAATATTGCTGAGGAAGAGGAGGAAGAAGAGAATCAAACAGAAGATGAAAGGAATCATGCGGAAGAGGAAGGGAATCAAGCTGTGAAAGAGGAGGAGGAGGATCCAACTGAAGACGAAGAGGCGCAAAACGAAGCAAAAGTTGAAGTGGAAGCGGTAGCAGAAGCACCAGAACAAGATCTAGTCGACCTGGACGAGGACTTTGAGGATGATCTGGCGCTAGAGTTGCTGCAAGACGTGGAGGCAAGTGTCAAGAAAGCATTCACCATGAATCCTGAGCCGAACCATCAACACGACTCTCCGGCTCTTCCAAGAACCACAACTCCAGTCATCCCGCCGCACCAGATTCCCATGACCCGATACGAACAAGACCTCGGCTTGCAGAGACCAGCCCGGATAGAACCCCCACAACCAGAATCACCTCCCGCCGAGCCAACCCGCCACAGCCCATCACCCTCTCCCTCGCCTTCTCCGCCACGCCAGGCACCTCCCATGAGCACCCAGGCCATCCTCTTCAACTTCGATGACTACTTCCCCTCGCCGTCCCAGCAAGCCCGCGAGCTCGAAGAAGAAATCGCTGAAGAGCATGCACCATCAGCACCCGAGCCCGCGCAAGCCCGGCAGGAGCCGCCGCAACCACCACCGCCGGAGCCGGAGCCGTCACTCCCGAGCCCTCGCGTCAACTCCCCCTCGCCTCCGCCGCGTCGCTTCTTCACCTCTTCGGGTTCGCACGAGCTCATGTCCCTCGCGCTGCACCGCAGCCGCCGCACCGCCGCCATCGAGCAGCTTCAGCAGCGTGAGCGCGAGCGCGTCCAGGCCGGCATCGCCGTTCGCCAAGCCGAAGCCCGCGCTCGGCGCGACAAGGTCCTGGCTGCAGCTGCGGCAAAGAAACAAAGTAAGCCGGCACCTAGACCGGTGCGATTCGAAGAACGTCGCCCGCAAATGAAGCCTCCGCCCGTGGCGAAACCAGTCATCAAGCAGACGTGGAAACCAGAAAAGGGGGTAGACCGGCAAACGCCGATGCATCAACCACAAACAAAGCCTCCGAAAGGGGCCAACAAGGAGAACATGGAGCCGCCGGTGGACAAGGCACAAGTTCCCAGCGCCTCGCAGGAGTCAGAGTACGGGGGAGACTGGGTAGATGAGATAGCTCTAGAGCTGATGATATGACACGACGAAACGGGCGCGGCACGATTGTTATTATTTTCTTCTTCATTCGCATAGGACGGGGGGCATGGCAGCATTGCAGGCATAGCATCACGGGTGCATACACATCATTTTGGAGTATTTTACTGTCCAAGGGAGGAACACTGTTTTATGAGATATCGGGGGGATACTTTGAACACCAGCGTTTTACTTTGCTCATTTGCTGATCTTGTTGACACGAAACGGGGTTTTACAGAATCCCGTGTTATGTGATGCAGTTCAACACGAGCTTCTAATGTATTAAACAGTATGTCTTCTATGAGCTAAGTGACACTTGAACATCATGACTTGATGTCGTTGATTGAAGTCTTTCTACACACCTGACCCCCCTAGACACGGCTACGCCGCAAATGATATGACCTGATTATTTCGGTCATGAAATTTATTACTGCATTGCGGCATGGGCCATTGTGGTTCTCACCGTCTACCTTTGTCACTGCCGTACTGGGCACACATATCCCACAGAGACGCTTCAACACGGCGTCGTACGCAATGCAACGGGCTATTCTCCTGCCCTTGTCAATAACGAACCCCCAGTCGATAGGAATCTACCCCTCGCCAGGAGAAAACATCTATGTAAAATTACAACCCCTCGAACGCCGTTTGTATGCCCCTCCCTTCCCCTACCTTTCGTCCAGTCATGATATCATCACTCGAGCTCTTTCAGGCCCCCAGAAAGCAATTCACAGGAAAATGCCCACCCACTCGGCCTTGGCCAGGACCTTTGTGTCGCAGCCGTCGACGACGCATCTAATGTCGCTTGCGTTTCTCCCTTCGGGAGCACGGAAGCCCGCGCCGGCGGGGTTTGCCTTTGTGACCCGGCGGTTCTCGAAGCAGTCTGCACAGTAGACCTAGATGGGTGTTGTTAGCGACAAAGCGGGCAAAGAAAGAAAACTTGGCGGAGGAAGAACCAAAAGAAGTACGTACATGGCCACACGCCTTGAGAGCCCAGAAGTGGTGCTCTCCTGGTACTCTCTTCCTCTTCCTGCCGCTGGTGGGACTTGGGGCCACGACCTCGTTGGGGTCATAGGCTAGCTCCTCGTTGCACGCGGGGCAAATGACGATGGTCTCCGAGGCCTTGTCCGGGTCGGCGCAGGTGTCGCGGGTGAAGCCGTCGCGGGTCGGGGGCGCGGGCTCCATGGGCGGCTTGGGGCTGGGTTCTCGCGGCGCAAAGGCATTTCTGGACACGTCCATTTGGGGCTGGGCAAAGGCGCCGCCGATGATGTCGGAGCCGAGGATGCCGGCCAGCCGCCTGCTCAGGCCGATGGTGAAGGTCGGCACTGCGACACGTCGCGGCACGGAGCTGATGAATTCCAGTTCGATCAGTTCGTCGGGGCGAGGGCGAAGACGGCCGCCGAGTCGGTTGCGCAGGGGGTGCGAGGGGTCGTAGGACGGATGGTCGGGGTTCTCGTAGAGATCGTCGCCGGGCACTCGTCTCAGTCTGGCAGCTGGATCCAACGACGGGTGGTCCTCAGGCGAGTCGGCAGTGAGGTCGATAAAGCTCGGGGCTGCAGCTGGCAAGAAAGTGCTATCGCTGCGTGCGAGCCGCGGCGGTGATGCCCGTTGCGAGTTGGTCCTGCGAGGGTTCCTGCCGCCGGGGTGTTGTGAGAGCGAGCGCCGAGTCTGCACGGGAGAATCAGGCTCTTCGGTGAGATCGATAACGGGCGCGGGTTGTTGGTGGTGACGAGATTGTTCACTTCGGCGCGAGCTGCGCGAGGGCTGTGAAGTGTTGGGCGTGCCCCCGTTGGACCAGCCCTCGGGCATGGGCAGTATAAGGTTGATGCCCGCATCTGCGAGTCTTTCCGGGCTGGAGGCTATCTCGATGGGGTCGCTGTCGTCGACGAAGAGCGACGATTCCTCGCGGTTGGCAGCCATGCTGGGTAGATGCAGAGGCGAAGTGTGAAGAGCAGCGGGTCGGACAACGTGGAGCCGATACCGTTCGGGAGTGAATGCCCTCGATATATCGTCTTCGTAGGTGCGCGCCGGCTGTCTCGAGGCAGCCAGGCGGCGTTCGAAACTTCACGATAGCCGAGGCAGCCACCTCCTTTCGCGTTGGCGCCTTGTTCGTCGGGAGGTCCGTTGAGGGCTCAAAGGGCGTTCGAGTCGGGATGTCGTCGGCGAGGGAGATATCGGCTGGCTAACGACGGTCGGAGAGAGCACCAGGCCCAAGAGCAAAAGAGCAAAGCGCGAGTCGGATCAAAGGTATCTGCGTTGGGTGGTGGATGGTGAAGTAAGAAAAGAGAGGAAATTAACAATGGGTTGCTGGAGGCAAAAGCCCGAAAGGTGTGTGCAAGTTCGAGGCGAATCAAGCGCCACTTTACCTGAGAAGCCTCGGATCCGGGGGCGGGGGGGCCTTTGGTGAAGCGGTCCCTCCTATGAACGGGTGAGTTTCGCTGCACAGACAAGGCTGCCACGCACCACGGGATCGGATTTAGGGACTGGCCTACCCCGCTAGCCCGCTAATGCATCCAGCCTGGGAACCCTAGACGCCTAGGTTGCAGGGGCTTCGTTAGGCGGCAGGGCTGGTAGAGTTGTAGGGGGGGTTGCAGGGCCATTGCAGTAGGGAATCCCGCTAGGGATGACAACAAGTGTCTGCAACAAGTGACTGATGTTGGAACAATGACGTTGGATTCCATCATGTTACTGACCGAGTTGGGATGCAGTGTGCGTACACTTAATCACGGTGATACAAACCAGAGTAACAAATCGCAGAAATCAAATCTTTCATTTTGTGTAATCTGTGTAGGAGCCATTCATCTCTGTTCAGCCCAGCCCGTTGACCATTCTCCAAGGCCTTAATTGTACAGCTAATTAAATCGACACAACACCCACTCCTCTGCGTCCCTCTGGATGACCTCTCCGAGGGCCAGTCTGTATATCCGTTCCTAGAGCCGGTCTGTATGCCGTCTCCAAAGACTAGTTTGTAAACATAACCAACATGGTCACCGTCTATTCTTCCTTGACGCCCAGTACGCTCACCACGCCCTCTCCATTCACCGTCACCAGCTTCTTCCCCGACTCGCCCCAGCGGACCGAAATCGCGGGCGTTGCGATCTTCAGGGGCTCGCTCCACGCCTTGCTCGACTTGGTGTAATGCTGCACCGTCACGCCTGAGGCGCCTCCCGTTGCCAGGAACTGGCTGCTGTAGTCCCATGCTAAAGACTGCACTGGGCTGCCGGTCTCGAGAACCTTGGCCACCGCCGCATCACCGTCTTTTCGCAGGTCGAAGATGGTCACCGTGGTCTGACCCTTGGCCGTGGCCGCAAACCAGAAGCCGTTCTCCGAAAAGGCGAGTGCCTGGACAGGTGCACCCAGCTTGAAGACGGCGGCTTGGTCGAGTGTGCTGGTCATGAAGAGCTTGATGTCGCCGGAGACGGTGCCGGCGGCAAACAGATGTCCATCGGGGTGGAAGGCGCACGACGTCAGAGCTAATCAGTTGTTAGTTGGACAACCTCGGCAAATAACACTCAAATTGTACTTACCGGCATCAGTGTAAACACGGCTTGCGCGGCTCAGCGAGCCTAGGTCGTAAAAGACAACGCTCTTGTCAGTACCGACGGAAGCCAGCAGCTCACCACCAGGGTGGACGCTCAGGGCCGTGACAGCGCCAGAGTGCTCGCTCAATGTCGCCTGCTCGTTGCCGTCCTCAAAGACCTTGACGGCACCCTGGCCAGTGGCGAAGACCAACTTGGACCCGGTCCAAAGAGTATCCGTTACGGGCTCGTTGATGGCAACTTGTCGCTCCACCTTGTCCGCGCTGACTGAGTAGATGGCAGCCTCGCCGGTCAAACCGCCAACAGCAGCGTGGTCGCCCTCCAGACCCAGCGACGTCGCCTGGGGCACGGGTAGGGAGTTTGTAGCCTCGACGGTAAAAGCAGAAACCTCCTCTGCGCTGACCCAGCCTTCGGGAATCGGCCGCTTCTTGCGGCCCTTGGATAGACTGTAACCCACGTTAGCCTCTTTTCTAGCATTTGTAGGGACGCAACCACATACGTCTTGTGAGTCGCGTCCACACGCGCCGCAAGCTCCTCGGAAAGCTGCTCGACGCTGTCCACGACCATTTGGTCTCCGCCAGCACCTCCAGACACAGTGACCTTGCTCAGCGCGTCCCTAGCCTCGTCGCGCTCCCTTGTCATGCGGGCGATGACTCGCACGGCGGCATCGTGCTGGTACAGGGCGGTGGCGAGCTCCTCGCGGGTGCGCGCGAGCTGCTCCTTGAGGTTGTACGTCTCCAGCGCGAGCGCGTCCCATTCGTTTTGGAAGGTGGCCAACAGGGCGGGGATGGAGGTGAGGGTGGGAGGACGCGGGCGGACGATGCGCGACGAGTGGATCGGGATGAGGTCGTCGGCCGTCAGGGCCTCGCCGGAGCCGGGCTCGGTGGCATGCTCGTTGATGTACTGCTCGATGAGTCGCTTCTCGTAGACGACGCCTGGCAGGGAAAAAGTAAAGTCAGCGTGATGGGAGACGCAGAGCAGGCAAAGAAGATGTACACACCGGACTTCTTGGACACGACGGGTTCTTGGGGAGCCTCCCCGGAAACTGCAGACGTAGTTAGCACAAGGGCTGCTTCAACGGCGGGGGTGCTGGGGAGGACCAACTTCCGCAAAGCATGGCGACTGCAACTCAAAGCTCGACGGGCCTTCAATTGCTGTTGTTGGGGACTGAATGCGGCTCTCTCTCGACTTGGAAGCCCCGTTGCGACACGACCGCTCTCGCAGTTCGAGATTTTGCCCGGTGCATTGACCCCAAAACACGAGAGCTCCAGGTCACGGGGTGATAAGATAAGGAGATGGATCCAGCTGTCCAGGCCAGGCCAGGCACTCGTGGTGGTCCGTGCCGTAGTTCGTCCTGTTCAGCGAACTGCAATCTACCTGTATCATTGCTGGCTTAGGTATTATTCCTATCGCCACCATCTTATCGAGTCCCCTGGCTGGACTGCACCTCATATTCAAGAGCGGGGACTCCGGAGAGCACCGTTGGCCTGCTCGCTGTTCTCCGCCGCCCGGCCGGCGGCCATTGAAATAGCCCGGTCACGGAGGGTCAACGGCCGTGTGCCGCTGACAAGTTTCTAGAGGTGCATCCTCAACTACCTACGAAACCTACCTACATATCTAACCTGTGTGAAACCCGTTTTCCCCTGGAACCTGTGCAGTCAGTAGCCGACTCGCTTCTACGTCTCCCTCTTCCGTCTTTCAGCGAGGAAATCCATCATGGGACTGCTGCCCATCGAGAACCTCCACTCGGCGCAGGACGTGGCGCAGGCGCACACCCTCGATCTCCTCTTCGAGCCCAGCGCAGCGATCCACGACACGCTGATCCCCGTGATCCGCACGGCCGAGTACGTGTCCTACGCGGACCTCGTCGACGCCTGCCACATCCGCCTTCTGTCTTTGGCGGCCGCCGGCGCCGCGGGGGCCATGGCCACGGACACGGACACAGACGCTGACGCCACCCTACTGGCCATCCTCGCCTCCCACCCGCGCCTGGGCGCCCCAAAGGTCGACTCGGCCCAGTCCGCCGCTGAGCAGGCGAACCTGCAGGATGGCGGCACTGCTGAGGAGCTGGCTGCGCTGAATCGGGAGTACGAGGAGCGCTTCCCCGGGCTGCGCTACGTCGTCTTCGTCAATGGTCGTGGCAGGCCTGAGATTATGGATGATATGAGGGCGCGGATCGCTAGGGCCGACTATTCCAAGGAGATTGATGCGGCGTTGCAGGTATGAAGTCATGTTGTGTCGATGGTGGTGGCAGTACAGCTAACGAGCCTAACAGGCAATGTGTGACATTGCAAAGGATCGGGCAGCAAAGCTAGAGGCACAAGAATAATATTCAGCACTTGGGAAATAACAACAATTTTCACGACATCAACCGCGGATGGGATCATAGCGTATTGAGAGTCTTTCCAGTTAGTCTGGATGTGCAATTCTGTTGGCGCAGATGCGGTCCTATTCACCTATAACTACATAGTATCATGATGGTATGCATAAATACGTGTAAAAACTTTTGCAATGCCTTTCCAAAAACCCCAAACCGAGCCAGGGACGTTTCTTGTCCGTACTCATTATATCCAAGTAGCCCAAAACGGCCGTCTACCTCGAAACCCAACATATGCCATCCAGCTCGTCGAGGTACTCCTCGTACGTGCGCTCGTCCTTGTTATCCGAGCCGCCAGGGTTCTCCTGGCCGAAGACGACGCTAAAGTCGGTGTAGACGCTATCCTGGTCGTCGGCACCGTCGTCCCAGTCGTCGTCGGCCGGGTGCAGGAACGCGAAGCTGTCCTCCTCGAGGTCGTCGAGCTGCGGCAGCGACATTGACGGCAGCGACGGCCGCAGCTCGGGCGACTGCACCGGGTATATGCGCGGCGACGTGCGCTGCTTGGTTGCCGACGCGTCCGTCGCGGGGAGGGGCAGCGCCGCCGGGTTGGAGAGCCGGCAGGCCGGAGGTTTGACGTGCGGGTGGGGGTGGGTGTGCTTGGAAGCCGTGGGTTGGGGCCGCGTCGGCTGCAGGAACGGCAATGGTATCGGCGCCGATATTGAGATGCCCGGGCCGCCGGTGGGGGTCGGAGCCGCGGATACCCGCAGTGACTGACCGGCGGACGTGTCCTGGATGCTCTGAGGCCGCCAGGTCCCCTTGACGCCGGCTTTTGACGCCACGGCAGCGGCCTCCTGGTCGTCTCGCCGGGCGACAAGCCCCGGGTAGGCTTGTTGGTTCAGTCTCTTCCGGAGACAATTCATAGTGCAGTACCGCAAGAAGGACGTGGCGTGTAGGTGCGAGCTGCGGCGAGCCGAGTCCAGCGTTGTGGCCATCTTGAGAAACCGCTTGTCGCCGGATTCCTGGCCCTCGCGGTTGAGGATGTGCGTCGCCGGCTGCGAGTAGGGTTGCGAGAGCCGGCTGGTGATGAGGTCCACCCGGAGCCGGCGCTTCTTGGAGCTCATCCGCGCCGTGTCGAAGCCGTCGACGTCGGACAGGCAGCGCCGGCGCTTCACTCCTCGGTACGGCGTGAAGAATGGTGACGCCCGGATGGTGAAGGGTTGTGTGCTGTCATCTGGGAGGGAAAAGGTGAATGCGGATGTGGTGGCATCAGGTCTTGGCAGGTGGGCGAGTGTATGTAAGAGCGATCTCTTCAGCGGCAGCGTCTTCAGGTCGGTTCCCTTCCGGTTCGACTTGTACGGGGCCTCCTTCAACAGCTCCTCCAGCAAGGGATCCGAGGCAGGGCATCGCGGCACCTTGGCCAGCTCGCCGTCCAGGGTCGGGCAGGGGATGTCATCGTGGCAGCCCAGACAGGCGTTGTGACGCCATGGCTCTAACATGTGGATGGGATTTTGCCCGCTTGCCTCTACTTCCATGGCAACAGCTCGCGCTTCGCCTGACGGGAGAGAGACGACGGGCTCCGCGTGTGGTCAAGGGTCCTCCTCCGCCGTGTCCATCCGCTTCACAACTGTGCAACTAAAGTGAGGATCCAGGGCGAATGGTGGATTAAGATTTGATGTTCAGTTAGGGTTGGTTTTTACTGAGGAAACTCGTCCAGAGGTCCAGAGCCAATGAAGAGAAAGTCGTTGCGATACCAGGGTTGAGAGCGGTTGAGGTGAGAATTTTGTCGTCGGGTTGCTGTTCGAGGTTGCTGGTCAGACCATGCTCTGCTGA
The DNA here is from genome assembly GCA_029931735.1 of Dactylonectria alcacerensis. Taxonomy (NCBI): domain Eukaryota; kingdom Fungi; phylum Ascomycota; class Sordariomycetes; order Hypocreales; family Nectriaceae; genus Dactylonectria; species Dactylonectria alcacerensis. The sequence goes on along the minus strand of JAPMUZ010000010.1, from coordinate 2,431,894 downwards.
TTCTCTACCAAATTCTGCCAGTCTTGAGTGTTGTCAGGTGGCCGTGGCCGGACCCCCGTATGACAAGAGTTGCGTAAGACCCGAGCAACACCAAAGAGCCTTTCTCTCCACCAGAAATCCAACGCGAGGGGGCCAGGCGCAGCAGGTTGCTGGCTGAAGCTGCAGGATAGAGGCCGAGACGCCTGGCGTGATACCTTGGGCGCGCGTAGTTGGAGTGGGGGTTGCGCCAGTTGTGGTGAGCGCCGAAGAGTGTTGCGGCAAAGAGTCGACGGCGGCTAGAGACAGAGCGATAGGCGAGCCGCTGTTATCTATTGTTGTACGTTCGGGGCAAAAAAAAAGAGGGCGGGGCCAGGGTTGGGAAGACTTGATGAACGGGGAAGGATTTCAAAACGAGAGAGGCGCAAAGAGAAAGGACGGAGGATGGAAGAAGAGAGGGGGGAGGTCGTCCAAGGACGGGGTCGGCAGCCGAAGAGGGTGTGGCCACAAGGATCACGCCGTACCAATTCTACGGGAAATCCGGGGCCGGCACGAGGTGGACCGTGGAGATGGGGTCGGATTGCTTGTTCTGGCATGAGAGACTAAGAGGTCAGGGAGGTCCCAGAAGCCTGGTGGCGGAACGAGGGACGAGGGGGGGTGGAAGAAACAGACATGTCGCAAAGGGGAGGAGATGAAGGTTGTGAACCGGCCAATGGAGCTTGTTTCCTGCAACACCGCGTTAGGTGTAAAGCCCATGTAACTAGATCTGCAGACCGAAGGGAAGAGCAGACGCAGAGACAGCAGAGAAGGGGGGGCGACAGGAGGGAATGGGGTAAAGGCAGGGTGCGTTGGTTGGTTGTCGCAAGCTGGGACTAGCCAAGGTCGCTGTCGCCATGATCAACGGCCTGGGTGGAACAAGTGATGAGCCACTTTTTAGTTTGGCAGCAGCGTTGGGGGATGGACGATCGTGGGGGGCGTGCGTGTGTGTGTGAGAGAATCGAGAGATGCCGTGGCCGACAGACCGATGGGAAGCGACGGATTACCAAGGCTATTCATTTACAGGGCAGCAAGGGGGCTCAGAGTTCTGAGAGACGAGAGGACAAAAGAGGGGGCGAATGAATGAATGGGATGCGGAGTACGTAGTACACGACCTACGAGGTACACTTGGGGCATGTTGAGAAGCACACAGAGAGGGGCGTCTGTCTACTGTTCTGTATGTACAAGCATTTCAATCAATTCAACTCGCAAAGGGCCCTGCAGGCTGTGGCCATGTCCGGGGTAAGACGTCCGGGGCAAGGCAAGGACGCCCATCCAGCGTCTCATAGGCCCGGCGTTGGTCAGGCGGTTGAATCAAGCGTCCAGGGATCGCAGGGTCCCTCTTTCTTGAAGTACCTAGGTTTTTTTGAGGGCGCGCGGATTGGCCCCAACAGTTCAGCAGGTTTTTCTTTTTTGGCATTAGCGAGAGGGGGGACGAAAGGAAAAAGAGCCCATTCGTCGTGGCACGCATTGGCGTGCCGGATGGTCGGCGCATGAAGAGAAAGAGAGACACATGCAAAGCGAAGCAAGAAAAAAAAAAGGAGTGGGCTCTTCGGACGGTGGAGCGAGGAGAAAGCGGAGAAATGCGAAATGTCTCTGCCCCCCTGACCTGTTCTGCTCTGCCAACTCCGCGCTTGTGATTGGCCGCGCTGGTCGGGTCGGCTTTCGCAACGGTACCTTGTCCAGCTTTGCCAGCTTTTGTTGCCAGCCCAGAAATCGTAGCATCAAAGCCGTCATTGCGTCGCAGTCGAAGGAATAGTGTTTCTTCAGAAGAGGGTCAGCCGGTTGGCCGTGCAGGGGGTATAATGTGTTAAACCTTCGAGATATGCGTTGGCATTACAAGTAATTAACTTAATTACCACCCATACGAGCAGCAGTCTCATCCAAGTCAGACCTTCAAAGCAGGCTCATGTAGGGAGTAAGAAGAGGTACATACTCTCCCTCTCAACGTAGCCAACGCACGCAAAATACAGTACATACAGTAGGTAGGTACCCATCAAACCAAAAAACATGGCTTGGTCGCTAAAATTGAACATATCCCTCTCGTGACCCAGAACCTCAGCCGCCACTCCACCCAATATTCCCTCGCTGGTTGGGCCATTCAGCTGAAACTATGTTTTCTTCTCTCTCATGGTACGACATTCTCTCTTCTTATTTCACACACGCCTCTCGTTGCTTTTTCCGCCTCGTCGCGCGGGGAGAAAAGGCAGTCTTTGTCCGATCGGGGCAAAGATCGTCTACCAGGGACCGACGCTGAGGGACAAGAGGCTTGGGACTAGTGGACATAGTTGCATCTTTGAGGTTTTGGGCGATTATTCTAACACCCTTTTGCACGGTGCTTCAAAGTGGCAAATTCATTCGGGAGCGTAGGGTCATCCCATCCCCAAGCCACCATATCCTGGTCGCGTGGATCGCACCCGCTTCGCACCGCACCGCACCCGCTTCGCACCGCGCATCGCATCGCTCCGCACCGACGACGGACAAGAGCCAAATGCAACATGCATAGCGGGAAACGAAAGGAATACATGATGGAGGTGTGGGCTTTTTCTTCCTTTCTTCATTCCCCGGCCCTCTGCACCGCATTATTACCATGTTATTGTCAGGCCAGGCCTGTCAGCATCAAGCGAGGAGGCACAGCTCGCCCCAGGCCCATCACAGGCGCAGGCACAGAGCAAGGGTGGGAGGGGAAGGGGCCGCGCTGAGAAGCCTGGAGTTACGCCGCGGTGGACTGCTGAAAAGGGTATGTTCAGGTTCAGTCCTAAGTTAACACACAGCATTCGGCACAGGGGATTCAGTCGTCAACCCAACACAGGGGGGACTGGACCGTGGAGTCTCCGCTTGGCTAGGATCGGATCAAGTGGGATGCATCATCATTCATCTTCATGGGCTGGGACAGGGCCAGGACAGGCTTAGAACGGACAGGCAACACAGCGCTGGCGCAACTTCCCCACAGTTAAAAGACGCACGCGCAGACACACACGCAGTAGACAAGACGCACGCAAGCCCACGGCCTCCCCTGTCAGTTTTTCGTTGGAACCAAATTCTCCCCCTCTCTTCAAGCCTCTTCAAGCCTGGTCCAAGGTCCCTTACCATCTTGTACGTAAGAATCCCTACTTCCCCTTGCGGACGCGGGCGGGGAGGTCGCCCTCGGTGAGCCGGCGGCAAATCTCAGCGGAACCCTGGACCTGGGCTTGACCAGCGAGAGCACAGCTTTTGGTAAGCATTTGCAACATGCACGGCTCTGCGTCTCACTTTTGGTCATCAAGACTCGTCACATTACTACAACCTGCTTCGGGTCGTCGGGGGGGGTCTAGATATTCGTCGACTCAGCCGCGTCTTGGCCACCAACACGCCGCGGCCATTTCGAGCCACCCCCTTTTCCCCAATCATCATCCCATGCGTCCAACCAAGAACGCCATATCCCTTCATGCACATCTTCCAGGCCCTTCCTTTTTCAAGCCCGCCCATCCTTCGAGCCCAGTCGTCGACGCACCACTTCCCATCACGGCCCAACGCAAACATCCATCACACCGCCTGTGTTTTGACGTCAAATATGTCATTCTTCCATCCTTCCCGCCGGTACTCAAACACCTGCTGCTCCGCATCTTGGCCTTCCCTCTCCCACAGCCTGACCAGGCTGCCCGGAGCATAGCGTCCTTGGAACACGCCCTTGCCCGCCGCCTTGACGCCGACCCGCGCCTCGATGTCTGGGTCCTTCGCCGGTACCAGCCGGGCGAGCACGGCGCGGACAAAGGTCCACAGGTCGCTGGGGTTGGCGATGCGCGTGGCTCGCAGCCTCTCCCTTGCGTAGAGTAGCTCCCTGTTCAGCGTGTGTATGCCCTCAGTGATGCCTGCCGCGACCTTGATCTCCAGTGCCTTCTTCACGATAGGTCGTATGAAGGGCTTGAGGAACCAAGCCAGGCACGCAAACTTTGACTTGCTAAGCTTGTAGTTGAGGTGGTGGATCTTGACGTCGACGTTCCGCAGGACCACCATCTGCTCCAGCCGCTCCCGCCCAATCTCGATATCGAGGGATATGTCGACGCCGCGCTCGTCCAGGTAGAATCCAGCAAGGCCCTCGTCCACCATCCGAAGTAAACCAGAGTGTAGACGCAGCCAGTAGCCCAGGTCATCAGCCGCGATAGACAGCCCTGAGATTGTGATGTTAACCAGCGACGTTAGTGACGATATTGTTCCAAACCGTGCTTTCCGTACTTCCACTTCATTCTGTGTCGAAATATTTAGCTTGAATGGGAAGAATGAGCTGTGATTAACGGTCCGCCCTGGTTCGAGGATGAGGTTCTCCAGCAAGAGGTCGATGGCTGGCGACGCTACTTCCACGCGCGGAATGGGGATATATTGGATGGCTTGGATGAGCAGCGGCACAAATATGTTAATCGAGTCGGAGATAAGTTCATTGTTGGCGCGCTGTCCAACTGGGGATAGAAGAGCAGCAATCCGCTTGCTGACGCTGATGAGCTTCGCCGTGTCCGCATCCTCCAGCACCGAGCGCAGCGCCGAGTGCAGGCTGGCAAGGAGGGCATCCAGGTCATCCCGAATTGACGACTTGGCCACCAACTCATTCGACTGTTTGCGCAGTTGCTGGAACCGCTCCTCGGCCTCGTCAAAAAAGTCGGGCTCCATCAACATGTCCTGCACCATGTTGCCAATCTGCTTGACGAGCTCGTCAAAGTTGGGATCCGTCTGTCCATCCTCTATGACCGACGCAAACGATTTCTCCACATTGTCCCAGTCCTCACGGTTTCCGAGGGAGGTGATGAAGAGCCAGAAGTTGTGCAGCGCCTTGTCGGCCTCGGCGTTGGTGTGCGCATCCTCCTCGACGGCTTGCATCGTCTCCGCCGCGGCGTGAGAGTATGCCAGGAGGTACCGCCGAATGAGACGAGACAGCGTCGAAACGGATTCCGAATAGTCTGTACGCTTCCGAAGGTTGATGACGGTTTCCTTGAGGCGATGGACCAGCGTCTCTCCCTCTTCTCCCTTTACATGCTCCGTCAAGCTCTGTCCGGCCTCTTCGATTACGTCTGCGGCACCGTTTGTCACGGCGTCTGATACCTTGACCAGTTCATCTTTGAGATCCTCGTTTGTCGGCACAGGTTGAGAGTTGCCATTTGGATGTTTCAACGCGTCCTGGCTCTCCTTGTTCGGTTCGATGGACTCGCCCGCCTGCTTGGATACATCGGCCAGAGTAAATGCTGTATCCCGAAGCACTTCTCTGCCAACAGTGCTCAAGTCGGATAGAAAGATGCGAAAATCCGAGTTGTTGAGGAGCAGCGAGCCCACTGTCTGTATGCTCCTGTATGTCGCTGTTGCATCTGCCTGCACTTTGGCCCGAGACGCCCTCGCTCCGATATCCGCCACATCGACATCCAGCCGCGCCTTGGCCAAGTACCAAATAAAATCCTGTATCTGGTCCTCGGAGTTCTTGTGCTGCAGTAACGCGATGAGCTGAGTGAGCCAGAGCCTGATGCTACGGACCAGCGCTCGTCCCGAGGGGCTCAGATTGTTGCCATTTGGGTTCAGGACCTGGGCGGATAGAAGAGTGCGCAAATGGACGATGGCCTGTTCATTGGTCGGCATGAATCCCTTGGACATGGCCCGGAGCATCTGGTATGTGTGGAGCTTCTCATGGAGGCGCGTCTGTAGTGCCGTGTCGTCGTTGTATCGCGGGAGCAGCGGCTCGCGCTCGCCCTCTTCGCTGCCAGAGAAGCATCCGAAGCACGATGACATTTTGGTGAGTTCCGTGAATGCTCTCCTCGATGGCGCTTTTTTTGCGCAGATTGTCGAATCCCTCCCTTTATGTATTTCGCCTTTCGAGGTGGTGGCTGGCCACAGTTGGAAGACGTCGTTGAAGGACTGACTTCAAGCCCGTTTGCGAGCAACTACGTCATCGACTCGACCGGAGCATTTGTCCCTACATGCTCACCCCACTACTGGCCGTTGATGATGACTGAATGGCATCAACATCAACACAAGCAGCTAATCATTGGCATCCATCTCTATTTAAACTCGGCTCTGACGCCTAGGTTTCGACATGACGCGCAATCGTCAGCACGAGATGCTGCCATTTTACGTACGAAATGTTAAATTACGGTAACAAGCCATTACCGCTCCAATGCCTCCTCCAGCGCCTTGACGACCAGCAAACTAGACCAATTCAAACTAAGCTCGGCCTGAAACTGCATCTTGAATATGGGGTCAACGCATGTCAAAATAAGGTCAATTAGCTCCTAGGTCCGTTGTGGTAGATCATCGGGGCGGTTCACGAATGGATCCTCTCCGCAAGTGGAACGGGAACCTACCGATCCGATGAACAGTGCATCGAGGTCATATTACGCAATTTAAATAAATTCTATGGCACTCGTGAGATTTATAAGTCCAAGGCTAAAGACAAAGAGGTAATGTTTACGATCTCTGTGTATGTGACAGCGCGGCTGTTCTCCAATTTCTAGGCGTCACCACACCGGCTAAAAGACTAACGTGTTTCCTGACCATGGTTTTCTTAGTTTCATCTTGTAATTTACCATTTTCTATCAAGATTTCTCCTCCCACCTCGGCTTTCAATGCTTGTTTCTAGTTTAGGGAGGCTGGAACATCAATTTTGTTAATTGAGCTCGTGCTACAGGGTAGGAGTCCAGCTTGGTTGTGAGCACGTGTAATGGTGAAAAACAGCCCAAACACCTGGAGGTCTACTGGAGGGAGCTACAGTAGCTCTGTTCCCTTCGATGACAAGACACTCATTTAAAAAGAGTCACATTTTCGTCATGATGCATACTGACCTTGGCGTAGGTTGAGAATCTTGAACCAACTCTGACCCGAAAAATGTTAGGTGCCTCGGTACAGAGGGGAATTAGGGGAATTAGCTGGGCCGTCACCCCGGCCACGGGTGTCGGAACGCGCCACCGAGACTGGTTGATAACCTCGTCAGGCCGCCGTGTGGGTACATCGCTCCTCCTTTCCGGCTAGACATTGCCCAACCACCGGCCTCGCGATTCCCGGACTGGATCGTTGATGATCTTATAAGTCTACTCTGTAAAGCAAGACTCTATCTTTAGTCGCTGCCGGTTTCGCCGTCGTTCCAGGCCTGATGGAAGACGATCCCGACGCGTCAAAGGCGGCGCCCGCCAACCCGCCCAAGGAGTGGAAGCGCATGTCGTTCCAGGAAGCCATGGAGCTGCAAAAGCTTCCCGACGTGCTCTCGGCAGGGAAGCACGAGACGAGGTTCATGAACCGTCAGCCGCCCTGGATGCCGGGCACCGAGCTTCCCTGGGAGTCGATTGGCGTGTCGGCCGTCAAGGTCACCAGAGGAGCCTATGGAGGTGTCGTCTATGCCATGGCCACCCTTGCGGCTGCGCGGGTCGTCGAGGAGGAGGATATCAAGAACGGCTATGACGAGGGTGAGGGCCGTCGCGCTATTCATGTGAGTGGGATTGGCTCTGGCTCTGGCTATCGGTGATCTCAGCATGCTGACCAGCTACAGACAATCCAGGCCGTCTTCACTAACCCCGGGCTCCTGGACCGGCCCTTCATTTTCAACGTGTCGGAAGTTCATTCAAGCCGTTCATTCTCAACCCGTGTTGTCAATGCGCTCCAGTCCACTGAGCCTTCGGTGAACCCATCTGGCCCGTTCCCAGCCTCGGATGCCAACTCGCCCCCGGGCGACAAGTGCTTCTCTTGCCTTGTCACCTTTAAGCGGCCGACGTCGAGCCCTTCCGACTTCCAGGGCTCTTCGCCGCACCATCGCTACCGCAAGATCCTGTCCTCGCGGCCACCCGAGGAATGGGACCACTGCCCGCAGGCCGACATTGACGCCATCAAGGACACCTTCCCCAACGCCGGGCCAGGGGCCTTTCCTATCCTCGACATGCGCAAGGTCGACATGTCCGAGTACAACGCTGACAAGGACCTGCCGGACCGAAGGGAGCTGGTTCTGTACCGCCTGCTTGCCCCGATTCCCAGGGAGGACGTCAACGCCCACATCACATGCCACGCCTTCGAGGCCGACCGGAACGGCATCATCATGCTCGGCAACCACCTCGGCTACGGGTACAGCCTGGGCGTGGCCGCCACGCTGAGCTACTCCTTTTACGTCCACGTCAACCCGGAGGAGGCCGTCATGCAGGGCGATGGATGGTGGGTGCAGGAAGTTCACTGGCCTCGGTACAGCGCTGGCAGAGGGCTGATGATGAGTTACACTTGGAGCCCAGAGGGGAAGCATGTGGCGACTGGATATCAGGATGGCATTCTCTTCCCGTCGACCTCGAGAGATTCAAAAGACGCCCCGAGACTTTGATATGGTAGACTTTAGATTGCGAGTCATAGACGCAAACTGCCTGTTCCATCTTCTCTCGATTTGTCGTCCTTGTTAGCTTGCAGCAATATATTTGGCATTGAATTTAGCCACCAGACTCTTGTTAGTTAAGGATCCATGGTACATTACTCTATCATTTCCTGATGACACTAGATACTGGTAGTCGGCCGTGAAGACTGTCACCTGGACAGAAATAGCTACCGGATTCTTCCTTGATGTCAAGAGAGAGGCTTCGTGTAGCATGTGTTGGCTGAGTACAACTACCGTCCTAACCCCAGTTCAACGCCCTGCTTCCCCCCGTACAGACCGACAACAACACTGTCCGGTTTCTTTCCTTCCGAAGCCATTGTCATTACACTTTCCCTTGCATCATGCTGTAGACCAGCCACCAGCATCTTCAGTGGGTCAGATTCAATCGTTCCGTGTTGAATTTTATGAGATCTGATAATCGAGTGAATGGAAAAGGCAATCGCAGCTACTGTCAGGATAGCAGGCGCGGCGAGGAATCCCCAACGCACTCGAATGTAGATCACCCATTGCTCAGTAGCCCCTACCTGGGTAGCGTTGTCCATTTCTCGCATCCGGAAAGAAATGAGACGAGCGGCGTTCTCGAAAGAGGCCGTGATGTTTGTAGAATCTGTTATTGCCATGTTGACAGAGTAGGCCAGCTCGTCGTCTACGTCTGCCATCATTGTCGTGATAGCCTTCTGTGTGATGTTGAAGACTTGCTGCAGACCACTTGGAAGGCGGCCGTTTGGGTCTAAAATTTGCAACTTCAGATCGCTCCTTGGAATCACCGTGGGCCAGCTCGGTTCGAGGCCGTGATAAAGTTCGGCAAGTGAGTTGCCGAAATCCTCTTCGATGTATTCCAGGAGGTCAGTATCATTGAAAGAGGGCTGCCAAGACTCCGGGTCTCGCTCAAATGATGTTGGGATCGTCACTTCTTTGAACACGCTATTCCGCATCTCGGGTTTGTAGGTTTGGATACAGAACTTTAGCCCGCATTCTGTAGCTCGCACTTGGTCGTCTTCCCAGCGGACTCTATTTTCCCAGTAGTCGCTTGAGGCGTGGAGAACGGCGAATGAAGCGAATAGGGTGTTCCATTCGTGAAAGGCGTACGTTTCGTTTGGTCTCACAGCCACGCCGACCTCGAGCTTCGTGTTTCGACATGAAATCGTTGTGTTACGAAACCCGTCTCCTTGATGGAACGCTATGGGTGTTCGATTTTGTCCATACGGAAGTTCATATTGCGTAAAGTTTTGCCAGTATGTCATAGAAATAGAGCACCTGTCATCCATTCCGTTGCCCGTTTTCGTCTTCAAGTGACTCGAAATATCCGCACAGGTACTGCACAAGCCCAAGGTGGAATATGCAGGCCAGGTGCAGTTACCAGTCGGGCAAGAGACTCCCGGTGGCTCGGTGGTTCTTGAGGTGGACCCGTTGACGAATCCCATCTGGATTGTGAAGAACATGCCCATGTCTGGATAGACGCGGTAGGTATCTTGAACGCCTCCCTGCCCGTGGTACTCTATGTCGATGCCCGGGTCTCTCCCCCATGAACCAATATCTAGCATCGAAGCTCGGGCGATTGAAGCAGTCATGCTGTCCACGTTGGAAAAGTCCCCGGAATAGAAGATGATACTTTGAATGAATGGATCGATGGCAAGGAGGCAAATCGTAATCGCGGCACCAAACGAAACCCAGTACCTGTTATTTTAAGTCAGCCCAAGACGAAGGAGAATCCGCGGTGAGGTGTAATTTACCTCACTTTGAGGTCCCAGAGCAGCCAGAAACATCCCAAGGGACCACGGCTGGCTTCTTCGATCGAGACAAATGCGGAAAGGGACCCTTGTCGCTTGGAATACCATGCCCATTTCTCTTGGGTGAGGCAAGAGCCCACCACGAAAGCCAGGGGAGCCTTGTTGATGAGAGCCAGAATGGAAACAACCGTGTTTAGTGATAGAAACAACGTCCACTTCGACAGCGGTTTGTCGCACCAAACGGCCAGAAGGACGGCGACCGAAACCAACGACAGCAGACTGCTCAGCATGGAAAGGAATTCGAGGACTCGACCTCTAGTCCAACGCGTTATGCAACTGGGACGTTTAGGCGAGGTTCCTTCTGTGGTTGGAACATAGGTTGAGTCGGTATTCTGCGGCAGAAGTTCGACAGACGGTGCGAGGGAATACTCAGTAGCGCGATCTTGCCCACTGTACCATCTATCATCAGCCGCCTGACTTGTGAATGATTGTGGCAGGCTTTGTTGTGTCCGGAGGGGAATATCATCGAACATGATGGGTAGTTGGGATGCAACGAGTGTTTCGGCTCATATGCAAAAGAGAGGCCAGGCAAGGTTCTATGACGTGCACCACGGGGTTTCTTATACTAAATAGACAAATCACCAGTGTAACGACATGTGACTTTATGTCGTGTCACCAAAAGGTCTCTTGGCCGTGTGCGATTTGTCTACTCCAAACAGGGATTGTGCAGCTGAGGTGCAGCCGAGACGCAGACCTCGGTGGCCAAGCTGTCTCCTGGGCACATTACAGGGCGAGCTGGAGCCACAGCCTTGTCTATTCTCGGACTTGCACATTGGTTTCTGGCAGCCAAGAGCGGTGGCGAGCTGGGCGTCAGCTGAGATCGATTGCACATTGGTTTGCTGCAGTGGCCCCCAAATGGTAAACTGCGACTGTACACCGGTGATCGGCATTGCATACTCTTAGTGGCCAATACATTGCCACGAATTATGGCGCAGCTGTTGCACCGGCTAGGTCTTTCGCATGTCTAGCTGTAACTTGTGCTACTCTGGACTTCTTCGCAAAGCCGCATTCGCTTTGTTGTTTGAGGTGCCTGATAGCTAGGACCAAGGACTTGTTTCATTTCAGAGGCCTCGATATTCCTCCCAGAGTAGAGCGAACTACTTGACTGAATGGATAGCTATTTTGCCATTTGAATATCAAACTCGGGCGCCGGCATCCACTGTAAATGCAAGCCCATCCAACCCAACAAGTCATGCGCAGCTGGGCACGGATGGCGCGCATCACGGCTTCGGGAGATGGCATGCCTGGCGCTTTCGAACTCGATCGGGCCGTGAGGACCCGCAGGCGTTTGAGAAGCCTGACCATTATTTCTCCTCCAACGGAGGCGAGCACCCGAACATCTCTATTCATCATCTAACCGATCCGTCATGTCGTTGTTTAGTGCCTGAGGCACCCATCTGGTTGAAACAGCCCTCTCGACCAACAGCCGTTGTTGACCGTTATTTCATCAGAACACACACCAACAGTACCACTTGCAAGATGGGCGAATATCCGCCGCGCTCGCTGTCTCTCTCACCACCACCGCCGCCTCCTCCAATCCCAAGGCCACTATCCTACAATGTTCTTTTCAGAGAACCAGATGACATCCTCCCGGAGCCTCTCCCTTCGGTAGAGTTGATTGAAGATTCGCTGCACTTTATCAATCAGCTGAGTGCGCGTTCCACAGCTCGTGTAGGGGAATTTTTCGTCGTGAAATACGGCGATAGAGTTAAACCGATTGAAGCGGAAAACATGCGTTTTGTGCGGGAACAAACAAATATCATGGTTCCTCGAGTCTTCGCCGTGTATCAGCGGTCGATAGGATCAAACAAGGACATTACCTATATCGTCATGGAACACATTCCAGGAGACACGCTGGAATTCCTGTGGAACAAGCCCAGTGCTTCTGAAAAATTGAATATTGCTAGTCAACTCCAGAAAGCCTTCACCTCGTTGCGTGCCATACCCCATTCAGGATTCTTTGGGGGTCTTGGGAGGTCAAAACTCATGGATGTCATATTTCGCACGGACGAGCCTATCCCGACGATCAACGGTCCATTTTCCACCGAAGACGAACTCATTCAAGGCATGATTGAAAGATATTTGCAAGACTGCGGAACTATAATGCAGCAAAAAGCCGATTATTACAGTCGAGTGCTCCCGAAGGTCCTACGAGGAAGCGACAAGCCAGTTTTTACCCATGCCAAGTTCAAACCCAATAATGTCATCATCAGACCTGGAGGCGATGTTGTCATCGTGGATTGGGCTACCGCTGGCTGGTATCCTTCATACTGGGAATACGGTATATCAATGTTTGCTTGTGGAGATTGGAAAGATGACTGGCATGCCTATGTTGCTGAAATTCTTGAAGAGTTTCCAAGCCATTATATCTGGATGCTCATGCTACGGCTCGATATGTGGAGTTGCGCCTAGGTGTTCGCGGTCAAGCAATAATAAACTTGGTGCCTTAAGGTGTAATCTGAATCTCTGGTTGTGCAATATCAAAATAATATGGTCATCTCAAAACGTTACGAATAGAAGCTTGCTAGAGCAGGCCTCTGAGCCTCTCCGGTTTAGGACCCGGGACCTTCGTTCCATGATGGTTCAAGCTTGTTCGTTGGGTCAAGGTAAGCCCCCCCAAGACTACTCGAGTACGTACAGCATAAGTAGGCACTGTTGTTTGATATAGGAAATGATAAGTAGCTCTAAGTAAGTAGTGCTTGGGCGTCGGGTGATGAGGATTATTCCGCTTAGTGACAACCGTTTGTGTTTTTTTCTGTGCTAGGGAGGGCCTTGTGCCTATCTGTCAATTGTAACTTTCTGACGCACCACATGGAGATCTGCCAAGTATCAAACTGACCCAACGTCTTCTGTGGCGGGAAATAAAATGACGATGCATGACATCTGAGCAGCGGCCGAGTCGACTGCTCGCTATGTCATCTCGATGTCCTAAATCTGTATCAGAAACCGAGGACTCACATTTATTATAGTTCTTAAGCATCAGCCCAATACGAGGTTGACAGCGGATAAAACCCTGATGGCAGTTTAGGGCTGCAATTAGATGGCATCTAGTCTAGGGGAAAATCGGCGCAAAGTGGTGAATGGTGTGTCGCTCTAGTAATGGCCGCTGCATCAGGCGAGCAACAATAGGTAACCATCGCCTTAGCTAGCAGCGATGTCATTGTCGTGTTGGGCAGGCAGCACTCTTGTTTTAGTCTTGCAGAGCTGTTAGTTTAGGCTTGTAGCGCTGTAATGTTCGGCCTGAAGCGTAATTGTGTCGAGGGTACAGCGCTGAGAGGTCTGCGAGATCGGAGGGATGCTAAGGTTTGGCTACATTGTCTGTGACGTGACACTTGGATGTTTTATTTACCAATCGCAGCCTGTTTGCGACAATTCACCACTAGGTCAACTGGAACACATCGCCGCATGTTTGCGCACTTGGGAGAAAGTGATAAGCACAGTCCGAAATTAGGCGTTTGCGCATGATTTCATTGTTGTCACCTGGCTATCACCTGCCTCACACTTCAACCCGGAGAGCAAACGCGCCCTCTTGATAAAAGACCCTCTGCAGGCAGCCACACGCGCTTTCCTTCACCTTCCACCTTCTCACTACTTTAGCGAAGGAAAATCCAGTCATCTCCAGGTCCACCTACTTACCTATCTTTCAACGCGCATAGGGGTTGATTGCCTCTTCTCCTTTATAGCTGAGATTGTTTATCTCCCTTTCGCGCCCCACCTTCTTAACACGGGCGACTATCTCGACCCTCGCGAGCACCGATCAGCTCTGAAAATAAACGCGCTCGTTCTTTCGACCTGTTAGTTTCTTATGCGCGTTTGATCATTTTCTCATCCTCACTGATATCTTCCAGGCCCACTGGAAAATCCCTGCTTAACAAGCGACCTGAGCACCTTGGTACCATGTCTGCCGCGACACCCGTCCCTGCCGACGACGAAGTGGAAGCCGACATCAGAGACGTCCTGCAGACGCCTTGGGACTCGAAATACTCGTTCTCCCAGGATGGGACGACTTACAAAACCCCTCTTGCTCTTGCAAGTGTCCCTGTCGCCAAGATTGACGAGGCTGGCCCGTACTGGGAGCCATCGTGGCAGTCCCTCGACAGATTTCTTGAGCGAGAGGCCACCGAGGAGAGCCTCAAGAGCGAATTCCAGGAGAGACGCAATCGATTTCCCGATGATCCATCGGTCAAAACTCGATACAAGTTGCACCAGGACAATGTAAGTAAGCATCGCAAAATTCGCGAGGTGTTCGGCCCAGGCTCTCCATATCACCCAAACCAGCTGGTGTCGAAGCATCATCTTCCTCCTACAGGTCTCTGCCACAAGGAGATGATGTACAAGCTGGCTTGCAAGGTGTCCGATCTCCGAGTGCTCCATGAGCGAGGCGAGCTCGCCATGGATCCCTGGGACTTTCTCCGCTGGAGGATTGCGCGAAAGGCCCAAGCCCTTGTTGGTTCGACCTGGGAGAGCACTAGAGACGTGCTGAAGTCTGTCGTGACCAAGATCTGCGATGACTCTGGTCTCGAGCAGTCGGAGAAGTTTGAAGATCGAGTCTTACGTAAGGCCGTGCTCCGGTCTGCTCGATACCAGAATCGACTTGCATCCTTTGGGACCAAGAAAGTCACGAAGCCCACTGCAGGCGTACGCAGACCGTCTGGTTCTCGTCCTCGACCAGTGAGCGCGAATCAAATATTGCGCCCCATCAGCCCGGATGTCTCAGCCAATCGACGATCATCGTCGTCCTCGACCGCAACCGCCCGTGAGAGGCAGGAACGACGAGCAAGGCTGGCACGGCCTACTGAGTACCAGGGTGTGAATGCCTTTCGACGACAACAGAGTTCCCGTCCCAGAGAGAGGCCTTCCGACACTGCCTCGGAGGAGTAGTCAACCCAGTATGTGTCTCCATCCAGTCTCATGGTATGTCCACTTGCACAACGCGCGACGAAGTGCTCTACTGATCCTCACAGATGGTCTGAACCGGAGCTGCACTTTCTCGGACAAGAGGGAGGCTGGAAACCCACAGTACCCTTATAACACCGGTTGCTGAGTCCAAAAGTTTAATGGAGCCAAACGATTTACGAGGTCGAAGGTTTAATGACGGAGGTCGGACGGAGTTTTACAGAATCGATGCGAACTTGTACTTTGCTTCTTAAAATCTGAACCATGTAATAATCCCGAAGGGAAAAAGACCCATTTAGCACCAAGGCATTCAGTGCTTCCTTTTATTTGGTTCTATCGATAAAGATAGTGACGTCCTGCTCCAACTGACATTTACCAAGCTACGGTCAACGCACTACCACGTACTGGAAGTGCAACTCCTACTTGTCGTTGGAGATGCGACTTCTAAGCTTAAGCATTACGTTACGTGGTGATTACTACCAGGAAAAATGGATATGGCAATGGGTTTCAAGCATTCGTGCTCTCCTCGCGATCTCTTGCATGAATAAGGCTGCCTGCCCCTTTGCGGCCTTTCGCCACTGGGTGTGCACAGGTGCACATGCTAATTATCTCCAGGATTCGCGCCACCCTACGACTCGTTGAAATCTATGACGAGAGAGCGACATATCCACAGCGTCCGTTTGTTGCTAGTGATCCCGTTCCTTTTCCAGCGGGGCAGTATAGAAGAAGACAGTTGTTTGCCTCTTCATGTTTTGAAGCAGTAAGTTGGCTGAGGGGCACAATGGAAAGCAGGTCTTTGCTGCATGACCTGCCTAACGTAGCACTCTTGGGACGCTTATTCCTGAGTCTCTATAAACGGATATCGGCCAAAAAGACATATGGAATGCCCTGTTAAGAAAAAACAACCCGAGACGTGCCCAAACTACGCAAATCGACCCATCCAGCCCACAGTCCAAGTTTCCGAATCATTTTACACCTGCCCTTTCTGTCCCCTGAACGAACTTATCCTTAGCTTTAAGCCTGGAAAAGCCGACTACTGTCCACTCCGGCTTTCTGTTCAAAGACAGCTCCCCCGTTCGGAATGCTAAACAGCCTGCTCCGCATGAAGCATTGCGGACACAGTCTAGCTTGTTCAATGTAGCTTGGGATACGAACTTGTGTGATTGAGAAAAACTATCAAGCTTCCTGATAAAGAGAGTTCTTGGGGTTTGGAACCATACGCATCTTTTCCTTCGTCTCTATCCATTCTCGTGAATATCCACTTGGCTTTTTCTCTTCCGGCGCTCTTCCCTGGTTGACCCATTCCATCAACGCGGCCGCGTATTCTACATCTGCTCCCCACAAGCTGTGAAACTTTTTGCCGTACCCCTTCTCCTCAACTCTTTGTTTGTACTCGGATCTCATCTCAGGTTCTGAGGGGAGCTTGGCTCGTCCGGAAAAGAACGCAGCGACTGCGATTGCTTGAAATTCGAAAAGCGAAAATGTTGCAGTGTAGAATGGCACTCCCACAAAAACGAGTGTGGGATCTGGTATGTAAAAGATGTCTTGATGCAAGTTATGCAACTGCAAGCCATCTGATACAAGAACACGATCGTCGGCGTCTTCTGGTTTCAGATCATCTTGGTGATATTCTGGCAGGAAGGGAAGTGTGAACTGGTATCCGGTTGCAACAATGACTCTGTCAACATTTTCCAAAACTTGGCCATCAACAAGAGTCACGGTTCCGGGAATTGCACCAGACCCATCAGACTGATCGCTCTGCAAGGAATTGAAGCTTGAAACTTGTGCCACTCTTGTGGAATTCTCAGGCAAAAGCGAAGGAGGAATGTCAAAGGTGCCACCTCTAGTGGATTGCCACACCCTCTTTGCAATCGGGGCAACCTCTTTGGCAATGTCGAGAGACGAGGCGCTTCCTCCAATCAAAAGAATTGTCTGACACCAGTTAGGAGTTGCCCTTGTGTAATCAAGATATTTTGACTTACCTGGTTCTCAAAGCCTTTGTTGTTTCGATATCCTTTAGAGTGCTGTATTCTTGAAGGGAAGGCACGTTTCCACTCCGAAAGCCCAGGAATATCTGGTGTCTTTGGGTCGTGGTAATGCCCCGAAGCTACGACGATGGCATCGAATGTCTAGAAGACTGTGAGAAGAGTTGAGGCACTGCTTCGCAAAATCTCAAGCTTACCCAATCTTGTGACGTGGTCTCTTGTTGAGCATGATCCCATGTGGCGGTTTTGACCTTCCACTGACCACCGTCTTTCTTTACATATTGCACCTGAGTGTTGAAATGTGTGAGGTCGTTGACACCTGTCTTCAAGGCTGTGTCTTGGATGTAGTCTGCAAGAACATGATGGTCCGCGAAAGACTCCGTGTTGGGCTTCCACGCATTGAGGCTCACTTGCAGCAACTCCGTTGGAACATTGTTCTTCAAGCCGTCATACGCAGGTCTTTGGACTCATTAGTTCCAGTTGTCTGCGTCAGAGACATATGGTCTTACCCTGGGCCTGAATGCAAAATGTACTTATCATTTCTGTCTGGGGGATCGTGAAATGTCGACGAAGCCACGGATGGCTTTGCCGACGGGTAGGTCGGCTCGAGAGGAAGTTTCGAATCCCAAACCCTTCAATCTACTTTAGCATGCACATTGTCACTTGGCGACAGGAAAGAATGCGCACCATACACCGCCAGTGACGGGCGCTCGTTCAAACACCGTCACATCTAGTCCCTCAGATTTGAGGTGTGCAGCAGTAAGCACCCCAGAAACACCAGCGCCGATGACGGCCACGCGACGAATGGGTAGAGAAGTCATTACAATGATGCGGTTTATTTGCACCGTTTAGAATAGGATGCTAAATCTGCATTCCTTTTGCCGCAAAAAAGCACTGGGCGACCTTATCAATAAGTATCATTTGTAAGCCTCAATGACGACAGTTTGGCAATGCGCGGAGATTATGGCAACAGTGAAGCATCCGGAGTGCCCGTATGTCTGGCGAATTAAAGTGGCATACGTGCTTCAAGTCACCGAGACCGAGATAGAGCAAATTGCGCCATCTGACGTTGGATGATGTGATGACTAACTTGTTCTCACACAAAATCCCACCCAGTTTGCCGGCGGAAACGGACAGCGCGATACATCAAGCGGTTTCAAAACCTGAAATGCATCCTCTGTATCCAGTAGCTGAAACGTTCTTAAACAAACTCACCCAAGTGGTAGAAGCACATTTCGCTAGTAGTGAGACTGGCTCAAGATATCGCACGATGATGGCCATAGAAGACTACATACCGCCTTTAGGTTTGGAAGCTGGTAATGCCTCACCAAGTTGCTTTCTGGCAACTTAACATTCGGATACGAGGAGATTGTCGCGATGTGAATCCCAAACTAACGAACGTCTGGCACATAGAGTGATTCTGGCCGACATGTTCCCCGGATTTACGCCCCGCATCCCTCGTTAATTCCATGATCGTGTCCGAATCTGATTACGACAGCCCGTCAATGGAGTGAGCGAAATACGCCTACGCCTCTGTGTGGCCAATGGCTGTTGGCAAATGTATTGCTGTCAACGATAAGACCCGGTGGGATATCGCAAATTTTGACCCACCATGGCGTACTGCGGAATCGTTCCACTTTATACGGGATGTGGGATACCTTCTGTACAAGCTGAATGGATGCATAGACCCTTACTTATTGAGCTGGAGCTGCGGTTGTCTGTGATATTCCCGCGGCTGGTATTATCCACACGGCTGTGTCGTCGATAAATCGGCCGAGAAGTTTCTTTCTTCATCCTTTTACAACCCGAGAGCAAAAATGATTGGAAAGCCGCTGACAACAGTTGCCATCATTGGCGGTGGCCCTGGTGGGCTTGGCACTGCTATCGCCTTGTCTAAGTTGTCGTTCCTTCATGTCACTTTGTATGAGCAGCACCCAGAGCCTCGAGAAGCAGGTGCAGGCATTAGCTTGAGCACTAATGCTTGGAAAATCCTTGACCTGCTGGGAGCTAGTGACGATGTGAAAGGAGGGTCCAAGTCAAACACCCACCAAAGGTTGGTATTATCATGAGCCAAGCGTATCATGAATTTGGGCTACTGTGCTCACACATACTCAAAACAGGAACGGCTACACAGGCAAGATTCTCAGCATCTCTAAAAGACCCGAAAATTCTGCTGCAGATTCCCGCGGGGCAATCAGAGCCCGCCGAACTCGCCTTCAGTCAGCGTTGCTTGCTCAAGTACCAGAAGACGTGATCCAATATGGCAAAAAGCTCTTGTCTTTGGAGAACCTGGAAGAGGGAGGCGTGCGTCTACTATTCAAAGATGGGACGGAAGCCACAGCGGACCTGGTAGTTGGCGCTGACGGAATACAATCGGTTTGTTCAGCCTCTACTTGAGCGAAGAATCCTTATACTGACATGGGATGGGCAGATCGTGCGTCGGACTCTATTTCCAGACCATCAACTTCACTTCACAGGTAGCTGCAAACATACTTAAGAAAAGGAGACAAGGTTGTTAACATAGAAATTAGGCAACACAGCATATCGTGTCCTTGTCCCAAAGTCATCTCTGTCTCACCTGCCGGACATTACTCATGCCACAGCTTGGTGGTGGGGAGAAACCGGCCACGCCTACTTCTCTGATGTAGATGACGAAAGTGAGAATCCGGATGGACTATTTGAAATCACCGTGAGATCCTATCACGAGCCCGAGATTCCCGGGAGGACGGTCGCCTGGGGCATACCTGCGACCAACGAACGGGTGGCATCCCGCGTACTTGTAAGAATTGATAGCTAAGTTGATTTCATGAAATGTGAGCTCGGCTTATTCTTGAACAGAAATTCGATCAAAGAGTCAGGGATGCCGTTGATGTGGTTCCCGAAGGGCAATGGAGGGAATTTGCTGGCTTCGCTGGTCCTCGCCTGGAGAAAATCATAGCTTGGGACAAGGTTGCACTCATTGGGGACTCCAGTCACCCTCTATCTGGTAAGAACGCATCGACCAAAATCGAGACGTCTTGATGTGTACTGACGGTTTTTTTTTTTTTTAAAATAAATAGGCGCTTTCGGTTCCGGAGCAACATTTGCCATGGAAGACGGGTGGATTCTGGCTCGGGCGCTCGAGAAAACCCAACACTCATCTCAATCTATCCCCGAGGCGTTGGAAATATTTGAGAAAATTAGGTCCCCTTACTACACAAGAATGTGAGTCTCAATACCTGGCCCTATTCGAAGCTTGACTCAAGTCGTCTGACCCTTGTTACCACGAGAAGGTATGAACACCTAGATGAATCTCACGAAACGATCCAAAAGCGACAAAAGGAGTCAAAAGATTTTGATCAGAAACTTCAAGTCAAGATAGATTCCTTCCTCTATGGGGATAAGGATTTCATCTACAAGAACGACATTGCGAAGGTGTGGAAGGACTACAACACGTCTAAAACCGGGGTTTCAGTCTAAGCTGGCGGGCACCAACTAGGTTACCTGATCAAGTTATGTTATGAAAAATCTAGGAATATGAGCGTAACCAGCATAATTGGTGCCTGATGACAATAAGGAAGTGTCCCAGCATGACTAAGTGCTATCAATATCTTCTAAAGCAAGGATCTATTGGAAATGCCCCGCCTTGCAAATTCTCTGCTTCCAGGCTACCATCCACCGTTTTTGGGTCCACGCCACCAACCTTTCGAATGGCTCAACAGCAACAACGCGTTTTACCAAACCTCTACCGTGATGCGCAGAGGATTCTGCCTCATGAAGAGTTGGATCGGTACACACCAGGAGGCTTTCATCCAGTCAACCTTGGTGATACGTTTCAGGGCGGCCGAGACACCATACGTCACAAACTTGGCTATGGTGGATTCTCAACCGTTTGGCTTGCACATGATCAAGACATAAAGTGAGTTGCGTTAGTTTACTTCTTGTTGGCTCTTTTGTTTAATCGCACATGGTGCTTAGGCAATGGGTGTCGATCAAGGTCAAGTCAGCCGTAGCCTCGACCGAAGAGTTGGATCAAGATCCAGAGATCAGCATCTTGAAGCAGCTGGAGGAGCGGTACACCGAGTCGTCTCAAAAAAAAAAAACCAAGGTCCTGTGTCCAGCTCCTGGACTACTTTCACCACGTTGGGCCAAATGGCACCCACAACTGCCTTGTCACGGAGCTGCTTGGGCCTCCACTCTGCGCTGTCCTTGAGTGCTACGAATATCGGGAGGAGACACTTCGACCTGACACGGTGCTCAGAGCCTCAATTCAGTTGCTTGACGCTCTGACTTCTCTAAACCAGACAGGTTTTGCTCACGGAGGTATGACCGCTTCCCCCTCCGACCTAGACGGGGGCGATAGAAGCTGGATTCTGACCCTCCACTCAAAAAATTTCTAGACATATCGAACGCTAATATCGCTTTCACCTGCAAAAATGTTACGGAATGCGAGGAGGATCTCTTTTACGCCATCGGAGATCCGGTCACGGCAGACTACACAAACACAGAGATACCATGGTCCCCTGAGTTGCCCAAGCATCTAGTTCAGGTCACTCTTTGGCCTGATTGGTGTGAAGTGTCTAACGAAGACTTTCGATTACTGGATCTGGGGGAGGCATTTCCAGTCGGCGACACAGTCACGGGTATCGCCCAGCCTAGGAACGCGAGATCTCCGGAGACCTTCTTCATAGGTTCTTTTAACTATCAGCATGACCTCTGGAGGGCTGGTTGTGTGGTTAGTAAACTCTCAGTCTGCTTTGTTCTGGTAGACCCATCCTTTATATGATACTCCCCGGTTTAGTTGAATTGTGGAACGACTGACTTCTCCAACGACAGATATACACCCTTCACTACCAAAAGCGGCCCTTTGTGGCTTATTGGAGGGAAGATCCCTTCTTCGTCCGAAGGTTGATCATGAAACTAGGCCCACTACCAGACGAGTGGCAAAGTAAATGGGAGGAAATGTAAAGTCAGCACCCAGAGGATAGCGGTAAGTCCCCAGCCGGCTAATTTCTCTCTGCCAACCTCTCTTCTTTATGCGCACTCTTTCTATCTGAGCATATCTCTTTTGGTTTTCTTCTCCTTCATCACCGGTTATCTGATAACGAGATTTGCTTGCCCTAGAAGACCAACCTCCGCTTGAACGTATTACACAAACATTCGAACCTCGTCGCAAAGCTATATTATCGAGCTGTGAAGAAGATGACGGCGAGTATGAGAAGGACGACTACACGGAACATGACTACGCAGCATTAGGCTCTCTTATCGGGGTAATATTGGGACTTTTACAGTACCAGCCCGACAAGAGACTCTCGGCCAATGAGGCAGCATCCTATGTCCGGTCAGTATGGACTGACTACAGGCGAGAGCATGAAATAGAGAGTCCGAGATAAGAGGAAGGATTGTGACGGATTAGAGGCTAGATTCGAGAGGTATAGTGTGTTCACAGGCAGGGGTCAGCAGAAAATCATCATACGTCACAGAGGATTGACTTACTATTTATCCTCACTCTTAATTTAATTGATCTTATAAAGTATAATAATTTATAGCTTTATGTAGTTCACATCATGATCTTTTTTACTTATTTTCCTCCCTAATTTAGTATCAATATGAGTCTCATAACTTGCTTATTTTATCGTATGCATCATTAGGATGTGTGGTGTTTTCCATTCCCTGGAGGACAGGTTACTATTCGCTAGTTTCATGTTTTGATGCATACCTCGCGAACCCCCCGCGCTGCGATCAACTCAGCGTATGCCACATAACTATTGCTATGCCCGATGACTCACAAAACCCATATGAGGTCGTGCATACCTCGTATATGCGACTTAGTGCGGTGCAGATGGTACAACATGGCCAGAAATCAGTATCTACGGTGCAAGCCTAGTGCTGCATGTTGACTAGGCAGCATTCGAATGATGGGTGAGAGTTGCGATCCACCAGAAATCGTTCACAACACTATTGCGGCGTGCTGGCTCTGCAGGATCGACGCCGTTTCCAGGCGATAGCTCATTGCAGTCACACCTGCGAATGGACTAAACCCGTCAAAAATACCGATTTAGTGTCTGGAAATTTTCTCACCTCCCCTGGCATAATCGTACCGATTTAAGACCATGCCAACAAGAATCCTCCATTCCTCCAGATTTCAAGGTGGCGGTAGAAACAGACATTGATAGGTGGTAAGAGGGTGATGGCGTTCCTAGCTCATTCTTGAACAATTTCATTGGTGCAACGGAAAGTTCCATCATGTCTCGGCAGTCGCTAGGTGAGGGGACACTCACATGACTTGTTATGATGGCTGGAAGGTTGGCAAATGAGTCTTCCACGTCTCAGCAGAGATCTTAACCCTGTTCTTCTCAGCTCCTTTCGACATCTAACACCGGAAACAGATCTATGGGAAGGTGCCCTACCTTTCTGCATGACCATCATTTGATCAAACGCCACTGGCCACAATGGACATACATGATTTTGAGGCTCTACAGCCACATGTGACTCTGGCGCCCGTCCTGAAGCGAGACGAGGAACCTACCGAGGACCAAATTTGCGGCTATTTCAACCAGAACGAAAGTGAGTAGAATTTCCATCCTACCAAATTCTGATTCAGATGCTGATGCTAAATTAATGGTACATAGATTACTCTATTTACTGCCCTGAGACATCTACTTGCAGTACTCCTCTAGGGGGAAAATCTTGGGGATGCTGTGATTCAGCTATCTGTTACATCCCTGCAACTTGCGAGGATGCCGGAGCAGCATATTGCGGCGGCACACCCAGTTCTCGTTGCACCCGAACTCCCATAATGCAATGGTGAGTTTCGCCACGAAGGTGTTAGGAGCCGGTTAATAATGCAGTGCAGTACTTACGGAGCGTCATCACGATGTGTGGCATTTGTTCGCCAAACCGCTAGTGATGACCCGTCCAAGCTGACATCATGGGGCTGTCAAGAGACTACGACAACATACATCATTGATCCACCGCTAGCTGCTCGGACTGGTGCTATAGGTGATGTAACATCATCTGGAGGCTCTTCAGCAACCGAATCTTCAAAATCCTCTTCGACTAGTAGCACACCCTCGCCTGGGTCGTCGGGCCTTTCAACAGATGCCAAGATTATCCTCGGAGTACTTATCCCTGTCTTGGGTATTGCTGTGTTGGCAGGGGTGTTCCTTTATTTCCGACGAAGAAAGCAAAGGAAGCGAGGAAGTGTTGAGCCAGCCCAACGGCCTCAAGAGAGAGAACACATTGATAGCACACCAGAGGTGGCGTTGCCTCCTCCAACTATAAGGGTGGTTCATGAAGTGGAGGGCAGAGAACTACAGCAGGATCTGTGGGACGAAGACGGAACTTTTGAAGAGGCACCGCAGGAGAAGAGACCAGAAAACGCCGCCACGACATTTGGAGTAACTGCTGGTGAGCGTCTGCATGAACTGAATGGAGACGAGAGACTAGTTGAAGTCCAGCCACCTGCAAACGCGTCAAAGGCTTCCACAGAACGCAAGGTGTATGAATTGGGAGAAACTAACTGTTAGTATTCTTAGATGACTTGGAGTTTATAATTCTGATGTTTTACGCTTTAGTCAGAGAAACATGTTTGTAAAAGTCGCTTAACATGCAGATGAAAGTACGATAATAAAGGAAATATAATTAAGTAATAGTTTAACTTATAGAACTATGAAATGATAGTAAAAGAAAAGATAATACCTGCATTTTATAAAATTTTCAATCTTATTAGAACGCAACTATAAACACGTTAAGAATACATTATATATCGGGGTTTTCATCAGCCGCTTGCAAACTATCAAGTAATAGAGGAGATGATTCCCCCTACCTTCAAACTACGCTTATTTGATTATAAAGGTTAAAAGGAAAGAGTACTTCATCCTACCACTTTATGTTCATACTTTCCATCGGCAAGATGATGATGGCGTTTCATCGCTTCCTCATACTCTAAACTCACCATTTCTTCTGCATCTTCTACTATTCTACTTTCTTTCCTCAAACTAAGATATTATAGCCATACTTTTCTACTGTAACAACGTACCATCGTCGGCCGGAGAAACGGATAGGTTGGGCACCTAAACTGGTGCAATATAGACCAATAAGGCCAAATTTTGTAGTTGGAAAGATGATTTATTTACCAACATTGACTATCTAGGTGCTCATATTCCCAACCGCCTGGTTAGGGGAAAATGGGGCGATCCATTCTCACGCTCAGCCAACTTATGACTCCTCAATCGCCAAAAATCAACGTCGGAAGGGTGTACTGTCGCCGAGCAATAAGGAACCAACTGATGGCACTAGCGGCTATGAAAGAGCCAAATACGAGACAAGTGAAGTCTGTTAATAGTAGTCAGCGATATGGAGTTACAGCACGATCATAAAGGCTTGGCGCAAGCTTACTCATAGTAGTGGATAATTCTACAACAGCCGACCAAGGAAATTGAAAGAAGACGACTGCGATGATTGCGTAGAGCACGGATATGATGTTACAGGCCCATCCCACGACGCTGGGAACCCGGAACGGTGCGTTCCTGGGCAGATACTGAGGGTCGCGCCGGCGGTAGAGAAGCAAAGCTGAAGGGAATGCGAGGGTGATTTGTTGGAACACGACGGATATGTTCAAGATGGCAATAAATGCTGAAACCCGTGTTAGTAGACGTCACCACCATGGGCAATTAGAATGGATCTTACCAGTTGAAGAAACTAGGTATAGACAACCAATCAGGAAGACTAGAAACGCATTGAAGCACAGCGCTCTCAGGGGAACTTTCGTCTTCTCCGTGACGACTTGTAAATAATCTGAAAACAGAAGTGCTTTGTCATTGGCGAAGCTCCAGGTCATTCTGGACACAACTTGTGTCGTTGTAAGTGTGCTTGCGGGGACCATGATCAGAAGGAACGAAAGGAAGGCTACCGCCCAGGCATCTGAGTTCATTGCTTGCCGCCAGATCTCAAACGCCGGGAAGCCAGTTCGCGATTGCAGAGCCGTTTCGAAATCTGAAATGCAGTAGGTAGTGGCGATTCCAAAAGCAGTGGCTGAGACGAAACATAAAGCTAGAGCGGTCAGAATTGCTCGGGGCACGATGACTCTAGGGCGTTTAGTATCCTCAACCAGATGGACGATGCCGTCAATGGGGCAGTACATGACTGTTGGCCCACTGAGCGTAATCAAGAAAGCAATCCCGTCAGGCCATCCGGTGTTGTTTGACAGAGTGGTCCACACGAAACTGGAAGACCTCTTCTCCTTCTGGCCTACCAAAATGGCGATAAAGATAGTAACACAGGCAATTAAGCTGAAGAAAACTGAAGTGGACAGATTAGCTCATTAGATCCAAGTGACATGGGCTCCAGATGCTCACAGCTGGCTTTATAGATCTTGGTCAAAGCAGATCTTGCGAATGCATTGACCAGAAAGCTGAAGACATTGCTGCACTGGAAAAAGAGGAACACATGGTACTTCTTGACAACGTATGCAGGGTTATACCACGCAATCAAGGGTATGGCGAAATTTCCAAGTGCGCCCGCGCCCGCTGCTGTAAGAGTAATCCATGAGAACCAGCTGATACTGCCACATGCATAGCTCTAGATAGTTGTGCACGTCAGTATTAGCTGAGATATTGAGGGACAAGGTCCACTTACAATGCCCCGTCGGTACTTGGGAGGGGCAAGGATCCCTGCCCAGTGATACTGACCGCCAACACTGGGGTACGCAGAAACCAGTTCGCAAAGCGTAATTGCAATGGGGATATAAATGAGGCCGACTAGGATGATACCCCAAACCGTGGCAGCTGGTCCGCCGTAGACGAATGATACCAACAACGTTGATGGGAAAGTGTTCCATGTTGCCATGCAGTCGAATGAAGCAGCGACAATCGACATCCACCCCATGTCCTTCTTGAAGTGGGTTACTTGCGAGTCGATGTACGTGATCTCGGCGGCTTCAGGTTCCGATGGGAGATCTGTCGTGACGGCCGTGTCCGGCCCTGGACAGACTACATGTTAGCATCGCTAATCTAGAGTAGAGAGGATAGGAGTGAACGTACTGTGCAAATCAGAGCTCCCTTCACGGGGCTTTTCCGTCGACATCTTGAAGAGTTATGAATGTCTGCTTTAGCTCGGATCAAAGATGTGCGGAGACAAAATGTTGCAGTCCCTTTGATGGACTGAGATGAAGCGAGCATGAAATCTTTCCTCTGAGCGGAAGCCAGGATTTTATGGCTACAGTATACCTATCTAGTGACAGACTTTTCCAGGCCTTTGCTATCCACGCTAAGGCGTTGGAGGGGGGTTTCTTGGTGCCATTAGCGCCTTGTATACCTTGACTGATTTGCCCGCACTTGCCACGGAGCGCTTGTAATCTTGTCAGCGGATAAATGTGGCATTCGACAGGGCGTGCGGGCGTCGTTTCCCCGTAATTTTAACACACACTCGCTAAGGTAGCAGTTCTCAGAGAGTCGCAAAATGCGGGGGTGTTCTGGGGCCGATGGGATATCGGTGAGTTGAAAGACATGGTTTCGGACATTCCCATCTCCGGCCTTCCCGTAGCGGGTTCCATGATACTCTGCATTTTTGACAGTGCCTCTCTCATTCTATGAAGTGACAAAACGTTAGTTGCCTCTGATCTGAAATTATTGCATTCTAGTCATACTTATTCTAGTCTGAAATTGTACTTTAGATAGTCTTGTGAGCATTGAGGAAGCGCAACACCCAAAACTGTTTGTGCTCGTGAGTAGCTCAATCAGTGATTTGGAATTAGTTGCCGGAATCTAGAGAGATTACGTTCAGAAGTCAACGGTAGCTCACGATGTCGTAGGAGTCTACGATCTCTCGTGTCGCGAGTGGCAGCAGGCCAGGGATGTTATAGTCACAATGTATTCATCAGGTTTAAAGCATGCATGTTGATCCTATGAGTTAAACGTGTCTATTCAGATCCGTTTCGCTTCGTCAAGGTGATATACAGTCCTTTCTGGATAGCTAGCATTGTCGACTTGTACGTCCACGAACGATCAGGATATGCCAATTCTAAATCGTACTTTATGAGCAACGAAGGAATCAACTTGGTGATCTCCATAGTGCTGATATGTCGGCCGCTGCAGATATGCTGCCCTCCTCCAAAAGCAAAGAACGACTTCTTCATTTGAGACAGATGGTCGACATCGTCTGTCAGCCATCTTTCAGGCTTCCAGGACTCGGGGTCGGGGAAAACTTGAGGGTCTCGCTGTAGAATCCAAGCGTTCATGCCAAGTTCAGTGCCTTCCGGCATGTGGTATCCTCCGATCGTGGCCCCCCCTTTGGGGACCGTTCTTCCCAGCATGATGGCCATTGGTGGATGTATTCGCAGTGCTTCCTTGATAACGGCGTCGAGATACGGCAGGTCCTTGGCACTCGCAAAAGTAACGGGGAGCGTGCAAAAGGTTCGGATCTCTTCGCAAAGCTTTCGATACGTCTCTGGATTCTTCAGGCAGTAATAGATGATAGAACGCATGGTGGTGGACGTTGTATCGCTGCCAGCGGTAATATTTCCTAAAGCGTGAGTAACGATCTCTCTCTGGGTAAGGGACTCGGGGTGAGCTATTTGATTAAGTAGCAGACGTTGCACAAATGTGCATGGTGCATCCGCAGGCCGCTTTTTGAGATCAGCCTTGAATCTTTCGACCTGGGAGGTTGCGATTTCCATCAGCCCATCCTCAAACCTCATGTTGCCGAGGATGATTCTGGCTCCAATGGGGTTTCCGGCAAGGAATTTGTCCAGCCAGGGTATCTGACCGATCTTTGAATGCATTAGCACATGGAATGCTCAAGCTTTCATTCTAAAAGTGACTCACAGTAGACATGTAGGGCATAATAACATCAAAGGCAGCCAAGACATTGTTCTCGTCGCCCTTTTCCAGAAATTGCATGGTTTGTCCAAAGGTAAGCATGAAAACAGCATCCATGGAAAATCTGTGAAGAAGGTCGCCAAAGTCAACCACTTTGTCTTGTTTGTCGGCGTGCTGGTCGAGGATTTGGAAGAGCCTGGCTGATATTTCATCGAAGTAGGGCTCCAACTGGATTAGCGAGCTCATTGAGTATGCGTTGGATGAGTTTCGTTTCATGCGGGAATGCATTGCTTTGTCTTTCAATACAAAAGGGTCGGGAACGATGCCCTCTTCATCATAAGGGGTCGAAGGATCGTAAAAAGAGGACTGCAGATTGTCAATTCAGCTCGCTCTGGTACACCTTCCGGGTCAGAGGATTTTCGCACCTTGTAAAACTTGGTCGTTACACCGTAAATGGTGCTCATGTCACCGGGATTGTTGACAGATATCAGTCGGGGGCCGAGACGAACAATAGGGCCGTATCGCCGATGCAATGCCATGTCGTATTCCTGTCCCCGCTGCGTCCAGATGTGATAAACTCTCACGAGCTGGGTGACGGACTGCAAAAAAGGACCGGGCACATGCGACAAGCCAGTGCCATAACGGTTCCATAGCATACGGATGATGATTGCGAAGAGTGCCACTTGCCAAAATGCCAAGAAGCTCGCGGCCGAGGAGAGGCTTGCAAGAACACCCATTGTGTCTCAACGAAGTGGGTTGGCAGTGAACGGGAAGAGAAAAACCTGGCAGCTCCAGGTTATGCGATCGTAGACTGACGGGTGTCTTGCTAGTAAGCGTCTTCTTACAAGATTACGTCTCTTGCCCTCGACCTCAATTGAAAGCCTGAGAGTCCGTAACATTGTATCATACAAGCCGTGTTGATTAGTAAACCTGTCTGTGTTGGCTGATCAGGACCACTCATGCATTTGTCCGTGACGACTTGTCGGGATCCCAGACGATCGATACGGCTCCTCAACGGGAGATTTGGCTAACGAAATTAGGGCTAGTGACGATGTGGAATTGTATCCGGACTAATAGTATGACAGATGACGGATGTTTGCGATATTGGTGCTGCCACCGCCATTCGTCCACCTGGTTGATAGGTACCAATTCCTTCTTGCCGGATGGCACAAATGACCCTGGCACGCAACTATTCCAGAGCTCTGACCCCTGATCGTGAATCAATTTTGATTGATTGATAGATCAATTGCCATCATCGTACTTAATTGACAAAACGAGCCAAGGCTTACTGATCAAAGCCCCATTGGTAGAATAGGTTAGCATAGAGTAGGACGTGTTATAAACGGACGTATTGGTATGGGGAGATTCCAGAAGATTTTCTAGTTGGAATCTTTTCCCTAATTTGGATATAAGTGATTTTCAACTCGTGTCCTGGCAGAGCATGTCGAGAAGGGAAACCGAAATTATCATGTATTTTTTGCAAAAAACAAGATTAAATCTCATTTCGCTTTTGATCATGGTTCCCATAGAGCTTTCAATCCATCATTCTAACAGTGTGAAGGAATGTTTTACTAACACTACGCGGGAGGATATAAATGTACATCTCTGAGCTCGCAAGGCACGGTAAATGGAGAGCTCTATCATTTGCAACAGTGAGCCATGACCAGTTCCAAGAGATCTAGAGAGTGTGCTGCCATGTTACAAACGGAAATGTGATTATAAAATTCGTCTATTGAAGAAGACCTTACTCTGCCGCTACACGAGAGCATCGTAAGTGCCGCCTGCAGGTACTGACAACTCTTCAATGGTACCTGGCTTTCCAGACAGCACGTCCTGGGCCACGTGGTTAAAGTGATGTTCCGCATCTTGGACCGGGTCGAAATCTAACACCCAGTCCCCTCGGGCCTGTGAAACCTTTTCAGGGTCCGCATCCAAAACATCCCAATGGTCTCCATGCCACAATTCACGAATGGCTGAGCCGGCCTGGTGTGTCACGCGGGATCGGTTGAAGCGGATTCGCTCCATGACCCGCAACGCAAGCGGGACATCTCCCTTGGCCAAGTTTAGACACACAGCAGCCACAGCGCCGTCTTCCATCGCTTGAGAACCTCCCTGTCCCGATGTTGGCAGATGACAGTGGGCCGCGTCGCCGATGAGCACAATGCGCGCCTTCGGACTCAACCAGGTTTTCAGCTCGTCCCTCCATATGAGTTTATAATCGATGAGATTATCTGGAGGAGTCACGTCGACGATGGCATGGCATTCTGGATGATATTCCTGGAGAAACCCCCTCACATCTTCCTTCTCTGCTTTGAATGACCAGGACTCTGCAATATCATCCTTATCCTAGTAATCTTGCGTTAGTGACTGCCAAAAGGCTCGCATGACATCACAGTGTTTGGGCAAGGCGCTAGGCGGCTTACTGGATGTGTCAGAACCCAGGCAAACTGTTGCCCTTTGTTCCACGAATAAGCCAGCATGTGGCTGTTCTTGGAGATCCAGATCTTGATGACGTCTTCTTCCTTGTTGAGATACTCCTGCAACAGAGGGTGGTTTCTGACTTCTTCCGTGATTGGAAAGTAGGACCGAAATATGGCAAAGCCACTGTTGGTCTTCTCATCGCGGAGATTGAGAACCTTTTCGCGTGCTTTGCTCTTTGGTCCGTCGGCGGCAATAACGCAATCCCCTTCGATCCGATCTCCGTTTGCCAGTATTACACCAGCACCATCGTCAGTCTCGTAGTAATCCTCCACACCCAAGCCAAACCTCATTACCACGCCCAACCTGACAGCGTAGTTATGGAGAACCTGCCACATTTTCCCTCTCTGGCCGGCGAACTGTAGTCTGGCATGAGACTCGTCGTGATACCAGGGGTCTAAGTGCAAGAGGTCCCCGTTGGCCTTGAGAATTTTCATATGCTTTGCCTCGGTAATACAGATCTCCAATAGCTCATCTGCAACTTTTCCGTCATCCCATACCGCAATAATGCGCCCGGCATTGGCGTAGAAGTCGATGATGTCGCCATATGCACTGGAGTTCTGATATTTTTCAACG